>OV702300.1:38442156-39042156 GCA_916181665.1 Avena sativa | reverse complement strand
GTGTTCCTTCCCTCTATGGTTAGAGCGAGGCAGATCCCAAACCGAGGGCAAGTTCCCTTTGGGAACCTGTTGGTATTGTTTCTCGTGTATAAGAGTATGGAAGGGATTCTTGGTACGTGGTGGAAGTGACCGTGGAGAGAGGATATGACACGGAGATTTCCCTTCCGTAGACATCCGTGCTGTCCTTCTAAGCATGGTAGGGTTTGCCACCACTCCAATGCTTGCGACGGTAGCGCGGGTGTCCGGATCCTCGTCCTTCTCCATGTCTTCTTCATCCCCTACCAAAATCTCCTCCTCCTTGGGGTTTTGAGGATCATCTTCCTCGGGCTTCTTGCCTTTGTCGTTTGCGGAGACCATGGTGCTCTAAACTTGAGAAGATTTCCTAAAATAAACAGATCAAAACGAAAACACGATGCACAAACCTCGGGGGATCCGAGGGGTTATATATTATGAAGTTTCAATGCATACGGAAGGTACTGGTGTGAAAACGAGGCGGAGACGGAGCTCAGGGGGCTCACACCCCCTCCAGGCGCGGCCAGCTGGGGCATGCTCCTAGGGTGCGTGAGGCCACCCTGGCCTCTGTTTCCTATTGGAATTATGCCCTAGAGGCAATAATAAATATGTTATTATTATAATTCTTGTTCATGATAAAGTTTATATTCCATGCTAGAATTGTATTAAGCGGAAACTTTGATACTTTTGTGGTTTATGAACAACACCGTGTCCCTAGTACGCCTCTATGGACTAGCTCATTGATTAATGATGGTTAAGGTTTCCTAACCATAGACATGAGTTGTCAATTAATAATGAGATCATGTCATTGGGAGAATGATATGATGGACAAACCCAAATCAAGCAAAGCAATTAGATCGTGTCATCGTGTTCATCTTTGTGAAGCTTTTTCTTATGTCAAATATTGTATTCCTTAGACCATGAGATAATGCAACTCCCTGGTATCGGAAGAAAGCTTTGAGGTCATCAAACGTCATCCTATGAGAGGGTGACCATAAAGGTGTCTCTCAGGTGATCGGAAAGTACTTGTTGGGTTGTATGTATCGAGATGGGATTTGTCCCTCCCAAGTCGGAGAGATATACTTCGGGCCCACTCGGTAATCGATATCAACACCGCTTGCAAGCATGTGGTTAAGGAGTTAATCACAAGGTGATATCGGATTACGGAACAAGTAAAGTACTTGCTGTGAACGAGATTGAACTAGGTATTCCGATGCCAACGATCGAATCTCGGGCAAGTAAAATATCGCGTGTTGAAGGGAATATATATATGGGATTAATTGAATCCTGGCATCGTGGTTCATCCGATATGATCATCGATGAATATGTGGGAGTCAATATGGGTTTCCAGACCCCGCTGTTGATTATTGATAGAATATCATGTCTGCATATTCTCGAACCCGTAGGGTCACACACTTAACGTGTCTCGACGCTAGGATAGAATGGATAATTGGTTTATGAGTTTTTGTTCGGAGTCTCGGATGAGATCCAGGACATCACGAGAGGTTCCATAATGGTCCGGAGAATAACATTCATATAAGGCAAAGCAGTTTTTGGATTTCGGAATTATTTTGGAATATTCGGTATTGTACCGGAAGGTTCTAGAAGCTTCCGGAGTGGGACCAACGTTGCCCCACTTGTCGGGAGGGGGCGTGGGCCTACGAGGGAGTGCCCTGGCCGCATTGGGCCAGGGGCATAAGGCCCCATAGGCCCAGCCGGCCAAGCCCTAGGGGAAACCCTAGGGAGAGCTTCTAGAAAGGGGGGAAACTTGCACCCCACTCCACCCCATGTGGCCGCCGGCCCTAGGGTTTGGAGGAGGGGCAAGGGCAGCTGGCCAGCCCTCTATATAAAGAGGGCAGGGGCGCACCCTCCCCCCCACACCTCCTCAAACCCTAGCCGCCAAGTTGCTGCCCTCCTCTCTCTCTCTCCCGACTGCGCGTAGGCGAAGCCCTGCCGCAGAAACTCTCCACCTTTGCACCACGCCGTCGTGTTGTAGATCCAATCTATCTCTCCACCCCACTTGCTGGACCGAGGAAGGAGGAGACGTCGAGGTGCCGTACATGTGCATCTCTCGGAGGCGTCGCCACTTGCGGCGTTGGATCGGATCGGATCGCGAGGAGGAGAAGGCTAGTACGACTACATCAACCACATTCCGTTGAACGTTCGGCTGTGCGATTTGTTCAAGGGTATGAAGATCTCATCTATTCCCCCTCGTTGTTTGCATCTCCTAGATTAGATCTTGGCTTCCCCGTTCGCATCCGTAGAAATTTTTTGATTTACTATGCTGCGAAACCCAAAGTGATACCAATACTGGTCAACAAGATCAATCATATAATACAGATTGCAAACTAATATACGTAGTGCAAAAAGTAAAAGATGAAACTTCTCATTAATATTCCATAAAGGCACTCACACCAAGGGATACATAGATGATCAACTAAAGGATAGATACTTCCACAATGCAAACCAACCTATAAGATAACTTCTCTACCAAAGATATGAATCTACCAAAAAGTTAAAAGATAAAAGATAATGATGTGATACCGTGGCAGTCCCTCAAGCTTGGAACAAGCCAAGGCGATGACAAACCTGATGATGAATTACTCCTTCGGTGAAGGTGGTGTTCTCTTGATAAGCTCTTCAATCAGTTTCCTCAAATCCTCAATATCGAAGGTCAGAGTACGAATTAACTCCCAATTATGCTCAATGCGGTTCATGATCATATCGGACCGAGAATCCATGTCCTTGTTATTCTTTCCCCACTCTTCCATCTTAGTGTGTTCCTTCCCTCTATGGTTAGAGCGAGGCAGATCCCAAACCGAGGGCAAGTTCCCTTTGGGAACTTGTTGGTATTGTTGCTCGTGTATAAGAGTATGGAAGGGATTCTTGGTATGTGGAGGAAGTGACCGTGGAGAGAGGATATGACGCGGAGATTTCCCTCCCGTAGACATCTGTGTTGTCCTTCTAAGCATGGTAGTGTTTGCCACCACTCCAATGCTTGCGACGGAGCGCGGGTGTCCGGATCCTCGTCCTTCTCCATGTATTCTTCATCCCCTACCAAAATCTCCTCCTCCTTGGGGTTTTGAGGATCATCTTCCTCGGGCTTCTTGCCTTTGTCGTTTGCGGAGACCATGGTGCTCTAAACTTGAGAAGATTTCCTGAAAGAAACAGATCGAAACGAAAACACGACGAGAACACGATGCACAAACCTCGGGGGATCCGAGGGGTTATATATTATGAAGTTTCAATGCATACGGAAGGTACTGGTGTGAAAACGAGGCGGAGACGGAGCTCAGGGGGCTCACACCCCCTCCAGGCGCGGCCTGCTGGGGCATGCGCCTAGGGTGGGTGAGGCCACCCTGGCCTCCGTTTCCTCCTCTGTTTCGTCTTGTAACCTTCCATATGTAATAAAAACATCAAAAATATAAAAAGATAAGGTTTTTACGAACCTTCTGTTTTCACCACTTTTACCTATTCAAGACGAACTCTGTAGATTCCTTTTCTCCATCTCGTGAAAATTCCTTTCCTACAAGGTCTCACACAAACCTCAATGGCAGCATTAGTGTATGCAAAAACAACAAACCTTTAGGTTCACACTTCAACTGAAATCCATCAAAACAAAATCTATTGTACCAACACCTTTCCAAAAACCCAAAAGAATCTGGAAGGGAATCAAAAAAAGAGACAAATGCAAATGATGGCAGAAATCTGTCAAATCTGACCAGCAGGTCAAGATTGGTTTTTTTGAAAACCTTCTTTTGCTCAAATAAAAAAGTGAAAAACTAATGAAATTTGGGTAACAACTTGGAGAACAAGCACGGAAAAATACAGCTCCATCCGAAGTACTGAGCTCCTTCACGAATTTTCACAATGCAGCACAAAAATCTGCAGGACAGCCACTTTTCACAACTCCCCTACTTCCTCAAAAGTAGTTGATCTTAACACAAAAACCAAAACAAAGAGGATAAGGAGTGGTTATTACCAAGGTCCGAAGTCTTGACAAAACTATCGGGTTATCTCCGAAGAAGTACTTTTCTTTAATGCCTTTAAGTTAGGCTTGATAGTTTCAAAGATGCTCGCATAGGAGATAAATATCTAAAGTGAAAGAGAGCATCAAGAAGCAAATAACTAACAGATTTGAGTCTAACCCACTTCCTATGCCATGTTTAAAACCATGGTTTCCTCTCTCATAATAACTTTCAGTAGCACTTTAAATAAAATTGACAATATAAGTGTCACTGCCAACAACTTTATCATCAGAATGAGCATACTTACAATCATCAAAAAGAGGTCCAAGGTCATAAACTGGATCAATAGAAGCAAGTTGTTCCATCCTGAAATCTTTATTAGGCAAGCTATTTTCACAAGGAGCTTTAGCAAATTTGGAAAAGTGAAACTCATAAGAATATCCATCAAACTTAGTTAAAACTTTTTTCTTTTTTACAATCTATAATAGCTCCACAAGTGTTCAAGAACGGTCTACCAAAAATGATATGACAAGTTTTACTAGCTGCTGAATTAAGCACTAGAAAATCAGCAGGATACTTGATCTTACCACAGAGAACCTCCACATCTCTTACAATACCAATAGGGAAAATGGTTTCCTTATTAGCAAGGTGAATAACTACATCAATGTCCTCAAGCTCACAAGGACGAATTTCATGCATAATCTCCCTGTAAAGCTCGTAAGGAATAGCACTAGAACTAGCACCAATGTCACATAAACCATAATAGCAATGATCACCAATTCTAACAGAAAGCACAGGGACACTAGTTTTTCTAGCTTTACTAGGATGGGAGACAATATTAGAAGCGTCTTCACATAAGACAATGTGCTCATCCTCTATATTTCTAGTGACAAGATTTTTCACAATAGCTACGACAGGTTCAGTATTCATTTGCTCATCTGGTTCCACAATTTCTTCGTACCTTGTTATTCGCACTAATCATCATAGAATACTCCTTTACCTTAGCTGGGAAAGGTATTTTATCAACATAAGGTTCAGGCAAAATATGATCAATAGTACAAACTTCATTGCTTCTAACAGGAACATGACTAACATCATCTTTATAGGGTACATGGTACTTATTCCATTTCTTCTTAGGAATTTCTATGTAAGAGGCAAAGGCCTTAAAACAATATGCAATTCTTTGGGAAGAAAGACTATAATCACTACTAATATCATGGAAGTTATCAGTTCCCATAAAAGATTTAATGCATTCATTTATACCTAACTTTCTTCCGTTGTCATTCTCCCAAGCTTCAGTGTTCTCTTGAATACGGTCTAGGAGATCCCATTTAGCTTCTTCCTTCATATGTGTGAATGATCCAGCACAAGAAGCATCTAGTAAATCTTTATCATGAAGAGAAAGCCTAGCATAAAAGTTATTGATAATAATATTATTAGGGAGTTCATGAATAGGACATTTAAGCATTAGTAACTTCAATCTCCCCAAGCTTGAGCTGTACTCTCTCCATCACGAGGCCAAAAATTATATATCAGATTCCTATCCTTATGAATTTCACTAGGAGGATAGAATTTAGAATAAAAGAGGGGTACTATTTCCTCCCATTCCATGGATTGCCCATTCTTCAACAGCTTATACCATTCTTCAGCTCTCCCTTTCAAGGATATAGAGAATAACTTCTTCTTCACATGTTCAGTTGTGATACCTGCACACTTAAACAACCCGCATAATTCATGGATAAAGAGCAAGTGATCACCAGGGTGGACAGTTCCATCCCGTAAATAATAATTATCCATAACACGATCAACAATACTGGTAGGTATCTTAAAAGGATCTATCTCAACAGGTGGTGGTTCATCTACTACCCTAACAGTGGTAGTAGTTTTCCCAAACAGAAGACCAAGTGGGTTATCCATATTGTAAACAAAGTAACAAACATAAATAAAAAGCAATACTCACAGTAGAAGTTTCCTTTACTAGTTCCACTCTTCAATAACGCTTCACTCCCCGGCAACGGCGTCAGAAAATAGTCTTGATGACCCACAAGTATAGGGGGTGTATCATAGTACTTTCGATAAATAGGAGTGTCGATCCCAACAAGGAGCATAAGGTGTTGACTAGTGGTATGGAGCAGGAAATCTCTGTAAATACTTAGAAAACGGATTTTTAGGGGTTTTATGATTAAGCAAAAAAAAAGTGTAAGTAATAAAGACAATCAAGAAATGCATAAAGTGGCCCAATCTTTTCTTAGCAAAGGACAAGCCGGTGGAAATACTTATAAGGACCAAACGTTCTCGAGGACACATGGGAATTCTGTCAAGTGCTTTCGCTTCAAATAGCAGAGTACCCTTCTTTGGTGTTGTAAGTGTTGTGTGGGTGAACCTGTGCTAACGTACCGACCTTACTTGGACTAATACATACTTGTGATTAAACACCCTGCAAGCATCCGCAACTAGAGGAAAGCAATTAAGATATAAACCTAACCACAGCCTTAAACTCTGAGATCCTATGCTCCCTTGTGCAATGGTGTCCTAACAGGGGTTCAGGTTTCTGTCACTCCGACAACCCCACAATTAGTAGCCAAATACACAATGCATTCCCCTAGGCCAATAAATGGTGAAGTATCATGTAGTCGACGTTCACATGACACCACTAAAAGAATAGCACCACAACTTAAATACAAAACCATTGAATAATATCTCAACACAAATCCACTACTAACAACATGACTTCTCCCACGCCCTCAAGAACTAAACGAACTACTCATATGGATAAAGACATCATATGGATCAAGGTCAAATATGATATGGTTATGGGTAACAATTGAACATAAACAATAATCCAATGGTTCCACTCACAAACATAAACTACAATAGTAATCAACACCGGTAAAGTTTCCCCTAAGAACTATGCAAGTATTCAACACAATTGTTACAGCGGGATGGAGTGGTGATGATGGTGCTGGTGGAGATGATGGTGTGGATGATGATGATGATGATCTCGATGAAGTCTAGGTTGACGATGGTGTTGATGACGACGATCTCCCCTCCCCGAGAAGGAATTTCCCCGTCAGAAATCTGTCTGCCGGAGAGCTCTTTCTCTCTCGCTTTTTTCTGCCCCGTAGAGGCGGCGGAATCTTTCTGTGGTTTAGGGTTTAGGGTTTCGAGGGGAAGATATAGGCGAGAGGGAGGAGCCAGAGGTGGGCTAGGTTAGCCACACCCCCTGTAGGCACGGCCAAGGGGTGGCCCTCGCCTGGGGGGTGTGAGACCCATGTGGCCCATCTCCGCCTTTCCTTCTGGCATTCTTCGTCTTCTGGGAAAATATGATTTTCCATAGTTTTTCTGGTATTTTTCTGATCTTCGCGAAATTGCATCAAAACACCTCTTTTTCCATCAATATCCTGACTCCGGCAGTTCATCCTCCAAGAATCACCCAACATGAAAAAACAGATGAAAAGATATAAGTAACACCTCTTAATATGAAATATATCAATAAATAGAGGCAAATTATGATATAAAATGGTGATGCAAATTGGACGTATCAGCGCGGGCCAGGACTGGCCGCGCGGCCAGAGGGTGTGGCCCCCTCGCGGCCCTTCTCCGTCTCGTCTTCTGGATCCGTGTTCCCCACGGTAAAATATTGACTTTGACTTTTATCCCGTCCAATTCCGAGAATATTGATTTTCTGCCTTTTTTGGAACCAAAACAGAAGAAAAGAGGCAACCGGCACTGTGGCATCTTGTTAATAGGTTAGTCCCATAATACATATAAAATATATCAAAGAAAGACAAAGCAAAGTGGATACTAAACAAGCATGGAATATCAAAAATTATAGATACGTTTACGACCACCGCGGTAGAGGATGCAGTACTTAATGCATGCATATATGTTCTGCACCTCTAATCCTAGAGGGCAGACAACCTTCTTTGCTTTGTACGTACTGGCAGACAATTAATTATACTTTGGAAGCTTCTTCTTCATTATTTTTAGTAGTTTCTCAAACCCCTTGTCAGATAAACCATTCTCTGCCTTCCATTGCAGCAATTCCAGTGTGGTATCGAGCTTTGTGTTGTCATCTTCGCAATTCCGGTACAACAATTTTTTGTGATCCTCTAACATGCGCTTCAACTTCAACTTCTCATTTTCACTTTCGCATTCTCTCTATGCATCAACAATGGCCCGGTGAAGATCATCAACGAGCTCATCTGGCTCCTCTTCATCTTCGGCTTCACCAGTCGTATCACCGCATTCTCTCTGTGTATAACCATATTCAAGAAACATATGATGATAGTTGTCATCATCCTCTTCTTTTTCATTGTCTTCCATCATAACCTCTCTTTCTCCGTGCTTGCTCCAATAATTTTTAGTTGGGCATGAAACCGTGCTCAAGTAGGTGAGTGTGAAGGATTCTCGAGGAAGAGTAATCCCTCTGATTCCGGCAGTTAACACATGGACAACACATAAAACCATTACTTCTATTTGCCTCAACCACACCGATAAAATTATGAAAGCCCGCAATGAACTCGCCAGTGCGTTGGTCACCATACATCCATTTCTACCTCATCTGCATTATATAATTAAGTTGTAGAACATCTAGAGAAATGAGTAGTGTACATCGACACATGCATTATATCAATCACATATGAAAGGATTAAGTTGCATGCTAACCTCGATCGAGGAGGAAAGAAAGAGGAGAAAGCTTAAGTGTGGCTCAATCACTTCATATCATGTTTGTTCTGTGTGAACTCAAGTGGCATCATGCTCTCACGCATTTCAGCGAGCACCTCTTGTGCAACATATACCACTTGTGCATGAGAGGGGAAAAACAAACCATCTGACACAAGCATGTGGAGATGGGGTGCTATATATACAACATGGATCTTTACTCCCGGTTCCTACCAAAAACCGGGACTAAATATCTGTGCCGCGGCCACGTATGGCCAGACCCTTTTAGTCACGGTTCCTGCCCTGAAACGGGACTAAAGGACCCTCATAAACCAGGACAGGTTGTCGCCCTGCCCCGTGCGTTGTCCTGACCTTACGAACCGGGACTAATGTGAGCCTTAGACCTGGTTCGTGAAGAAACCGGAACTGGTCGCTCGGGGTGGCATCGACGGAATCCCTGTTTTCAACTAGTGGTGTCAAACGTACGGGACCGAAACTACACGATTATGTAATTAATAATCGTTCATTAAATCCTACCTACTAATTTAAATCTATCGTGGTGTGTCCAAATAGACATGTATATTATGCTCACGACATACATGGCCCCTTTGTGGTGCGCCTGAGGACCATGAGCATGGCAAAGGGCCTTCCGAGGTCTCTCATCCCATTACCATGTACACAAGCTACTGCCATGTGTGGCCTTTGCATAGGACATTTTATCTTTTTGCCATGTATATATACACGGCAAATGCCTTGTTTTTTCCAATTTTTTGTTAGATTTTTTTACCCTGCATTTAAAATAGGACATATATAGTAGTAAATAGATTAACATATGCATAGATACATGACCAGATCAATAATAACCATAGTTGTAGCCAAAAACACAATGGCCAAGATCCACACAAGTCCATAGATCAACATATAGTCCATATCTAGATCAACATATTATGTGTTTTTCTCCTTTGCACTTGTGCTTAATTTAAACTTGGTCTTATGGACTATAATATGTCCTTCTAGTTAATTTGGATATGCATTAATTGATCCCAAGACCTAGATCTGCATGTTGATCCTTTAATTGAGATCTGCATTAATTGATATGTAGAGCCCATGTGTTGTTTCTTTTTTAAAAAGGAACATCATCTAACCCCGATCTTATATTAGATATGTACTACTTCCGTTTGGAATTATAAGTCCCGCACGAATAACTAGGTTGCCAATTTAAACAAGATAATATAAATATTATAGAATAAAAATTATATCATTAGAGACTTTAGAGGTTATATTTTTTAATGGTATAATTTTTGTAAAGTATAAGTTATATTTTATTAGTCAAATTAATAACCTAGGTATGCGCGTAGGACCTATAATCCCGAACAGAGGGAGTAATTAGTTAATTGGGATCTGCATTAATTGATTTCCATGATTAGGATCTGCATTAATTGATGTATTAATTGGGATCTGCTTTAATTGATCAGTAGGCACCGGGTTTGTGCCCTTCTAAAAAAAGAAAATTGATTTGACCCTGATATCTGGTTACAAATAAAAATAATCAAATAGAAAGGGCGTCATCACTCACACTAGTTTAAAGCACAATAGTTGGCTACTTGCTAATGCAAGCCTAACCCAGCCAATGTCTAGTGCTTACTTAAGTCCCGTCAAAGCTTATTTACGTTTTTTCTGCATCATACTTTATTTTTATGTATTTATTTATACTCACTAGTAGAAAAAGAGCCATACGTCCACCCTAGTTTGGAGCATTAGTCCCGGTTATGGTTGGACCCGGGACTAATGTGAACATTAGTCCCGGTTCCAACGGCTAGAACGCTATATATCTTTAGTCCCGGGTCAAATGGGATCTTTAGTCCCGGTTCGTATCACCAACCGGGACTAAAAGGGGTGTCCCAGTGCCAATACCTTTAGTCCCGGTTCGTATCACCAACCGGGACTAAAGGTGTGACCTTTAGTCCCGGTTCGTATTACCAACCCGGACTAAAGGGATTGGCACCAGGGCACCCCTTTTAGTCCCGGTTGGTGATACGAACCGGGACTAAAAGTATTGATCGGGCTAAGCTTAGTGGAGCGTGTCAATAGGTAGTGCTTTCTTTTTCTAATTCAAGCTGGATGTCCATCGTGCTAAGCTGATTATAGCACGTTAATAGGCAATTCTTTTTTTTCTGATTTGAGTCGCTGCACCGATGGAACCTAATGGCGCAGACCAATAAAAGGAAAGAAAACTATATGTCGTGCGAGAACGTGACTTGGACGTAATTAGATGGACCTAGTTAAATCCTAGCCCTAAATTAAAAATCTAATAGTTAATAGTATAATTTTGAAGATGTGTATCAACCTAATGCCTTCGAAACAATCTTTTATATTGATTTTTCTTTATTTCTTTGTCTCTACTCGACGTGTTACAACTTGATGGCTGGACGTTATCTCGACTTGGCAAAAAGGCTCCTAGCCTAACACGGACACGCCTAAGCCTGTGCATCTACGGGTTTAATTTGAGCGGGTTTTGCTGGTTTATCAACCCGGTGAATTTTTTCTGGTTTATCAACGAGCGCCAGATTGAAGCTTGAACCTCCGCTAGCTCCATCCGCAGGAAAAAATCGAAAAGAAAAAAATTATTTTAGAAAAAAAATTATTTTAGTATTTTTTATGTTATATTTGAATTCCTCGCATTTTTCTGATAATAATGGATATATTATTTATTAAATTTCGATTTATAGATTTGAAGATATTGTTTATGTCATATTAAATGAATAAATGGCAAAAATAAATAAAATATTAATTTAATTAGTTTTTACTTTCATTAGAATAAAATGTTATTATTAATTATTTATTATTGTTTACTAAAATTAGTTGTTCTTAATTTCAAAAAAACGTGTCACATATCGATATGAGTTAATAAGATTGATATACTAGTCTTGACAACAAGATATATTTGTCCTTCGCGCAGGTGGGAGAGATGGAATGAAGAAGTTAAGCGTGGGATGGGAAGTTTGACTGTAAGTACGATTTGAACTAAGATTAAGTATAATTAGTGTTAAAAATGAGAGATGTGGGAGATCAACGAGCCAAATAATTCAAAGGTTTAAGAAAAAATTGAAAAAAAATCAATTTTTTTTAAAAAATAAAATAAAAAAAAACTTTTAGTCCCGGTTTGTACAAACCGGGACTAAAGGTCCTCCCCACATTGCACGGAGTAGCGGCCACGTGTGCCCCCATTTGTCCCGTTGGTGGGGCAACCGGGACTAAAGGTTAGAGCTTTAGTCCCGATTGCCCCGTCCCGGTTGGGCAACCGGGACTAATGGCCCTTACCAACCGGGACGCATGGGGCGTTTTCTACCAGTGACTTCATTTTTTCACGTACGTATACTCAATTTTCCGTGTGTTTACTCTTGTTGCACTTGTGCTTAGGCTGTGGTAATATTGTTGTCATATAGATTAAATGATGATGTGACAAGCAATTAATAAAAAGAGAGGTAAATGGAGTAATATAATATATTACCACATATTACACTTTCCAATACAACATGAGTCATTCTATGTTACTACACTAAATTACTACCACTATGAAGTTAGTAACTTAGACTAGTAGCATGTACATGTTACTAGTCTAAGTTACTATGCAAGATGACCAGCATTAAATCGAACTTGGTCTTATGGACTATAATATATATACTTCTGTCTTGTTTGTAGTAAAAATAAAAAGAAAACTTGAAGACCTTAACCAAGATTAGCCTTCTTCTATCGCTACCCAAAATAATGGACGAAAATCTACGAAGGCGTGACAATTAGCAGAAAAGGCAAGGAGACAAAGGCCGCTAGCTCAACATAAGATGGGTGAAAAGCACCATTAATCATACTACTTACGCATTAATAATATGTATCAAATTAATGTGATTGGTTGCCAATTAATAAGTTGTTGCGCTATGCAGATTTGCTTGCCAATTAATGTGAGTCAATGTTGCATCTGTTAGCTAATTAATTGGTCAAGATCCAGATCGGGATCTGCATTAATTATTCCCATAAACAGGATCTGCATTAATAATCCAAATGGTCGAGTTGTTGCATTGGTTAAGACACATTAATTAGCTATGTTATTCTTGCCTGCGGAAGGGACACATATGTACTCCCCCCGTTAGGAATTATAAGGCCTAACAGCTTTTTTAAAATGTTAGGAATTGTAAGTCTTCTCTCATTTATTAGTCTCTTTCCTCCAATGCATGTTCTCTTTTTTCTCTATCTTCTCCTATGCATGTGTAACTATTGGTGCATGTAGTAATCAAGGGGGTGAGTTATTGATTTTCTTAATCCTATCAAAATGGTCTATAGGCCTTATAATCCCTAACAGAGGGAGTATATGTTACCCTATCTGGATTGGTTTATAGGACTTGCGCGTAATTCTAGATTGCATATTTAACCGACATAATACACGATATATATTGTAAAAAATATACCATTAGAAACTTTAGATGTTATAATTAAGTTATATATGTTTTGTAATATATATCTTATATTATGTTGGTCAAATTAATGATCTTGAACTACATTTTCGGAGGGAGTGTGTCCTTTGCAAGTGGTATCTTCTTCCAAGGGTCGACATTCTTCCTATATATTTTTATACTAAATATACATCGACGACACGGGAAATACCTTGTGGAACCAGAGCCCCGGTGGTAGCATTTATTTTCAAAATAAAAAAATACTATTTAAAAGTTCCAAAAAAAAGTATTTGACTTCTTAATAGTATATGATAATAGTATTTGACTTCTTATATCTATTTCTTGTTCTGTTTTCATTCATGTTTTTTCTTGGGTTTAGAAAAATATATATTAAAAAAGGTCAAATTCAAGAAATGTTCTAGAAAAATAGATGCTTCTCTAACTGAGTACATGGTATAAACATGTCAATGAAACTGTTAAAGTGAAAATAATTATCTTTCAGTTGTCTTGGTTTTGAAATTATCATTATTTTTAGCATTATGCCAGTATATATAAAAATGGTAAAAGTTTCACCATGGAGACTATGTTCATATCTAAAACGTCTCACAATATAGAACTATTCAGGTAAATGCGGGAAGGAAAACAGGAGAATGTAATAATTCTAACTGCTTAATTTGTCCTATATACTAACGAGGATGATTACTTTTCCTTTTGTCAATGAATAAAATGAATCAATAGAAACTAACACCATGTACCTATCTAACATGCATAGAAACTATAGTCCTATTTTTTGGGATATTATCACTATAAACAAAACACAGTGTTTTAACGGATGATGTAATAGTAATACGCGCATTTATCATGTTTATTTTTACATAGAGGAAAATATTTACCTTTTATGTTAATTAAAAAGAAAATTGAATGTTAAGTCTATGTATATATATATAATAATAAAGCACGAAGTGTTTCTTGCAGTCTAAATCTTTTTTGGACCATTTTACCCTCCCACCAAAGTATATAATACCACCAAGGCGCCACCCGTAAGTTAAAAAAAACTGATTCATTTTCTTTTGGACGGTTTTGTACTTACGTGTTTGCAAATATTACCTAACATGGCACCCGTGAGTGAGTTAACTGTTAATTTCTATTCGGCGGCGGCGATGGTGGCAGTCGCTAAACCATCTTACGTAGGATCAGGGAACGTCCCGGGCAAACTTCTCTTCTACATTAGCTATAAGGCATCGAGTGCTGCCGTGGGCAGTACAAGCATCTGATCCGCTGGTGAACAAAAAGGGCTTCTGCTCATCCGTCTCTGAACTGCAGCCCCCGTTGTGTCTGATTTCTAGAACTCACGTGAAAGAACACTGCCACAACGTGTTATTGTTTTGGTACTAGCTATAGCTTTCCAATATAAGTTTATTCTAATATCTTACAAATTGGAATCCTCCAAAGTCAAAATTATATTCTGTGTGTATATTTCTCATACTTGTGAATACAGATTATTCATCTAAAAATAGAATTCAGATTACCAATTATTGATGATCACAATACAGATAAAATACTTCTGCCATTTTGAATAGAATTTCAGAAGCCCTTCCTTGAACCTTAATTACTGCCGGTAGCAATGCATGATATTCCAAGGTGAACCTTGGCCGGCTTAATTTCGCAATCCTTCATCATGAGGCGATTACTAGGGGGGGGGGGGGGGGGGGATATTTCAAAATTGATTTTCCACAGGTTGGAGTTATGATACACAAAAGAAGTTAGAAATTTAGAAATGATTGCAAGACAGCTGTCATAGGCAAGTTTCCTCAAATAAAAAAGGACTACGCTATCTAAGATGTCACAACAAAACTGTGGGCATCAATTAGGATGTGGTGAGGAGGTAAATGCACAAATAGTTCTTTTACTGTGACAATATATCTTTCGTTGCAACGTACGGGCAATTTTCCTATATTAATAAAAAGACAGGCAAAAAACTTTACGAGCGATAGTTCATATCCCACTAGATAACGCCCTCACAAATAAGATAAGCAAATGAGGGAATTTGCCATTGAGGTGCAGGGCTTTAAGATTTGATTTTGTGTCAAATAAACATTAACGGAGACACAGTGATTAACAAAATGATTTAGCATATATGCACGTTGTCGAGAAGAAGCTCCATTGCTGAAGGGAGAGGCGACTGGCTGACGCGTGCTACCAAAACACAATTTTGTGCCGCAATATTTACTCATGGCCCGCGAGCCCACTTATTTTTACACGATTCATGTACGTACAGCTGATTTTCTGTCCATACGTATTTCCCAGCAAAACCACCCGATGTGCAGGTGGACGGAGCCAAATCGCTGCATCCAGAAATACATATACTAAAGAAATGAAGCGCAACCTGTAGATGCTGAAGCTTCATCTGGCTTTCTTATCTTAGATAAACACACACACGCACACGCACACGCACACGCATACGCACACGCGCGCGCGCGTCGCACACACATGTCGCCCATAATTATTTTCTGCGACATGAAACCTCCTGCAAAGAAAAAAAACGACGCTTTTCATATTTCTGCAACCAGGCCAAGGATACACTCGATCTAGCATACTGGTGAAACGATCGAGGTTGTACCTCCTGACTTGATAACTATTGCGGATTATGTTACTTATGTACAAACTCCGGCCCACTCTGACGGCTAATTGTTGCAATGCATTCTCTAGTGTAAAAGACCTTTTTACCAAGTACTAAACGAAAACTCCTAAATATGCCTGACAACCACTTGCTTGTTTATACTACTTCAAGCCGACCTACTTGTAATTAAGAATTATATCTTCTGTCATCTACGATTCAATCTAAGCAAACTCCTAAATATGCCTTACCAGCGGCGGTAGCTAGTTTACATACTCCATTTCTGGTTAAGCGTTCGACTCTATTGATCTTTGTTTCTCAATCCGTGATATGTAAATGCACCACAGGTAGTAGGGTTTAAGCTCCAACAGCAAACTCCTAAATATCTTTTACAAGAACTTGCACAGCCTGCATATAGCATCTTTCAACGAATTTCTATGTTTATATGTGCAACCACTTGGTCATTGTGTCAGGCTTGGGGGCAATTGAACAACAAAATATGCCTTGCTAGACACTTGCCCGTTTAATAGACTTTATTGTGTCAGGCTCCTATGCGATTACAGTTCTGCCATCGATCTCAGATCTATGATCTTCTGCCATCGGTATCCGATCTCTAAACTCATATATCTCCTATCACTGATCTCAAATATTATTGGGTAGGCCTAACCATCAATAGAGAAACTCCCAAATATGCCTCACCAACCATTCTCAATTGGTAATGCAACATTGGTGGTCTTAGAAATGAAGTGCAACCTATAGATGACGAATAATTTATCAGCCTCTTTTCGATATTTCTATTGTTAGAATTCTATAATGACATATGATACTACCTAGACTCTGGAAATGCAAGTCTCACTCATAGTTCAATTTGAACTGCTAGAAGACGTATATCCAGGCTATATGATTGTCATCCGGGGTTGTCATGTTCCTGACTTTTGTTTCCTGTAGGCGTCTTTTTTATTCATGTTTTAGATCAAAATATATTATCTACTCCCTCCGTTTCAAAATATAAGTTTTTTAGGTTTGTGAAGAAAAATGTATCTAGATTTATTTTACTATGTAGATTCCCTCCAAACCAAAGTGAAACTATATACAAAAAGTAGTTTAGATACATTTGTTTCACAAAACTAAAACATTTTATATTTTGAAATGGAGGGAGTACATCTAAAACAAATAATACATCTATTCCAGATTTTGATGTTAGTAAGTTTGTACCCTTTGCCAGTGATTATTGCGTTTTAATTGCTTCTCTAATCCATGTTGGTCAAACTAGGCCGCATCTGCTGACTTCATACTTACTTAGGCTAGTCCTAGTGCTAGTATTATAAGGGGTATCATGCATGTCAACTTGGCAAAAATTTGATGTGGCGGCATAATTAATGAAGAGAAAGGTGGTTAGAGTATCATAGGTAGATACCGTATCATAGCACGTAAAACTAGAAATCATGATGACAAGTAAATTGTACATACATTTTACATAGAGATTTTATAAATCAATAAATATACCACTACAATGATACTGCTACATGATATAATGCACTAGAGACATAGTATCATACAGTAGTATCATATATATGATACTAGCATTATGATACTCCCACTATGACCAGCCTTGCCAAGTCCTAGTTATGCTCAACTATAAGAGTTTTTTTACCAACTAAACCAACTCCTATGTATGCCTGACAATCGGTTGCTCGTTTACACACCTCCATTTCAATGTATAAGGTGTCCTTGTTTTGCTTGTTTTCTTTTTGATCAAGAATTATGCAAGAGATATTAAAATTATTGGTATAAAATTAGCATCATTACAAAGTATTTTTCAATCTGAATCCAATGATGTTAATTATGTGCAATATAATCAAGATATTCTATAGCAATTTTTTTTGTCAAAGTTCACCTTGGAATACGCGTGTGGCTTATTCTTTTAAACCGAGGTAGTAGTAGACTTCATCTCCGATGTCAGCGTAATTAAACAATCTAGCTTATGTAATATCAGAACTGTACACACTACTACACAAGTAGGTTTCAAATCTAATTTATGTCAACTCCGAGATATGCCTGACCAGCAATAAGATAGTTTACAGATTCCATTATTGGTTAGCGTTGTGTCAGGAACATGGGTAACTAAACACTGTAATGTTCTGTAATCTCTGATCTTTGGAGGTAACAGGCCGAGTTTAAACAGACTCCTACTATGCCGACTAGCTACCTGCTTGTTTAATAGGCTTCTGCGCAATAAAACCTCCGCCGATCTAGAATCTTTTCTTAAGCATGAATATTTAGTAGACACTTCTCGTTTATTATACTGTATTGTGTCAGTCTTCTTTGTAATTAAACATCTGCAACGGATCTGTGGTCTCTGATTTCCTCATTGTATTGTGTCAGTCTTCTGTATTGCTCGTTTAATATAATGTGCAGTGCCAGTCTTGCGACCCATCGTCTCTGATCTCTAATCTTCTGCCATCGATCTCCAATGATACCTGACCTGTCTTCTGTATTGCTCGCTTAATATAATGTGTAGTGTCAGTCTTGCAACCCATCTCTGATCTCTAATCTTCTGCCATCGATCTCCAATGATACCTGACCGTCTGTCATTGATCTGCAATCTCCTCCTTCTCGAAACAGGCTTTCGTCCCGCTTTATAAATAAAGCACACACGTGAGACCGCTGCTGGGCCAGACAGCACTTCGCTCAAAGAATACAAGGCGCTGGGGAGAACCCAAGCCCTACACGAAACGCAGAAGAAATGAAAGAAAAAAGAAAGCCGAGAACGGCGGTGTGCCGAAAACGGAAACAACTCGCGACCGGAGCGCCCCCTGGAGAAGTACCACCACACATCCCGCAGTCCAAAGCGCATGCGTACCAAGACACCACCTCCAAGAAGGGGAGTGACGACGACGACACTGCTGTCCGGCCGGTGGCCCAGGGTTTCCCCCGGTACACAGCGGGGGGGGTAGGGAAGGGAGGCCCCCGACACCCTTCAAGAAGGAAGGTGATACCCGCAGGCATCACCGTGCCAGCGTCAACAGACAAGGATTTCTCCCGACCCCCCAGCCCCACCAGCCCGAGAACTTTGTAAAGCTCCACCAAACACTCCACCCAAGAACACGTGCCACCCGGTCATGAAGTCGCAACCGCCGTCACACCGGGAACCACGGAGCGAAGCCGGTAGGCCGAAAGAGCAGAGCCTTCGGCGATGGCCGGCATGCCCACATTATGCGGGAGGGAACGACCTCCACTACCAGCAGGTGGTAGCCGACCGGATGCAGCAGCAGGACAAACCAGGCCCTCGGGCCCGGTCGAGCCCGGGGAGGCTCCTGAAGTCCCGCCGCCGCACTGCAGCTAGGGTGCCACCGAACATGCCAACCGCTGCCCCAGACCTAACTCTACCTCCCACCAAGAGATCCGCCGCACCGGCAAATCCCGGCTGTCAAGTAACAACACCATCGCCACCGAGCTCCCCCGGGCCTACCGGACCGCCGCCGGTCTAGGGATCCCACGTCACCTCCCAGAGGCGCCTCCGCCAGAGGGATTTCGTCGCCGTCCACCTTTCGGGGCCGCCGCCCCGGCGTCCACGAGCTCGAGTCCTAACCACCGCCTGCATCACACTCAAAGGACGGCCGGACTGGGTATGGTGATTGGGCGCTATCGCTGGTGGTTGTTAGTCCGCGCGGTACCCAAGCGTGGGGTACTACCCACCACCATCGAAGTGACCGCCGACTGGACGCAGCGGCAAGGCCGATCAACCGGACTCCGGCCATGATTAGCCCGCAGCCCCAGATCTAGCCAAGATCAGCCCCGCTGCCGCGCTGCTGCGTCTCGGGCTCTCCGCCGACCGAGACCCGGAGAACTCCCTCCCAGCACCACCACCGCCGAGCCGTCCTCCATCGTGTTCCGCAGCCACCGGAAAGGACACCGCCACCGCAGGCCGTCCCCGAGCTGGCCCAAGGGCACCACCCGAGACGGAGCTGCATCGCGCCGGCCAGGAGCTGACGAGGGCGAGACCGCCGCCGCACCTCCACCATCGGCCGAGAACCCGTCGACCCGTCGCGCCGCCACCAGGGTTGTTGGCTTGGCGCCGCCAGATCTAGAGCAAGCACCGGTCGCAGCCGCCAGTAGGGTTTCGTAGCATGGAAAACAAAAAATTTCTACCGCATGCACACAAACAAGCCAAGATCTATCTACTAGATTGTAGCAACGAGTCGATAGAAGCACTCACCCTCGAAGATTCCAAAGCGGTTAACAAGAGCAGATTCTCGTGGGTGATGTAGTCGTACACTTGCCAATCTCAAGATCGCGTCGACAATCCTTCCGGCGCTGCGTTCCGGCAGCGCCTCCGCAATCGGTCACACGTTCGGTACTCGATGAAGACCTTCCTCTCCCTTGTTCCAGTAGGCAGCGGAGGTTGTAGCACTCTCCTCGTGATTCCGGCAGCACGATGGCGTGGTGACGGAAGTAGAGGGAAGATCCCACAGGGCTTCGCCTAAGCCGGAGCGAGTATGGTGGAGTAAGAGAGGGCCTTGGCGGTCTACGGTTTAGAGGCACCAGGGTGGGTGGTGTGGCCGGCGGCTAGGTCTTGGGGAAGCCCCAAGTCGGAGACTTGGAGGAGGCCCTAGGCGGCGGCAGCAGCACTTGGAGGTGGTGGCGCCAAGGAGCTAGGGTTTTTGGGTGTGAGGGTAGGGGGCACCCTACCCCTCCTTATATAGGTGGGAGGGAGGCAGTTGGGAGGAGGGAGTCCTCCTCCAACTCCTCCTCCTTGGCCGGCAGGTGGAGGGAGTGGGACTCCTACCCTAGGTAGGTTTCCTACTCTGCCTCCACCAAGCAAACTTCGGATTTGACTTTTCAAATTGGCGTTTTACTTTCAAACTAGGATTTGATTTCTCTATTCATATTGCCCAGCCAAGTGACCTAGTACATGATGCAACCATTCCAAATTGTCATGACACATCCATGTACCCTTCCCCTCCGGAGTGCAAGACCTTCCAGACCCTTCTAGAACGTTCCTGGTGAAAACACCGGAATCATTTCCGAACTCCGAAACATGACTTTACTTATATGAATCTTATTCTCCGGACCATTCCGGATCTCCTCGTGATATCCCGGATCCCATCCGAGACACCGAACAACATTCGGTCTCTTACTTATCATACCATAACTACACAACAACATCGAATCCTTAAGTGTGTCTCCCTACGGTTCGTGAATTATGCGGACATGACCGAGACACTTCTCCGATCAATAACCAATAGAGGAATCTAGAAATTCATATGGCTCCCACATATTTCTACGATTACTTTGCGATCGAATGAACCACTTACATACGATACCAATTTCCCTTTGTCTCACGATAGTTTACTTATCCGAGGTTTTGATCGTCGGTATCTCTGCATACCTAGTTCAACCTCGTTACTGATAAGTACTCTTTTCTTGTTCCCGTGATATGTGATCCCTTGTGAGCCAGTCACATGCTTGCAAGCTAATTGGATGACATTCCACCGAGAGGGCCCAGAGTATATCTATCTGTCATATGGATGGACAAATCCCACTCTTGATCCATGTGCCTCAACCCATACTTTCCGAACACTCAATGCCACCTTTATAACCACCCAGTTACGGTGTGGTGTTTGATGTCATCAAAGCATCCTTCCGGTGATGGTGATTAACATGATCTCATGGTCGAAGGAATTAGGTTACTATGTATCATAAAGGTTATAGCAAACGAACTATTAAAATGACTTGATCTTTGTGCTACGCTTATCTATAGGAGTATGTCCATCACACCATTCTCCTAATGACATGATCTTGTTGTTAACAACATCTCAATGTTCATGATTGGGAAACCACGATCATCTATTAACCAACAAGCTAGTATTATAAAGAGGCTTTACTAGGGACTCTAATTTAGTTTTCAAATAACACAAGTATTAATGTTTATGGTTAATACTATTATAGCATGAATGTAAAAATTTATCATAAACAAAAAGATATAATAATAACCACTTTTATTATTGACTCTAGGGCATATCTCCAACAGTCTCCCACTTGCACTAGAGTCAACTAATCTAGATTACATGGTAATATACCGAACACCCATGGCAGTTTGGTGTTGGTCATGTTTTGCCCTCGGGGGAAGTTTAGTCAACGTATCCGCCACATTCAGATCTGTGTGTACTTTGCAAATCTTTATGTCACCATCTTGGACATGCTCTCGAATAGCGTGAAAACGTAGCTTGATGTGCTTCAGCTTCTTGTGTGACCTTGGTTCTTGTGCATTGGCTATGGCGCCCATGTTATCACAATAGATAGACATTGGGTCCAGCGCACTTGGAACCACACCGAGCTCTGTAATGAACTCCTTCATCCATATCGCCTCTTGTGAAGCCTCCGAAGCAGCTATGTATTCCGATTCAGCTGAAGATCTCGCCACAACACTTTGCTTTCCACTCCTCTAGCTAACTGCTGCACCATTCAAAGTAAATACGTATCCAGATTGAGATTTAGAATCATCCGGATCGGTGTTCCAACTAGCATCGATGTAACCATTAATAACGAGTTGTTCATCACCTCCATAAGAAAGAACCATGTCCTTTGTGCTTCTCAAGTACTTAAGGATGTTTTTGACCGCTGTCCAATGATCCACTCCTGGATCACTTTGATATCTGCTAGTCAAACTAACAGCATATGCAATGTCGGGTCTAGTACATAGCATGGCATACATTAGAGATCCTATGGCTGAGGCATAGGGAGTCTTACTCATTCTTTCTCTATCTTCTGCTATTGCAGGACTTTGAGTTTTACTCAAGGTCGTATTGGGCAACATGGGCAAGAACCCTTTCTTGCTATCTTCCATTCCAAAATTCTTTAAAACTTTGTCCAAATATGTACCCTGTGACAATGATATTAGGCGCCTCGATCTATCTCTATAAATCTTTATGCCTAATATGTAAGCTGTTTCGCCAAGATCTTTCATTGAAAAACTATTATTCAAATAATCCTTGACACTATTAAGAAGGTCTACATCATTCCCAATCAACAATATGTCATCTACATATAGTATTAAGAATGCTATAGAGCTCCCACTCACTTTCTTGTAAATACAAGCTTCTCCATAAGTTTGTATAAAACCAAAACTTTTGATTACCTTATCAAAACGTTGATTCCAACTTCGGGATGCTTGCTTCAATCCATATATGGACCGTTGAAGTTTGCATACGTTGTTAGCATCTTTAGGATCGAAAAAACCTTTGGGTTGCATCATATACAACTCTTCATCAATGTCTCCATTGAGGAACGCCGTTTTGACATCCATCTGCCATATCTCATCATCATAATATGCAGCGATTGCTAACATAATCCTAACAGACTTTAGCTTCACTACTGGTGAGAAATTCTCATCGTAATCAACTCCTTGAATTTGTCAAAACACTTTTGCGACAAGTCGAGCTTTATAGACAGTAACATTACCATCAGCATCTGTTTTCTTCTTGAAAATCCATTTGTTCTCGACAGCCTTCCGGCCATCCGGTAAGTCCACCAAATTCCATACTTGGTTTTCGTACATGGATCCAATCTTGGATGTCATGGATTCTTGCCATTTATTGGAATATGGGCTCATCATCGCTTCCTCATATGTCGCAGGGTCATCGGTGTTGTCCACCAACATGACACTCATAACGGGATCATACCAATCAGGAGTGGTACGAGTTCTCGTTGACCTGCGAGGTTCCGTAGTAACTTCAACCGAAGTTTCATGATCAACATCATTAGATTCCTCTAATATTGGTCTAGGCGCCACAGGAACTACTTCCGGTGCTGTTCTACTCGCAAGTTCGAGAGAACGTTCAACAACCTCGTTGAGTTCTACTTTCCTTCCAGTCACTTCTTTTGAGAGAAACTTCTTCTCTAGAAAGGATCCATTCTTGGCAATGAAGATTTTGCCCTCGGATCTATGATAGAAGGTATACCCAATAGTTTCCTTCGGGTATCCTATGAAGACGCATTTTTCCGCTTTGGGTTCAAGCTTGTCCGGCTGTAACTTCTTTACATAGGCTTGCAACCCCAAACTTTAAGGAACGACAATTTAGGTTTCTTCCCAAACCATAATTCATACGGTGTCGTTTCAACGGATTTAGATGGTGCCCTATTTAAAGTGAATGCGGCTGTTTCTAATGCATAACCCCAAAACAATAGCGGTAAATCTGTAAGTGACATCATAGAACGAACCATATCTAAGAGAGTTCGATTACGACGTTTGGACACACCATTACGTTGTGGTGTTCCCGGAGGTGTCAATTGTGAAAGTATTCCGCATTTCTTCAAATGCTCGCCAAACTCATAACTTAGATATTCACCTGCACGATCAGATCGTAGAAATTTAATCTTCTTGTTACGTTGATTCCCTACCTCACTTTTAAATTAATTAAACTTCTCGAAAGTTTCGGACTTATGTTTCATGAAATAGATATACCCATATCTACTCAAGTCATCCGTGAAGGTAAGAACATAACGATAACCACCGCGCGATGCTACACTCATTGGGCCACACACATAGGTATGTATGATTTCCAATAAGTCTGTAGCTCGCTCCATCATACCAGAAAATGGAGTCTTAGTCATTTTACCCATCAGACATGCTTCGTATCTCTCAAGTGATTCGAAATCAAGTGATTCAAGAAGTCCATCGGAATGGAGTTTCTTCATACGATTCACTCCAATGTGACCAAGACGATAGTGCCATATGTAGGTCGAGTTATCGCTCAATTTCAAACATTTAGCTTCAATGTTATTAATGTGTGTATTTCCACAATCGAGATTCAATAATAATAGACCATCTATCAAAGGTGCATGTCCATAAAACATATTACTCATATAAATCGAACAACCATTATTCTCGGACTTAAACAAGTAACCGTCTCGCAATAAACATGATCCAGATATAATGTTCATGCTCAACGCAGGCACCAAATAACAATTATTTAAGTATAAAACTAATCACTATGGTAGATGAAGAGGTAGCGTGCCGACCGTGATCACATCAACCTTTGATCCATTTCCAACGCAAACGCGCATGCCTCGTTCTTCGCTAGCTTCCGTTTATTCTGCAGCACCTGTTTCGACTTACAAATATGAGCAACCGAACCAGTATCAAATACCCAGGCACTACTATGAGTACTAGTGAGATACACATCAATAACATATATATCGGATATACCTTTCTTCTTGATGTTGCCATTCTTCAAATCCGCCAAGTACTTTGGACAATTCCGCTTCCAGTGACCCTCTCCCTTGTAGTAAAAGCACTCAGTATCAGGCTTAGGCCCAGCCTTGGTCTTCTTCGCCGGCGCGGAAACTTTCTTACCGCCCTTCTTGAAGTTTCCTTTTTTCTTACACTTGCCTTGCTTCTTGAATTTGGTGGTCTTATTGACCAACAACACCTGGTGCTCTTTCTTGATCTCCACTTCTGTAGATTTCAACATGGAGAAGAGTTCTGGCAACGACTTGTCCATGTTTTGCATATTGTAGTTCATCACAAAGTTCTTGTAACTTGGTGGTAGTGATTGGAGGACACGGTGAATCCCCAAAGCATTAGGAATCACTATTCCCAAGCCTTGAATCTTGCTTGCGTGCCCAGACATCTTAAGCACGTGCTCACTGACGGAGTTGCCCTCTTCCATCTTGCAGTTAAAGAACTTTTCAGAAGCCTCATAACTATCAACTGCCGCGTGAGCCTCAAATATCATTTTGAGTTCACGGACAATATCATGTGGGTCATGGTTCTCAAACCTTTTCTTAAGCTTTGATTCTAAACCATACAAGATAGCACACTGAACTGTGGAGTACTGATTCTTCCAAACGAGGAAAACATTCTTTACCTCATCGGTAGCAGTAGCTGCAGGCGGGTCACCCAGCGGTGCATCCAACACATAGGTCAAATTACCAGCATTGAGGACAATCCTCAAATTGCGGAACCAATCCGCGAAGTTGCTTCCATTGTTTTTCAACTTTTCTTTCTCTAGGAACACATTAAAATTGATGGTAGGGGCCTCCATTGATCTACAACATATTTGCAATAGTTTAGACTAAGTTTATGACAAATTGAGTTCTAATTTATAGTTAAATTAATCTAGGTGAACTCCCACTCAAAACAATATCCCTCAAATTGTTTTAGTGATCACATGAACCAAATCCACCACATCAAAACCGATCATCACGAGAGTTGATGTAGCTTCAATGGCAAACAATCAACATGTTCATCATATCTACTATATGACTCATGCTTTACCTTTCGGTGATCCGTGTTCCGAGACCATATCTGTACGTGCTAGGCTCGTCAAGATCAAACCTTAGCTTCCGCGTGAGCAAATCTGGCTTGCTCACGTTGTATACACTCGCAGAATCTAACACACCCAATCATCACGTGGTGCTTCGAAACAACGAGCTTTAGCAACAGTGCTTACTAAGGATGAACACTTTAAAACTTGAAATTGTGTGCTTGAGGGATCATCTTATAATGCTACCGTCGCAAACTAAGCAATACAAGATGCACACAGGATTAACATCACATGCAATTCATAATATGTGATATGATATGGCCTTTCTTCTTATGCTTCCGATCTCCATCTTCAAGCACGAACATGATCTCCATCATCACCGGTATGGAGTCAAGGTCAATGGCTCCGTTTCATGGTTGTCGTCCACCAGCTTCAACTATTACAACTACTTTGAATAGACACGCAGGTCTTAACGGAATTTAAAAGACAACCATATGGCTCCTGCCGGTTGCCAACTTACAATAAGGAACATTGCATACATCATATATAATCACAATCATGGCCATATCACATCACAGCACACCCCTGCAAAACAAAGTTAGACGCCTCTAATTTTCTTTGCATATTTTACGTGGTTTGGGGCTTTCAATAAGTGTCATTCTAACTTACGAACAAGAACCACAACGTTGATGTTTGAACTATCAAGTGCCCCTTGTAAATTGAATCTATACTATAATGGGAGAGATAGACACCCGCAAAGCCACTTATGTAATACAAGTTGCATATTGAGCGTGGATCAAGTCTCATGAACGATGTCATGTAAGGTTAGCCCGGGCCTCTTCATCCCATCATACCGCAAGATGCAAAGTACACAAAAAGAAATTGATAATAAAAGCACCACCGCCCACAATGACCATTGTATTCTACTTGTGCAACAGATATACATATAGACACGGCTCTGATACCACTGTAGGGGTTCGTAGCATGGAAAATAAAAAAAATTCTACCTCATGCACACAAACAAGCCAAGATCTATCTACTAGATTGTAGCAACGAGTCGATAGAAGCACTCACCCTCGAAGATTCCAAAGCGGTTAACGAGAGCAGATTCTCGTGGGTGAGGTAGTCGTACACTTGCCGATCTCAAGATCGCGTAGACGATCCTTCTGGCGCTGCGTTCCGGCAGCGCTTCCGCAGTCGGTCACACGTTCGGTACTCGATGAAGACCTTCCTCTCCCTTGTTCCAGCAGGCAACGAAGGTTGTAGCACTCTCCTCGTGATTTCGGCAGCACTACGGCATGGTGACGGAAGTAGAGGGAAGATCCCGCAGGGCTTCGCCTAAGCCGGAGCGAGTATGGTGGAGTAAGAGAGGGCCTTGGCGATCTACGGTTTAGAGGCACTAGGGGGGTGGTGGTGTGGACGGCGGCTAGGGCTTGGGGAAGCGCCAAGTCGGTGACTTGGAGGAGGCCCTAGGCGGCGGCAGCACTTGGAGGTGGTGGCGCCAAGGAGCTAGGGTTTTTGGGTGTGAGGGTAAGGGGCACCCTACCCCTCCTTATATAGGTGGGAGGGAGGCGGTTGGGAGGAGGGAGTCCTCCTCCAACTCCTCCTCCTTGGCCGGTGGGTGGAGGGAGTGGGATTCCTACCCTAGGTAGGTTTCCTACTCCCCCTCCACCAAGCAAACTTCGGATTTGACTTTTCAAATTGGCGTTTGACTTTCAAACTTGGATTTGATTTCTCTCTTCATATTGCCCAGCCAAGTGACCTAGTACATGATGCAACCATTCCACATTGTCATGACACATCCATGTACCCTTCCCCTCTGGAGTGCCGGATCTTCCAAACCCTTCTAGAACATTCATGGTGAAAACACCGGAATCATTTCCGAACTCCGAAACAGGACTTTCCTTATATGAATCTTATTCTCCGGACCATTGCGGATCTCCTCGTGATATCCTGGATCCCATCCGAGACTCCGAACAACATTCGGTCTCTTACTTATCATTCCATAACTACACAAAAACATCGAATCCTTAAGTGTGTCTCCCTACGGTTCGTGACTTATGCGGACATGACCGAGACACTTCTCCGATCAATAACCAATAGAGAAATATAGAAATTCATATGGCCCCCACATATTTCTACGATTACTTTGCGATCGAATGAACCACTTACATAGATACCAATTTCCCTTTGTCTCACGATAGTTTACTTATACGAGGTTTTGATAATCGGTATCTCTGCATACCTAGTTCAACCTCTTTACTGATAAGTACTCTTTTCTCGTTCCCGTGATATGTGATCCCTTGTGAGCCAGTCACATGCTTGCAATATAATTGGATGACATTCCACCGAGAGGGCCCATAGTATATCTATCCGTCATATGGATGGATAAATCCCACTCTTGATCCATGTGCATCAACCCATACTGTCCGAACACTCAATGCCACCTTTATAACCACCCAGTTACGGTGTGGTGTTTGATGTCATCAAAGCATCCTTCCGGTGATGGTGATTAACATGATCTCATGGTCGAAGGAATTAGGTTACTATGTATCAGAAAGATTATAGCAAACGAACTATTAAAATGACTTGATCTTTATGGTACGCTTATCTATAGGAGTATGTCCATCACACCATTCTCCTAATGATATGATCTTGTTGTTAACAACATCTCAATGTTCATGATCGGGAAACCACGATCATCTATTAACCAACAAGCTAGTATTATAAAGAGGATTTACTAGGGACTCTAATTTAGTTTACAAATCACACAAGTATTAATGTTTCCGGTTAATACTATTATAGAATGAATGTAAACATTTATCATAAACACAAAGATATAATAATAACCACTTTTATTATTGCCTCTAGGGCATATCTCCAACACCGCCACCAGAGGCCTCCCCCACACACAGCCCTCCCGGCCGCCCACCAGGCCCCGGCCACGCCGCCAGAACCCGCCGCCGTGGCCCCGCGCCCCACGCCCGCGCGAGAGCTCTGCCCGAGAACGACAGCCCGCGCCGCCCCTGTCGCGCGGAGAGGAGAAGAGCTCCCCGCCGCTGCCTACGCTGGGCGGGCTTTGCTCGTCAGCGGGCCTTGGAGGCGGCGAGGGGAGGGACGAGCGGAGGGGGCGCTCGCCGGTGGCGGGGTTAGGGTTTCCCCCCGGTCGCTCGCGGGAGGAGCCTCTCGAGTGTTTTTGGCTGCCGAGACGACAGGGTTGAACGAATCAACAAACAGACATGGAAGAAGACCCTCGTCCCGTCCGCCGCGCGAAAGTCCGCGCACAAGTCGCACACGCCCACCACGGATTTGCAATCTTGGTGGGTAGGGTTATTAAACATAAATTAACGAATTCCTAAATATTCAGCGTTAGTAGGCTTAAGCATTAATCAAACCTAATAATTTAAACGAACTCTAAAATATGCCTGACGAGCTTTAATTGCGTCATACTTGTCTCTAATTAAGCCTACATTCTTTTGTCATCTATCTCTGCGATAAGCTTAAAACTAACTCCTAGATGTTCCTCAACACACACTATCTTGTTTCTGGTGTAAAAGAGTTTTTGAAAGTAGATGAAAAGAATGTGAATGATATAAAGAACCCGTGAGTACTTTGTCCGTGCTGTGACTATAAAAACAATAAGAATTTTAGAACAACTACACAATTCTAGTACATTTAATTAAAAAGGGATTCATGACGGGGTACGAATGTTGGAGCCACCACGGAGAAGAACAACTAAGTACAAATGGGAGGGTGATGCTTCTGAGGAGCACACCACTGCAATGATGTCGTAATGCATTATGTTGAAATTACCACCATATGGCCATGAACTCGCGAGGTTCATCAAACAAACCATGTGAACAGTACATCATCACAATGGAACAAGACACATGATCAACAAGACAGTATGATTTAGATGCTATGGAAGTATAAAGAAAAATATGAGATAAGAAAATGTAAGATAATTACGTTTGCATGATGGAGGACTCTGAAAAACCAATATACTACGGGTGTAGGACGCACTACAAAAACTTATCTACTATGCTTGAACTACACTAAGGGAGCTGCCGCCGGCCATGGTGGGCCCCAGGAGGGGAGACCCTAGGGCTTGGCCGGCTGGCCCCTTCCTCCCATGCGCCTTGCCCTCTTGGGCCCCCCCCCCCTCCGGGTGAGAGGCCTAGTAGGAATGGGCTGCCTTTTAAAATAAAATAATATGTTTTATTATTAATTTATTTAATATAAAACATATATATTATTATATGTTACACTCCGAACTCCTTCCAAAACCCTTCGATCAATATCGGGTGTTACCCCGAACTTTTCCGGTTTCTCTATCTCATTTCTCATGTGGTGCCGGATCAATCCCTATGCATCCCCACCCTTAAGTGTGCCACCCTTCGGTTCAAAGGATCAACAACGTTCTTCCCAGCCGCCATGCCAGCATCGCCTGCTGCCGGCGGAGCTACTATGGCATCCTGATTCTGTTGGTTTTCTTCCATCACGTTCCCGATGGCCACTAGTACATGACGGGCAGTGATGAGCTGGTCGGCGTGCTCCTTGCGCTCAAACTCCTCCTCGATCTCCTTCATGGCAGCCTTGAGTTCATCCGAGTTGGCCTCAAGTTCCTTCGAGTCCATGCTGATGTCAGTGTAGAGTGCATCTAAGACTGAGTTGGAGGAAGTGTTAGCGTCCTCGGTGGTGGAACCCAAACCGAAGGCGACATAGCCGATGAACTTGGATTTTCTGGCTGTGGAAGTTAGTCGGCATGGGCCTGATCATCAGTCAAAGTGAAACTGTTAACAGTCTCCATTAGCCAGCTAAGAGTAAGTAACCCAACGGCTTGCTGCCTCCTGAGTGAATGTCGGAGAAGGGTGCCAGGCGTCAGCCCTTCGATGAAGTGGTATACTACGCCGTTGCTAGGAACTCCCTCCACGGAGGCCCTCAACCTTAACCATCTAGCGAGGTACTCCCGTCGGGATTCATTAGACCTTTGGACGCAGCGAGCCAGATCAAAGATGGTGACGATGCTGACAAAGTTCGAACTCTTCTTCTCTAACACTTGGGAGAGCCAAGAGGATCCACGTGGTCTTCCACCAGTAAATACTGCATAGGGACGATTTCGGTGGGCCTTGATTTATTCCAATCTAAGCCGGCAAACTCCAAAGAGATATCCGAGCTCGATCCTTTCGCGAACATATCCTGTCTAGAGGCGGTATTTGTGGGCCTTGATGCGTGTCCGACTTCCTAGGAGCTTGATCCCGAGCTAGTTTTTCCGATGAAGATATGGATATTCTCGATTGGAACATGGAGCACCGGGTGGGTTTCATCTTCGCCGGGATCCAGAACTCGTCGGGAGGAACGTTCGGAATGTTGTCAGAGAAGAGGACATGCCCAATGGCTATGGTTTCGCCGATTCCCGCAAAGAGATTGGGCCTCTCCCGGTGTAGAGCTTGAAGCTGCTCTTGCCCCACGGTGGGCACCAACTGTCGTGGTATTACCAATGAGTATGCCATTGGTAAGTCATCATAGAGCGTGTTTAGAGAGGTGGGGGAGGGCGGCGAGTTGGCGGGTACGAGGTAACACAGCTTACCCAGGTTTAGATTCCACAACATTGACAGAATCCTACTCCTGCTATAAATTGCTATAACATCAATACGCTGACTTATAGGGATTGGTTTGCTGTGCAATATATATGTCTTGATAAAACGGACATAACTTTTGCATACGACCTCAGATAAAAAAGCTTTTTATATGAAAATGGATCTACGTGAAACTCTACATTCGCTCGCATAAAACTATGGTATTTTGCCATTTTTAGTTTTATCAAATTCAAAAGGGATTTTTATATGATTTTTTTGAAGATTTGGACACTATTAAATGATTTTGAATTGGCAAACCTTGCAGTACACTATCAAAAAGACATGATACATGATTCAAAACATGATATGGATGTCATATTTGGATTCTAATACGTCGTAAACGTTTCTATTGTTTTTGATGTTCCATGCTTGTTTAGTATCCAATTTTATTTGCTTTGTCTATACTTTGAGGTATTTTTATACATTTTCTGGGACTAACCTATTAACTAGATGCCATAGTGCCAGTTGCCTGTTTTCTGTTGTTTTTGGTTCTAGAAAATCCAGAAAATGATTATTCTCAGAATTAGACGGGACGAAAGCCAAAGTCAATATTTCACCAAGGAGAAAACACGCAGCCAGAAGACAAGACAGAGGTGGGCCACGAGGGGCCCACACCCCCTGGCCGCGCGGCAGGCTTGGACCGCGCCTGGGGGGTGCGGCCACCTCGGGCACCCCCTCGGTCTCCGCCTTCGCCTATAAGAAGCCCCCGATACCAAAACCCTATGTACCCGATCAGATCTCCACGAAACAGTCTGTAGATGTTGCCACCATTGTCCCTAGATCGGGAGGATCTGAAGCTCTTCCCGGCACCCTGCCGGAGGGGAGAGATCATCCCAGAGGCCTTCTTCATCACCATGCCAGCCTCAGGTATGATGCGTGAGTACTTCCACCTTGGACTATGGGTCCATATAGTATCTAGATGGTTGTTTCTCCTCCTTTATGCTATCATGTTTAGATCTTGTGAGCTACGTTCATGATCAAGACCATCTATTTGTAATCATGCATGTTGTGTTTGCGGGGATCCGATGGATATTGATATTACTATGTCATATTGATTAATGATTCTATCTTGCATGCTCTCCGTTTCTGGTAGCTATCTTGGCCAAGTAGATGCTAGTGACTCCAAGAGGGAATATTTATGCTCGATAGTGGGTTCATGCCTCTATTGAATCTAGGGAAGTGATAGAAATCTCTAAGGTTGTAGATGTGCTGTTGCTACTAGGGAGAAAACAACGATCTTTTGTCCATTGAACAATTGTATTGTTTACTTTACACACATTGCTTAAAACAGTTATCTGTTGCTTGCAACTTAATACTGGAGGGGATTCAGATGACAACCTGAAGTTGGATTACTAGTCGTAGATGCAGTTGGATGGCAGTCTATGTATATTGTTGTAATACCCAATCAAATCTCATAGGATCATGAATGTCTAGTATTGCATTGTTATGCCTTGCTCTGTCCTGTCAATTGTCCCGCTGTAATTTGTTTACCCAGCATGTTATCTGTTTATATTAAGGAGAACACCTCTAGTGAACTGTGAACCCTGGTCCAATCTTTACCAATGATACTTCATCCACTGTTACTGTTTACTTTCTGCAAGCTACCATTACCTTCCACACCATACGGTTAATCCTTTGTTTTCAGCAAACCGGTGAGATTGACAACCTCACTGTTCATTGGGGCAAAGTCTTGAGTTTGTGTTGTGCAGGTTTCCAAGTTGCTAGCAACACCTTTGAGTCGTTTGGTTCCTCCTACTGGTTCGATAACCTTGGTTTTATTACTAAGGGAATACTTATTGCTGTACTCATCATACCTTCCTCTTAGGGTTTCCCAATGAAGCTCTACAGTGATCTGAGGCGCATCAAGACATTTTCTGGCGCCGTTATAGCACCCCCGGGGGTTAGGGTTAAACTAACCTCAGATCACGATCTAAGATAAGTTCAACTCCAAACACGGAAGATCACAGTATGATTTGGTAACATTAAAGAACACAGGGATTCAACAGCATAAGTTTAAACTCTTAACAGAGTAAGATATTAGAGTTATTACAAACCAGAGGTCATAGACCCAACATTACATCACACAACGAAAGGAAATTATGTTGTTCTACACAACAACTTAGCAAGAGGCCTAAGAGGCCATTAACAAAAGTGACGTCCATCCCATAGTCCTCGGGATCCTACCTGGGACCCCCAACTACTCGTCGGTGTCAACGTAGAAGCCACCTTCAGTTGCAACCAGATCCTCTGTAGAAAAACAACAATGGCGCAAGGCTGAGTACAAGAATTTACTGTGCAAGACTTAGATAACCTAGTATCTACATGCTCTGGCTAGAAAAGCTTTCTCTGGATTTTCTTTTGCGGAAAGCAATCTTTATTTGTAAACAAGAGAGAGAAGAGGCTCGTCTACACAAAATATTTTAAAAGGGATAAGATAGCGACTTCTTCATCTTTTTCATCACATCTCGATAACCACCAGCTTCATCAGAACGTCCTATCTAGGATCACCCCCTCGACCCGGAGGTAGCATCCTTATGCACACGTGGATCAGCAAGTTTTATAGTGGTTAATGTTATCTATGATCTTAAGTCCGGTCGCCAAGTCGTTCATAACCGTGAACACGACTTTTCGAAAATATTTAACCCTGCAGGGGTGTACAAATTTACCCACACACACCAACGACTCTTAATGCCAAATTATTAGCCCTCTTCCTCGGAAGTCCGGTAGAGGGTGGTTGACCACGACCTTTAGCTTGCTTTCGCCGAGACCATGAGTCACGCAATAAGTATGATTCCGCCGTAACGGGTCAAATCCCGAAGCTGGTACTTAAAGATGTGAGGCGAGGTTGGTTTACCAGGGGCGCTATCTACCCCAAGCAACCTCGGCCACGCTTATCTACCTGTTATGAATGCACCATCTTCACCCGGAAAATCTTTCAAATGATTTTCTATGCACATGTCGAATGGAACGCCCGAACTATGTGACTCATGGAATCTACTAGGCAAGTTAGTCAGTCATGAGGTTGTCCATTCCCCGTGTGGTTGCACGCTCGTCTTGGTTCCAAAGGTAAGAACTCAGTTCCTAGTGGTAGCGAGCATGGGACTACAAAAACCACACCCAACGTGGCCTCCCATACAAGCCTTAGCATATTTATTTAACTCCTTCGAGAATGTCACCAACTCTTACCTTTCTAGATTTTCCGGCACCTCTGATTCATCGTTCGGATAGATCAGACGTTGATACTATGCATGGCTAAGCTGTCGACTCAGAAGCTCTAGCAACGCTCAGATGCCAAACCTAGGTATGCTAGGAGCAGTGGATCAGGAGTATAAGGCTACAACAGGGAAACTATGTAGCAGATAGGTAACCCTAACTACTGACAAAAGACCACATTGGAATCGTGTGCAACATATCGAGAAAGTAATATACTTTATAAAAGTAGGTTCAGAATGAGAGGCTACGCTTTCCTTTTCCGTCAGTAGACAGGTAAGGATCTTCGGTGTTGTTGACTTCAACTTCGGGTTTGAATCCTACGGCGAAGAACCAAAACAGGGAGAAGCAACATTCAATACATGGCATGTGCAATGGTCAATCAATATGGATGATATGACAAGTTAACTTGCGTTAAAATGAAACCCTAAGGCATGCTTGACAACTTAAACAGGGTTCCGAGGGTTGAAAACCCTAACTCGGAAAACTTCGGAAACACATGAGAGGGGTTACTATGTTGTTCTAATTAAACTTGTCATTAAAGTTTTTGAACAATGCATGATTATGGGTTAGTTAGATAGTTCTCATTTTTCTGAACATTTTCGATATATTATTTGTATTTTTCTGAATTACAGATTAAACGTTATTGAATTTACAATATTCAAAACAATTTCTGAAATTATTAAAACATTTTAAATTGATTTAATGCATCATATGACGTCAGAGACCCAACCCTGTACATTTCTTACCGAGGCAGAGGCCAGACCCAGTCACTGACTGCTGGGACCAAGGCCACATGTGCAACCACGTTGGACAGGTGAGGTCAGCTCTAGGGTGGATTAATTTTGTTACCCGGGCAAAACCTAACCCTAGAGACTGACGGTGGGGTCGAGGCCACGTCGACAGGTCACGCAGGCGCCACGTGGGAGCCACGTTGGCACGCCGGCCAACGGTCCAGACGGCGGCAACTGGCAGCGCTACAGGGCTCGAGGAGGGGCGTGCTATGGCTCGTTTGAATCAGCGCACGGAGACGAACCAAACTACGGCGGCGCCGCTCCTAAATGGTCACCGGTGGCGTGGTGGTGGCGATGCCCGACAACGGCGGACGGCAGGGCACGGTGCGGGGTCGAACCAGAGGGGGAGGAGAAGGTTGGAGAGGTCCACTGGGACCGTTAGGTCACCAGGAGGGTGTTGGCAGTGACGATGAGGCCTGGGGAAGACGAAGGCGAAGGAATCCACGGCGGCGGTGGTCGTCGGTGACGAAGAAGACCGAGTAGAGGACGGCGATTTACTGCGACCCCCTCGATTCCTTCGGCGGTAAGGATCCTTAGAGCGCGGCGGAGCTCAAGGCGTCGTCTACAGAGCACGGGGAGGACGGAGATGTCGGGGTCGTCGGAGCTAGGTTTTCGGGACCTCGCGCGGGAGAGAAGAGAGAGGTCTCTGAGAGGAGGGGGAATGGATGAGGATAGCCAGGGCGACGCGGCGAAGATCTTATCCTCCTCCACGCGGCGGCGGACGGTCGGATGGAGGAGGGGGCGATCGACGGCATGGGCGGCAACAACGAGTTGCTCGCCGTTGTCGAGAAAGACAACATGGGAGCAGGGCGAAGAGGTACGGGCCTCACTTGGGCCTTAGATGGGCCGCGGGAGAGGGAGAAAGGGGAGGAGGCTTGCTGGGCTGCGGCCTGGCTTGCTCCTTCTCTATTTTCTTCTTGGAAAAACCTTTTCTTTTTCTGATTTCAAAATCTGTTTTATGATTCCATTTCAAATTCCATTTTGAATCATTCAAAAATATCAGTAGCTTTTATAAAATATGTAAAGTATTTATGAGCCCTTGTAATCCATTTTGGGCTCCAATTGTTTTTGTACTTTTTCAAACTCAAACCATTTCGAATTGATTTCAGATAGGGGGAGAAAAGGTAGGGTTTAGGGTTTGGTAATTGTATTCTTAAACCATTCACTTGATCACATGCAATATTTTATTGAGTTTAACACATGCATGCAATGCTTAGTTACTAATTACATATTTTACAAGCTTGGGCTGTTACAGCTCTACCCCCCTTACAAGAATCTCGACCCAAGATTCCTAAGTTTTAGAAAAGAAGGCAGGGTACTCAGATCGGAGACGATCTTATCGTTCCCAAGTTGCTTCATCCTCAGAGTGATGAGACCACTGAACTATCAGGAACTTGATGTTTTGACGATGAGTTTTATGCTCGGCTTCATCAAGGATGCTGATAGGATACTCACGATAAGTCAGATCCTTCTGGAGATCAAGAGTTTGGTGATCAACACCATGGACAGGATCTTTGAAGCAACGCTTGAGTTGGGACACATGAAAGACGTCATGCACCTCAGGAAAGTTTGCGGGCAACTCCAATTTTTATGCGAGGTTACCCTGCTTGGATAGAACACGAAAAGGACCAACATAGCGAGGACCTAGTTTGCCTTTGATACCGAAGCGGTGGACACCCTTTAAAGGAGTGACCCGAAGACAAGCTTGATCACCGACTTCATATTCAACATGTTTATGGTGACGATCATGATAGATTTTCTAGCGAGACTGAGAAGTTTTCAAACGATCTCGAATGATACGAACTTGATCTTCTGCTTCCTGAATCATATCTGGACCAAAGAACTTTCTTTCGCCAGTTTTTGACCTGTTCAAAGGAGTACGACAGGTTCTTCCATAGAAACTGGAATGGTGCCATACCAATACTAGACTGATAACTGTTGTTGTAGGAGAATTCAGCAAAAGGAAGGCATTTCTCCCAGTTCTTGCCAAAATATATGACACACGCTCTTAGCATGTCTTCAAGAATTTGATTCACTCTTTCGGTTTGACCACCGGTACTAGGATGATAGGCTGTGCTGAAGGAGAGGCGAGTTCCCATAGAAGCTTGGAAGGTTGTCCAGAACCTTGAGGTGAACAAACTCCCTCGGTCAGAGATGATTTTCTTTGGAATCCCATGAAGAACAACTATCCGAGAGATGTATAGATCTGCTAACTGACTAGCATTGATACTCTCACGAACATGTATAAAGTGAGCAACCTTGGACAGATAGTCAACGATTACCCAGATGGCATCATTTCCTTTCTGAGTCTTAGGAAGGCCAGTGATGAAATCCATACCAACTTCATCCCATTTCCACTCAGGTATTTTAAGTCGTTGAAGGAGACCAGCGGGTCTTTGATGCTCAGATTTGACGCGACGGCAAACGTCACATTCAGCAACAAAACGAGCGATATCCTTTTTCATACCAGACCACCAGAATCTTTGACGAAGATCCTGATACATCTTGGTACCTCCAGGGTGGATAGAAAGAGGTGATTCATGAGCCTCTTGGAGAATTAGATCCCTCAGTTTTGTTCTCTTCGGCACTACCAGACGGTCACCAAAGTAAACAGTACCTTGTTTATCAACAGAGAAACACTTAGCAACTCCGCTAGCAATGTTCCCTTTGATCTCAGCAATTTCAGAATCATGTTTCTGAGCAATCTTGATTTCATCCTCTATAGAAGACTTCACTTCAAGAGTAGAAAGGAATCCACGAGGAACTACTTCAAGATTCAATCGAGAAAATTCCTCATGAAGATAAGGTTGAGATTGTTTGATCATCAAATTGTTGCAATAAGACTTAGGACTTAACGCATCAGCAACGACGTTGGCTTTCCCAGGTTGATAGTTGAGACCCAAATCATAGTCCTTGATGAGTTCCAACCATCTTCTTTGCCTGAGATTCAGATCAGGTTGTGTGAAAAGGTACTTCAGACTCTGATGATCCGAGTATAACTGTCAACACCCGGATTTTTCAATCCTAGATGCCTGTTATGCCATACATCGCAATCCCAGGATTACCATTTTTGCGAGACATAACAGAATCGGATACCATAGTACTTCATCCATTACAAATGATACATAAGTTCTTACACAAATAGGGATCTCATGATCCAGTCCTTAATACAACATCAAGCAGCGGAATACGTAATGATAACGGTAGCGTCAGCGAGGCTCCATCTTCGGGGTCACAGGCAATGCTGACGATGGGAGATGATCCTAGTTGTCGTAACCTTCCTGAGGTCCATCCTCCAGGTACTCCTCTTCATAGTCTGGCCATGGGAATAGCCAGGGACAAAGCCATGAGTACTCTTTAAGTACTCGCAAACTAATACTAACAAGTAAAGGGGGGTTTTTGGATAACAGGACACTAGGCTCTAGGGTTATTTTGCAAAAGCCAGATTTATAACTACTAAGTTCCAAAGCTGGTCACAATTTTATAACTCCTAAATGGGATCTTGTATCTCCAGTCACAACTCTGTTGTGGTCAAGTCAAAGTCTCAAATCGTCTCACAAGTCATTTTGAAAAGTCTGACGGGGGAACAGTATGGCCACTCCAACTGTCCATAACCGCGGACGCGGCTATTCGAATAGTTTGACACTCTGTAGAGATTGTACACTTTCACCACAACATTTGATACATCCGTCAGGAACAAATCCTGAATTCACCATACTCAGTATGCGGATAATCAATCCTAACCTTTCAATTACACTCCCTAGTATCAGCACCTCTCCTGTGAGTTTGGCCTCCCAACCATGACCACTGTCATCTTGGGTACTGCACAGGTGGACAATCTTCACAAGGTAGCCTCAGCTCAGACCTTGGCCGTGAGGGAACTAATACTAAGGTATATAAGTTTCCAGTCAAGCCCTACCCAATATTCGGGTATTGTGGTTGTACGATAAAATTGGAATGGTATCGCATCCAGACAACTATCAGTTTTATAAAGGACTAAGGCTCATGCCTCATCATTTTCATCACCAAAATCATCGAGGGTTTGGAAACACATGTCCAAAACATTTCAATAGAATGATCCATCATTCCAAGGTTTTCATAACCATTTTTCCACCAAGTATTCCCATCTAAAGTTGATCACATTTTATGCTTAGCACTAGCATCTACAGGTGGGGTAGTACTAATGGGGGGTAGTAACTAGTGGATTTTCAACTAAGTGCAACCTTATATCCTAGGCTGATATCAAGGTTTCTAGCTTAGGCCAAATTTTATGCTCTTTATGCAACCTTCAGCACAACTGTCTAATATCTACCAAACTCTTAGGTAGCCTCCAAGTAAGCTTTGATAAAGAAATAAAGTAAGAAGCTTGCCATAAAACTAGGATTGGTTGAGCAAGTGGGTATGGTCACATATGCTTAAGGCATAAAGTAATCATCTCACAAGTATGGGTTTGTGGCAACAATAGGGTAGCTTGCAAGTATTGGCTTGCATTGGTATAGTATCAGCTTGCAAGTGTTAGCTTGCATAGGTATGGTATCTTGCAAGTATTAGCTTGCATAGTAATTAGCTTGCATAGGTCAACTTGATTAGTAAGGCTTGCAATCAATGTCAATATAAGCTTGCCTTGTGCAGAGCAGTGGTTGAAGTTCTCCTCGGCTTCCTCTTCGTAGTATCCTCCTTCCTCCTCGTATCCTTGGTCGGTACTAGCGTCTATGAATAAATACGAGGTACACAATCACGAAACAATACTTAACTACTTGCAATCATCACACACAAGGGTCCTATAGATGATCTAGCATCATCTCTAACATTACAAGGTTAAGGATTGGTTTAAGTCTTTTTATTTTAGAAAAGTAATTTCTACTCATTGAAGAACTACTTAAGATTTAATATTCTCCAAACTAAACATGGGATCATGTTGACACATGTCATCACCACATATTGTAGTCCATGGGAATGTGATTTAAAGTGGTGTCACAATTTAATAAGGTTTTACCCTTTTATTTTAATTAATTAAAGTGGCTAGAAATGCTTATGAAGCATTCTTTTATTGCTTGAACAATATTTCTACAAGTAACCTATATATATTTTTATATATTCTGAAAGGTATGGTTAAATGTGATTTTTGAGAGTTGGAATCAACTCAAAAGCTTTTGTGGTTTAAATTTGAAAAATGTTTGAATGCAGAAAAGCTTCTGCCTTGTTATTTTTGCTATGGGTTATCTACATATCCAAATAACTTGAATCCAACGGGCTTGGATTAAGCATTCACAGACCTTTCCAACAAAATTGTTTTCATCTAATTTGGTGCACTGAATCGATATGGGTTGATTTTTGAAGTTGGGTACAGAAGTGTGTTTGAATTTAAAAATAAAAGGTTTAATTTGAATTGCTGGGCTGCGCGGGAAATTCTAACAGGCCGGCCTGCTAAGCGCAGTGCTCCCGCGGGCTGCTTAAGTGGGTGTCCCCACTCGTCAGTGACACGGGTTGGGCGAAGCGGTATGGGGAAACGTGGTTCGTTCGATCTAGTTCTAATCCAACGACTGAGGGTCATCGTCGACGCGAGACAGCTCCGGTGAGAACGAAACCTAGCACGGCCAGTGAGGGGTGCTGGGGGCTCACCGGGGTACTGGCGAGGGTCGGCGAGGCGGGCGAACGACGAAGTCGACGACGGCGAACCTCCTGGTACCGGTGGCTTCTCCTGGGGCGGCTCCAATCGCTGGCTCCTTTCTTCTCCGGCAGCGGCAGGCTCCAGTGAAATTCCGGCGAGGTGGTGCTCGCCTTGCTCTGAGAATGGTGTGGCACGATCAGTGAGGAGAGGGGAGTGAGATGGTGTGAAGAAATCGTGCGGGGGTGGACTCTATTTATAGTCGAGCGAGGGGACCGTCGGGGCGCAAGGTGAGCTCGTCGGGGGCGACGTTACAGGCAGCTAATGGCATGGGCAAGGGTAGGGGACGGTGCTGTGTCTCCTGGCGATGTCTCCTGGCGATGCTCAACGACATGGTCGCGAGGCATGGGGCGGTGTGGTTTGGTCTGGAACGGGCGGCGCTCTACGCGGCAGAGGCGGCATCTTCGACGGCGGGCGGTGGCTGTATGGCACGGGGCGGCAAACGAGGATGTCTGGCGGTCTCCTGGGTCGGTGGTGATCGTGTGTGCGCGCGGTGAGGGCGGCGCGCGGTCTATGGGTGATGGTCGGGGGTGGCGCTCTGGCGCACGCTCGGCATGGTCTGGGCGTTCTTGTGCGCGTGGTCCAGGGCTTGGCAACGCTCGCGGCTGGGACAAGCGGTGGCGGTGGACGGTGGGCTGCCTCCCAGACATGCTGGCTAGGCTTGCTGCTGCTCCTAGCTTGCTGTCCACATTGGGGTGAAAGGTTGGCTTCGGCTGTTCACCATTAATGGCAATGGCAAGCTCACAGGGGTGCTAGTGCTGGTCTAACCTTTCTAGATGATCTACTGGATTGTGTGAGAGCTAACTAGGGAACAAGTTAGGCTCAAAACACTGCACACTATAGTGTTTGTGGTTTTGTTTGATTTGTGTCTGCAACCTGTTTGATGAAATGGCCGCATGAAATCAAGTTTTGAATTTTGAAATGAATTTTGGTGGGTTTGTTAGATTGGTTCTGGTGAGTCTGCAGATGCTTGGGTTTTGAAAGTTGAGCTTGTTTGAGTGGGTTTTGAAAAAGTGGGATCTTCGCATATGAAGAAGATTCAATTTTGAATTGTCATTTAAACTATGCATTTGAAAGTTTCTGGATGATCACAAAGTGGGACTTGATACTTTGTTATGAGTACATTCAAGGGGTGCAAAGATCCAGAAAAGTTTCTGTTAGGTTTTGAAAGTTTGAGACAGCCAAAGTAGGCATGTGAGTTAAATTGGTCAAAATGACCATTCACTTAATATATTTGTTTTGACTTATTTTTCTTTAGGAAAAGTGTGGGGAATGTTTTAGATGATGTTCTTTTCACCTAAGAAACATTTTACAAGCAATGGATCACACAAACAAGGTGGTTTTTAAAGAAATTCAAAATCCATGCATACACATATACATGCATTCATGAATTGGTTTGGAAAAGTTTTTGTTAACCCTAAACTTTAGGATTAGTGTTTTGATGATCTAAGTTTGATATTTTTGGGATGTTACAAACCTTCCCCCCCTTAAACAAAATCTCGTACCGAGATTTGAAAAAGGACGAAAAGATTACCTAGGATTTGAAGAGATCTGGAAACTCCGTCCTGATGTGATCTCCGCGTTCCCAGGTAGCTTCCTCTTCTGTGTGGTTGCTCCACTGAATCTTGAGAAACTTGATGCTTCGGGTTCTGGTAGTTCGAAAAGCTTCCTCCAATATACGGATAGGTACTTCGGGATAGGTCAAGTCATCATTGATCTCTATGGTCCTATGATCGATATTCTTGAACACTTCGGTCTTCTCGGGGACTTCAAGACATTTGCGAAGTAACGAGATATGGAACACATTTTGCACAGCTGACATCTCTTCTGGTAGCTCGAGTTGATACGATACTTCTCCTCGATGGTTCAAAATTTTGAAAGGTCCGATATATCTGGGGGCTAACTTTCCTTTGAGTTGGAAACGTTGCATTCCCTTCAATGGCGACACTTTCAGATAAACAAAATCTCCAATGTTGAAGGCGAGGTCTCGACGTCTCTTATCGGCGTAACTCTTTTGTCGGGATTGGGCTGTCTTGAGGTGCTCGCGAATCTTGTGAACCTTCTCTTCTGCTTCTCGTAGGATGTCGGGTCCGAAAATCTGACTCTCTCCTACTTCCGACCAGTTCAAAGGGGTGCGGCACTTCCTTCCGTACATGAATTCAAATGGGGCCATTTGCAAACTGGCTTGGTAACTATTGTTGTAGGAAAATTCTGCAAACGACAGACAATCTTCCCACTTGGATCCATATTCTAGCACACATGCTCTAAGCATATCTTCGAGTATTTGGTTTACTCGCTCCGTTTGTCCATCAGTCTGAGGGTGATACGCGGTACTGAAATCTAGGCGGGTTCCTAAACCTTCTTGGACCTTCTCCAGAATCTCGAGGTAAACTGGGTTCCTCGATCCGATACGATATTCTTGGGGACTCCGTGCAAACTAACGATCCTAGCGATGTACAACTCTGCTAGCTTCGAACTCTGATAGGTAGTTTTAACGGGCAAGAAATGGGCGACTTTGGACAATCTGTCCACTATGACCCAAATAGAGTCATTTCCCCTACTAGAAGTAGGTAGTCCAGTGATAAAGTCCATTCCTACAGAATCCCATTTCCATTCCGGAATTTGCAAAGGTTGTAACAATCCAGCGGATCTTTGATGTCCTGCCTTGACTCGCTGACATATATCACACTTGGCGATATAGCTTCCGATTTCTCTCTTCATCTTATGCCACCAAAATTGCTCTTTCAAATCTTGATACATCTTAGTTCCTCCGGGATGGATAGAATAAAGAGTATCATGAGCCTCCTTCAAGATAACTTCTTTTACCTCCGAATCTGATGGTACACAAAGGCGTCCTTTGTACCACAAAACTCCTTCTTCATCCTCGGTGAATCCGGGTACTTTGCCTGTACCGATACGATGTTTAATTCCGTCGATACTAGCATTTCCTTTCTGCGCCTCCTTAATCTGACTGATCAAGGTGGGCTGACGTTCTATGCTAGCCAAAAATCCTTCACTTACTAATTCTATTCGAAAATCTTCCATCTCTTTGTGCAAACTTGGTTGCTCCTTAAAAATCATGGAGTTCAAGCGGCACGGCAATCTGCTAAGGGCATCGGCTACTACGTTGGCTTTTCCAGGGTGATAGTGAATGTCCAGGTCGTAATCCTTGATTAGCTCAATCCATCTTCTCTGCCTCATATTCAGCTCCTTCTGAGTGAATATATACTTTAGGCTCTTGTGATCCGAATAAATCTCACAACGGTTTCCCATAAGGTAATGTCTCCATGTCTTCAGGGATAGAACTACGGCTGCGAGTTCGAGGTCATGGGTTGGGTAATTTTGCTCATGTTGCTTCAGTTGTCGCGATAGATAAGATATAACTTTGCCTTCTTGCATTAGCACACATCCGAGACCAATCTTGGATGCGTCACAATACACATCGAAGGGCTTCGTGATATCCGGCATGATCAAGATTGGGGCTGAAATAAATCTCCTTTTGAGTTCTTGAAAACTCGCTTCACACTTGTCTGTCCATTCAAACTTCTTGTCCTTCTTCAGCAATTGGGTCATGGGTCGGGCGATACTAGAGAATCCTTCTACAAATTTGCGGTAATATCCCGCCAATCCGAGAAAAGCACGAACTTGGGTTTGAGTGGTTGGGGCTTGCCAATCTTCTACATCTTTCACTTTGGCAGGGTCAACGGCAATTCCTCCGGCTGATACAATGTGACCGAGGAATCCTACTTCCTGTAACCAGAATTCACATTTGCTAAATTTTGCATACAGCTGATGCTCTCTAAGGGTTCCAAGAATGGTCCTTAGGTGTAGCTCATGTTCTTCTTCCGATTTGGAATAAATCAGAATGTCATCGATGAAAACAACGACAAACTTATCCAGGAAGTCCATAAAAATCTTATTCATGAGGTTCATGAAATAAGTGGGGGCATTGGTTAATCCAAAAGACATGACTGTATACTCATACAATCCATATCTGGTGGTAAAGGCAGTCTTTGGAATATCCTCTGCACGAATTTTGAGTTGATGATAGCCAGTTCTAAGATCAATCTTAGAAAACACCTGGGCACCAGTCAACTGATCAAACAAATCTTCTATCTTAGGCAAGGGGTACTTGTTCTTGATGGTGACATCATTCAACTTTCGATAATCCGTACACAGACGGTTACCTCCATCCTTCTTGTCCACAAACAAGACAGGTGACCTCCATGGGGACGCACTTGGTTGAATCAATCTGATTTCTAACATGGAATCCAGTTGCTTCTTCAGTTCTTCTAGGTCTGACGGGTTCATACTATAGGGTCTCTGGGCTATGGGTCCTGTTCCGGGGATTAGTTCGATGATAAACTCGATATCCCGATCTGGGGGCATACCGGGCAAAACATCTGGAAATACATCGGGGTATTCACAGACTATCCGAACTTGGTCAATGGTAGGTTGGGCTAGACTCTTGTTACACTTGAATTGGCGAGGTAAGGTTTCAGATATATGCTCGACTGATATTCCGGCGGTACTGGTCATGGTAATGGCTTTCTTGGCACAGTCAATCAATCCTTTATGTTTCGACATCCAATCCATTCCTAGTACTACTTCCAAACCTTTAGTTCCGAGTACTATCAGGTTAGCATAAAAATCTATGCCATGGATTCGTATAGGGACGGCTCTGCAAATTTGCCTAGCCTTGGTGGTTGATCCGGGAATTTGTACAATCTCACATGCTTCAGTTTGGTTGGTTAAATTTTACTAGTGCAGGCAAATTCTTTGGTGACAAATGAATGCGATGCACCAGAATCAAACAACACTCTTGCAAGTACTGAATTAACAGAAAACATACCCAGCACGACGTCTGGCGCTTCCTGAGCTTCTTCGGCATGCATGAGAAAAAGACGTCCATTGCGGTTGAGTGAATTCCCTGGGGCAAATCTTCTTCCTGGATGGACACGACACTGCTGCTGAGATGGGACATTGGGATTAGGGGCTGTAGCATTCTTCTTGTTGGGGCACTCGTTGGAATAGTGGCCTTTATTTCCACAGTCATAACAGGTCACTTGTGACTTGTCCTTGGATGCGACAGGCACAGCGTTGCTTCCAGTCCTCGGGGCGGTATTGGGGTTGGCGGTAGCATTGTTGGTGTTGAACTTGGGTGGGGCACGGGTGAAATTGCTAGAGTTGCCTGGGTTGTTGTGATTTCCCCCTAGTCTAGGGTTTCCACGGTTGGGATAGGTCGGACGGGTCATAGGGGGTCTGTTGGTTCTTGGGGCAAATCCTGGAGATGGGTTGGGCGATACTTTGGGGTCTGATGGGTTCCTGGTTGATGCATCATGCGACGCTTGCGGTTCTCATTGGCCTGGTTGATCTTTCCTTCCATCTGGATAGCAGAGTCGACAAGGGCTTCAATATCAGCAAAGGGGATATTGACTAACACTGTCTGCATCTCGTCATGCAGACCATTCAGGAATCTTTCTTTCTTCTTGGCTTCTGTGTCTATCTCGTCCGGGGCATACCTAGCTAATGACAAAAATTTGTCACGGTATTCCACTACAGTCATCCTTCCTTGTTTCAATTCTTTGAACTCGTCTCTCATTCTCTTGATCAAACCTGGCGGCACATGGGTTCTGCTAAACTTGACCTTGAATTCCTCCCAGGTCATCATTTGGCCTCCGGTCATTGCACGAACACTGTTCCACCATGCCCTGGCATCTCCGGCTAGATAATGGGTGGCAAACAAGACTTTCTCGTTGGCTTCTACTCCGGCTACTTCTAAGTTATTCTCCATGGTTTGCAGCCAATCATCGGCGTCTAGGGGTTCTTCCGACTTGGTGAAAACGGGTGGGTTGGTATTCTGGAAATTCTTGAGCTTAGATCCGTGGTTGTCCTGATTTCCATGGCCTTGGTTGTTGTGGGCTAGCCGGGCTATCTGTTGCAGAGTGGCTAGGTTGGCTTGACGTTCCGCTCTTTCAGCTTCGCGGTCAGAAGTCAACATTTGCAGGATCTGCAACATCGGGTCCGGGGCTGAACCACTTCCTCCACGTGGCATCTGAAGATTGATATAGATCATGAGAAAAGAGGGAAATTTCTAAGGTTTTGGGTCTTTGAAAAGTTTTTAGAGTTTGACTCAAGTTTTCTAGCAACTTGCTTTTTCATTCATTCACTCATAGCACACAGTACAACACGCACCACAACAACGAAAAACAGATGGTTTTAAGAACCATTCTGGGAACTACGATACAGTGGGACCGACTACTACTCACTACGCTAGTGCTCAGTGCTAATACTGCTCGGATTCTGTGGCTTCATCATATTCCGCATCATTGATGAAGGCGAAATCATCCTCATCGGTGAAGAAGTCCATGGCTTGATCCTCCAGAAAATCATCGTCATCGCTGAGATAGGAGTAAGGGTCTCCACGAAGATCTTCTCCGGCATTCTCCCTTTCCTCTAACTGCATGTCTCTCTCATGGATGGTCTCTTCCAGAGATGAGATGCGATGGCGAAGATGGGCAATAATGCGCTCCTTCTTGTCGAGCTGACGGCGGCGAGACTTGCGATCCTTTGCTAGCATGGCGATGGTCTAATCCTTCGTCTTGATGATGGCAGACTTGTGGTTGCAATAGTCACAGCAGTTGTCTAGTTCCTGCTGACGATCATAAATCATGAAGCTCAGGTGGTCCAATTGAGTCTTCAGCTCGGGGTGGTAGGGGGCTTCCAGTGGTTGTCCATTTGCATCACGTCTTGGGCAAAACTCAAAGCGAGTACCCTTGATCTGATTGATGCTCTGCCCACACAGACGGGAAAGAGCTTCCTGCATTGCTCTGGCAAGTCCATCGAGCCAGTTGTTTTCCCTCAAGGTAAACTGAATTCCCTCCGCAGTGGTAGGTTCAATCTTTCCTCGGAGACTTGCAACAATTAGCCACTGCAGATCTTCTCCCCCTTGATCATTGAGTTGAGCTCCGAAGAACTCGGGATGCGGGCGCTCCAGAAGTTTCGAAAGCTGATCCAGATCCCTCTCAAAGATAAGGTCTCCTCCATTCCCAAGTTGGTAAAACTTTCTGTACTTCACGTTCATCTATAAAAATAGAGGATGAGTAGATTAGCAAAGTGATCAAGTGTGTCAAAATTTTATCTATTTTGCAAGAGTTTTTGAGGAACATGAAGTTTTATCAAAGAATTAAAGAGGTAAGAATTAGAATAGTTTTCGTAAATAGTTTTGTTTTTGAGTTTTGAAACTAAGTTTCTGGGTTCCCGTCCAATCTAACTAGGGTCTCCTATGGTCAGGATGGCTCTGATACCAACTTGTCAACACCCGGATTTTTCAATCCTAGATGCCTGTTATGCCATACATCGCAATCCCAGGATTACCATTTTTGCGAGACATAACAGAATTGGATACCATAGTACTTCATCCATTACAAACGATACATAAGTTCTTACACAAATAGGGATCTCATGATCCAGTCCTTAATACAACATCAAGCAGCGGAATACGTAATGATAACGGTAGCGTCGGCGAGGCTCCATCTTCGGGGTCACAGGCAATGCTGACGATGGGAGATGATCCTAGTTGTCGTAACCTTCCTGAGGTCCATCCTCCAGGTACTCCTCTTCATAGTCTGGCCATGGGAATAGCCAGGGACAAAGCCATGAGTACTCTTTAAGTACTCGCAAACTAATACTAACAAGTAAAGGGAGGTTTTTGGATAATAGGACACTAGGCTCTAGGGTTATTTTGCAAAAGCCAGATTTATAACTACTAAGTTCCAAAGCTGGTCACAATTTTATAACTCCTAAATGGGATCTTGTATCTCCAGTCACAACTCTGTTGTGGTCAAGTCAAAGTCTCAAATCGTCTCACAAGTCATTTTGAAAAGTCTGACGGGGGAACAGTATGGCCACTCCAACTGTCCATAACCGCGGACGCGGCTATTCGAATAGTTTGACACTCTGCAGAGATTGTACACTTTCACCACAACATTCGATACATCCGTCAGGAACAAATCCTGAATTCACCATACTCAGTATGCGGATAATCAATCCTAACCTTTCAATTACACTCCCTAGTATCAGCACCTCTCCTGTGAGTTTGGCCTCCCAACCATGACCACTGTCATCTTGGGTACTGCACAGGTGGACAATCTTCACAAGGTAGCCTCAGCTCAGACCTTGGCCGTGAGGGAACTAATACTAAGGTATATAAGTTTCCAGTCAAGCCCTACCCAATATTCGGGTATTGTGGTTGTACGATAAAATTGGAATGGTATCACATCCAGACAACCATCAGTTTTATAAAGGACTAAGGCTCATGCCTCATCATTTTCATCACCAAAATCATCGAGTGTTTGGAAACACATGTCCAAAACATTTCAATAGAATGATCCATCATTCCAAGGTTTTCATAACCATTTTTCCACCAAGTATTCCCATCTAAAGTTGATCACATTTTATGCTTAGCACTAGCATCTACAGGTGGGGTAGTACTAATGGGGGGTAGTAACTAGTGGATTTTCAACTAAGTCCAACCTTATATCCTAGGCTGATATCAAAGTTTCTAGCTTAGGCCAAATTTTATGCTCTTTATGCAACCTTCAGCACAACTGTCTAATATCTACCAAACTCTTAGGTAGCCTCCAAGTAAGCTTTGATAAAGAAATAAAGTAAGAAGCTTGCCATAAAACTAGGATTGGTTGAGCAAGTGGGTATGGTCACATATGCTTAAGGCATAAAGTAATCATCTCACAAGTATGGGTTTGTGGCAACAATAGGGTAGCTTGCAAGTATTGGCTTGCATTGGTATAGTATCAGCTTGCAAGTGTTAGCTTGCATAGGTATGGTATCTTGCAAGTATTAGCTTGCATAGTAATTAGCTTGCATAGGTCAACTTGATTAGTAAGGCTTGCAATCAATGTCAATATAAGCTTGCCTTGTGCAGAGCAGTGGTTGAAGTTCTCCTCGGCTTCCTCTTCGTAGTATCCTCCTTCCTCCTCGTATCCTTGGTCGGTACTAGCGTCTATGAATAAATACGAGGTACACAATGACCAAACAATACTTAACTACTTGCAATCATCACACACAAGGGTCCTATAGATGATCTAGCATCATCTCTAACATTACAAGGTTAAGGATTGGTTTAAGTCTTTTTATTTTAGAAAAGTAATTTCTACTCATTGAAGAACTACTTAAGATTTAATATTCTCCAAACTAAACATGGGATCATGTTGACACATGTCATCACCACATATTGTAGTCCATGGGAATGTGATTTAAAGTGGTTTCACAATTTAATAAGGTTTTACCCTTTTATTTTAATTAATTAAAGTGGCTAGAAATGCTTATGAAGCATTCTTTTATTGCTTGAACAATATTTCTGCAAGTAACCTATATATATTTTTATATATTCTAAAAGGTATGGTTAAATGTGATTTTTAGGAGTTGGAATCAACTCAAAAGCTTTTGTGGTTTAAATTTGAAAAATGTTTGAATGCATAAAAGCTTCTGCCTTGTTATTTTTGCTATGGGTTATCTACAGATCCAAATGACTTGAATCCAACGGGCTTGGATTAAGCATTCACAGACCTTTACAAAAAAATTGGTTTCATCTAATTTGGTGCACTGAATCGATCTGGGTTGATTTTTGAAGTTGGGTACAGAAGTGTGTTTGAATTTAAAAAGAAAAGGTTTAATTTGAATTGCTGGGTTGCGCGGGAAATTCTAACGGGCCGGCCTGCTAAGCGCAGTGCTCCCGTGGGCTGCTTAAGTGGGTGTCCCCACTCGTCAGTGACACGGGCCTGGGCGAAGCGGTATGGGGCAACGTGGTTCGTTCGATCTAGTTCTAATTCAACGGCTGAGGGTCATCGTCGACGCGAGACAGCTCCGGCGAGAACGAAACCTAGCACGGCCAGTGAGGGGTGCTGGGGGCTCACCGGGGTACTGGCGAGGCGGGCGAACGACGAAGTCGACGACGGCGAACCTCCTGGTACCGGTGGCTTCTCCTGGGGCGGCTCCAATCGCTGGCTCCTTTCTTCTCCGGCAGCGGCAGGCTCCAGTGAAATTCCGGCGAGGTGGTGCTCGCCTTGCTCTGAGAATGGTGTGGCACGATCAGTGAGGAGAGGGGAGTGAGATGGTGTGAAGAAATCGTGCGGGGGTGGACTCTATTTATAGTCGAGCGAGCGGACCGTCGGGGCGCAAGGTGAGCTCGTCGGGGGCGACGTTACAGGCAGCTAATGGCATGTGCAAGGGTAGGGGACGGTGCTGTGTCTCCTGGCGATGCTCAACGACATGGTCGCGAGGCATGGGGCGGTGTGGTTTGGTCTGGAACGGGCGGCGCTCTGCGCGGCAGAGGCGGCATCTTCGACGGCGGGCGGTGGCTGTATGGCACGAGGCGGCAAACGAGGATGTCTGGCGGTCTCCTGGGTCGGTGGTGATCGTGTGTGCGCGCGGTGAGGGCGGCGCGCGGTCTGTGGGTGATGGTCGGGGGTGGCGCTCTGGCGCACGCTCGGCATGGTCTGGGCGTTCTTGTGCGCGTGGTCCAGGGCTTGGCAACGCTCGCGGCTGGGACAAGCGGTGGCGGTGGACGGTGGGCTGCCTCCCAGACATGCTGGCTAGGCTTGCTGCTGCTCCTAGCTTGCTGTCCACATTGGGGTGAAAGGTTGGCTTCGGCTGTTCACCATTAATGGCAATGGCAAGCTCACAGGGGTGCTAGTGCTGGTCTAACCTTTCTAGATGATCTACTGGATTGTGTGAGAGCTAACTAGGGAACAAGTTAGGCTCAAAACACTGCACACTATAGTGTTTGTGGTTTTGTTTGATTTGTGTCTGCAACCTGTTTGATGAAATGGCCGCATGAAATCAAGTTTTGAATTTTGAAATGAATTTTGGTGGGTTTGTTAGATTGGTTCTGGTGAGTCTGCAGATGCTTGGGTTTTGAAAGTTGAGCTTGTTTGAGTGGGTTTTGAAAAAGTGGGATCTTCCCATATGAAGAAGATTCAATTTTGAATTGTCATTTAAACTATGCATTTGAAAGTTTCTGGATGATCACAAAGTGGGCCTTGATACTTTGTTATGAGTACATTCAAGGGGTGCAAAGATCCAGAAAAGTTTCTGTTAGGTTTTGAAAGTTTGAGACAGCCAAAGTAGGCATGTGAGTTAAATTGGTCAAAATGACCATTCACTTAATATATTTGTTTTGACTTATTTTTGTTTAGGAAAAGTGTGGGGAATGTTTTAGATGATGTTCTTTTCACCTAAGAAACATTTTACAAGCAATGGATCACACAAACAAGGTGGTTTTTAAAGAAATTCAAAATCCATGCATACACATATACATGCATTCATGAATTGGTTTGGAAAAGTTTTTGTTAACCCTAAACTTTAGGATTAGTGTTTTGATGATCTAAGTTTGATATTTTTGGGATGTTACAATAACTCGCAACGACTACCGAGAAGGTAATGTCGCCATTGCTTGAGAGCATGAACAACAGCTGCAAGCTCAAGATCATGAGTTGGATAGTTGTTCTCATATGGTTTTAGCTGACGAGAGACATAAGCCACCACATGCCCATCTTGCATTAGCACACATCCGAGACCTTGGTGAGAAGCATCACAGAAGACAACAAAGTCTTTGCTAATGTGTGGAAGAACTAGCACCGGAGCAGTTGTTAACTTGGTTTTCAACATCTGGTAGCTTTCTTCAGCCTTATAAGCGAACTTCTTATCCTTCTTAAGAAGATCAGTCATTGTCTTTGCAATCCTAGAGAAGTTCTCGATGAATCGACGGTAATAACCAGTCATCCCGAGAAAACTTCGGACATCATTCACGGATTTAGGAGACTCCCAGTCGAGGATAGTTTGAACCTTATCGGGGATAACAACAACCCCTTGAGCGGAAACAACATGACCAAGGAATACGAGCTCTTGTAACCAGAACTCACATTTGGAAAACTTGGCATAGAGTTAGTGTTCTCGAAGTTTTGTTAACACCAAACGAAGATGTTCAGCGTGCTCTTCTTCAGTCTTGGATTATACCAGAATATCATCGATGTAAACCACGACGAACTTGTCAAGATACTCCATGAAGACAGAGTTCATGAGCCGCATGAAAGTGGCTGGAGCATTGGTAGGACCAAAGGACATGAATGTGTACTCGTAAAGACCGTAACGAGTGGTGACAGAAGTCTTTGGAATATCTTCCTTACGGATCTTTATCTGGTGATACCCTGACCTCAAATCCATTTTGGAAAAGACAGTGGAACCACTTAACTGATCAAAGAGATCATTGATCCTAGGGAGAGGATACTTGTTCTTGATAGTCACAGCATTGAGTGGGCGATAATCCACAACCAGACGCGGTATATTGGTATCCCGCTTCTTAACAAAGATGGTAGGACATCCCCAAGAAGATGTGCTGGGCTGAATGTATCCTTTTCCTTCTTACTCCTCTAATTGCTTCTTCAACTATACAAGCTCATGAGGAGGCATACGATAGGGTCTTTTAGAAACACGAGCAGTTCCAGGAACTAACTCTATGACAAACTCCACACTTTGATCAGGTGGCATGCCAGGCAACTCCTCAGGAAAACATTCGGGAATCCACAGACCACGGAAACATCTTGAATCTCTAACGGAGGTAGAACTTCAAGAGCATACTACTCCGCTCCAGGAATAGAAACAGCTAAAGGAGATAGTGACCCTACGGTCCAGCACTTGACTGTTATGCCAGCAGGACTAGTCAGAGTCACAAACATGGTTGTACAATCTAGAATGGCTTGATAACGGGTCAACCAGTCCATACCCAAAATGATGTCAATGTCAGTTGACTTAAGGGCGATCAAAGAAGTGGGGAAAATTTGAAATGCAACTTCGATTAGATTCCCATGACTAACCATGGTGGAATGCCAACTAGAACCAGGAGACTGAACTAGCAGAGGAACAGATAACCCCTCAAAGTTTATCCCATGCATTTGAGCAAAAGCTTGTGACAGGAATGAATGCGATGCTCCAGAATCAAATAAAACTTTAGCTGGAATTTGATTGATACGAAGCGTACCCATGATGACGCTTGGATCTTCCTGAGCCTCCTCATCAGAGATGTGGTTCAGGCATCATTTTCCAGCACCTGGATACTTATCATTCTTCTTTGGGGGTTGTGCCTTATCAGCAACACTCTTTTGAGGACAGTCTCTTGCATAGTGGCCAGGCTGGCGACAATTGAAACATATAAGGCCTGATCCAGTACCAGCAGCAGGATAATTTGATCCACCAGTATTGCTTGGAGTAGCACTCGGGCGAGGTGCATATCCCGAAGTCCTTGGAGTATAAAGAGTACGTGGAACAACACTGTAAGGCACGAAGACACGACGCTTCTTATTACCAGAACCAGCCTTGTTGTACCCCTCCTGAGGACATTTATGAGTTTCTTCATACTCCACCTTTCCACTCTCGGCTTTCATAGCCTTATTAACAAGACCTTGGAAGTTAAAAAAATCCATGAGATGGAGATCACGATGAACCTCAGGATCCAGTCCCTTGCGGAATAAAGCTTGCTTCTTAACATCAGTGGAGACCTCTTTAGTAGCATAGCAGGCAAGACGATTGAAGTTGCGCTGGTAATCACACACGAAACCAGTGCCCTGCTTAAGCTTGAGGAACTCCTCCCTCTTCTGATCCATCAGACCCTCCGGAATATGATAAGCTCGAAAGGCTTCAGTGAACTCTTGCCATGTAACATGTTGAGCTTCTTGCATAGCCAAGAAATTTTCCCACCAGGAGTTAGCTGCTCCCTCTAGATGATAAGCAGCAAAAGTCACCTAATCAGCTTGAGCAACATGACCAACCTGAAGTTTCACTCCATGGTGCGAAGCCAGTAGTCCGCATCAAGTGGCTCAGTGGAATAGCTGAAAACTGGCGGAATAATACGTGTGAAGTCCTTGATTCCAACTTGATTGTTCTGGAATTGAGCAGTGTTGCGCTCAATCCTTTCAAGGAGCCTCATGTTGTCAGCACGGTTGGTTTCGTACATGGCCATGAGTTGAACCATGGACGGCCGGTGGAGGAAGGTTGGAAGATTCACCCTCATTTGCAGCACCACATGCGTGAGCATGAGTACGGGCACGAGAAGTGTCACCCATCCTGAAAGAATAAGAGGAAGGTTAGACAAAGGATCCAAAGGAACAAGATGGAAAGATGAACAAAGTGTACTTGTGTCACATCCTAAGATTTTCCAAATATTGTAATGTGAAAAATAAATAAACAAAATTAATAATTGTTGAAATTTAGGTTGAAAAGAAACTTTTGTTTCTAAATGGAAACTTAAAATCCCATCTTGAACAAACTTTGGTTTATGTTTGAATCCAAATAAATTCAAATCAAGTGGAATGCATTCCTCATAAAATGCATCTTGAAATTTAAACACTTGGAGAATAAACCAAAACTCTAAAACCCTAATGGAAGAAAATCATTTCCAAAGTCATCTCCAAGCCTATAGATTTGATCCAAGCTTTGGGAAATCAATTTCCTTATATTATTAAATTTTTATATCTCATAAGTCGCTGCAGACGTCGCTGCTATCCACCTATTTCAAAAACTGTAGCGTGAAATAAGTACATGATTGAGATACCATGATTATCGAGATTGATTACTTGCATAAATTAACCGATTGAGATCCCCTGATTATTCCACAATCCCCAAATCTCAAACCAAATTGAATACTGATCCCAACTAAAGATCGGTGCTAGTACTGATACCAACTACAGATCGGTGCTCGTACTGATCCCAACTATAGATCGGTGCTAGTAGGGATCCCAACTAGGGGCATTCATCGAAATATGATATCTAACACAAGAAGATTAGCTACTGTAAAAATACCTAACATCCACCGATTGAAAATACGAACGGAGGGGCCCTAATAACACATGATCTAGCATCCAACAATGGGAATAGGGTAAGAACAAAGGAAGGGGAGAAAACCCTACTTACCTCCGACCATGGGTCGGCTAAGCTGGTGTCGAAGGGGTTCTTCGGCCTGACGTAATCGTAGTCCCCGTAGGGGTCCCATCCGTGCGGGATCTGCAGGAGAACGGCGGGGGCCTATATGGGTACGGGGGCCTCCTCGCCTGCGGCTACTGCGGAAGCGGGGACGGGGGTCTGGACGGGGATGGCGGCTGCCTTCAATGCCTCGACGGGGCCAATACGGGGACGTGTGCCTCCTCGTCGGCCGCCTTGGAGTCGACGATGGCCACCGCACTGTTCTTCTCCATCGCCGGCGTGGTTGGGGTTTTCTTGGGGGTTTGCAAAAGGTGATGGGGTAGTGGAGATTGTTGCGTGAGTGAGTGAGCGAGTGAGTGATGAGTGAGAGTGAGGAGGACTCTATAAAGGTGAAGCGAGGAGACGTTTCGTTGCACCACCGTGCACCGCGTAACCGCGTGCGCTACTGCACTGTCCACGGCCACATGCGTCTGCTACCGCCCCGTGCACCGCAACACGCGTACCGTGCGTCACATTTTCCCCCTCGTTTCTAAACTTGGCCACTTAGTTGTACTCAGTTATACCCTCGAGTGTAGCACTGGCAATTTGGTTATACTCAGTTTTGCCCTCCAGTACTAACACTGCCATGTGCAATATACTCACTTTTACCCTCCAGTGGCTGGTCAACAGAGAGTCAACGAATGGGTTTTAGCTAGCTAATTCAGTCATTTTATGCACAACAAATTTAAAAAGATCAAAACATAGTGGCATCTACCCAGGGAGTCTTATTATGTGACCAGCCACCATAATAAATGTATATAAATCAAGTTTTAAACTAAATCACCACTTCTCAAATCACCTACTATCTATGAAGGTTCATGGCTTTCTACTCAAGCGTCTCCCCAAAACATAATTTGTCTGAATGAGGCAATAATTGTCAAATTGATGTATATTTGAATTGCAAATAGTTTGATGTATGCCAATATGTATTTTATTGTATAAAAGAAGCATTTTAAATTTTTTAAATCTGTTTTTGTTTTCTATTGAACCCCCTTGTCAGTTTTGCCCTTGGTTTTAAAGTTCTACTCAGTTTTGCCCTTGGTTTTTAAGTTCTACTAACACCTGTGCTCGTCCTGGCTGCTACGCTCTGCTAGGTCAAGAGAGTTGTCACGCAGATCGTACCCACCAACCGTTGATCCTCTGATTGATCTTTGTGATCTAGCAGACGGGATAACCCCTGTATATGTCGGGGGGCACCCTCTATCCATGCAAAATAACGAGTTTGCCACCGATGCTTTAACTCCATAAACAAATGATTTTGAATATAATTTGAAGGTAAAGTGTTCAAAGGTGTATAATTTTTGCATTATATTTCACTCCATGTCCTAAGTGCGATTTCAAAAAGTTCAAAGGTGTATAATTTTTGCCATATGCAAGTTTATGCATTACATCCCTACATTCTATGAAAATAATAATCTCTCAAGATTTTCTTAGCACATCATTATCACGTATTAAGTGCGATTTCAAAGTGTTCAAAGGTTTATAATTTTCGTATACGCAAGTTTAGGGATCACTTTTCACACTATAAAAATGGTAAACACCCTTTTCCTTTACATTAAGAGTTGTATAATTTTTCAATTTGAAAGTGTTCAATAGTAGTGTCAATTATAAACACTCTTTTACATTAAGAGTTGTATAATTTTTCAATTTGAAAGTGTTCAAGAGTCGTGTCAATTATAAACACTCTTTTACATTAATACTTGTATAATTTTTTTCAATTTGAAAGTGTTCAAGAGTAGTGTCAATTATAAACACTATTTTACATTAAGAGTTGTATGATTTTTTTCAATTTGAAAGTGTTCAAGAGTTGTGTCAATTATAAACACTCTTTTACATTAAGAGTTGTATGATTTTTTCAATTTGAAAGTGTTCAATAGTTGTGTCAATTATAAACACTCTTTTACATTAAGAGTTGTATGATTTTTTTTAATTTTAAAGTGTTCAAGAGTTGTGTCAATTATAAACACTCTTTTACACTAAGAGTTGTATAATTTTTTAAATTTGAAAGTATTCAAGAGTTGTGTATATTATAAACACTCTTTTACATTAAGAGTTGTATAATTTTTTTTAATTTGAAAGTGTTCAAGAGTTGTGTCAATTATAAACACTCTTGTAAATTAAGAGTTGTATAATTTTTTTAAATATGAAAGTGAATCGCTAGCCGTGCGAGAGTTGTGTCAATTATAGTTTCAGACCACGCGAGAGTTTCATAATTCTAAACACTCTTGCAAACCAAATGAATCGGCACTGCTCCAAGGGAATTTACAATAGATTTTAGGGAGATTTTATCTATCTCTCAGATTTATGGATGTTGGGGATATGCTATATGGGTATCCTCATAGTATGTCTCTTATCTAGCTAACTCGGGTGGCCCACAGTTGGTAGCATGGACCATGGCATGCTGGGCGGCCCAGTTAGATGGATACAGAAGGGAGGCCCATGCGGGATAAAGGAAGGCTATGGAGAAGTCACCGACGTACCCGGAGCCTTGGAGTGCAAGACACGCTAGACTAGTTGTAAGCAGTGTAGGGATCTGTAACCTGTCCGGCTAGGACTTTGCCTGTAACTCTGGGACCTGGCGACTATATAAGTCAGGCCTATGGGAGCCTTTAGGGCACGATAACTTAGACTTTCTAGTCATACCTCGCACAGCGAACCAATCCCTGTAACTCGTCGTATTTCCCTTATAGTAATTTATAGAAGGAGTAGGATTCTGCCACCGTCGTGGGATCTGAACGTGGGTAAGCTGTGTTACCTCGTACCCGTCAACCGTTCGCCTTCCCCCACGTCTCTAAACACGCATTGTGACGACCCCTCCATGGCGTACTCGTCGGCAATACCACGACAGTTGGCGCCCACCGTGGGGCAAGAGGCGCTTCAGGCTCTTCAGCGGGCGAGAACCAAGATCTTCACTGGAATCGGTGAAACTGTAACCATCGGTCGTGTTCTCTTCTCCGGCAATGTTCCGATCGTCCCTCCCGACGAGTTTTGGATCCCAGCGAAGATGAACCCTACGTGGTGTTCGATTGTCCACATCGGAGATATCCACCTCTTCATAGGCGAAACCGACTCGAGCACTAGTTCCCTGGGAGTCGAAGGAGCATCAAGACCTGCACGGACCGCCTATGGGCAGGATACGTTCGTGGAAGGATCAATGTAGGATCACTCTCCGGAGTTTGCCGGCAAAGATCGGAAAAATTCAAGGCCCACCCAAACCGCCCCTGTGCTGGATATAACGGTGGAAGATCACTACAAGTCCGCCGGCTTCGCCCGTGCGTCTAGACAGCAACGCTCCAAGTTCATCGGCGTGGTGACCATCTTCGATCTGGCTTGTTGCGTTCAGAGAGAGGGCGGAAACCCCCGCTATTACCTTGCCAGGTGGCTCCGTATACGGGCCGATCTGGCGTATTACCCCAATGACGATGCCATGTATCACTTTGTGGAAGGACTGGACCAGGGTACGCTTCTCCGACATGCACTAAGGCGGAAGCAGGCTTCAGGGCATTTCACCTTCGAAATCATGGTGAACACCGTCAATAGTTACGCAGAGGCCGAGGTGGCACCCCATGCAGCTCTTGCGCTCATTGGCGGCGCACCTCCGCCTTAGCCGCCACCGCCGCCTCCGGTCATCATCGTCGCGGCTGCGCCACCGCCCCCATTCATCGTCGCTGATGTTGCACCTCCACGCCCCATCATCGAGGAAGCCCCGGTGCCCTCCGTTTCCGTGATTGACGCGCTCTATGCCGACTTCAGCGCAGCCTCGGAGGAGATAGAATACATCCCGGAGGAGCTAGATTCTGCCGTGCAGGAGATGGAGGAGGATTACAACCGCGACGAGCAAGCCAACAAAGCCATCACGTACCGAGAGGTGTCCGTCTCCATTGGGACGACGATGGATGAAGATCAACCCGGACGAGCTCCTCCTACAGCGCTGGACAAAGGGAAGGGACCCTAAACCCAAAACCCTAAACCCTAAACCCTAAACCCTAAACCCTAAACCCTAAACCCTCGTGGATGCCGACGACGATCGTGCAAAGGTCATGCGCCCTCCGCCTAACCCGGTGCAACAGCCGCAGGAACTCGGCATCGGTCCGAGCAACAACAAGACCGCAAACCCGTTGTCTCCGCCATCTACGCCTGCTGCTGCCCAAGTTACTCCAGCTGATAGAGTGATGTACGGCAATCTCCTCGTCGAGCCTATGACCGTGGCCCATATTCGCAATGTAGTACAGCTTGACGAGAAGCGCCAGCAGCTGTTGGAGGAAGCACAGGCCTTCGTGGATCAAGGCGCAAAGCTAGATCGAGATCTGGCCAACGCGTAGAAGTCAATAGAGAAAGCTAGAGCAATGGAGGCCGAGTACAAGACTCTGCTACAGCAGCAGAATGCCAAGAAGGCTCCGGCTCGCGTCATTAACAATCCTGGTGTACGATGAAACCTAGGATGGGCTCCCTCAAAGCCGGCATAGGCCAAGCCATACATTGACACTGAAGTCAGGTAGGTGATGCCGACTCCTCTCCTTAACCTCGCCGTCTCCAAGACCCTTTTGGAGCTGGATAGATCACCCGAAGCAGTGGACCAGGTCTACGACCTAGTGGCCAAGGCGGTGAAACAGAAGGAAAAGGCTACCTCTCAGAGGCTTGAGTCTAACCCAGCGTTTTGCCAGTTTAGCCAGCACAAGACGCCAAGGGAAAGATCTCCTCTTGATGCCGGTTCTCAGACGGGTTCATCAGAGCAAAGACGAAGGGATGCGCGCAACAGGAAGGATGCTATCCCCATATCCTCCGATCACGAAGCCAAGGCCCAACCTCGTCGCCCATCGCCACCGCCCTGTTCCTCCCGACATCACGAAGATACCAAGGCTCACCGTCATATGGATATGCCTCCTCCAACGTAGAGCAGCATCGTCATCCGCGACAACGTGGAGCAGACCCGTCATGACGGAGAGCGCAACCAAGGACACAAGAGCAGGTCACGCCATGACCCTCCGCGTCCGACAAGCAACCGCGGCAAGCATGAGGCGTCGCAGGAGGGTAACAGCAAGAAGGCTAACCCACCTCCACCTCCGCCTCCATCGCCACCCAGCAGCCACCATGGTGGAGGAGGGCCGCGTCGTTCACGCAGCCCATCCCCTGATGGCAAGAAGAAGAAAAGAAGCCTGGAGCCATACGACGCACGTTCACGTCTAGACAAGATCCACGAGGCCCGGGAAGGACCATACCTGGGACCACGTTGTTTTGGACCTGTAATACGGTCCGCAACTTACCCCAAATGTTTCCGGATTGACAAGACCATCAAGCCCTATGACGGCACCGCCAAGCCATCTACATGGTTGCAGGACTACGACAACTTTGTCGAGATCGCCGGGTGTAAACCCAACATCGCCGCCAAGTACCTCCCATTGATGTTGGCGGGAACTACCCGACAATGGATTAACGACTTGCCGGAAAAATCCATCTGAAATTGGTTGGACATGCAAGAAACGTTCACCAAGAACTTCGAGGGTACGTACAAACGTCCCTGCACTGTTGGAGACCTACAGCGGTGCCTGCAGGAGAAAGACGAGACATCTCGCGCCTACCTCTCTCGCTGGCTGGATATGAAGAATTCCTGCGCAGGAGTGCACACTCAGACTACCATGGCCGCCTTCATCGATGGGTTGGAAAGGGGCACGTTGCTCCGACATAAACTGAAACGCCTGCAGGACAATCACCAGCTAGACTTGAACCAGATGATTCAGTTGGCCAGTGAGTTCACGGCTGCTGACGATGATGCTTGCGGCTCTCTGCCGACAACGGCCGTTCCAACTCAAGCTTAGAGAAATAGCAACACAAAGTGGAAGACCCTGCCTGAAGAAAATCAAACCCCCGACATGGTCGCTATAACTTTTGCAGGACGAGGCGATGGCGGACAGCGTGGCCGAGGACGGGGAGCTGGTCGTGGGTAGCAGCGAGGCAGTGAAACTACCTGGGCAGTGCTCCGCATTCCCCAAACCTACGAAGAGTACCGTGATATGTCGTGCCTCGTACACCTCGACACCAACGGCAAAGCCACCCACACCAATCGCCACTACAAGTTCGTCAACGACCTCAAGGAGGACCCGGAGTCCGGCTACAAGCAAAGTCGAAAGAACGGACCGCGAGGCAAGGGAAAGGGGAAGAAGAAGGAGGAGGAGTCCAAGGATTCAAGTGACATGGATGAGGACGTTGACCCCAAGCACGCCGCCAAGAGCTACGCCAAGGGCAAGAACCCCTTCGAGAAGAAGGCGGCAGTTTTCCACACTTTCCTTGGCACCCCCACCGTCCGACAAAATAAGACCTCCATGAGGATACTGATGGCTACTCTACCCCCAGTTCCCCAATTCCTGCGCTGGTCGGAGATTCCAATTACTTGGGACAGGAAGGATGACCCAGACCTTATCCCTACGGAGAACCAATACGCCATGGTCATCAACCCATTGATTGACGGCAGTGAGTTCACCAAATGTATGGTGGATAGTGGAAGCAGCATCAACATCATGTACCTGTATACACTACAGAAGATGAACTTGACGCAGTCAAACCTAAGGTGGACCAACACCATCTTCCATAGTGTAGTTCCTGGTCGGGAGGCTCGGTCCCTTGGATGCATCACACTTCAGGTCGCTTTTGGCGATGTTAGCAATTACCGCCAAGAACGCATGACCTTTGAGGTGGTCCCCTTCAAGAGCGTGTACCACGTCATATTTGGCCGCGACATATTCCACACCTTCATGGCCAAGCCATGCTTCATCTACAGCAAACTCAAGATACCCGGACCAAACGGTGTCATCACCGTATTCGGAAGCTTTACCAAAGCAAGGGACTGGGAGATTGGAGAAGCAGCCTACGCAGAAGCTGTCCTCTATAGCAAAGAATTCAAGAAGATCCAGAGCAAGGTCGATGCCCGCATCGAAGAAACAGATTTCCGACTCTGCCCCAACATTCAAGGCCGCCATCAAGACCAAGCCGGTGGAACTTGTGGTAGGTGATGCCTCCAAGACCACCGCCATTGGGACAAACCTGGACCCTAAATAGGAAAGAGCGCTTGTCGAGTTCCTCCGTGAGAATAAGGACATATTTGCCTGGCAACCTGCCGACATGAAAGGTGTACCTAGGGAACTTGCCAAGCACAGCTTGAATATTGATCCAAAATATAATTCAGTGAAACAACCTCTACGACGCTTCGGAGATGAGAAGAGACGCGCCATAGGCAAAGAGATAGCTAGGTTCCTTAAGGCTGGATTTATCCGAGAAGTCCTTCACACCCGATGCGTGGCCAATCCTGTACTTGTCCCCAAAAAGGGAACCAAAGAATTAAGAGTGTGCGTTGATTACACCGGCTTGAACAAAGCGTGTCCCAAAGATCCGTGTAATATCCCTCCTTTATAAAGGAAAAGGATCCCTGTGATTGCAATGCTAGTCCCTGGATCATTGCTAGCATCCACAGTTTAAGATGAAGTACACAGATACAAAGGTCATTATTACAGGCATTCCAGAGACAAACATAGTCTTTACAACTCCAAGGCCACATGCCTAATACAAGAGTTTGAATAAGTAAATAAATAAAAGTCTTCATCTTCATGTGCCACAGGCAAACATGTTGAGTGTAGACTCATGACTCCTAATCCTCATCAGAGTAACCTGCAACATCACAAGTGACAGCCACAGTGGGTCAATACATTGGAATAGTATTGTCAAGTGATACCTTAGTATAATTTTAGGTGGACTAGATACTATATGCAATTTTGCTAAGTGTAGCTTGGCTTGCTTTGCTCAAAATAGATTTTGCCTATTAGTTGAAATCACTAAGTTTTTCTTTGTCAAAACTTTCCCAAGGAAACACCAATAGACATTGAGGTCCTTCACCCTTGTTCACCCACAAATTTTTACTTAGAAATTGGTATGAGGATATTCTTGATAGCTTCCATGTCTTGATGCTCAAGTTGTCCTTTTCCAGGGACATGGCTAAGTACTTAGATTTTTCCATCTGCAGAGGTTGTGCACTTTCCCCACCAGACATGATTTTCACCAAGACAGGACCTTTCAGAAGCCTTCCCTTAGACCAAATGGACGCGCTCCAACCTATCATTCCCACTACCACCAACTGTCCAAATGGCTAAGTTCTAGCAACCTATGTGATCCAGGTAGAGCCCATATTGCCAAGTGGCTGCACTAGAAGCTTCTCAACACTTGGCCTCTAAAATCTCTTTGTTCCTGGGTGGCTTTCCACAAGTGAGATACACAAGGTTCACCAGTCCCCTGACCTTGTGTAACCACTCAACACAAACCATTCCTTCCATTCCACCCAGGTGTTTCATTTACTTAGTTGTTTTATTAGGCAAAACACAAGTCCAAAGACTTAGAAATATTTTCATCATCGTATGTATATATATCACCAACCCTTGGTTGCTACTAGCTAGGGTAAGCATGGCATAGATAATATCTTAACTTATAAATTTCCTAGCAATTCTACACCTACTAGGATTTCCCAACATGGCATATAAGAAAAATATAACATGCAAGTTTACAAAATATTTCTAATGCTTGGTAAAAACATAGGAATAATAATATTCATGAAGTACCACTTACCTTGGTAGTTTGGAGAGTAGTTACACTCTTCACAATCACAATCACAAACACTAGCACCAAAATCTACACAAAGAATTATAGCAACAAATTACATACAAAACATATACAACCAAAATTATATGCATGCATGCAAGATGGTCTGTGATGATTTTTAAAACTCAACCAAGCAAGTAAAAAGTACTGGTTCATTAACAAGTTAAAAACTTGCCAAACAACATTTATTTAAACCTTGAATCATTTTCTAAACATTTCATATACTCAAATTAGCCCTACACAAGTTTCTGCCAAAAAAGCCATTTTAACATAAGCAAAACATTAAACACATTGCATAACTAGAAAGAGGTTGCTCTCCTGATTCCAACGATATAAAATTTGTCAAATTCTAACGTGGGGATCAAAAGTTATAGCCAAATCAAATTCAAACCACAATCAGATTCAAATCCTGTTTTAAATCTAAACTCCAGCCACGCGGCAGCGTCTGATTGGACGGTACCGCTTCGCACCAGATCACGCTCGGCTACCGTTGGATCTAACTAAACACGCACGGCTCAGATCTAAACTTACCTCTTCGTCACAGATCTAATCTCACACGTTAGATCTAAATCCTACGGCCCTAATCTAACTGACCACAGACGGGCGGCGCTAGCGGCGGCTACTGGCGGCAGCGAGCTCTACCTACGGCGGCGTGGCGCTACAGGTGGTCCTAGGGTCGTCGGAGGGGCTTACCAGAACCGTGGCGACGCGCTGATGCTCAACCTGGCGGCGGCTTGGCAAGGGGCGCAAGGAGTGGGCTGCTGGAGCTCGTCGAAGTTGCGGAAGGCGTCGGGTTCGAGTGGACGGCGACGTTGGCGATGCTCCTGGTCTCCCTAGCACAATCAAGCGGCACCAGATGATGCACAAGACAGTGGCGAACAACTTCGCGTGAGTCAGAGGTGAAGGGGCGCAAAGGGCTTACGGAATTTGGTCGCCGGAGTCGAGGTTGTCGTCGGGAGCTTGCGGTGTTGAACGGAACCGACGACCTGGGGCAGTAAAGAAGGCACCAGCGGTGTCAGTAGATGCACAAGAAAGTGGCGAGGCTGTCTGCAAGAACCAGAGGGAGAGGGGCGCACAGGGCTCACCGGGATTGGTCGCTGTAGTGAGTTCTGTCTGCGGCGGTGCAGGGGCGATTGTGGGCAGCCTGGGGGCGCTTTGTGCTCGAAGTTTGGGGGGAAATGGAGAGGGGTCAGAGGGAGTTTAAGTAGCATGGTCACGAGCGATATTTACTCTGGCATTCAACGTGAATTGACGCCGCGAATCAATACAGGGAACGGCCGGCATGATTTTGGGGATTAAGCTGTTTGCGGGGTGGAGACGACGACGTCGTGTGGGCCACGGCTGTCAGCGAGTGAAACAGAGAGGGAGTGGGTCCTTCCTGTCAACGAGCTAGTGGGTGCGGGGGAGAGTGAAGAAAAACAGTTCGCGGGGTGGGGTATTGGGCTTAGCTGGGCTAGTTGGGCCAGATTCGGCTGAGTGATATTTTTTTCTCTCTTTAAGCTTTTTCTTTTTTCTGTTTGTTTTTCTGAAATGGTTTTCAACCTCAATTCAAATCTGTTTGATTCCAAAACTTTTCAGGATTGTTGTACAATAAATCTTGTACTTAAATAAGTGTCAAACACATCTGTTCACTCAAACATACTTGGGTCTTTTGAAAATTTAAATAAAACCATGCCTTTATGAGGTGTGATAATAGGCATAGAATTTGTTTTATTTCATATTTTGCTTTGAGACTTTTCTCAAGTTTTTGAAAGCACCTGAGTTTGGATTCTAAGTAATACTGATAACACAAGGGCTTGAGTATACTTACATAAAATAATAAGCATGGAAGCTTCTGTTTTGAAATGATTTGTTTGAAATGAAATTCGTATGATCATGGATGCATGGATGATATGCATCAGTTTGAATCATGATTTTAGGGATGTTACAAATCTAACCCCCTTAAGGTGAATCTCTCCCTCGAGATTCGGATTGGATAGCAAATAGGTGAGGGTGGTCTTTCCGAAGATCATCTTCTCTTTCCCATGTGGCTTCCTCTTCGGAATGATGGTTCCACTGAACCTTGCAAAACTTGATAGTCTTAGTCTTGTGACTCTTTCTGCAGTCTCGAGAATCTTGATAGGCTTCTCCTCATAAGTGAGGTCACTTTCCAATTGAACCTCCTCCAAAGGTATAGTATCCTTCAAAGAAGTTTCTTCCATTTCTGGATGACATTTCTTAAGCTGACTCACATGAAATATATTATGAACAACTGACAAAGACTCCGGCAATTCAATTCATAGGCAACTTCTCCTTTACGACTCAGAATCTTGAATGGTCCAACATACCTTGGTGCCAATTTTCCTTTGACTCCGAACCTCTTCACTCCACGAAGTGGTGACACTCTAAGATAAGCTCTATCACCGACTTCGTAGGTGACTTCTCTACGCTTAGGATCTCTGTAGCTTTTCTGTCGGGACTGTGCTATCTTCAATCTGTCTTTAACCAACTTGACTTTCTCTTCGGCTTCTTTGATAAGTTCCGGTTCGAACAAACTTCATTCTCCCACACCATTCCATAACAATGGGGTGGTACACTTTCTTCCGTAGATAAACTCAAATGGTGCCATCTCAATGCTGTCTTGATAGCTGTTGTTATAAGAAAATTCTGCATAAGGCAGACTTTCATCCCAACTGGCTCCATAGTCTAGGGCACATGCCCTCAACCTGTCTTCAAGAATCTGATTAGTTCTTTCTGTCTGTCCATAAGTTTGAGGATGAAAAGCAGTGCTGAATTCCAACCTCGTTCCCAATGACTCATGCAACTGTCTCCAGAAATGGGAAGTGAATTGAGTTCCCCTATCAGACATAATGCTCTTGGGCACTCCATGTAGACATACAATTCTACTCATGTAGATCTTGGCCAACTTAGCACTTGTATAAGTTGTCTTCACGGTTATGAAATGAGCCACTTTAGTTAGGCGATCCACTACTACCCAAATAGAATCATATCCTGATATGGTCCTTGGTAATCCGGTAATGAAGTCCATACCAATCTTGTCCCACTTCCAATCAGGAATAGGTAGTGGTTGAAGCAAACCGGCTGGTTTCTGATGTTCCGCTTTCACTCTACTACACACATCACACAAAGCAATATGTTCGGCGATGTCCTTCTTGAGATTATTCCACCAAAATATTTCCTTCATTTCCATGTACATTTTGGTGTTACCCGGATGAATGGAATACGGAGAGTTGTGTGCTTCTTGCAAAATCAGTTTCCGAAGGTCTGGATCTTGTGGAACACAGATACGTTTCCCATGCCATAAAGTACCCTGTTCGTCTTCATGGAATCCTTTGGCTTTTCCTTTGCCAATATTTTCTCTAATCTCTTCAATTTCCTTATCAATCTTCTGGACTTCTTTGATCTTGTCCAACAAAGTGGGTTGAACATCCAAAGACATGAGATGTCCTTCAGGCACAATCTCCAATCTGAGATCTCTAACTTGGGCACACAAATCATCTGGCAATTCTCCTTTGGCAAGGCCATTCACAAAAACCTTTCGGCTTAAGGCATCCGCTACAACATTTGCTTTACCGGGATGGTATTGCAAACTTAAGTCATAGTCCTTGATGAGTTCTAGCCATCTTCTTTGCCTCATATTAATTTCCTTCTAAGTGATGATATACTTCAAACTCTTGTGATCTGTGAACACTTCACAACGTTTTCCCAAGAGATAGTGCCTCCATGTTTTGAGTGCATGGACAACAGAGGCTAACTCTAAATCATGCGTAGGATAGTTCACTTGATGAGTTTTGAGTTGTCTCGAGGCATATGCCACAACTTTTCCTTCTTGCATAAGTACTGCTCCCAAACCATGATGAGATGCATCACAATATACTTGGAAATCTTTTTCCAAGTCTGGCAAACACAAGACTGGTGCTGTCACAAGTCTCTTCTTCAATTCCTGAAAGCTGAGTTCACAACCTTCGGACCAAGAAAACTTCTTGTCCTTCTTTAGTAATTCCGTCATGGGCTTAGCTACCTTGGAGAAATTCTCAATGAACCTTCTGTAGTAACCTGCTAAGCCAAGGAAACTACGAACTTCTTTCACTGACTTGGGAGATTCCCATTCAGTTACAGCTGAAACTTTAGCAGGGTCAACTGCTACGCCATCTTTTGTCATAACATGACCAAGAAAACCAACTTCATTCAACCAGAATTCACACTTGCTAAATTTGGCATAAAGTTTATGCTCTCTAAGCTTCTTAAGTATCAAACGCAAATGTCCTTCATGCTCTTCTTTGCTCTTGGGGTAGATTAAAATGTCATCGATCAATACGACAACAAACTTATCAAGGAATTCCATGAACACCTTGTTCATCATATTCATAAAGTACGTTGGAGCATTGGTCAAACCAAATGGCATCACGGTATACTCATACAATCCATACCTTGTGGTGAAAGATGTCTTAGGTATGTCTTGTTCTCTTATCTTGAGTTGAAAATAGCCTGACTGGAGATCAATCTTTGAGAACACACAAGGTCCTTCTAGCTGATCAAACAAGTCATTGATTCTAGGCAAAGGGTATTTGTTCTTGATAGTCACCTCATTGAGTGAACGGTAATCTATGCATAACCTTTGGCTTCTATCTTTCTTCTCCACAAACAAAACTAGGGCTCCCCAAGATGAAGAACTTGGTTGAATAAATCCTTTCTGCAACCGCTCTCCAAGTTGTTTCTTGAGTTCCTTCAGTTCATCAACTGACATCTTATATGGTCTCTTTGCTATTGGACCAGATCCTGGTAGCAAATCTATAAGAAACTCCACATCTCTATCTGGTGGCATTCCCGGCAATTCTTCCAGAAACACATCCGGATACTCACTCACAATTGGTACACTGGCTATGCTAACCCCCTTAAGAGAATTTAGCATACTCCTTCTTGCTTCAAAGTTGGTCTTGAATCTGATCCTTTTATTTTCTGGAGTTGTGAGTGAGACAGTATGGTTGGCACAATCTATCACTCCCTTGTGCTTAGTCATCCAGTCCATTCCCAAAATGACATCGAATCCTTGGGAATTTAGGATTATCAGACTCACTGGAAACTTATGTTTTCCAAACTCTATTACTAGATCCCGGCATCCAAGACTTACTATCATATCTCCACCTGGAGAACTAACCTTTATTGGGCACCCAATGTTTTCAGTTGGAAACCCATTTCTATCAACAAATGCTTTTGATATGAATGAATGCGATGCTCCAGTATCAAAAAGAACAAATGCTGGAATAGAATTGAGTCTGAACTTACCAGCAACAACATCAGGCTCCTCATAAATTTCCTCCACATTGATGTGGTTCACTTGTCCCTTCTGAAAAGGGTTGGGCTTGTTGGGTCCTTCAACCTTCTTTTCTGGGCATTCATTTGCATAATGCCCCATCTTCTTGCACTTGAAGCATTCAACCTGACTAATATCCTTCTTGACAGGCTGACTTCCACTTCCACTTCCATTACCACTGTGGTGACTCTTGTATCCACCCTTGTGGTTCTTGTACTTGTCATTGTCATGACTACGGTGATGCTTGTTGTCATGACGGTTGTGGTTGTGGTGCTTGTTGAATTTCCCATGCTTGTGGGATCCTGAGCTTCCACTATCATCATAATGGGAACGTTTGTGAGATGATCCCGAGCTGTGCTTGTCCGAGGGCTTTCTCTTCCTGCTCTCAACTTGCTTCATTTTGTTCTCCAAAATAGCAACCTTATCACAAAGAGACTGGTATGTGGGAACATATGCCACAGCCAACTGCAGGATCAGCTCATTATTCAAGCCTTCAAGAAATTTCCCCTTTCTCTTAGCATTGGTGTCAACTTCATCCGGTGCATAACGCGCCAGATTGTTGAACTCCTCAATATATTCAGCCACGCTGCGGTGGCGCTGCTTCAGATTATGGAACTCTTTCTTTTTCAGACTCATCATTCCAGATGAGATATGAGCAGTACGAAAGCCATCCTCAAAGATAGCCCATGTCACATCTTCTATGGGAGTGGTGATCTGGAAGTTATCCCACCAAGTGGCGGCTGGTCCTTCCAGCAAATGTGCTGCAAATCTGACCTTTGCAGCATCAGTACAGCCCACAGTTACCAAGTCCTTGTTCACAGAGCGTAGCCAATCATTGGCCACCATGGGATCAGTCGTTCCTAAGAACTTTGCTGGCCTCAATATCAAGAACCTGGTAAGCATATCAAAACCCGGTGGGTTGTTGTTGTTGTTGTTGTTGTTATTGTTGTTGTTGTTGTTGTTTTGGTTCTGGATGAGCGTCGTCATCATTTGCATCAGCTGAGTCTGTGCTGTCATCATTTGTTGCATTTCTGGAGTGATGTTGTTGTTGTTGGGGTTGGGGTTTGCACGACGGGGAGGCATCTGTGGTTTGTTCAAATAGAGATAAGGATGAGATACCCATAGATGCTTTTATGCACAATACATCACATAAACAATCACAAAGCATGCAACATAACGATAAAGGTTCAACAACCAGATAATAAGTTCGCAAAGTAAAACACACACAAATAACAAGCCATCCACATGTTGGATGGTCAATAACAAGTTCTCAACGACAAGTATGATAATAAATGATAAATGAGTAGTCAAATAAACTCCTCGGCATCAACCTCCTCCTTGACAAAGGTAAGACCTGCGTTCTCCATCGCGGTCTTGTATTCCTCGACACTAGTGGTCAAGGTCTCTATCTTGGCTTTGAGAGCCCTCTTTTGGGAACGAAGCCTCTCAATCACCGTCTGCTGATGCTCGAGCTCGAAGTCCTTGGCCTGCAGTTCTTCAGTCATGTCCCAGATCTTCTTGTTCCTATCCTGGACTCGCTTCTCCTGACTCTTGAACTTTCTGTCCTGGCTCTCGAACTTCGCCTCCATCTCCTTGACTATCTCGTCTTGCTCCGCGAAGAGCTTGTCCTTCTCGCGAAGCTGCACCTGGAGTTCGTCATTACTGAGCATGACGTTGGTCCTATCGGAGTCCACGTGCCTAATGAGAGCCTCTAAGTCCTGGAGGTATAGACGAATCGGCTCCGCTGTGTCCCTCGAATCGTCCTCGAAGTCGATGGACTCTCCATCCTCATCACTTCTACCGAAGACGTGGAAGTGAGTACCTCTAACCTGTCAGGAGTGTCTCCCCAGCAGACGTCCTATCAGATCCTGCATGACTACCTCAAGGCCTCTCTCCTTGTCATCGTGGATGAGCTTGAAGACAATGGCCTCCGTGGTAGGCTCGGTCTGGCGTCCGGGATGGTTGACCTTGAAGCCCCAGAGGTCTTTCCTCTCAAACTTGGTGAGGGGAAGCACCATGATGGTAGGAAGAGGGAGATTGAGCAAAGTAGTAAGCTCAACAATACGAGGACCAAAGCGAGTAACCTGGAACTCCTCAACAGTGATGATGGTAACAGTAGGCATCTATTTATAAGATAGAAAAGTTAGAACAACACAATTCAAGATAAAACAAAAGACAAAACATCACATACATATCCTTGGAAATCAAAACACACAAGTCATGGCATACATGGATCCATTACAACAACCAAGGTTCAACTTATTTTAAAGCAACATTTTGGAAAATAAGGTGATAAGTGGTGGTCCAACTAACGTAGTACGTTTACAATCCTATCTCACTGGATCTGTTGGCTAACACAATGTTTCTAGAAGCAATCAGCCTATCTTGTTCACATGACTCCATTACTAAGTCTATAATGTCTCCTCTTAAGGTTTGGTTGGTAGTTCCAACCCTTGGGTGTGTTTCTTCTCTTCCTTTAGGTCATTTTGGAGGTTGAGCATTCTGCACTTGACTCTATCACCAAGTTCTTTGATGGTCTTCCAAGCTGCATCCCTTGCTGATTCAAAGAATGTGGTGTCACCACTGAATTGGTGAACATACAGAATCCTTTTTCCTGGTGGTTGTCTTCCTTGTTTTTATACAAGTGAAGTTGCACCCACCAGTATTCAACTCCTTCATCCATCACAGGAAAACCTTTGTACACAGCTGCACCTTGTATCTCTAATGCAACCATGAGGTCCTTGAGAGCCTTGGGGAATTCTGTCTCACACTCCAAAGTCATTGTCATGAGTGGTCCTTTCCTTACGGCTTCGTTGATGGAGTTCATCTACAAATAGAGGTGAGGAATAAGATTAGAAAAGTTTACGAGAAGAATAGAAAAGTGTAGAAGTTGCTGAAATTTTTTCCTTAGTGGTTTCCAATCCTAGGGTCATAATCCTACATGCAACACAGTGCTCTGATACCATCTGTAAGATCCCTCCTTTATAAAGGAAAGGGATCCCTGTGATTGCAATGCTAGTCCCTGGATCATTGCTAGCATCCACAGTTTAAGATGAAGTACACGGATACAAAGGTCATTATTACAGGCATTCCAGAGACAAACATAGTCTTTACAACTCCAAGGCCACATGCCTAATACAAGAGTTTTAATAAGTAAATAAATAAAAGTCTTCATCTTCATGTGCCACGGGCAAACATGTTGAGTGTAGACTCATGACTCCTAATCCTCATCAGAGTAACCTGCAACATCACAAGTTACAGCCACAGTGGGTCAATACATTGGAATAGTATTGGCAAGTGATACCTTAGTATAATTTTAGGTGGACTAGATACTATATGCAATTTGGTTAAGTGTAGCTTGGCTTGCTTTGCTCAAAATAGATTTTTCCTATTAGTTGAAATCACTAAGTTTTTCTTTGTCAAAACTTTACCAAGGAACCACCAATAGACATTGAGGTCCTTCACCCTTGTTCACCCACAAATTTTTACTTAGAAATTGGGATGAGGAGATTCTTCATAGCTTCCATGTCTTGATGCTCAAGTTGTCCTTTTCCAGGGACATGGCTAAGTACTTAGATTTTTCCATCTGCAGAGGTTGTGCACTTTCCCCACCAGACTTGATTTTCACCAAGACAGGACCTTTCAGAAGCCTTCCCTTAGACCAAATGGACGTGCTCCAACCTATCATTCCCACTACCACCAACTGTCCAAATGTCTAAGTTCTAGCAACCTATGTGATCCAGGCAGAGCCCATATTGCCAAGTGGCTGCACTAGAAGCTTCTCAACACTTGGCCTCTAAAATCTCTTTGTTCCTGGGTGGCTTTCCACAAGTGAGATACACAAGGTTCACTAGTCCCCTGGCCTTGTGTAACCACTCAACACAAACCATTCCTTCCATTCCACCCAGGTGTTTCAATTACTTAGTTGTTTTATTAGGCAAAACACAAGTCCAAAGACTTAGAAATATTTTCATCATAGCATGTATATATATCACCAACCCTTGGTTGCTACTAGCTAGGCTAAGCATGGCATAGATAGTATCTTAACTTAGAAATTTCCTAGCAATTCTACACCTACTAGGGTTTCCCAACATGGCATATAAGCAAAATATAACATGCAAGTTTACAAAATATTTCTAATGCTTGGTAAAAACATAGGAATAATAATATTCATGAAGTACCACTTGCCTTCGTAGTTTGGAGAGTAGTTACACTCTTCACAATCACAATCACTAGCACCAAAATCTACACAAAGAATTATAGCAACAAATTACATACAAAACATATACAACCAAAATTATATGCATGCATGCAAGATGGTATGTGATGATTTTTAAAACTCAACCAAGCAAGTAAACATTACTGGTTCATTAACAAGTTAAAAACTTGCAAAACAACATTTATTTAAACCTTGAATCATTTTCTAAACATTTCATATACTCAAATTAGCCCTACACAAGTTTCTGCCAAAAAAGCCATTTTAACAGAAGAAAAACATTAAACACATTGCATAAATAGAAAGAGCTTGCTCTCCTGATTCCAACGATATAAATTTTTTCAAATTCTAACATGGGGATCAAAACTTATAGCCAAATCAAATTCAAACCACAATCAGATTCAAATCCTTTTTTAAATCTAAACTCCAGCCAGGCGGCGGCGTCTGATTGGACGGTACCGCTTCGCACCGGATCACGCTCGGCTACCGTTGGATCTAACTAAACACGCACGGCTCAGATCTAAACTTACTGAAGGGTTTCGCGGCATAGTAAATCAAAATTTTCTACGGATGCGAACAGAGGGAAAACCAAGATCTAATCTAGGAGATGCAATCAACGAGAGAGATTGGATTAGATCTTCATACCCTTGAAGATTCGCACAGCGGAACGTTCGTCGGAACGTGGGTGATGTAGTCGTACTCGCTTCTCCTCCTCGCGATCCGATCCGATCTAGCACCACAAGTGGCGGTGCCTCCGTGAGATGCACACGTGCAGCACCTCGACGTCTCCTCCTTCCTTGGACCAGCAAGTATGGTGGAGAGATAGATTGGATCTACAACACAACGGCGTGGTGTATATGGTGGAGAATTTCTGCACCAGGGCTTCGCCTACAAACAGTCGGGAGGGAGAGAGGAAAGCTAGCAAGGCGGCTAGGGTTTGGAGGAGAGGTGTGGGGGGTTGGTGCGCCCCCACCCCTCTTTATATAGAGGGGGGCGCAGCCCTAGCCCCTCCCCCAAGCCCAAAGGATAAGGAGTGGGGGGCATGGACTCTCCCCTCTTCTAGAAACCCTATCTCTAGTTTAAACGATTTAAACTCTCTAGGATCGGTTGGGCCCTATGGGGACTTGTGCCTCTGGCCCAAAGCGGCCAGGACACTCCCTCATAGGCCCATGCCCCCTCCCGGAAGGTGGGGCCACGTTGGTCCCCTTCCGGAAGGTTCTAGAAGCTTCCGGTACAATACCGATTAACCCGGAACAATTCCGAACTCCAAAAACTGCACTGCCTTATATGAATCTTATTCTCCGGACAATTCCGGAACCTCTCGTGATATCCCGGATCCCATCCGAGACTCCGAACAAAAATTCATAAACCAATTATCCAATCTATCCTAGCTTCGAGACACGTTAAGTGTGTGACCCTGCGGGTTCGAGAATATGCAGACATGATCTTCTATCAATAATCAACAGCGGGGTCTGGGCACCCATATTGACTCCCACACATTCATCGATGATCATATCGGATGAACCACGATGTCAGGATTCAAACAATCCCATATATATATTCCCTTCGTCTCGCGATATTTTACTTGCCCGAGATTCTATCGTCGGTACCGACATACCTAGTGCAATCTCGTTCACAGCAAGTACTTTACTCGTTCCGTAATCCGATATCACTTTGTGATTAACTCCTTAACCACATGCTTGCAAGCGGTGTTGATATCGATTACCGAGTGGGCCCGAAGTATATCTCTCTGACTTGGGAGGGACAAATTCCATCTCGATACATACAACCCAACAGATACTTTCCGATTACCTGAGAGACACCTTTATGATCACCCTCTCATAGGATGACGTTTGATGACCTCAAAGCTTTCTTCCGATACCAGGGAGTTGTATTATCTCATGGTCTAAGGAATACAAAATTTGACATAGGAAAAGCTTCGCAAAGATGAACACGATGATACGATCTAATTGCGTCGCTTAGTTTGGGTCTGTCCATCATATCATTCTCCAATGATATGATCTCATCATCAATTGACAACTCATGTCTATGGTTAGGAAACCTTAACCATCATTGATCAATGAGCTAGTCCATAGAGGCGTACTAGGGACACGGTGTTGTTCACAAACCACACAAGTATTAAAGTTTCCGCTTAATACAATTCTAGCATGGAATATAAACTTTATCATGAACAAGAATTATAATAATAACATCTTTATTATTGCCTCTAAGGCATAATTCCAACAGTCTCCCACTTTCACTAGAGTCAATAATCTAGTTTACATCTGGCAACAATCTCACACCCATGGCACTGAGGTGTTGATCATGTTTTACACGTGGAAGAGGTTTAGTCAATGGATCTGCGACATTCAGATCTGTATGTACTTTGCTAATCTTCAGATCTCCATCTGCAATATAATCTCGGATTATATGAAACTTGCGGTTGATATGCTTGGTCTTTGGATGATATCTTGGTTCCTTAGCAAGTGCTATGGCGCCAGTGTTGTCACACAATATCTCCAGTGGGTCCAATGCACTTGGAACCACGCCAAGCTCAGTGATGAAGTTTCTGATCCAAACTCCTTCACTTGACGCTTCTGCAGCAGCCATGTATTCCGCTTCCACTGTAGATCCCGCGATCACTCTTTTCTTGCAGCTTCTCCAGCTCACAGCTCCTCCATTCAAAATATAAACGTATCCTGTCTGAGATTTGGAATCATCCTTGTCGGTGTCAAAACTAGCGTCGACGTAACCTTTTACGACAAGCTGTTCATCACCCCCATAGACTAAGAACATTTCTTTAGTCCTATTCAGGTACTTTAGGATGTTCTTCACGGCTGTCCAGTGTTCCACTCCTGGATCACTTTGATATCTGCTCGTCAAACTAAGAGCATTGGACACATGCGGTCTAGTACACAACATGGCATACATGATGGAACCTATGGCCGAGGCATAAGGCACCTTGCTCATAGCTTCCCTATCATTTACCATAGCTGGACACTGAGCCTTGCTCAATATCTTACCTGACAACATAGGCACTGAACCTTTCTTTGCCTTATCCATTCTGAACCTTTTCAGAACTTTGTCTAGGTATGTACTCTGGCTTAAAGCTATCAGGCGTCTTTGTCTATCTCTATAGATTTCGATGCCCAATATATAAGCAGCTTCACCTAGGTCTTTCATTGAAAAACACTTATTCAAATAACTCTTCACATTGTTAAGCATGTTGATGTCATTTCCAATAATCAATATGTCATCCACATATAGTACCAGAAACGTCACCGAGCTCCCACTCACTTTCTTGTAGATACAAGCTTCGTAGCAATTTGGAACAAATCCAAAGCTCTTGATCACTTGATCAAAACGAAGGTTCCAACTCCGAGATGCTTGCTTCAGTCCATAAATGGAACGCTGAAGTTTGCATACTTTATCAGCATCCTTAGGATCGACAAAACCTTCGGGTTGCATCATATACAACTCTTCATCAATGTTTCCATTGAGGAACGCAGTCTTGACATCCATCTGCCATATTTCATAATCATGAAACGCAGCAATTGCTAATAAAATCCGAATGGACTTAAACATCGCTACGGGAGAGAAAGTCTCATCGTAGTCAACACCTTGAACTTGTCGAAAACCTTTCGCAACAAGCCGTGCTTTATAGACGGTAACATTACCATCCGCGTCCGTTTTCTTCTTGAAGATCCATTTGCACTCAACAGCCTTTCGGTCGCTAGGAGGGTCCACCAAAGTCCATACTTGGTTTTCGCTCATGGATCCCAATTCGGATTTCATGGCTTCTAGCCATTTCTCAGAGTCTGGGCTCATCATCGCTTCCTCATAGTTCGTAGGTTCACTGTCTTCTACTAACAAGACAGTCAAGACAGGGTTGCCGTACCACTCAGGAGGGGCACGCGACCTTGTCGACCTGCGACGTTCAGTAGCAGCATTGTCCGAAGCTTCATGATCCTTGTCATTAGCTTCCTCTATTGTTGGTGCAGGCGGCACTGGAACAATTTCAGGTGCTGCGCTACTCTCCAATTCAAGAGAAGGTTCAATAACCTCGTCAAGCTCTACTTTCCTCCTACTCACTTCTTTCGAGAGAAACTCCTTCTCAAGAAAGGAACCGTTCTTTGCGACAAACACTTTGCCTTCGGTTCTGTGATAGAAGGTATACCCAATAGTTTCCTTAGGGTATCCTATGAAGACGCATTTCTCGCTTTGGGTTCGAGCTTGTCCGGCATCAACTTCTTGACGTAAGCTTCGCATCCCCAAACTTTAAGAAACGACAACTTAGGTTTAGCACCAAACCACAGTTCATACGGTGTCGTCTCAACGGATTTAGATGGAGCCCTATTTAAAGTGAATGCAGCGGTTTCTAATGCATAACCCCAAAATGATAACGGCAAATCAGTAAGAGACATCATTGATCGGACCATATCTAATAGGGTTCGATTCCGGCGTTCAGACACACCATTGCGCTGTGGTGTTCCGGGTGGCGTGAGTTGTGAAACGATTCCACTTGCTTTAAGATGTGTGAGAAAATCATAACTCAAATATTCACCTCCACGATCGGATCGTAGAAACTTAATCTTTCTGTTACGATGGTTCTCCACTTCATTCTGAAATTCCTTGAACTTTTCAAATGTTTCAGATTTATGTTTCATTAAATAGATATACCCATATCTACTTAAGTCATCGGTAAAAGTGAGGAAATAGCAATATCCACCGCGCGTCGAAACACTCATCGGTCCGCGTAAATCGGTATGTATGATTTCCAACAAGTCCGTTGCTCCCTCCATCATACCGGAGAACGGGGTTTTGATCATCTTGCCCATGAGGCATGGTTCGCATGTGTCAAATGATTCAAAATCAAGAGACTCCAAAAGTCCATCAGAATGGAGTTTCTTCATGCGCTTTACACCAATATGACCTAGACGACAGTGCCACAAATAAGTAGTATTATCACTATCTACTTTGCATCTCTTAGCCTCAATGTTATGGATGTGTGTTTCATCCCTTTCGAGATTTAGAAGAAATAAACCATTTACAAGAGGTGCATGACCATAAAAGATGTTACTCATATAAATAGAACAACCATTATTCTCCGATTTAAATGAATAACCGTCTTGCAATAAACACGATCCAGAAATAATGTTCATGCTCAACGCAGGAACATAATAACACTTATTAAGGTTTAAAACTAATCCCGAAGGTAAAACTAAGGAGAGCGTGCTGACGGCCATCACATCAACTCTTGATCCGTTGCCAACGCGCATCGTCACCTCATCCCTCGCAAGCCGCCGTCTATTCCGTAGCTCCTGTTTCGAGTTACAAATATTAGCAACTGAACCGGTATCAAATACCCAGGCACTACAACGAGGGCTAGTAAGGAAAACATCAATAACATGTATATCAAATATACCTTTGATGGTGCCAGCCTTCTTGTCCGCTAAGTACTTCGGATAGTTGCGCTTCCAGTGACCCTTGTCCTTGCAATAGAAGCACTCAGTGTCTGGCTTAGGACCATACTTGAGCTTCTTCTTAGCAGGGGCATTGCGCTTGCCGCCGCCCTTCTTGAAGGGCTTCTTTGCTCCCTTACCTTTCTTAAAGGAGGGTTTGTTGACCATCAACACATGATTATCCTTCTTGATGTCCACCTCCGTAGCCTTCAGCTTTGCGAAGAGCTCGGTGATCGTATTAGTGGAGCCAATCTGATTATGAGTCACTACAAAACTTTTGTAGCTGGGAGGGAGTGATTGCAGAACCCTGTCAATCTTGAGCTCCTCTGGAATCATGCATTCCAGTTGCTCAAGGCGTTGAGTGTAGCCCGACATCTTTATGGCGTGCTCACTAACGGAACTCCCTTCCTCCATCTTGCAGTTAAAGAACTTCTCGGAGATCTCATATCTCTTAGAACGGGCCTGAGTCTGAAACATGGTTTTCAGCTCCTCGAGAATCTTGAAGGGCCCGGGATACTCTTCAGAACGATTTTGAAGCTCCGGTTCCATAGCAAACAACATGGTGCTCTTAATCACACCATAATCATCTTTGCGCGACTGATAGACAGCTTTCTCATCAGCCGGCGCAGTTGCAGCAGGGGGGTCACCTAACGCTTTACCAAGGACATAGTCCTTTTGTCCGCCAGACAGAATGATTCTTAGATTGCGGAACCAATTGGTGAAGTTAGACCCATTGTTTCTAAGCTTTTCCTTCTCAGCAAAAATGTTGAAGTTGAAGTTGGACTTGGCCATGTGATCTACAGTATTTGCAAGTACAGTTTAGACTATGTTCATGATAAATAGTTCAACTTAATCAAATTACTAGATGAACTCCCACTAAATTCAACATCCCTCAAGTTGTTTAGTGAACACGATCCAAATTCACCACACCTAATCCGATCATCACGAGAAGAGATGTGGTTTCAATGGTGGACAACAAAGTGTCGATCATACCATTCATATGACTCATGCTTAACCTTTCGGTTCTTGTGTTCCGAGTCCATGTCTGTACATGCTAGGCTCGTCAAGCTAGACCCAAGTATTTCCGCGTGTGCAAAACTGGCTTGCACCCGTTGTATGCGAGCGTAGAGTCTATAGCACCCGATCATCACGTGATGCTTGGACACGACGAACTTTCGCAACGGTGCATACTTGGGGAGAACACAGTTTTTATCTTGATCTTTAAGTGAGGAATCATCTTATAATGCTACCGTCGCGATCTAAGCATAATAAGATACACAAAAGGATAAACATCACATGCATATAACTTTATGTGACATGGTATAGCCAATCTTCGCGCAATGATCTCCATCTTGTGCGTTCCGGCATGATATCCATCACTCCACCATGATTGCCTCCACCACGAGTAGCAACTACAACTATTGCTAACTACTTAGCGATAAAGTAAAGCTATTACATGGCGTATAAGAAGTTTACTCACAGGTCATACACAATTATAAAGACAACCATATGGCTCCTGCCGGTTGTGTACTCATCGACATGCAAGTCATGAAACATTACAAAACATGATCATCGCATACAATATACACATCACATCTTGGGCCATACTATATCACAGAAAACACTCCCTGCAAAAACAAGTTAGACGCCTCTACTTTGTTGTTGCATGTTTTACGTGGCTTATGGGAGTAGATGCTAAGAACGATTCTTACCTACGGAAAGCCACAACGGTGATATTATGGTTTCCAAACTCCGGTGTTAATTCCATGACAACTATAGTGAGAGAAACTGACATCCTCCAGCCGCATGTGTGGAACAAGCCACACGTCAAGAGCGGAGCCGGTCTCGCGAACGACGTCACGTAAGGTTGGCCTGGACCGCTTCAATCTCACTATCCCGCGTCATAAGAAGAACACAAACAAGAGGCTTGCAACAGAAAACATCAACGCCCGCAACAACCATGTTGCGTTCTACTCGTGAAACACATCTACGCATAGATCTAGCTCTGATACCACTGAAGGGTTTCGCGGCATAGTAAATCAAAATTTTCTACGGATGCGAACAGAGGGAAAACCAAGATCTAATCTAGGAGATGCAATCAACGAGAGATATTGGATTAGATCTTCATACCCTTGAAGATTCGCACAGCGGAACGTTCGTCGGAACGTGGGTGATGTAGTCGTACTCGCTTCTCCTCCTCGCGATCCGATCCGATCTAGCACCACAAGTGGCGGTGCCTCCGTGAGATGCACACGTGCAGCACCTCGACGTCTCCTCCTTACTTGGACCAGCAAGTATGGTGGAGAGATAGATTGGATCTACAACACAACGGCGTGGTGTATATGGTGGAGAATTTCTGCAGCAGGGCTTCGCCTACAAACAGTCGGGAGGGAGAGAGGAAAGCTAGCAAGGCGACTAGGGTTTGGAGGAGAGGTGTGGGGGGTTGGTGCGCCCCCGCCCCTATTTATATAGAGGGGGGCGCAGCCCTAGCCCCTCCCCCAAGCCCAAAGGATAAGGAGTGGGGGGCATGGACTCTCCCCTCTTCTAGAAACCCTATCTCTAGTTTAAACGATTTAAACTCTCTAGGATCGGCTAGGCCCTATGGGGCCTTGTGCCCCTGGCCCAAAGCGGCCAGGACACTCCCTCATAGGCCCATGCCCCCTCCCGGAAGGTGGGGCCACGTTGGTCCCCTTCCGGAAGGTTCTAGAAGCTTCCGGTACAATACTGATTAACCCGGAACAATTCCGAACTCCCAAAACTGCACTGCCTTATATGAATCTTATTCTCCGGACCATTCCGGAACCTCTCGTGATATCCTGGATCCCATCCGAGACTCCAAACAAAAATTAATAAACCAATTATCCAATCTATCCTAGCGTCGAGACACGTTAAGTGTGTGACCCTGCGGGTTCGAGAATATGCAGACATGATCTTCTATCAATAATCAACAGCGGGGTCTGGGCACCCATATTGACTCCCACACATTCATCGATGATCATATCGGATGAACCATGATGTCAGGATTCAAACAATCCCATATATATATTCCCTTCGTCTCGCGATATTTTACTTGCCCGAGATTCTATCGTCGGTACCGACATACCTAGTTCAATCTCGTTCACAGCAAGTACTTTACTCGTTCCGTAATCCGATATCACTTTGTGATTAACTCCTTAACCACATGCTTGCAAGCGGTGTTGATATCGATTACCGAGTGGGCCCGAAGTATATCTCTCCGACTTGGGAGGGACAAATTCCATCTCGATACATACAACCCAACAGATACTTTCCGATTACCTGAGAGACACCTTTATGATCACCCTCTCATAGGATGACGTTTGATGACCTCAGAGCTTTCTTCTGATACCAGGGAGTTGTATTATCTCATGGTCTAAGGAATACAATATTTGACATAGGAAAAGCTTCGCAAAGATGAACACGATGATACGATCTAATTGCGTCGCTTAGTTTGGGTCTGTCCATCATATCATTCTCCAATGATATGATCTCATCATCAATTGACAACTCATGTCTATGGTTAGGAAACCTTAACCATCATTGATCAATGAGCTAGTCCATAGAGGCGTACTAGGGACACGGTGTTGTTCACAAACCACACAAGTATTAAAGTTTCCGCTTAATTCAATTCTAGCATGGAATATAAACTTTATCATGAACAAGAATTATAATAATAACATCTTTATTATTGCCTCTAGGGCATAATTCCAACACTTACCTCTTCGTCATAGATCTAATCTCACACGTTAGATCTAAATCCTACGGTCCTAATCTAACTGACCACAGATGGGCGGAGCTAGCGGCGGCTACTGGCGGCGGCGAGCTCTGCCTACGGCGGCGCGGCGCTACAGGTGGTCCTAGGGTCGTCGGAGGGGCTTACCAGAACCGTGGCGACGCGCTGATGCTCAACCTGGCGGCGCCTTGGCAAGGGGCGCATGGAGTGGGCTGCTGGAGCTCGTCGAAGTTGCGAGCGGCGTCGGGTTCGAGTGGACGGCGACGTTGGTGATGCTCCTGGTCTCCCTAGCACAAACAAGCGGCACCAGATGATGCACAAGACAGTGGCGAATAACTTCGTGTGAGTCAGAGGTGAAGGGGCGCAAAGGGCTTACGGAATTTGGTCGCCGGAGTCGAGGTTGTCGTCGGGAGCTTGCGGTGTTAAACGGAACCGACGACCTGGGGCAGTAAAGAAGGCACCAGCGGTGTTAGTAGATGCGCAAGAAAGTGGCGAGGCTGTCTGCAAGAACTAGAGGGAGAGGGGCGCACATGGCTCACCGGGATTGGTCGCCGGAGTGAGTTCTGTCTGCGGCGGTGCAGGGGCGATTGTGGGCAGCCTGGGGGCGCTTTGTGCTCGAAGTTTGGGGGGAAATGGAGAGGGGGCAGAGGGGGGTTTAAGTAGCATGGTCGCGAGCGATATTTACTCCGGCATTCAACGTGAATTCACGCCGCGAATCAATACAGGGAACGACCGGCGTGATTTTGGGGATTGAGCTGTTTTCGGGGTGGAGACGACGACGTCGTGTGGGCCGCGGCTGTCAGCGAGTGAAACAGAGAGGGAGTGGGTCCTGCCTGTCAGCGAGCTAGTGGGTGCGGGCGCGAGTGAAGAAAAACGGTTCGCGGGGTGGGGTATTGGGCTTAGCTGGGCTAGTTGGGCCAGATTCGGCTAAGTGATATTTTTTTTCTCTCTTTAAGCTTTTTCTTTTTCTGTTTGTTTTTCTGAAATGGTTTTCAACCTCAATTCAAATATGTTTGATTCCAAAACTTTTCAGGATTTTTGTACAATAAATCTTGTACTCAAATAAGTGTCAAACACATCTATTCACTCAAACATACTTGGGTCTTTTGAAAATTTAAATAAAACCATGCCTTTATGAGGTGTGATAATAGGCATAGAATTTGTTTTATTTCATATTTTGCTTTGAGACTTTGCTCAAGTTTTTGAAAGCACCTGAGTTTGGATTCTAAGTAATACTGATAACACAAGGGCTTGAGTAAACTTACATAAAATAATAATCATGGAAGCTTCTATTTTGAAATGATTTGTTTGAAATGAAATTCATATGATCATGGATGCATGGATGATATGCATAAGTTTGAATCATGATTTTAGGGATGTTACAATCCGTTTGCCTTGCCTCGCATTGACCAAGTCATTGACTCGACGCCTGGCTCGGAGCTTTTGTGTTTTCTCGATGCATACTCAGGGTACCACCAGATCAAAATGAGGAAGTCGGACCAATTGGACACTTCGTTCACTACACCTTACGACACGTTTTGCTATGTCACGATGCCCTCTGGGCTAAAAAATGTAGGTCCTACGTACCAGTGAACAATGCAACATTGCCTACACGATCAAATTGGTCGGAACGTTCACGCCTATGTGGACGATATAGCGGTGATGTCTAAAAAATTATACGATTTAATCTCCGACTTGAAAGAAACCTTTGACAATCTCCGGAAATACAACATGATGCTTAACCCTAAGAAGTGCGTCTTCGGGGTTCCAACCGGCAAATTTTTGGGCTTCATCGTTTCCCAACATGGAATCGAGGTCACCCCGGAGAAACACAAGGCCATCTTAAACATAAACCGTCCGACATGCCTCAAGGACATACAACGGCTAACAGGTTGCGTTGCAGCAGTTAGTCGGTTCGTCAGCCGACTTGGAGAGAAGGCCCTGCCACTGTACAAGTTGCTGAAGAAGGCGGACAAATTCACGTGGACGGACGAAGTAGATGCAGCATTGAAGCATCTCAAGGAGATACTTTCCTCAGCGCCTATCCTTGAAGCACCCGAGCCGGGGGAGCCTATGTTAATTTACATGGCGGCCACCAACCGAGTAATCAACATCATCGTCGTGGTAGAGCGGAAGGAACCAGGGCATTAATACGGAGTTCAACGACCAGTTTACTATGTAAGCGAGGTCTTTTCGGAGTCCAAGCAGCGTCACCCGCACTACCAGAAGCTAGTTTATGGAGTGTTCCTTGCTTCTCGGAATCTAAGGCACTACTTCCAGGAGCACCCCATCACAATTGTGAGCAAAGATCCACTGTCTGACATCATCAACAACAATGACGCTACAGGAATGGTCGCTAAGTGGGTCATTGAACTTGCTGCCTTCGAGATCACTTACAAGAGACGCGATGCTACCAAATCACAAGCCTTGGCGGATTTCATCGCAGACTAGACGGAGATGCCTGATGCTACCCCTATACCAGAGCCAGAATACTGGGTGATGCACTTTGACAGATCAAAGATATTCAATGGCTCGGGGGATGGTGTACTGCTACAGTCACCAACCGGGGGAAAGCTACACTATGTTCTGCAGGTCCACTTCGAGGCTACAAATATCATGGCGGAGTATGAAGCACTCATTCACAGACTACGTAGCCAAGGATATTGGCATTAAGCGCATAGTTTGCTGTGGAGATTCCGACTTGGTTGCCTAGCAGGTCGCTGGCACCTGGAACACGCGGAACCCTATGATGGCGGTATATCGAGACGAAGTGCACGAGATAGCCAAGAGCTTCTTGGGCTACGAGGTCAAGTATGAACCTAGGGAGCAAAACGAGGTGGCTGATCTACTGTCTAAGCTTGGATCAGGGCGCATCTTCCTGGAGCTTATATGGACACCATCCGTGAAGGGTGCAGATATGGACAACCCGGACAGAGTTGAATCTTTCGTTCACACAATGACAAAGGTCCCTCTGGCTTGGACAAAGCCGTTCATGGAATATCTCGTACATAGAACTTTGCCCGATGACGAAGTCAAAAGATAGCAAATAGTATGACGAGCAAAGGGCTATACCATAATCAATGGACAGCTTTAAAGTACCACTGGTGTGTACCTTAAGTGTGTTACCCAACAGGAAGGTATTGAAATCCTCCGTGAAATCCATCTCGGAGATTGCGGGCATCATGCCGCTCCCCGATCGTTGGTTGCTAAAGCTTTCCGGCAAGGATTCTACTGGCTGACCACGAAGTCGGACGCTGACAACCTGGTTGAGACATGCATGGGATGCCAGTATTATGCCCGATAACCACATGTTCCAGCTAAAGAATTGTGAACAATACCAACAACATGGCAGTTTGCAGTCTGGGGGCTGTGTTGGAGATATGCCCAAGAGGCAATAATAAAGTGGTTATTATCATATCTTCATGCTTATGATAAATGTTTACATACCATACTATAATTGTATTAACCAGAAACATTAATACTTGTGTGATTTGTAAACATAAAAGAGTCCCTAGTAAGCCTCTTGTTAAACTAGCTTGTTGGTTAATATATGATCATGGTTTCCTGATCATGAACATAGAGATGTTATTAACAACAGGTTCATATCATTAGAAGAATGATGTGATGGACATACTCCTATAGTTAAGCGTAGCATAAAGATCAAGTCATTTAATATAGTTCATTTGCTATAAGCTTTCTGATACATAGTAACCTAATTCCTTCGACCATGAGATCATGCTAATCACCATTACCGAAAGGATACTTTGATGACATCAAACACTACACCGTAACTGGGTGGCTATAAAGGTGGCATTGAGTGTTCGGAAAGTATGTGTTGAGGCACATGGATCAAGAGTGGGATTTGTCCATCCATATGACGGATAGATATACTCTGGGCCCTCTTGGCGGAATGTCATCCAATTAGCTTGCAAGCATGTGACTAGCTCACAAGGGATCACATATCATGGGAACGAGAAAAGAGTACTTATCGGTAACGAGGTTGAACTAGGTATGAAGAGATACCGACGATCAAAACCTCGGATAAGTAAACTATCGTGAGACAAAGGGAAATTTGTATCGTATGTAAGTGGTTCATTCAATTGCAAAGTAGTCGTAGAAATATGTGGGAGGCATATGAATTTCCAGATTCCTGTATTGGTTATTGATCAGAGAAGTGTCTCGGTCATGTCCGCATAGTTCACGAACCGTAGGGAGACACACTTAAGGATTCGATGTTGTTTAGTAGATATGGAATGTTAATAGGGATACCGAATGTTGTTTGGAGTCTCGGATGGGATCCGGGATATCACTAGGAGATCCGGAATGGTCCGGAGAATAAGATTCATATAAGGAAAGTCCGATTCCGGAGTTCGGGAAAGTTTCCGATGTTTTCATCAGAGAGGTTCTAGAAGGGTCTAGAAGGTTCATCGGACCGGAAGGGGAATGGTCCATGAATGTGCCATGGATAAGTGGAATGATTGGATCATATCCTATGTCACTTGGTGTGGGCATTTGCAAGAGAGAATTAAAGCTCTAAATTGAAAGTCAAACGGGAAGTTTGAAAAGTCAAACTGGAACAATGGTTTCCTAGTGGAAGAAGAAACGAGTCCTTCTCTCAATCCAACTTGGTTTTGGGTTTGGATTCAAACATACCCCTCCCAAGGCTGCCCCTCCCTCTCATAAACAGAGGGGGAGGGCTGCCCCAACACAATAAGAGCCAAGCCCTCCCCACACCCGCGCCATCGCCGCTGCCTCGCATTGCCGCCGGTCCGTCGCCGCCGCCCTAGCCGCCACCGACACCTCCTCCTCCTCCCGGTATTCTAAACCCTAGATCTCCGGGAAACCCTAATCCACCATAACACGCACCGGCTTAGGTGAAGCCCTGCGGGATCTTCCCTCTACTTCTGACACCACGCCGTCGTGCTGCCGGAATCATGAGGGGAGAACTACAACCTCTGCTTCCTGCTGGAACAAGGGAGAGGAAGGTCTTCATCGAGTACCGAACGTGTGACCGACTATGGAAGCGCTGCCGGAACGCAGCGCCGGAAGGATCGTCTACGCGATCTTGAGATCGGCAAGTGTAGGACTACATCACCCACGAGAATCTGCACTCGTTAACCGCTTTGGAATCTTCGAGGGTGAGTGCTTCTATCGACTCGTTGTTACAATCTAGTAGATAGATCTTGGCTTGTTTGTGTGCATGCGGTAGAAATTTTTTGTTTTCCATGCTACGAACCCCTACTGTGGTATCAGGGACGTGTCTATATGTAGATCTATTGCACGAGTAGAACGCAATGGTCATTATGGGCGGTGGTGCTTTTATTATCAATTGCTTTTTGTGTACTTTGCATCTTGCGGTATGATGGGATGAAGCGGCCCAGGCTAACCTTACATGACATCGTTCATGAGACTTGCTCCACGCTCAACATGCAACTTGTATTGCATAAGTGGCTTTGCGGGTGTCTGTCTCTCCCAACATAGTATAGATTCAATTTACAACGAGCACTTGATAGTTCAAACATCAACGTTGTTGTTCTTGTTCGTAAGTTAGAACGACACTTATTGAAATCCCCAAACCACGTAAAATATGAAAAGAAAATTAGAGGCGTCTAACTTTGTTTTGCAGGGGTGTGATGTGATGTGATATGGCCAAGCTTGTGATTATATATGATGTACACAATGTTCCTTATTGTAAGTCGGCAACCAGCAGGAGCCATATGGTTGTCTTTTCATTCCGTTAAGACCTGTAGAGGTCCCAATCTTTAATAAGATAGAGCCCCCTGTGTTTACAATGCTAGTCCCTGGATCAATATCTAGCATCCACAGTTAAGATGTAATATCAAGATACAAAGGTCATATTATAACTTTATAACCAGGAATAACATAATTTTATTACATCACACATAGCTCATATGGCTATTACATTACATTGCAGCGGAATAACTATAGTCATGGGTCCTTCATCTTCAAAAGTGCCACAGGCAGATGTTGGTTGTAGACTTTGTAATCCTAATCAAACAATCTTCACTAAAAATCATTCAAACCTGCAACATTACAAGTTATAGCCACAAGGGTCAATACATTTGAATTGTATTGGCAAGTGATACTATGGTAGTATAGTGGAATCTATCATCTATATGCATTTGGCTAAGTGGGGTTGAGGCTTGCATTGCTCAAAATATATTTTTCCTTAACATTTGAAAATACTAAGTTTTTGTTTGGCAAAAACATTTTTCTCAATCAAAGATTGGAAGATCCTTTACAAGGCATCTCTCAATCAAAGATTGAAGATTGCAAACAACCCTTGTTCAATCCACAAGTTTTAACTTAGAAATTTGAATGATGAGATTCTTGATTTCTTCCATGTCTTGATGCTCAAATTGTCCATTACCAGGTACATGGCTAAGTACTTAGATTTTACACTCTGTAGAGGTGGTGCACTTTCCCCACAAGACTTGGTTTCCCAAGACAAGATCTTTCAGAAGCCTTCCCTTAGACCAAAATGGACGCGTTCCAACCTATCAAACACTACCACCCACTGTCCATATGGCTAAGTTCTTGCAACCTATATGATCATGGCAGAGCCCATATTGCCAAGTGGTTGCACTTGAAGCTTCTCAACATTTGACATCTCAAATCTCTTTGTGCCTGGGTGGCATACCACAAGTGAGATACACAAGCCAAGTCCATGGCCTTGTGAACCACTCAACCAAAAACCACCAAGCAAGCCCATTCCACCCAGGTGATTCATTAACTTAGTTGTTTTATTACACAAAAACATAAGTCCTCAGACTTAGAATATTTTTCCATAGTGTGAATATATATTCCACCCATGTTTTCTATTAGCTAGGCTAAGCTTGATAGTAGTAGGAATCTTAACTTAGGAAAATCCTACTAAGGATTCATCTACTAGGTTTTCTTATAGCAAGGTATATACTTAGCATAATCCATGCAAGTTTTACTTAGAGAAATATCACTAATGCATAGTGAAAGTAATGGGACAAAAAGTATGAAGCATCACTTGCCTTTTTGGTAGAGCATGGGTTCACTCCTTGTCCTTGCAACAATCACACTCTTCAAGTCACTACAAATCAATCAAGCAAGGCACCAACTCAATCTACCAATCAAGCAAAACAACACACAAAAAATAACAAAGTCAAAGTAATGCATGCAAGCATGCCAAGCTTTTTTTTGTTTTGAAAAGTGGTTCCTAATGGGTCATGATCATTTGAAAACACCTATTGGTCATTTTTCAAGGTGGCAAAGTCAATTGCAAAAGGTTTCACTTCAGAAGCCATTTTCAAAACAAAGTATCATTTTATGTGGTGTTGAAATATTTTTACTAAGGCATTTATCCATAGGGTTCATAAAATATGTTTTCAAACCACAAAACTTGGTGTTTAGGGTTAGTGAGTTTAAAACAAAACATTTTCCAAAGGTTTTCTTCCAAAACCATTTTTAATAAATAAACCACATTTCTATTTGACTAAAAATGGTTTTAAATCAAAGAATCATTATTTTATTTTACCAAATACATTTTTGAGTACACAAAGTGTTCCCTAGGGTTAGTAGGTTTGTTCCAAAACATTTTCCCAAAGTTTTCTTTATAAAAGTATTTTCATAACCAAAATCTTTATTTCCATTTGGCTAGAAATGGGCTAAATCAATTAGCTTACCCTAAATTTCACCAAATTCATTTTTAATTCCATGGTTGGTTCCTAGAGTCAGTAAGGTCACAACAAACCATTTTGCAAAAGTTTTAACCCTAAAATCATTTTTAAATAATTTTTCTAATCTTAACAAGCACACAAATGATTCTGCAAAAACAAGCAAATTAACAGATACTATTTGCTAAACCAAGGGCATGGTTGGCTAGGGTTTTCTCTCCTGATTCCAATGACATAAAATTTGTAATTTTTGGACGTGTGGTTTGAAAGTTACAAAGGTTTCAAGTTTGCAATTAAATCTGATTCAAAAATCTGTTTTAACTCAAACCAGTGACACGCGTCAGACTCCTATTCGTCGAAAACGTTTCGCGTGGATCGACTGCTCTGGCGCGTTGGATCAAGTCAGATCGTGCGGTACTGAGCGCATACCCCTTTGCGGTTTAAGTGACTCTATCGTGCCCGCCCGATCTAGATCGAACGGTTCTCAGTGCCCCGACCATAAGCTGGCGGCGCAATGTCAACGGCGAGCGGCGGAGCGGCCAGATGGCGGTGGCGCTAGCGAAGGAGGAAGCAAAGGAAGGTGGGGAAATGCTCACAGTGATCGCAGAAGTCTGGTGGAGCTCAACGTGTTGCTGCCTTGGCGAGGGGCGCACTGGGGCAGTTGTAATTCCTCGCCGGAGTTGAGAACGGCGTCAGGTGGTCCGGGTTGTGGTCGGAGGCGATGCTACAGATCACGCGAAGGCAAGCAGAAGGCAAGGTTAGCTGCGCAAGGTTGAGGCGGTGATGCGTGCATGAAAGAGAAGGGGAGGGGCGGTCGGATACAACCTGTGGGCGTCGTCGGAGAAGAGCCAGACGGCGGCGATGCTGGAGGTTGTCGTTGCCGATGCTCAGGGGCACGCGCGAGTGAGCTACGACTGTAGAGAGGTTCGCCAGGGCTTGGGGTGTATGCGAGTGTGGTCAAGGAGATGAGGGGTGGCAGGTACTGGCTGGAATCGGCAAGGGAGGTCGTCGGAGACAGTGGTGCTCAGGGAGAAATTGAGGCGTCCTGGGGGCGTGCTACTGCGGGGTGACAGAGGGGAAACGGAGAGGAGGGGCGAGCGCTTTAAGGTGCGTGGTCAAGGTGAGTGATGGTGACCTCGTTAAGACGAATTAAGGCCGCGGAGTATCTGCAGGTAACGGCGACGAGGGAGGGAGAAGAGGTCGCGCGGGTGGGGAGGAAGAACAGGAGGAGTGGGTCCGCTGGTCAGTGGGAAAAAGAGTGGGGGAGAGGTCCACCAGTCGGTCACACCGCGGGTCTGGTTGCGAGTGATAACGTTTCGACGCGGGTGGAATAGCTGGGCTGGTTGGTGGGCTTCCTGGGCTGCTGGGTTGGGTCTGGTTCAAATCCATTTTTTTATTCTGTAACCTTTTCTTTTTCTATTTCTGATTTCTGTTTTGAAATTCCAAACAAACAAATCACACCCAAATCAATTCAAACAATCCTCCAACTTTGTAATTTTGAATTTGATTTTGTTTATCAACATGAACCAAAATCCAAATTTAAAATAATAATTTTAATAATAAGGTCCATTATTAATTAAATAAATGGACCATTGTTAATAAATCAAAATATGATTGATTTATTTCAAAGCTCTAACTAAATCCAAATATTTTCCAAAACCAAAACAGTAGGTTCTATTGAAAATAAAGAATACTTGGAAACTTGTTTAAAACAAAATAACATTTTGATTTATGGTCCATTAACAATCAAATAAATGGGCCTTAGTTATTAAATCAAATAGGATTTGTTTTATTAAATTATTTATTTTGAAGTCTAAAATAAAACCAAAACACTTCAGTAGTTTATTTGACAATATAAAATATTTGGAAAACTTATTTAAAATAAATAAATAAGTTTTAGTGTTTTATTTAAAATGGAAAAGCTTTTACTTTAAATAAAATTGGATATTAAATCCTTATTATTTTATTTAAATAAACCTTTACTATTTTTAATCAAAACAAAACATTTTATTTTAAATACCTGGCCAAGGTTTAATTTGGCTCTGTATAATAATCTTTATAAATCCACTTTTTCTTTTGAAAGCCAAAACCTTTTATTTAAAAGATCCAAAATAGTAATTCCAAAACATTTTAATTTCCTTTAATAAATGTTTATCTTTTAATCCCTTTAGGATTTATTTGTTCAAAATAGGTTTGAAGATTCCTAATTGGATTCAAAAGTTTCTTCTGCCCTGAAAATCAACAATGTTTTATTTTATTCATTTATTTTTCACATTACAAGATTTGGAAAATCTTGGGATGTGACAAGACCTGCGTGTCTATTCAAAGTAGTTGTAATAGTTGATGCTGGTGGACGACAACCATGAAGAGGCGCCATTGACCTTGACGCCAAACAGGTGATGATGGAGATCATGTTCGTGCTTGAAGATGGAGATCGGAAACAAAAGGATAAAGGCCATATCATATCACATATTATGAATTGCATGTGATGTTAATCCTTTTATGCATTTTGTATTGCTTAGTTCACGACGGTAGCATTATAAGATGATCCCTCTAAAATATCAAGTTATAGAGTGTTTGTCCTTAGTAGGCACCATTGCCAAAGCTCGTTGTTTCGAAGCACCAAGTGATGATCGGGTTTGTTAGATTCTGCGAGTGTATACAATGGGAGCAAGCCAGATTTGTTCATGTGGAAGCTAAGGTTTGATCTTGACGAGCCTAGCATGTACAGACATGGTCTCGGAACACGGAATACTGAAAGGTAAAGCATGAGTCATATAGATGATATGATGAACATGTTGATTGTTCGCCTTTGAAGCTACATCATCTCTCCTGATGATCGGTTTTAATGTCGTGGATTTGGTTCATGTAATCACTAAAACAATGTGAGGGATATTGTTTTGAGTGGGAGTTCAATAGCAATATGATTAAAAGTTGAACACTATTTATCATAAATTAAATCAAAGTGAATTTGCATAGTTGTTGTAGTCATTGGCATCCGTTTACCACCTTGCGCTTAGTTATAATTGAGATAATAGAACTATAGGATTCTGGTTAGTTACTTTATGAACTGGTATCGTATTGTTTTGAAGTGTTAATCTAAAGTTTAAAAATCCTTTTGCAAACTTTCAGTAAGTTCTGGTTACTCCGTGAAGTTTAATAATTGGTATTAAATCAAGAGTAACAATTCTAGTGTTAGTATATAAGTATCATGTTTATCTCCATGATTTTTGATATTCAAAAGATTGTTTTAATATCAAAGTTATCTAGGAACTGAAAGAATTGTTTCTGAAACCATCATATGTGGAAGATATTTCGATATCTGAAATAATGTTTTGTTTACAACATGATAGAGTATAATATGGCAAAGTTTATGTTCTGATATTTGATGAGAATTTGCAAAAGGTTGGAGACACTAGTTGTCCTAATCCTCCAAAAGGTTTTGGAGAGAAACATTATACTCGTGATTCACCGTTATAAGCTAAAGTAGCTTGATCATGAATAATTCCATGATAAGGGTGAATATTTGATGTAGGTAAAATGTTTACTACACCAAGAGATTACTAAAGTCTTTCTGGTGGAAATCAATTCTGAAATTATCCCCTATTTTTAGAGGAATAACATCATGCATAGTTAAACAAGGAAATAATGTGCTTTTTTGAAAGGACAAATGGAATGATGAGATTAAATAGCAGTCTTATGCAAGATTATTTTCTTATGCACTGAATGAGGATATTACTGTTAGAGATTTTTGTACTGCAGAGGATTATCAAAATCTGTTTCACAACCCACTTTCCTTACAAGCTTTACAGGAGCTACATCAAGTTGAAATGGAAATTTCTAATCTGAGTTTGACTGAACAGTGTCAAGATGAATGGAAATTTACTTGGGGAGACAACTATACTTTGCAGAAATATTATAAATTCTGCTTTCGGTTGCTTCAACCACCTGTGCAATTTTCATGGATATGGAAAGCTAAACTATGGACAAAGCTGAAGGTCTTCTCCTGGTTACTGCTCTCAAACAGATTAAATACCAAGAATATGCTTCGAAGAACGAATTCAATGTGGGTCAAGGCCAAAATCACAGTTGCCCTCTATGCAACCTTAATGCTGAAGAAACCCTAGAGCATTTATTCTTTTTCTGCCCATTTAGTATAGCTTGCTGGCTCAGATGTAATATCACTTGGATGGGTACGGGGTGCAGATTCCAATTACTGAATCAAGCTAACCAAAATTTTCAGGAACATCTCTTCTTTGAACTGTTTGTTATTTCAGCCTGGGGAATTTGGAAAGAAAGGAACAATCTTATATTTCAAGGAATTGCACCATCAATACAAGCCTGGAGAGCTAGAGTGAACTCAGACTTAGAATTGCTTAGATTCAAGGTTAACCAAAACCAAAACCTAGAACAAACCATAGATTTTTTTATTGATACAATTTAGTTATTCTTGATTTCCTATTCCTTTTGCTGCCATGGCAGTTCTTTGTATATATGTAACTTCTATCTGATCAATATAGTACCACAGTAGGAGCCTCTCCTACTGTTTATGGTCAAAAAAAGAGATTACTAAAGAAAGGAATTTGAAAGAACACCAAACATTTGATAATGGTGATCTACTTCAAAGTGCAAGTCCAAAGACATTGGTATTTAACTATACATGCTTTGGACTATGTGTCATGTATATGGCTCCACTATTGATGTTGATATATTCTTTAAAACAGAAAAATAAATACTGAAAGAGAATCTCATAAATATATGGCAGAAAAGAAAACACTAGAATTGTTCAGTTTAGGTATATAGAGGATATACATGTTATGGTTGTATTCTTTGCTTGTTAAAGAATGTGGTTCTTAAGTATTGGATACTGAATTTGTTGGTATGAATCGTCATACGAAACAACAGAATTCATGAACTACAATGGCCTAAGTAACTAGCAAAAGAATATGTGATGATGTTCATCGAGAACAAATAAAGGGTTATTGTGTTGCTCGTTAAATATCAAAGCTTGCCTTCAAGATTTGTTTTATCAGGTATTATGAGAACAAAAGGGTTGTTCAAATAATTGCCGTAATCCATAAAAGATGGATGATCTACAAATCTCGTTGGAGAAATCACATCCATAAAACTAGTGCTAAAAATATCGAAAGACAAATTGATTGAAAGATCACTTAGGAAGTGACATCGCCATTTAAATTATATTGGAATGAAAACATGAAGAAACTCCATGTGGATGGAATTTTGGAGTCCTTTGATTTTTGATCAAATGACGATTGTGAAACTTTCCTAGAGATAATTAAAACTTCATTCATAGGCCAAAAGGGAACGAATGACTAGCTTATTGGAACTTGTACGTATTGTTGTATGAAGTCCATTATGTGTAGTCAAGAGCGATGGATTTCAAATTCATATGCTTTCTCCGAAAATTTGAGTGAATATATGAATATTTACTTAATAAGGATGAAGTGTGAAACATTTGAAAAGTTCAAAGACTTTCAAGATGAAGTGCAAAATCAATGTAACAAGAAAATAAAGAATTTATGATAGGATCATAAAGGAAGAATTTTAGTTGCAAGTTTAGCATAACACCTAAGATTTGAGGAATCGTTTCATGGATTTGCATTTCTGTAAACACCATAAGAGTATGGAGTGTTCGAGATATGTAATGAAACCTTGTTTGACATGGTAAGATCAAAGGTGTCATTTATAAAACTGCCATTATATTTTAAAGATTAAAAGCTTTAGAGACTACCGTTTTTCCACTAAAAATAGCTCCATCATAATCTGTTGAAGTGACACCATATAAACTTATGGTTTGGGATAAAACCCAAGTTGTCCTTTCTTAAACATTGGTATGCTATGCATAAGAAAGATGTTTGCAACCAAAGTCGGATGAACCTATCTTTGTATATTATTTTGAATAACTGTTGAGTATTCCTCCATAACACCGGAGACAAAAGTGTTTGTCGCTTAGAACGTCAAGTTTCTTTGAGAAGGAATTTTCCGTGAAAAGATAAGTGGGAGGACAATAGAACTTTGATAAGGTTAAAAGAACCTTAGCTATATGTGCAAAGTTGCGCAGCGCCGAAAAGTGTCCGGAGGCAGCAACAATTCTCATGGATAACGTGCCTCAAAGGTTGTGGTTACGGATGCCAAAGTTTCTATTGAACCAAGTAGGTCGGGTAAAAAATCAAATACCAAGATTTGAGAGTTAAATCATTATTTGACTATAATGATCCGACTACATGCAAAGAAAAGATGATGGGCCCTGACTCCGTGAAATGGCTTTAAGCCATAAAATCCATGATAGTTCCATACACGAGAAATCAAGCTTTGAACTTGAAAGACCCTCTGAAAAGGTGCAAGACCTTACAGTCGTATTTGGATCTGTAAAGAAATAGACATGGATGTTTCACATCTATGAAATTATCGACATGTCGGGAAAGAGTTCATGACAATGTTCAAAGAGTTGATTATGACAAGATGTAATCTTTCATTAAGCAATATTTAGTCTGGACGGATTAATGTAGCAACCACTACATATAATTTTGTTATGTGGTAGTTGAATAAAAAAAAGTTCTTCTAATAGATTGTTACCTAGGACGTGTGCTTAACACGGTCCAAAGGGTTTTGTTAATTCAAAGGATGCTAAAAGCATATGCAAACTTCAATGGTTGAAGTAAGCATTGCGGAGTTTGGAATCTTCACTATGATGAACATGTTAAAAGAGTTTAATTTCATCAGAGACAATGAAGATGCTTGCATTTGCAAGAAATTAAGTGGGAGCGCTAAGACATGTTTCTAATGTATTATGTGGAAGACATATTGTTGATTGGAAATGATATATCTTTTATTGACACAGGTTAAGAATTTCATCCCGATAAAAGACTTAGGAAAAACCCGAATATTTGTCATCAATATCTATATAGATAAATTGAGACGCTAATATGGTTGTGCTAGAAGTACATATATGAGATATTGAATGAGTTCAATATGGAAGCTACAAGAAAGGTTCTTGTCGCACAGAAAGGATTGAATCGAAATTCAAGTGTATTTACACTTGGTAAGTGAAACAAAGATTCAAGTATAGATTGATACTTGATGTATGAAATCACAGAGAATATTTATATCAATCATACTGTGATGTGTACAAATCCAGATATGTCCTATGCTCTAAATATTATGAGCATATACCAGAATGATTCATAAGATGATCATTGGACGATAGTAAGGATATTCTTATGATCTTTTGGAAGAACTAAGAATATATTATTTTGTAGAAGTGACAAATAGATGTTTAGTTCATTGTAAAAGTACTACATTGATACTACTTTTGTCACAAAGTACAAATTAAGTTTATCTCAATCTAAACTAAGAGTGGCATGATATAATGGAAAGTAAGTTCCATAATGGATTTGGATGAGTTCCAAAGTTAAGACATTGTGATAGATACTACAACATAAGGCTAAGTATATGACTGCTGTAATAGCAGCAAAAGAGGGCATTTGTGTCAAGTAGTTTGTTATCAAACTAGGTGTGGTTCACAGTGGGAAAGTACTATGAAAATATATTGTACGACAATATTATCAACATTTTTTAACCCCAATGAACTAAAAGGTCTCACCAAAGGACCAAATTTATACAAATCCATCTCATTAGAGAATGAGTGATGCGTAGAGACGCAAAGACATGCAATTACACATGGACCTGAAAGTGTCAGATCCAGAGATCAGTTAACCACTAGCAATCGTGTAAATACAACACCGGAAAGCCATAGGTGTTTAATGCACAAAGGTTTGAAACTAGATTATTGACTCTAGTGCAAGTGGGAGACTGTTGGAGATATGCCCAAGAGGCAATAATAAAGTGGTTATTATCATATCTTCATGCTTATGATAAATCTTTTGTCACATCCCAAATTTTAGATTTGGTTCTGCATATCATTCATATCATTGCATCATACTCTTCCATGCAAAACCATCGATTGAAAAGATTCGGCAAAACACTATTTTCTAAACCCTACTCTATTTCACTACGAGGCTCCTGCGGGAGGCTTTACTAGGACTTGTGTTGTCCACCATTCTAGCCTAGTGGTTTCTCTCATCCCTTGACCCTAGGTTGTTCCCCTCGTTTTTACAAAAATTTAGGAGCAAGAATCGCCCGATTCGGAGCTCGTACGGAAAAGTTACGGCCGTTTTACTAAAAGATCAAAAATCGGCGCCGACTTCGCCGTGTCCGCCTCCAACCGCGCCCCGTATCCGACTAGGACCCGCGTGGGGCCCATATAGGCGGACCCCGCCCGCGCGCGCCGCCTCTCCCTCCGCTCCTCGAACCCCGCGCCAGGACCCCGCCTCCCTGGAACCCGCGCCGCCGCCTCGGGATCTGCTCCACGCCGTCTCGCCCGCGCGCAGCCCTGCAGCCGCCGCCTGCCCGCGCCCGCTCGCTGCCGCCTGCCCGCGCCCGCTCGCTGCCGCAGCCGCCACGCAGCCCGCGCCGCTGCCGCTGCCGTGCGCCAGCACGCCTCCGCGCCGCACCGCCGCTGCACGTGCGCGCGCCGCCCGTGTCCCGCGCCGCGCAGCCGCCGCCCTGCGCCGCCTTGCGCCGCGCGCCGCTCGCCCCGCCTGCGCGCGCCGCCGCTCGCCGCCTCGCGCTGCGCGCTGCTCGCCGCCATCACGTTGACCGCCACCGTTCCGCGCTGACCGTTTTTCCCTCCACGAAGGAACCGCCGTCACCGGAGCCGATCGCCGCCACGGTCCCGAGGTCGCTGCCGTTCGTCTCCGGTGAGTCCGCAGCCGCCATCTCTTGGGACCGTTGGATCTCAGATCAGCGGTCCAGATCGGCCGTTGACCGGTCAGCCCCTAGGCATTGACTAGTCAGAGGCCCAGTCATCAGCCACGTGGACCAGTCAACAGACACAGTTGACTGGGTATTTTCTTTAATCGATATAGTTGTCAGATTTCGGTAGAAACTTGTAAATTGCGCAGAAATTAAACCGCTGGGCCAAAAATTACAAATAAAATATGTGTAGATTCAGTAAGTCGTGTAGAATCTTTCTATACCATAGTTTCATACTTTTGCAGCAAGATTTAGTACAGTTTAATCAATTGAGTTAATGGCCTTTTTGGAGTAATTAATTCGTAGAAAAAGATCTGTAACTCCAAAAATTGCATATAATATGTCCCTGGTTTCAGTAGAACGAGGGGAATCTTATCGTGAATTAAAAGGATAGGCTTACAGTAAAAACTTCTGCAGAAACTGTCTAGTGGCCTTCTGCAGTGTTTTAATTATTCAAGGAGTTTTATAATTCCTTTTTGAGTAATTCCAGTTGGTACTGTTCCTCAATAGCAAAGCCTATGCGGTAGAATTTTTCCAAGATTTTACAAATAGTATACTACCGGTAGTGAATTATTTGAGTTCTAGCTCTAGTTTTGAGCATTACTTTTTGCGTAATAGTTTTCCTTGCGCTAAAACTATTTTCCATGCATGCAATCAGTAGTATTATTGAATAGGATTATGTGGTGCAGCTGTAGCACCAATTCACTTGCCTTGCATACCTTCATGCATCATCTTTGTTGCATATGTTTGTGGATTGTTTGTTTTTGGTTGCAATTGTATCGTGTAGATTGTGACGAGTGCAATGCTTGCTCGTGTTTGGATTGTTCTTCCGACCGCTACAACCAAGGCAAGTATATGCTATTTTGTTCATGATATTGTCCTACTATTTTCTATGCATTGTCGTGTATTTTATAGACGCATGTGTAGGATGATACTATCGCTATGCTATGTCCTATTATGTGGTAGGACCTTCCTTGTAGATGAACCACCGTTGATAGATGTGCTTAGCCATGCTATGTTGAACGAGGGCTGGGTTACATCATTGAGACTTGTTTCTAAAATTATTGGTTTGTGAAAACTAAAACAACTTAATCAATGAATCTCCTGGGTGTGATGGTATTGATAATTTTTGGTGGTTTCATTGCGGAAAGGCACCCAGGTATCGAGAGAAATTGATTGGCTTCTTTATTTTGTAGCTTACGTGTACAACCATGTGCCAATAATGAAATGGGCGGTTGGTTGGACTTAGTAGGTTGTGGTAACTCGAACGCGCGTATCCAGAGATGTAGAATTTTGGTAGGTTGGACCGGTGCGCGTCGGGATTGGGGAGCTACTTCCCGAACAGTCTCTTTTTGGACTTCTCCCTATCATCACCCAAAATGAGAGTGATGGTACGAGCTGGGCTGGCCAAGTCACATGGGTAAAGTGTACTAACCTCTGCAGGGTGTATAATCTAATCGATTAGCCGTGTCCCGGTTATGGACAACTGAGTTTCTTGATATTGATTCCATGACATGTTTCTCACTCATTCTAATTTCATAATTGTTTTAATATTGTTGGGTTAAATTAATTGGGATCTTTTCAAAGAAAATCAAAACTGTTTATGAAAGTAGGACAAAGGTATTTGCAAATGCAAGCCAGACACAGCTCCACTTGCCAAATATGCAACTTCCGGATCACCGTTTTGCACAACTGACGACTATAAGTTTCTTCTCAAGTCTACGACTCGAACAGACACTCGGAGGCTACTCCCACAGAGAGTGCTGGCCGCGCACCCTATAGTCCATTGTGTTGACTATGTCCATAATGTCAACTCCTTTACAACAACCGAACAAATTTAGCTGACCCGACGATCTTTCGGGTGAAATGCTTTGCATTCAACACAACTTTCGACTCCGACATCCAAATGCAAGGTTCAAGATAACTAAGTCTCCACCCGAATCTACGTTTTGGATGGACACTCGGGGGCTATTGACATGGATATGCCCTACGGGTACCCGATGTTAGCCTACCTGGTCCAACCCTACGGAAGGACCACTCGACGATCAGCCAGGGTCCATGACGCCTATGACGTTTCGGCTACTATGAAGCCCATATGGACACGGACTCCCAAACCAAATCATATTGGCACCCGAGACCTAGCCTCCCCATATATAAAGGCTAGGAGGGTCCAACGAGAAGGACAACAGATTACGATACAATACACACCACAATAGATCTACAGATCTAGATCTCATACCACCGCATACACACCTCCATGCCAGATTACATCTGTGCACCCTTGTAACTTCTGGTTCCGCCGTAATCAAGAGTAGACAAGCAGGAATAGGGGTTTCCCTCCGTGGGCTTGAACCTGGGTAAATCTCGTGTCCCCTGGTTGCTTGTCTGTTAACCGTTCCGCGATCTCCAGCACCCCCATCTTCTCCAAAACCCAAGCTCATAACAATGGTCATTGACCATATTAAACCTCGTCACCTGGGTCGCTAGCCTAAGCTATGACTAATCATGGTGGAAACTTGCAGCATCACCATAATGAGCTATCTATGAAGCATCCTCAATAAAAAGCTATGCATATGGTAAATAAAAAGATTGCCGAGATGCTCATTGTTTGCTTGCCTTGTCATTTTGGTTATGGGAAAGCTCCTGTACCATGTGCAAGGGGTACCCCTTTGGTGGTTCTCAATGATATGCAAATACTTATAATGACAAGAACTTGTCTGGGCCCAAAGTTGAGTATGCATAAGGTGTGGCCCTCGTATTCAAGGGACTTGAGATTGCCAACTTATACTTCGCCAGGCATATACTCCACCTTTGCCACTTTAACCTTAACCACTTCAAGATGCTTATGATCGGGGTAATGAGGGCTGAAAGCTAACAAGTACCATATTTTTTGGAAGCTCTTTTTGAAACTTGTAATCCCTGCTTCCTTTACAAAAAGGACTTTCTTCCACCATTATTTGAGTCTCCACCTTCTACCTTTAGGCACCATTAAGAGAGCATAGTTGTCATTCTATGTGTAGTGTTCCAAAACTTATTAATTGATGCATATTGTGATATTACTTGTTCTTGTGCTATCTGTTTCTAATCACCCTTGTGAACTTTGCAAGTGTCCTATGCATCTATATTTCTACTATATGAGGGACAAGCTGATTACCACTATGCTATGTTTTCTGTATGTGAAACAAACAAACGTTTTACAATGCATGTTATTCATGATCTTTGTTTGTAGCCTTTCATATTCCATGCATAATTACTATGTTCTATTGTTAGAACTCCATTATTTCATGCACATGTTTAGAGTTCTTTGATCCAAGCTTTCAATGCTTGCAAATGGTTGGATCTTTATTGTGAGGGTGCATGTTCACCTCAAAAAGTATTCTGTTTACCACTTACCTACTCGAGGACGAGCATGAGTTAAGCTTGGGGATATTGATATATCTATAATTGTTTATGCTCCATACTTGTTTAGTATCTACTTTGCTTTACTTGTCCACACTTTGAGGTGCTTTTTACATGTTTTCTGGTACTAACCTACTAACAAGTTGCAACAGTGCTAGATGCCTGTTTTCTGCTGTTTTTGGTTTCAGAAAAGTTAGTAAAGAAATATTCTCGGAATTGGATGGGACAAACGTCAAAGTCAATTACTTTCCATGGGGAACAAGAAGTCCAGAAGGGAGCCAGAGGGGCAAGCTAGGGGGGCCAGATCCACCCTAGGCGCGGGTGGGCCCTAGCCCACGCCTGGCTAGGGTTTCTGACCCCTGGCGGCCGCCTCAGCCTCCCCATTCCCTTATAAGAAGCCCCCGATGTAGAAACTCTGAGGACCCGATCAAATATCCACGAAACCGTATGTAGCCGCCGCCACCATTGTCCCTAGATCGGGGGGTCTGAAGTTCTTCCCGGCACCCTGGCAAAGGGGAGATCATCCCGGAGGCCTTCTCTCCGGTATGATGCATGAGTAGTTCCACCTTGGACTATGGGTCCATGTAGTAGCTAGATGGTTGTATCTCCTGCTTTGTGCTTTCATGTATAGATCTTGTGAGCTCCATTCATGATCAAGATCTAATCTGTTTGTAATCATGCATGTTGTGTTTGCGGGGATCTGATGGATATTGAGATTATTATGTTGGTTTGATTAATGGTTTTGTCTTTATGATTCTATCATGTCTGTGTTGTTTGTGATCTTGCATGCACTCCGTTGTTAATAGCTATCTTGGCCAAGTAGTTGCTAGTGACTCCAAGAGGGGGTATTTATGCTCGATAGTGGGTTCATGCCTCCAGTTTCCAAGGGAAGTGACAGAAATATCTTCGGTTGTAGATGTGTTGTTACTACTAGGGAGAAAACAAAGGTCTCTTGTTCATGGAACATGTGGACTATTTACCTTACACACTTTGCTTAAAGAAGTTCTCTGTTGCATGCAACTAAATACTGGAGGGGGTTCGGATGATAACCTGAAGGTGGACTTCTAGTCATAGATGCAGTTGGATGGCGGTCTATGTATCTTGTTGCATTGCCCAATCGAATCTTATAGGATCTTTCTGACTAGTAATTGCATTGTTATGCCTTGCTCAGTTCCTATCAATTGCCCTGCTGTAATTTGTTTACCCTTCATGCCATGTTGTTTATCTAAGGAGAGCACCTCTAGTAAACTATGGACCCTGGTCCAGTCTTTACCATCAATATATCTTCCACTGTTACTTGTTTACTTGCTGCAAACCATTATCTTCCACAAAATATGTTTAATCCTTTGTTACGGCAAACCGATGAGCTTGACAACTTCACTAATTCGTTGGATCAAAGTCTTGAGTTTGTGTTGTGTAGGTCCCCACGTTGCAAGCAACACATGTGTGACGTTTCCTTCCTCCTACTGGTTCGATAACCTCGGTTTCTTACTGAGGGAAAACTTGCTGCTGTGAAGCTTCACACCTTGCTCTTGGGGTTCCCAACAAAGTGCTTCTACATCCACTCAGCGCTGCATCATTGCCCCGCTGTAATTTGTTTACCCAACATGTTATGTGTTTATCTTAAGGAGAACACCTCTAGTGAACTGTGGACCCCGGTCCAATCTTTACCATTGATACTTCATCCACTGTTATTGTTTACTTTCTGCAAGCTACCATTAACTTCCACATCATACGGTTAATATTTTGTTTTCAGCAAACCGGTGAGATTGACAACCTCACTATTCGTTGAGGCAAAGTATTGAGTTTGAGTTGTCCAGGTTTTCAAGTTGCTAGCAACACCTTTGAGTCGTTTCCTTCCTCCTACTGGTTCGATAACCTTGGTTTCTTACTGAGGGAAAACTTATTGGTGTACTCATCATACCTTCCTCTTGGGGTTTCCCAACGAAGCTCTACAGTGATCTGAGCCGCATCAGACTCCTCTTATTTTTATGATCAATTTAGACATATTATTTGTCAAATTCAGATTTTTACGAATTTGTAGATATGAGTTATTCAATATTAAATAGAAAAAAGGGAAAAAGTTGAATGCCTATTTTTGTTATTTGAATCCAAGGTTATTATTACACATTCAGTTTTTTACATAAATAATTATTGGGAATTAGAAAAGTAAAGCTTATGACAACATGGCTCAAGGATTAATAGGATTGATAGGTCATTATTTTCAAGAAAGTATAATTTCTCTGTTTAAAGCACATTGGAAAGGAACAAAAAAGTTAAACATGCTGGAACTGAAGTAGTGTGAGGATGGGTGACTGAACCGGAACTATGAATGGGAAGAGTGATTAGGAGTATATTGTTTACAAAACATCAGTCATATTTTATGGTACATTGTTATTAATGAGCAAAAGTACATGTTACTATTTATATTATGTTGTTTTTTATAAATTATGGTCATACATTGTTATTTACGATTATTTCTGGCTTAATTTGTTGTATTTTAAATGTAGGTATTTTTACCCGCGGGTACCCAATTACTCTAACGGCTGACTGGTATGAGAAAAAATTATACCCGTTGACGGGTATGAGTACGGATGATGATACTAGTAGAAAACAGGCTATCCATTCGTGCCTCCTAACAACATTAGTCTCGGTTCCACCATGAACCGGGACTAATGCTGGCACGCATCCCGGTTCGAGCAGGCACGGGGCCGGAGGAATGCGTCTCGGTTGGTAGGAGGGCATGCATCCCGGTTTGTAACACAAACAGGGACTAAAGGTTGGGTGCCAGCCACGTGGCTTGGCACACACCTTTAGTCACATATGATCCCGCCCTCTATAAATACGACGCCCCAGCCCTCTGCCTCCCCTCTGTTTTTTCTTGGTGGAAGGTGTGAGAGGTGTGCTAGTTTATTTTTTTCCTATGCATGCATTCAAGGAGTTTGATGAAATGTTTGAGTGAATGATCCTGTTCAATTTCTCACAGAACAAAAATATAAAATGTGTCCGAGACACACTTGAGCTTTCTCCTCTTTATTTCCCTCGATCGAGGTTAGCAATCTTATCTTTTCTCTGTCATTGATACAATGCATGTGTCGATGTGAATTGGTCATTTCACTATTTATGATGTCCTGTTTTTGATAAAATTACTTATATGATGCAGATGAACGGTCGGGAATGGATGTACGGTGACCAGCGTGTACCCGGGTATATGAAAGGCATGGATAAATTTATCGATGTGGCTACGGCAAACAAAGATAATGGTTTTATACGTTGTCCATGTGTTCAATGTCGGAACAACAAGGACTAATCTTCCTCGAAAATCATTCGTGGCCACCTGATTATGAAAGGTTTCATGCCCAACTATAATTGCTGGACCAAGCACGGGGAAAGAGGGGTTATGATGGAAGACGGTGAAGAAGAAGATGATGATAACAACTATCATCATATGTTTCCTAAATACAGTGATACTGCAATGGATGATGATGAAGAGGAAGGAGGTGAAGAACGGGCATCAGATGAGCCCGCTGATGCAAAGCGAGACTGTGAAACAGAAAATGAGAAGTTGAAGTTAGAGGGCATGTTAGAAGATCACAAGAAATTGTTGTACCCAAATTGTGAAGATGGCAGCACAAAGCTCGGTACCACACTGGAATTGCTGCGATGGAAGGCAAAGTGTGGTCTAACTGACTCGTCATTTGAAAAGATGCTGAAAATAATGAAGCCAAAGTTTCCAAAACATAACGAACTTCCCGAGAGTACCTACGAAGCAAAGAATACTCTCTGTCCTCTAGGATTAGATGTGCAAAAGATACATGCATGCATTAATGACTGCATCCTCTATCGCGGTAAGGAGTATGAGAATTTAGATAAGTGCCCAGTATGCAATGCACTGCGGTATAAGATCAGACGAGATGACCCTGGTGATGTTGAGGGAGAGCCCCTCCGGAAGAGGGTTCCTGCTAAGGTTATGTGGTATGCTCCTATAATACCAAGGTTGAAACGCATGTTCAGAAACAAAGAGCATGCCAGGTTGTTGCGATGGCACAAAGAAGACCGTAAGAAAGACGGGAAGTTGAGACACCCTGCTGATGGGTCACAGTGGAGAAAAATCGAGAGAGACTTCCCGGACTTTGCAGGTGACACAAGGAACTTATGGTTTGGTCTAAGTACGGATGGCACCTTTTGGGGAGCAGAGCTGCAGTCGCAGCACCTGGCCCGTGACTCTGTGTATCTACAACCTTCCTCCTTGGTTGTGCATGAAGCATAAGTTCATTATGATGCCAGTGCTCATCCAAGGCCCGAAGCAACCAGGCAACGAGTTGATGTGTACCTTAGGCCATTAGTTGAAGAACTCTTACAGCTGTGGGCAAACCAGGTGTACTTGCGTGGGATGAGAACAAACAGGAGCCATTTGACCTACGAGGGTTGCTTTTCGTAACCATCAATGATTGGACTGCTCTTAGTAACCTTTCAGGATAGACAAACAAGGGATATAATGCATGCACGCACTATTTAGATAAGACCGAAGGTACATATTTGCATAAATGCAAGAAGGTTCTGTACCTGGCGAATCGACGATTTCTTCCGACCAATCATCCCGTAAGAAAGAAAGGCAAGCATTTCAAAGGTGAGGCAGATCACCAAAAGAAGCCTGAACTCCCTGCTGGTGATGATGTATTTGGTATGGTCAAGGACATAGAAGTAATCTTTGGAAAGGGTCCCGGCAGTCAATCAGTTCCGAACGACGTCGCTACAGGACACGCACCCTTGTGGAAGAAGAAATCTATATTTTGGGAGCTGCCATATTGGAAAGTCCTACGTGTCCGCTCTTCAATCGACGTGATGCACGTGACGAAGAATCTTTGTGTGAACCTGCTAGGATTCCTAGGCGTGTATGGGAAGACAAAAGATACACCAGAAGCAGAGGAGGACCAACAAATTATGAAAGACCCAAAGAACATGCATACACAGAACAAGACAGATAAAGGGTGTCACTTAAGTCGTGCCAGCTATGCTCTTATCAAAGCAGAGAAGGAAATCTTTTTTGAAGTCCTTTACAGTATCAAGGTACCATCTGGCTTCTCATCTAATATAAAGGGGATAATAAATATGGCAGAGAAAAAGTTCCAAAACCTGAAGTCTCATGACTGTCACGTGATTATGACGCAGTTGCTTCCGATTGCATTGAGGGGGCTTCTACCGGAAAATGTTCGAGTACCCATTGTGAAGCTGTGTGCATTCCTCAATGCAATATCTTAGAAGGTAATCAATCCAGATATTCTGCCAAGGTTACAGAAGGATGTGGTACAATGTCTTGCTAGTTTTGAGTTGGTGTTCCCACCATCCTTCAATATTATGACGCATCTCCTGGTTCACCTAGTGGAAGAGATTGCCATTCTCGGTCCGGTATTTCTGCACAATATGTTCCCATTTAAGAGGTTCATGGGAGTCTTAAAGAAATGTGTTCATAACCGTGCTAGACCAGAAGGAATCATCTCCAAGGTATATGGAATAGAGGAGGTCATTGAGTTTTGTGTTGACTTTATTCCTGACCTTAAGCCGATTGGTGTTTCTGACTCACGGCATGAGGGAAGACTAAGTGGAAAAGGCACGCTGGGAAACAAAGCAATGATATGTAGGGACGGGGATTCTTTCACTAAAGCACACTACACAGTTCTACATAATTCCACCTTGGCAGCTCCGTATATCGAGGAACACAAGAATATTGTACCCTCCAAAAACCCGGGGAAGCCTGAATCATGGATTACAGATGAACACATGAAGTCTTTCGGTGGTTGGATGCGGACACATCTCTTGAATGACACCACTGTTGGAGATCAGCTATACTTGTTGGCCGCGTCACCATCTTCTACTATATTGAATTTCCAAGGGTACGAAATAAATGGGAATACATTCTACACGATCTCCCAAGATAAAAAGAGCACCAATCAAAATAGTGGTGTCCACTTTGATGCAACAGACGAGAAAGGACAAAAGGACACATACTATGGTTACATAGAGGAGATATGGGAACTAGACTATGGAGTCTCTTTTAAGGTCCCTTTGTTTCGCTGCAAATGGGTCAACCTTAATGGGGAAGGTGTAAATATAGACCAGTTGTATGGAATAACAATAGTGGATCTCAACAATCTTGGTTATAGAGATGAACCATTCATCCTAGCCAATGATGTGTCTCAGGTTTTCTATGTGAAGGACATGTCCTCCAGACCGAAAAAAAAGAAAAAATATGCAAACTAATACATCATATGATGAGCCAAAGCGTCACATAGTTCCTTCAGGGAAAAGAAACATCGTGGGAATCGAGGACAAGACAGACATGTCAGAAGATTATAATAAGTTTGATGAAATTCCGCCCTTCATAGTGAAAACTGACCCAAGCATTCCGTTAAGTAAAGAAGATGCTCCATGGTTACGTCTGAAGCGATCATAAGGAAGGACATATGCCAAGAAGTTCATGCTCATATTGTGTAACTCTAGTTCATGTCTGGCCGGGATATCTTATGATGTTTGCAATTTTCCAAGTTTAATAAATGTATTGAGTGTTAGTCCCGGTTTGTGACTTGACCGGGACTATATATAGGGGGCCTTTAGTCCCGGTTTTGTAGTCTCAGTTTTTAATATTAATAAATGTCTTGAGTGTTAGTCCTGTTTTGTGGCTGGATCGGGACTAAAGGGGGCCTTTAGTCCCGATTCGTAGAACGACTTTCCCGAACTATGAACAAGTTGTCCCGATTCGTACTTACCATTAAGATCTGATCTCCAAACGCGTGTGGTCACATATTAGGGAGTGCCTCTATGACCAGTTTCTTGGAGATGCCGGAGGACTGGGATCTGGCGGCATCTCCCTGAAACTGGTCGTAGCGGTGTCCCTGCTCTCGCACACCATCTTGCAGCTTGTAACTTCTCTAACTAGATCAATACACCTGGGAGCTAACTAATTTCACATATTAGGGAGTGCCTCTATGACCAGTTTCTTGGAGACGCCGGAGGACTGGGATCCGGCGGCATCTCCCTGAAACTGGTCGTAGTGGTGTACCTGCTCTCGAAAACAATATTGGAGATGCCTCAATCTGGCTGGAGGACTGGACTCACAAGGATGCCTATTTATAGTACAAGCAGCTCGGCATAGTGTCGACACTTACGACATAATGTCGACACTCACGCCTATTATTAGTGCTGACTCGCGTTTTGTCCCGGTTGGTGTCTCTAACCAGGACTAAAGGTTCATCTTTAGTCCCGGTTGGTGACACCATCCGGAACAAGGTACACGCCGCACGACATAATGTCGACACTCAGCCCTATCATTAGTGGTGCCTGGCCCAGCCTGCCGAAATCCCTCCAACCGGGACTAAAGATGAACCTTTAGTATATTGAAAATCCAAACAATAAAAATCCTTCGCGTGGTGTCATAATATGTGACATAGTTGAAAGGAAAAATACCATACTTGGTATATTGATCATGTCTCGAAAAAACCTTCAAAAATGACCTATCATGTTCGAGGTTTCATGGCTTTCGGTCCAAATGACCGATGTTATATGCTGAATCACGGCATAGTTTGTGATGATGTGCCCATTTTATGCATGCATGTGGACATTGGTATGGAGAACAATGTTGTAGGAGGAAGTTTTCCTTTCCGTCGCACGTAAAATCCCTTTTCCATTTTCCGAGCGCAAAAAACGGGTCATTTTGTGAAGTAACCACCAAAATGCTGTTTCAGAATGCTACCATCCCATTTTTCTAAAATACTAGACCACCTTACGTGGACTATCTCCCAACCGGGACATCTCAACCTTTTCGTCCATCCCGAGTAAAAAGGACAAATGTCTGCCGAATCGGCAGGAAGTGGGTCCGGTTTGTACTATAGGTACATGATCTAACGCCCGTGATTTTTTGAAAAAATCATTTTTAGACTTGCAACATGTGGTTTCTTCAGAGATCCAATGCAATTTTTAACGATGCTCGTCCCCTATCTTCATGCACGCCGGTTCGACCACAGTTAGAAATTCAAAAAATTCAAAACAGGCATAAGAAATTCAAAAAAAAACCGAACAATGAAAATCCTTCGCGTGGTGTCATATTATGTGACATAGTTGAAAGGAAAAATACCAGACTTTGTATATTGATCATGTCTCGAAAAAACCTTCACAAAATGACCTATCATGTTCGAGGTTTCATGGCTTTCGGTCCAAATGATCGATGTTATGTGCTGAATCACGGCATAGTTTATGATGCTGTGCCCATATTATTCATGCATATGTACATTGGTATGGAGAATAATGTTGCAGGAGGAAGTTTTCCTTTTCTTCGCACGGAAAAGCCCTTTTCCATTTTCCGAGCGCAAAAAACGGGTCATTTTGTGAAGTAACCACCAAAATGCTGTTTCAGAATGCTACCGTCCCATTTTTCTAAAATACTAGACCACCTTACATGGACTATCTCCCAACCGGGACATCTCAAACCTTTTCGTCCATCCAGGGTAAAAAGGACAAATGTCTGGCGAATCGGTAGGAAGTGGGTCCGGTTTGTACTATAGGTACATGATCTAACGCCCGTGATTTTTTGAAAAATCATTTTTAGACTCGCAATATGTGGTTTATTCAGAGATCCAATACAATTTCTAACGATGCTCGTCCCCTATCTTCATGCACGCCGGTTCGACAATAGTTAGAAATTCAAAAAATTCAAAACGGGCATAAGAAATTCAAAAAAAAATCCGATCAATGAAAATCCTTCGCGTGGTGTCATATTATGTGACATAGTTGAAAGGAAAAATACCATACTTGGTATATTGATCATGTCTCAAAAAACCGTCACAAAATGACCTATCATGTTCGAGGCTTCATGGCTTTCGGTCCAAATGACTGATGTTATGTGCTGAATCACGACATAGTTTGTGATGTTGTGCCCATATTATGCATACATGTGGACATTGGACTGGAGAACAATGTTGCAGGAGGAAGTTTTCCTTTTGTCGCACGGAAAAGCTCTTTTCCATTTTCCGAGCGCAAAAACGGGTCGTTTTGTTAAGTAACCACCAAAATGCTGTTTCAGAATGCTATCATCCAATTTTTATAAAATACTAGACCACCTTAAATGGACAATCTCCCAACCGGGACATCTCAAACCTTTTCGTCCATCCCGGGTAAAAAGGACAAATGTCTGCCGAATCGGCAGGAAATAGGTCCGGTTTGTACTACAGGTATATGATCTAACGCCCATGATTTTTTGAAAAAATCATTTTTAGACTCGCAATATGTGGTTTCTTCAGAGATCCAATGCAATTTCTAACGATGCTCGTCCCCTATCTTCATGCACGCCGGTTCGATCATAGTTAGAAATTCAAAAAATTCAAAACGGGCATAAGAAATTCAAAAAAAAATCCGATCAATGAAAATCCTTCGCGTGGTGTCATATTATGTGACATAGTTGAAAGGAAAAATACCATACTTGGTATATTGATCATGTCTCAAAAAACCGTCACAAAATGACCTATCATGTTCGAGGTTTCATGGCTTTCGGTCCAAATGACTGGTGTTATGTGCTGAATCACGACATAGTTTGTGATGTTGTGCCCATATTATGCATACATGTGGACATTGGACTGGAGAACAATGTTGCAGGAGGAAGTTTTCCTTTTTGTCGCACGGAAAAGCTCTTTTCCATTTTCCGAGCGCAAAAACGGGTCGTTTTGTTAAGTAACCACCAAAATGCTGTTTCAGAATGCTATCATCCCATTTTTATAAAATACTATACCACCTTAAATGGACAATCTCCCAACCGGGACATCTCAAACCATTTCGTCCATCCCGGGTAAAAAGGACAAATGTCTGCCGAATCGGCAGGAAATGGGTCCGGTTTGTACTACAGGTATATGATCTAACGCCCATGATTTTTTGAAAAAATCATTTTTAGACTCGCAATATGTGGTTGCTTTAGAGATCCAATGCAATTTCTAACGATGCTCGTCCCCTATCTTCATGCATGCCGGTTCGACCATAGTTAGAAATTCAAAAAATTCAAAACAGGCATAAGAAATTCAAAAAAAAATCCGATCAATGAAAATCCTTCGCGTGGTGTCATATTATGTGACATAGTTGAAAGGAAAAATACCATACTTGGTATATTGATCATGTCTCAAAAAACCGTCACAAAATGACCTATCATGTTCGAGGTTTCATGGCTTTCGGTCCAAATGACTGGTGTTATGTGCTGAATCACGACATAGTTTGTGAAGTTGTGCCCATATTATGCATACATGTGGACATTGGACTGGAGAACAATGTTGCAGGAGGAAGTTTTCCTTTTTGTCGCACGGAAAAGCTCTTTTCCATTTTCCGAGCGCAAAAACGGGTCGTTTTGTTAAGTAACCACCAAAATGCTGTTTCAGAATGCTATCATCCCATTTTTATAAAATACTAGACCACCTTAAATGGACAATCTCCCAACCGGGACATCTCAAACCTTTTCGTCCATCCCGGGTAAAAAGGACAAATGTCTGCCGAATCGGCAGGAAATGGGTCCGGTTTGTACTACAGGTATATGATCTAACGCCCATGATTTTTTGAAAAAATCATTTTTAGACTCGCAATATGTGGTTTCTTCAGAGATTCAATGCAATTTCTAACGATGCTCGTCCCCTATCTTCATGCACGCCGGTTCGACCATAGTTAGAAATTCAAAAAATTCAAAACAGGCATAAGAAATTCAAAAAAAAATCCGATCAATGAAAATCCTTCGCGTGGTGTCATATTATGTGACATAGTTGAAAGGAAAAATACCATACTTGGTATATTGATCATGTCTCAAAAAACCGTCACAAAATGACCTATCATGTTCGAGGTTTCATGGCTTTCGGTCCAAATGACTGATGTTATGTGCTGAATCACGACATAGTTTGTGATGTTGTGCCCATATTATGCATACATGTGGACATTGGACTGGAGAACAATGTTGCAGGAGGAAGTTTTCCTTTTTGTCGCACGGAAAAGCTCTTTTCCATTTTCCGAGCGCAAAAACGGGTCGTTTTGTTAAGTAACCACCAAAATGCTGTTTCAGAATGCTATCATCCCATTTTTATAAAATACTAGACCACCTTAAATGGACAATCTCCCAACCGGGACATCTCAAACCTTTTCGTCCATCCCGGGTAAAAAGGACAAATGTCTGCCGAATCGGCAGGAAATGGGTCCGGTTTGTACTACAGGTATATGATCTAACGCCCATGATTTTTTGAAAAAAATCATTTTTAGACTCGCAATATGTGGTTTCTTCAGAGATCCAATGAAAGTTCTAAATGAGCCATTTTTCTTCCCGCCATTTTTTCCCGCCATTTCTTCCCGTCATTTTTCTTCTCGCCATTTTTTTCCGCCAGTTCTTCCCGCCATTTCTTCCCGCCAGTTTTTCCCGCCAGTTCTTCCCTCCAGTTATCTTCCTGCCATTTCTCACTATATATATATATGTAGGGTTGGCCTCCATTGTCATTTCACATCTCTAGACTCATATCTGCAACGTAGCACTAACCCCCAGGGAGGCGGAGGCGCTTTGCGCCTCGAACTACCCCTGCCCGCCGAGCTACTGTGTCCCCGTCGGCCGGATGCTGATCGCCGAAGGCGTGCCGGCTCCTCCTGTCCCTCTAGGTGTGGCGCGCCGGATGGCCATCACGAACCACTACTACTTCGAGCTCACGCCGGAGTAGCATAGGAATCCAAGATGGCATCCCGACTATTTCCCGCCTTGGGAAGCCTTCTTCATGGATCGGCGTGAGAGGGCGCTCGCCAGGCACAAGGAATACGGCCCACCTCCTCCGAACTTCAACGAGGCCGGCCGTCGGCTGTGGTGGCGCGGCCGGACTCTCTAGAGCGTCATGGGCTATGACACGACCGCCGACTCTAACCCCCGCCTGCACTACCCTCAAGTCCAGCCCACTCGTACACAGCCTTCAAGGTTCAACTACAGCGACCCCGATGACGACAACGACGACGACCGCGGCGAGTACGATGACTACATTGGCGAGTATTACAGGTGTAGGCAGGAGCATGACTGAATCACTCCAACATTGCAAAACAAGTTCGGCCGATTGTGGCTTAATCTGGCCATGTATCTTAATTTTCAGTTCTTCTATGTAACTTAGTGTTAGTTGCGTTATGTACTTTAATTCCATTTCTATCCTAATAAAATTTTCTTTCTGCCCATTATTTCCCGTCCTTTTTTTCCCGCCCATTAATATATATAAAATATAAGTTAATTCAAATTCAAATTAAAAACAGAAAATGGATTTGAATTAGTTATTCAAATCCAAACACTTTTTATGTTTAAAGTTTTTCTGAATTCCAAATTAATATTCAAAAAATATAAGTTAATTCATTTTTAATTTTAAATGGTTACATTAATTATTTTTAATTGCATAAAATGGTTTTGAATTAGTTATTCAAATCCAAACACTTTTTACGTTTAAAGTTTTTTCTAAATTCCAAATTAATATTCAAAAAATATAAGTTAATTCATTTTTAATTTTAAATGGTTAATAGTTTAAATGGTTACATTAATTATTTTTAAAAACAGAAAATGGTTTTGAATTATTTATTCAAATTCAAATACTTTTTATGTTTAAAGTTTTTATAAATTCCAAATTAATATTCAAAAAATATAAGTTAATTCATTTTTTATTTTAAATGGTTACATTAATTATTTTTAAAAATAGGAAATGGTTTTGAATTAGTTATTCAAATCCAAACACTTTTTATGTTTAAAGTTTTTCTAAATTCCAAATTGATATTCAAAAAATATAAGTTAATTCATTTTTTATTTTAAATGGTTACATTAATTATTTTTTAAAAATAGAAAATGATTTTGAATTAATTATTCAAATCCAAACACTTTTTATGTTTAATGTTTTTCTAAATTCCAAATTAATATTCAAAAAATATAAGTTAATTCATTTTTAATTTTAAATGGTTCATAGTTTAAATGGTTACATTAATTATTTTAAAAACAGAAAATGGTTTTGAATTATTTATTCAAATTCAAACAATTTTTATGTAAAGTTTGTCTAAATTCCAAAGTAATTATCATTTAAAAAACATTACAAATTTAAACCCAAAATAAAAAAATAACGCGGGAACAGAGAGAAAATGTGGCACCCCGCAAAACCACTACTAGAAAATCGTATTGTTTTTGTGCATTGCATCGTCATAACCGCATGCTCATGTCATCATGCCACATTGCATTTGAGCATCGTCATCATCTTGCATTGTTTGCATAAAACTTTTCCGAAACATCTGTTTTTGTTTTCTAAACGCCCCGTTTTAATAATCAAATATTTATTTTATTTTTTTAGGGGGCAGCCGAACCGGGCCGATCTGACCCAGTTGGCCACCCCCAGTACAAAAATCAGCCTACCCTAAAACCCTTGGCTACCCAGTCCTAGTCTACCCATCCTTCCAGCCACCTCACCCCACCCAATAATCTGCCGCCACCTCATCACCTCCCCTCCTCTATCCAACCCCAACCCGCCACCTGGCCACCCTCTCTCACCCCCCCCCCCACCCCGCACTCAACCTGCCCCGCACACAGCACACACATGCAACACACACGCGCGCGCGCCAGCCTGGCCACCAACCCCCTCTGTCTCCCCAGGCCCCACCTGCCAGCCCCACCTGGGCGGAACCCCCACGCGACCGACCCCCGCGTCCACCCCGCGACCCTCTTCCTCTCGCCTCGCTCCCTCCTCTCTGCTACCGCGTCTTCCTCCGCTCCGGCGCTGCCCCCTCCTCTCTTTCTCTCCTGCGCCGCCAGGGTCTGCGTCGAGCTCCGCCAAGGGTCCTCCGCCGTTCGCCCCCCCCCCCCCCGTCTCCGACCTCTCCGGCCCCTTCCTCCACCGCCGCCTCTGCCCTCCTCGTCGCTCTCTGCGGGCCGCCGCCACCAGTCGCCTCCCTCGCCTCCGCCCGAGCTCGAGCTCCGTCGGGCTGCCTCGCCTCCAGCCTCCCTCCCCAGGCGCCGCCGCCGGCCGGCCCTGCATCCTCCTCCTCGCCGTCCTGCGGCCCCTCGGCACCGGCCTCCCGCCTCCCCCGCGATCCCCGCCGACAAGCTCCGCCTCGCCCGCGCGCGACCTCCTTCTCGCGAGCTCGCCGCCCTGCATCCTCCTCGCCGCCCTCCGCTCCCCGTCGCCGGCACGCCCGCTGCCTCCCTCCTGCCGGCGCACCCTCCGCCAAGCACGTCGCCACCTCTGTCGGCTGGGACCGCCGCAGCGCCACGGTCGTCCCTCCTCTACTCCTGCGTCCGTCCAGCAAGCTATCTCCCTACACCATCCATCCAGCCATCCAAGTCCAAGTTTGACATCGATGACCAGACGGTCTGCACAACCTCGACCCCGGAACTAAAGAGCAGACCTGAAGGCGATACCCGGACCCCTCAGAATGTCAAGTGCGCCTTTCCGTTCGCCATGTACTCCATCACGGATTTGATGGCCGATCCTCGGGCCTTCGACATGGAATCGCCAAGATCCACCGGCGCCAAACCCAAGACCGACTTCGGCACCCGAGAACTCTGACAAGGACGCCAAGCTCGTCGAGACCCTCGGAATCGCCAAGTACTTCCTCTCGGATTCCAAGACGCCGAGACCCGGAACACCAAGATCTCCGCCGTGGAACGACACGACCCGACGACCGCGGACCCTACAAGATCTTCTTGACGACAAGATCGACCGCTTGGAACCAAGATCTCCGGCACGTCACGACAAGTTCTCCTTCCCGGAAGCATTGACGCTCGTGCGACGAGATCTACTTCACGGATCCGAAGACCCCGGTACCCGATCCACTCAAGTCCGCCATCGACGACAAGATCGGCAACGACCAAGGCGGATCCGATGCGCCCTGACACCAAACCAAGTCCTGCTTCTCGGATGCGACAAGATGACCGATCCCGTCGAACCCTGAACCCTAAGACCGAACCCCGAACCCCGGAACCAAGATCTGCCGAACCCTAATGTGTGAACCTTTTTCCGAGCCCTATTTTATAAATGCTATATATAAAATTTGTTGCATATTAAATTGTTCAAGCATGCATACTTGTCATGTGGGTTGGGGCACTATGCCGATTCACCTTATAATTAAATATGGGGCCCATATGCGGGCAAATCTAGGCTTATATTGGTCCCATTTAAATCTGTGTAGCTCACCGGTGCCATCTTTTGCCATGTTAAGACAACATTTAAATTGTGGGGTATCTAAACAACATGAACCGTCTAAATAATTGTCGGGACCCCGGTTCCGCTTAATATGATCTAATTGCATCGCATCTTTGTCATGCCATACATCATACATGCATCATGCCGATCTTCTGCCGTTGTATTAAATATTGCATCCGGTGTTTATTCTAGTGTTTTGGTTCTTCGCGGATAAGACCGTTGATTTGATACGAGTGTCGACCCGATCTTCGGTTACACCTTCGGCAATGTTTTTCAGGCGAGCATCTCCCCCTTTCTACCATCTTACTTTTATAGTATTGATTCCCTCCTGTTGGTCTATTGCTATCTGTGTTGAGATGCTCTAGTTTTCGTACCCGTGATATCCCTTGCAGCCTTATATTGCCTTGGACACATCCTATTACCTGTTGTTTGGTCGATAGTTGGACTTGCGCGTCGTAGTCGCTTGCTCGAGTGCTGTTGCGTGTTGTCAAGTACCACAGTTGTTGGAGTACTGCCGCATGCTTAATGTTGGAGATGATCATGGCTTTAATTATCTTTTACTTTAATTATTGTTTAACAACTAAAATTGAAGTAGGTAAGCAGAGGCACAGGTGGGCAATAGATGTTATTTGGTTGTTAACCGTCCACTTGTGTCCCGTAGGACCCCGAGTTCTTGACACCTGTTCCGAGATCGAGCGCGCTAACCACAGGTGGGGAGATATGGGCCCCCATCGATTAGTACCTGATTTCAAAGTATTGTACTGGGGGCCACAAAGTAGTTTGGGGCTTTATTACTATTCTGTACTTATGCCATGCTTTACCGCTTTATTTAAATTGTGCGATGGATAGCACACTGTACTGTTTAGGATCGGGACACGTTTTCGCGGTGTCGACAAGCCCAGTTTTGGGTCCCCAGTCGTTCACAGCCGTCTACCCAAACCCTGAGTCCGTCTCGGAGACCGGCCGACTTCGTTGCGGGTGTACTTAGTGGGGTAGCCCCCCGTGCTTGCTTTGGGTCTGGAAACGTCATGACTTAGGCCCCGCCGACATACCGATGGGTGTATGTTAACTGATCTGGCAAAAAGGGTCGAAGTGCTTGTGGAAACTTTGGTGCACCCCTGCAGGGTTAAATCTTTTCGAGAAGCCGTGTCCGCGGTTATGGACGACTTGGAGCACAGTGCTTGATCATAGACAACTATAACTAAAGTTTACTGTTATAAATTGACTTGTATCCTATATGACTAGTAATCAGCTTCACTACGACGGAATGGCTAAATATAAGTACCAACAACTGCTGGGTTTGGGATATCTCATGCTAATTGTATTTGACTAGTAAGTGTCGCAATTACAACGGAATGGTTAACTAAAACGGCCCACTGTTTATTTTATCAGGACGATTATCTACACCTGACTAGTAATTGCTAAAACAATAACTGAATAAATAAAACTGCCAACTGTGTGAGTTCCTCGGTTTACTTCCTCGTTTGGTCTCGAGGGGGAAACACCAGGATGGGTTTGTTTGGTGTTAGAATCAGGTTGGTTCCGAATAGGTCTTTCTTATCCCTCTCTGATAGCCGCCAGTTGTATCGAGTCCCTATAGGTTGTTTAGTGCATGCTGCCGCTGCCGCTTCAGTCCACCATACCTTTGTAGGCGAGGACCGCCGAATTCTAGTCTCGCCGTGTACTGGCCTCAGTACTGACGCTCCTCTTTTTCCTTTGCCCTTTGTCGGCACCCCTTTTGTTAAGCAGGTTTTGAGGTCGACGTCGTTAGCAGGGTTACCCTTCCGGCTTGGCCTGGGCAGGGTTATGGACGCCATTGGTTATTCTTCAGGGCTCTTAGCCCCATTTGCATCTTGTCTGTAGTCGGACGCTCTATCATTTTCAAGGTGATTTGGATCTTTGTATATTATATCTGTATTCTTGACTCTTTGAATCGCTGTTGTATATATATATCTGTTCTGTGGGTCCCATCGAGGACTGTTGTGTAATGTTATTACTTCGTTTTCCACCCGCACGAAAGTGCCTGGTGGGCACCTTTGAATCGTTTCTATGCGGGTTTGGCGGGAATCGCTAAAACTTCCATAGGGTCGATTCTGAGGGTGTTACAGAGTGGTATCAGAGCTCAGCAGTTGCGATACCCCACAAGTCCAGCCTGTAGGATAACCTAGCTAACGGCCGAAGTAGAGTGTCAAAAATATTTTGCAAAATCGGTTGGATAGTTCTGATTAGGTCTGATTTTACTCCTTACCCCTCTGCTGCTCTCCTCTCACCTCTGCGTGTTTTGAATCCGCTCTCTTCTCTCTCTTCGAGTCCAGGATTTCTCGTGGTTGGGTTCCGTCGTACCTTCAGGGTTTCGCTTCCTCCTTTGGTAACGGTGTTGCTACATCTGGTCTTCATGCTATCCGAGGAATCCTCCGTCTGGTGGACTTCTCTTTGTTCCTTCTCGTGCCTGCCGGTGTTTTCCGACGCGACGACATCATCTACGCCAGATCTGATGCAGAGTCTGCATCACTCCTTTGTTCCTGAACCTCGGTTGTCGAGATCTTCAATCTGAATTCCGAGGGTTGGTTGCATAATCTATCTGTTCGTGTACAGAGTAATGCTTTGAGTGCGGGATGGAGTCGCGACCATACCACTACTCTTATCATTTGCTTTGTATATTGAATGGTGGATCGATGCAATTCTACTCCGTCCACGGAAGTTAGGGGTGGCTTAATTTGTTGATACCTCTACCTTCGACCTTTTGTTCCAGAGTGTTCCCTCGACGGTCACGGACAACGACCTCTTGTTAGTGGTGTCGCGAGGATCTACACGAAGCGAGAAGACGCAGATCGCCGACCTTCCTTCCGGTACCATGAGGCGGATCTCGAGGGCGAGATCCATTGTTAGTGGTGTCGAATTGTGGCACCCCGCAAAACCACTACTAGAAAATCGCGTTGTTTTTGTGCATTGCATCGTCATAACCGCATGCTCATGTCATCATGCCACATTGCATTTGAGCATCGTCATCATCTTGCATTGTTTGCATAAAACTTTTCCGAAACATCTGTTTTTGTTTTCTAAACGCCCCGTTTTAATAATCAAATATTTATTTTATTTTTTTAGGGGGCAGCCGAACCGGGCCGATCCGACCCAGTTGGCCACCCCCAGTACAAAAATCAGCCTACCCTAAAACCCTTTGCTACCCAGTCCTAGTCTACCCACCCTTCCAGCCACCTCACCCCACCCAATAATCTGCCGCCACCTCATCACCTCCCCTCCTCTATCCAACCCCAACCCGCCACCTGGCCACCCTCTCTCACCCCCCACCCCGCACTCAACCTGCCCCGCCCACAGCACACACATGCAACACACACGCGCGCGCGCCAGCCTGGCCACCAACCCCCTCTCTCTCCCCAGGCCCCACCTGCCAGCCCCACCTGGGCGGAACCCCCACGCGACCGACCCCCGCGTCCACCCCGCGACCCTCTTCCTCTCGCCTCGCTCCCTCCTCTCTGCTACCGCGTCTTCCTCCGCTCCGGCGCCGCCCCCTCCTCTCTTTCTCTCCTGCGCCGCCAGGCTCTGCGTCGAGCTCCGCCAAGGGTCCTCCGCCGTTCGCCCCCCCCGTCTCCGACCTCTCCGGCCCCTTCCTCCACCGCCGCCTCTGCCCTCCTCGTCGCTCTCTGCGGGCCGCCGCCACCAGTCGCCTCCCTCGCCTCCGCCCGAGCTCGAGCTCCGTCGGGCCGCCTCGCCTCCAGCCTCCCTCCCCAGGCGCCGCCTCCGGCCGGCCCTGCATCCTCCTCCTCGCCGTCCTGCGGCCCCTCGGCACCGGCCTCCCGCCTCCGCCGCGATCCCCGCCGACAAGCTCCGCCTCGCCCGCGCGCGACCTCCTTCTCGCGAGCTCGCCGCCCTGCATCCTCCTCGCCGCCCTCCGCTCCCCGTCGCCGGCACGCCCGCTGCCTCCCTCCTGCCGGCGCACCCTCCGCCAAGCACGTCGCCACCTCTGTCGGCTGGGACCGCCGCAGCGCCACGGTCGTCCCTCCTCTCCTCCTGCGTCCGTCCAGCAAGCTATCTCCCTACACCATCCATCCAGCCATCCAAGTCTAAGTTTGACATCGATGACCAGACGGTCTGCACAACCTCGACCCCGGAACTAAAGAGCAGACCTGAAGGCGATACCCGGACCCCTCAGAATGTCAAGTGCGCCTTTCCGTTCGCCTTGTACTCCATCACGGATTTGATGGCCGATCCTCGGGCCTTCGACATGGAATCGCCAAGATCCACCGGCGCCAAACCCAAGACCGACTTCGGCACCCGAGAACTCTGATAAGGACGCCAAGCTCGTCGAGACCCTCGGAATCGCCAAGTACTTCCTCTCGAATTCCAAGACGCCGAGACCCGGAACACCAAGATCTCCGCCGTGGAACGACACGACCCGACGACCGCGGACCCGACAAGATCTTCTCGACGACAAGATCGACCGCTTGGAACCAAGATCTCCGGCACGTCACGACAAGTTCTCCTTCCCGGAAGCATTGACGCTCGTGCGACAAGATCTACTTCACGGATCCGAAGACCCCGGTACCCGATCCACTCAAGTCCGCCATCGACGACAAGATCGGCAACGACCAAGGCGGATCCGATGCGCCCCGACACCAAACCAAGTCCTGCTTCTCGGATGCGACAAGATGACCGATCCCGTCGAACCCTGAACCCTGAGACCGAACCCCGAACCCCGGAACCAAGATCTGCCGAACCCTGATGTGTGAACCTTTTTCCGAGCCCTATTTTATAAATGCTATATATAAAATTTGTTGCATATTAAATTGTTCAAGCATGCATACTTGTCATGTGGGTTGGGGCACTATGCCGATTCACCTTATAATTAAATATGGGGCCCATATGCGGGCAAATCTAGGCTTATATTGGTCCCATTTAAATCTGTGTAGCGCACCGGTGCCATCTTTTGCCATGTTAAGACAACATTTAAATTGCGGGGTATCTAAACAACATGAACCGTCTAAATAATTGTCGGGACCCCCGGTTCCGCTTAATATGATCTAATTGCATCGCATCTTTGTCATGCCATACATCATACATGCATCATGCCAATCTTCTGCCGTTGTATTAAATATTGCATCCGGCGTTTATTCTAGTGTTTTGGTTCTTCGCGGATAAGACCGTTGAGTTGATGCGAGTGTCGCCCCGATCTTCGGTTACACCTTCGGCAATGTTTTTCAGGCGAGCATCTCCCCCTTTCTACCTATCTTACTTTTATAGTATTGATTCCCTCCTGTTGGTCTATTGCTATCTGTGTTGAGATGCTCTAGTTTTCGTACCCGTGATATCCCTTGCAGCCTTATATTTCCTTGGACACATCCTATTACCTGTTGTTTGGTCAATAGTTGGACTTGCGTGTCGTAGTCGCTTGCTCGAGTGCTGTTGCGTGTTGTCAAGTACCACAGTTGTTGGAGTACTGCCGCATGCTTAATGTTGGAGATGATCATGGCTTTAATTATCTTTTACTTTAATTATTGTTTAACAACTAAAATTGAAGTAGGTAAGCAGAGGCACAGGTGCGCAATAGATGTTATTTGGTTGTTAACCGTCCACTTGTGTCCCGTAGGACCCCGAGTTCTTGACACCTGTTCCGAGATCGAGCGCGCTAACCACAGGTGGGGAGATATGGGCCCCCCATCGATTAGTACCTGATTTCAAAGTATTGTACTGGGGGCCACAAAGTAGTTTGGGGCTTTATTACTATTCTGTACTTATGCCATGCTTTACCGCTTTATTTAAATTGTGCGATGGATAGCACACTGTACTGTTTAGGATCGGGACACGTTTTCGCGGTGTCGACAAGCCCAGTTTTGGGTCCCCAGTCGTTCACAGATGTCTACCCAAACCCTGAGTCCGTCTCGGAGACCGGCGGACTTTGTTGCGGGTGTACTTAGTGGGGTGGCCCCCCGTGCTTGCTTTGGGTCTGGAAACGTCATGACTTAGGCCCCGCCGACATACCGATGGGTGTATGTTAACTGATCTGGCAAAAAGGGTCGAAGTGCTTGTGGAAACTTTGGTGCACCCCTGCAGGGTTAAATCTTTTCGAGAAGCCGTGTCCGCAGTTATGGACGACTTGGAGCACAGCGCTTGATCATAGACCACTATAACTAAAGTTTACTGTTATAAATTGACTTGTATCCGATATGACTAGTAATCAGCTTCACTACGACGGAATGGCTAAATATAAGTACCAACAACTGCTGGGTTTGGGATATCTCATGCTAATTGTATTTGACTAGTAAGTGTCGCAATTACAACGGAATGGTTAACTAAAACGGCCCACTGTTTATTTTATCAGGACGATTATCTACACCTGACTAGTAATTGCTGCAACAATAACTGAATAAATAAAACTGCCAACTGTGTGAGTTCCTCGGTTTACTTCCTCCTTTGGTCTCGAGGGGGAAACACCAGGATGGGTTTGTTTGGTGGTAGAATCAGGTTGGTTCCGAATGAGGTCTTTCTTATCCCTCTCTGATAGCCGCCAGTTGTATCGAGTCCCTATAGGTTGTTTAGTGCATGTTGCCGCTGCCGCTTCAGTCCACCATACCTTTGTAGGCGAGGACCGCCGAATTCTAGTCTCGCCATGTACTGGCCTCAGTACTGACGCTCCTCTTTTTCCTTTGCCCTTTGTCGGCACCCCTTTTGTTAAGCAGGTTTTGAGGTCGACGTCGTTAGCAGGGTTACCCTTCCGGCTTGGCCTGGGCAGGGTTATGGACGCCATTGGTTATTCTTCAGGGCTCTTAGCCCCATTTGCATCTTGTCCGTAGTCGGACGCTCTATCATTTTCAAGGTGATTTGGATCTTTGTATATTATATCTGTATTCTTGAATCTTTGAATCGCTGTTGTATATATATATCTGTTCTGTGGGTCCCATCGAGGACTGTTGTGTAATGTTATTACTTCGTTTTCCACCCGCATGAAAGTGCCTGGTGGGCACCTTTGAATCGTTTCTATGCGGGTTTGGCGGGAATCGCTAAAACTTGCATAGGGTCGATTCTGAGGGTGTTACAGAAAATTCCTGATTTTTTTTAAAAACAGGGTCATAAGTCCTGGTTGGATCCACAAACCGGGACTAAAGACCCCTGCTTTCGCTCCTTGGGCTGATGAAAAAAAGGTAGAGTATACGTCCCGGTTGGTGGCTCCAACCGGGACGTATGACCCTTTAGCCCCGGTTGTTGGCATCAACCGGGACGTATTTGCCCTTACCTTTATACACGACGCCCCTTCTCCTTCTCATTCTCCCCCGATCCTCTTAACTCACACGCAACAGATCGCCGCCGCCGCGAGGACAAGCGCTCGGACGCTGTCAGGCTGCCCAACCACCGCCCAGCTGTCGGCCTCCACGCGCTGCCCCGCCGTCGGACTCCACGCACTGCCCCGCTGTCGAGCCTCCACGTGCTCCTCGCCAGCGCTCCGAGCCTCGCCGACTCCGGCCACCGCCTCCACCGCTAATTCCGGCCACCCCGAACCCCGCCGTCAAGTTTTTCGAGCTCCTGGTGAGTTTCTGAAGCTCAAGGCGAGCTCCGTTTGCCTGCTTGCTTGTTGTAGCCTCCGCGCGTCGTGTCCCAGCAAGCTCCACCACTCGCCGCCATCGTGACCACTGTTCTGATGACCACAAGTGGGCGGCGCTGCCACCACTGGGTCCGCCTCGATCTCCTCTTTCCAACTAGCCTACCCACTAGCCCGCGCGTGCAGCGAATCGATGGATTCGAGCCCAACCCGAGGATCCCCATTGCTGATGTCATGCTGACATCAGGATGAGGCAATATATCCTCTTTTCTTTTTATTAAAATCATTCTTGTAATTCTTTTCTGGAAATAATAATAATAACCCAGGGGCCTAGACATCGGTAACTATGAGTAGCCCCAGATCGAGTGAGAAATGTTTCCCAGCTCGTGGTGACGTCAGCCTGAGGTCATAAATGTTTTAAAATTGATTAAATACATTCTAGAAAATGATTTAATATTGTAAAATCAATAACTTATTATTTATAAGTCAGAAAAATATGTATAATATACCAAAATGTTCAGAAAAATGAAACCTACCTCTTTAAGTTATAATCATGCATTGTTAAGCAACTTAAATGACAAGTTTGATTAGAAGAACATAGTAACCCCTCACAGGTGATTCCGGAGTTTCCCTGAGTTAGGGTTTGCGCCCCTCGGAACCCCGTTTAATTTGTCGAGCATGCTTTATGGTTACTTTTCAATACAAATTAACTTGTGATATCATCATCCTTGTTTGATCATTGCATTGATGCCATGTGTTGATCGTTCCCCTCTTTTTCCGGCATTCAGTTCTTCGCAGTAGAATACGAGATCGAGATCAAAGACCGAGGTCAACACCATCGAAGATCGAAAATTTCTTGATAGCCATCATATTGTAGATTCTTACCCATGATATTAGTTGTCATAGACCCTAGTTGAATCGTTGGTGCACCTAGGGTTAGCCGGTGTGTCCTCGCCAGGGCATCCCGAACCCGAGGGTTGATTGATTGCCGCCTTTCTTTACGGTATTGGTTCTTCGCGATAGGATCCGAGCATGATGGTTTATCCGAATTAGGGTTTCTGATATTGTAAATTCATTTTTATTATTGTGTATGTATATATTAGGGTTTCTCCGAATTAGGGTTTATATCTCTCAACACCGTACTTAACATTCTCCCTTAGCCGTTGTGACTTATCCGTTTTTCCACCTGTGCAGAAAATATGGACCCACACGACAGAGACGAAGAAAAGAAGAGTTGATCCAAGGTGTGATCCACGGGGAAGAAAATTTAGATGTATCGACGTTTCTGAACAACTCCGGTGAGGGTGGTCCTCTTTTTGCCGGAAGAGACGACTTGTTTGAGGTTGAAGGTGATGCCTTCCGCGAGGGAGAAGGTGATGCCTTGTGTGATCGAGAAGACGACCGCTCCGGCGAGGTGCATGTAATATAATTAATTCATTAATTAATCATCTGCTATCTATATAGAAATAGTAACGACGATCTTTCTTCTTTAAACCCTCCGGATCGAAGAATCTACTAAAAAGAGCGGACGAGGCCAAACCAAAAAGTTGGAAGACCATGAGAGGTTCGGGATCGAAGATATCTGTGAAGACGGCAAACCGATTGCTCCCGAAGTTGTTGCAACCAAATTTGTGGCACAATGCGGAATAATCGTTAGGGACTTCATCCCGATCACCATTCGAAATTGGAATAGGCCTGCTGATGCGGAAGAAGAGGGAACGTCTTTATTTCTCCCTACCGTGGCCAAAATTTACTGTGGAAGATGCTCATGGTTAATTTCAAACTACCGAAGATAGAGCTGGATCCAAATGCGGAGGATCCAGTTGAGGACGCCTTAGAACATGCGCGAGCCATGGAGGATAAGGTCAGGGAGTGGGCTATGAAGAAGATGGCCCAGTGTTTCACCAACTGGAAGAAAAGATTTCACCTTGACTATGTCGTCAAAGAGAAGACTCCGGATTTCAAGAAGATTCAGTTTCAGAAGATAGAACCATTCTGGGATGAGTTTGTGAATTACAAGACATCAGAAAAAGCTAAGAAAATGGCTGCAACGAATAAGCTGAATGCTGCTAACAAGAAGTATCACCATACTATGGGGCAAGGTGGCTACAGGGCTTGCATTCCTAAGTGGGAGAAACTTGAGAATGAACTGCGTGCTAAAAAGATCATTCTAGAGACAGACGATTGGATCGAACGTGCAAGGAATTGGTTTTACGGGCATGGGGGCACGTTGGACTCGGAAGGGATGTGTATATATAACATACGACATAAAAAGACCCCTTGCCAATCGAGAAGATGAGAAAAGCAGTAAAGGCTGTTAAAGATGGGGACTTCATTCCTGATAGAGAGAATGATCAGCTCACACTCACCCTTGGAAATAAAGAACATGATGGACGAACACGAGGCACAAGCGGCTCCAAACCATGGAGGACTGGGTTTCCCGAAGAGAGGAAGAAATATCCTGATAGAAGCCGTCAGAGGAGAAAGGACAAGGCGGAAGTTGAAGCAGATATTCAAAAAGAGCGAATGCGTATAATTGAAGAACGAATAAAGCAACAACAAGATCAAATTAACGCACTTAAAGATCAAAGTACTACCGGCCCATCTCAGCAGCACATGGTGGTAGAACCTGCATTCGATGCTACCGGCCTATCGAATAATCGAAAAAGCAGTGTGGCTTCCACCGAGGTCCCGGGTGATGACAATGACGATGACGATGGTGCACCGACGATGGCTCCTGTTGGCTACCCAGTGGATGATATCACACATATGACACACTACGAGCTACATGTCAAAGTTGTGAACATATCAATGAAGGTGGCGGTCGGCTATGCCTTACCAATTGGACCCACACCAACTTACCACTGGCGTCCGGTTCCACAGGGCTACGTTGTTGTCGGGGTGGATGAAATCATGCCCACCTTTGAAGTTTTGGATCTTGACTACCCTGCAGGTGAAGGGGATGTGACTGTACTAGAAGACGAAACAAACGTCACCATTCTATGGCCAAAGGAATGTATCGTGCTTCGAAATCACACGCCAAGGCCATCTTCGCCGGCGCCTCACCCGTCTCCAGCGAGGTCGTCGCCGCCGCGGCAGCCGTCTCGTCACCTCACCCGGCTCCGTCGCCTCACCAATCTCCGGCGCAGCCATCGCCGCGGCAGCCATCGCCGGCGCCTCAGCATAAAAATCGTAAGCGTACCACCGCTACTCTGCGTCGTGGTAAGCGGTCGCCGAAACGTAAACAAGAGCCTCTTCCAAAAGTACCAAAGGTTCCTCCCAAGAGAGCTTATGACTGTACTGAAGAGGAGACTATGACTATCGCTGATGCAGAAACAACAGCGTTTTTCGCTAAGCTGGGGCGGTCAAAAGATCCAGAGTTCCCCAGCACCAAAGAAGAAAAAGCTAGAGTGTTCAAAATGCTAAAGACTCTTCATCAACCCGAGCCAAAGTTGTCATCATACTGTGAGCGTTCTATTCTCATGTCACATGCGGCACAACAAGCCTCGAAGAGTAGTACTGATGCAAGAGAGAAATCTGTTGCCCAGCTCGGAGAACAAGCAAAACAGTCTTGCGCCTCTCTCAAGGTGATTTCCCATACCAATGTGGGGTCGAGCAAATATGCGGCCGAAGAGCAGTATGATCCAGAGGTAGTTGCACTACTAGAAAAATACCTATTCGTGGCGCACCTGAAAAGGCCTTCCGTGGCGCACACGGGCCTCGCGCTACGGCTATCTCGTAGCCGTGGCGCACTGCATGGTGCGCCACGGTTATATCGAGATAGGCGTGGTGCACTACCAGGTGCGCCACGGGTAGGGGTACATGTGCGCCACGGATTTTTTTTCAAAAATCAAAAAAAAATGCAAAAAACACCCTCGTTTTGAATTGCAAAAGCAATCGGGTCTGCATCGCCGCTGTCGTGTCGCCTCGCTGGAGCATGGTGGCCGTGGCCACGACCTACCACCGCAGGGAGGTGCGGGAGGCCGTGGCCGTGCTACTCCTCGCCGGCATCGAGGAAGAGAGGGAGAAGGAGGTGTGGCTGGAGAAGGGAGGAGGTCGCCGCAAGGAGAAGGAGGTCGTCGGAGGTCGTCGGAGCTCGTCGTCGCTCTTCGTGACTGCAAGGAGGAGGAGGCCGCAAGGAAGGAGGTCGTCGCCGTCGTGACTGCAAGGAAGAGGAGAAGGTCGCTGCCGCCATCGCCATCGTCACTACAAGGGGAGGAGGATGCCGGAGCAAGGAGGAGGAGAAGGCCACCGTCGCCATCGTCAGTGCAAGGGAAAGTGGAGAAGGAAAGGAGGAGGAGGAGGAGGAGAGAGAAGGAAAAGGAGGAGGTTGGAGAATGAAAAGGAGAAGAGGGAGGGAATAGGGGTAGGTGGGCGGGGTGGGGATTCGAAATTTGAATCCCGCCCAAGCTTATCCGTGGCGCACTAGGTGGTGGTGCGCTACGGGTAAGTCGCCCTCTATTTTTTTTTGCAAGAAAAAACGGTCTTTTGACCGTAACTTTTTACTCTTTTCGAATTTTGAAAATCTAAAAAATCGCTAAGTGACCAAAGGTCCTTGCGAGCGGATGCGAAATCTCGTTCTCGTCATTTTGGTATATTATACGATTTTTTTATATCGTATGCAAAAGTTACGGCCTTTTTACCGTGGCATGACTTTTTTTTGCAGATAAAGTCGAAACTCATGTTTGTTAATTTTATTAGAAGCTATACCACATTACCTACCTAAATATGAAAGGATTTAATTTTTTGAAGTGTTTATCATTTTCTTTTATTTTTTGCAAAGCCTAAAAAGGCGATCCACGGGGGGGGGTGTGGAGTTGGTGCAGGATAGTTGGGCGTAGGGCACTAGGGCAAGGTGCCCTACTACTAAGTTTATACATCTGCGGCGCACATGCCATAGTGCGCCACGGATGTGTCTGGCCGTTTCACAGCAGAGAGGGGCATGCGCTTAGGCGTAGCGCACCCCCTCCATGTGCGCCACGGTTGACACTAACAACCGTAGCGCACCTACCCTATGTGCGCCACGGATGTTTGGCGTGCGGCCAACAGGGCCCTGGACCACACATATCTGTGGCGCACTATGGTCATGTGCGCCACGGTTGTTCTAGTTACTAGTAGGGCACTTCCCATAGGTGAGCCACGCCTGTTTTAGCCGTGGGGCACTTCAACCATGTGAGCCATGGATGTGCTGATTACCTATAGCCATTTTCCTAGTAGTGTTGCACAATACGGACAAGCTGCCGCTGCTCAAGGTATGAGTATTGCCCAGTACTTATCCCAGTTAGAGTACTTCCCCGTGAGTGAAGTAGCATACAAATACCAGTACAGCAAACCTCTCGTCAAACCTGAGGAGCTAAATAATCTTCCATAAAAAATGCGAAGATTGCATAACTGGTACATGTATGCCACAGAGGCCGGGGCTAACTGGATAGTGCTGAGGGTTACAAAAAAGCACTATGGGAAAGAAATAGATGACATGATATCCATTGAATTTGATGAACTATTTCAATTTTTCAATCAATACGCCTTGGACAAATCGATCATCAGTGCATATTGTCTGTAAGTATTAATTCTGTAATTAATTTAGTCTCTAGCTATCTCGCCTCGTTTATTGCATGTATATAATCATACTATAATATGCAGAATGAAGATTTTCGAATGCAGCAGAGGACAAATCTATGACATTGGGTTCATTGACCCATATTGGGTTCATCAAGATAATCTCAAAACAAACCCCCAGGATACGAAGGATAATATCGTACACGCGTTAAGGTTTCAAGAAACTAGAAGGGAAATACTATTTCCTTACAACTTCGAGTGAGTGTTATTTTCTTATATACACTTTCTATTTCGCTTACTCGATGTTAAGTATATAATTGATTAGTTATGCATGCGCAGCTTTCACTATATTATGTTAATCATTCAACTTGACAAAGGGCGTGTACTAGTCATGGACTCGAAACATAAACCCCTTGAGCAGCGGAAGGACATGCAGATGCTTCTCCAGCGGTAATTCTAATCATGACGACACTATATCGTTAACGTTCGTGAATTTTATGATATCAACTAATTAATAACTTCTTTTATTCGTTTTCTTCGCCGGGCAGCGCTTGAAAACGGTTCACCAACAAGGCTAGGAGTGTTTGGAAAGAGGAGCTTACATTTCAACCACTAGATGTAAGAACCACTAGCTATATCCGCGCATCTCTTTGATTCTAGTTTTGATACCGTTATTATCATGCTTGATTATTTTTTTGATTGAACTCTATTCTCGTAAAGTGTCTGACGCAGGGACCAGGGAACAATTTATGTGGATACTATGTTTGCGAGTTCATCCGTCAGACGTGCTATGAGAAGGGCAGAAATTTAGAGCAACTCCACGTACGTAAACAATTTCTATAGTTTTTAATTACCATCAAATTGTGTTTAGTTTCATTCATATAGGCTGACTCCTTTTTTAAATCAGATCGAACGTCTACGGGACGGTCTTCTGTCAAAGGATCGTGTACGAGCAATTCAGGAGGAATTGGCAGGATCCTTGGATGCAGAAGTCCTAAACCCAAAAGGGGAATACTATTCGGGTGTGTATAAACAATAGGGATTGTACAAAGAGCTTATATTATATGTAGTGCATGAACTCGATCCGTGTATCGAATGTAATATGTTCGATACTTGGATCTATATTGTCATGATGATCTTGTGTAATATAATGGTTCCTTTATTAATAAGTGCAAAATACTAAATAAACAATAAAACAACATAAATGAATTCTCTGCCGCGGCACAAAAAGTGACCAAAATGCTGCCGCAGCAACAAAAGTTGCCAAAATGAATTCTCTGCCGCGGCAGAAAAATGTGTCAAATCTCTGCCGCGGCAGATGGTTATTTGTCCCGGTTCATGTTACGAACAGGAACGGTTGCTCCCCCTCTCGCCCTCTACCGTGGCCACGTGTACTCCCTTTTGCCCCGGTTGGTGGGACAACCGGGACTAAAGGTTAGGGCTTTAGTCCTGATTATCCCGTCCCAGTTGGAGAACCGGGACTAAAGCTCCTTACCAATAGGGACACATGGGGCTGTTTCCACTAGTGTGAGTACAATCAAAGACGATGGTATAGGTATAGGGTGGCTCCACCCGTACCCATGCCCTGCAGGTGCCATCCCTAATTAGGAGTGAGCGTTTTAAACTAAGATTAAGTGTTCTTAGAGATAAAATTATTCCTAGTGTGATTAAACGGTAGAAAAATTGAAATATTACTAAAAATAATTCAAATTTTTTTCTGGCACTTACCGTCGGCCCGACAAGATGAAATGCGCCGACGGTTTTCGAGTTACCTACGGCGCGGAGGATGACGCACCGACGCTAATGGGATACTGCCGGGGTAGCCTAATTTGGCGTGGCAGCGGTAAGACTTTCCCTAGTAGTGTGATGGTCACTAACGTTTTCGCACTTGTGAGCATGCAGGAACAAACAGGCAAAAATGTTAAGCACTTGCCTCCGATAGAATGTTCTTTAACACAAGAGAAAAGGATGAACCAGTGTCCAGCTGACGATCTTTTTAATTGATGTAGGACGTGCACCAAATTTGAACAAGAATGGCGGGATCTAGAGATCGTTCACGAGGATCGTTCACGAGGATCTAGAGATCGTTCATGATGATCTAAAGGTCGCCCAAGCAGAGCTCGACAACGGTTCTTTGTTTGTGGCGGGCGAAGCGCATGCAGAAAGAGGCAGAGCTGTAGGATGATGTCTACTATGAACTTGCTGTCGGAAGCAACCAAAGAGGAGGAAGTACAAGGCGGTGCCGTTGTCTCAGAAACAAGGATGACATGCGGAGGCGCGATGGTGGTAGCCGGAAGAACGGTGCACTAGGCGGCAGGCGTTGGTGGCAAGCTGGAGCTTTGGTGGGGCTGGCTGGGCAAAGGACAAAGGCTGGAATGACAATATTCGGTGGAGAAAAGAGAAGGCCAAACGAAGGAGTGGTCTAGAAGGGCCTTTGCAAAATTCTGAAATTTTGGCATAAAGAGACAAAGGATAGGAAGAAAAGGAGAAAGGAAATAGTGAGGGAAGAGTTTGGTAAATTAGTTTCAAAAGTTTAGATTTATTTGAAAAGTAGTTTTGTTCAAAAATAGTTTTAGGGTTGCAAAACATGCAAAGTGAAGACGAAGACGATGTCATGAGATGCACAAAACAAAAACACGCAAAACAATTAAAGAGGATTTTGTTGGGTCATTATACTTTATGGTGTTTCCACAATTAGATCACGCTTTTTACTTGCTTCCCGAGCGAACTGGCCTGTAGTCAGATCTACCATCCTCTTGTTGGACGTGCCGACACATCTAAATAAATTTTATCTAGAAATCAAAAGGTGCATATAATACATTGTAGGAAATCATTAAGGATGCCATCAAGCCAGACATGTGGACTCTACTGGGCATATCTGCCAGTTGTGTGTTAAAGTAATTTTTGGTAAATCTATAATTCTAGTTGGCTTCATTATTCTAGACGAGCTAAATACACATGCATGACAACCATTAAGGACGAATAATTACCAACTTTTCTAAACCTTATCGTTTAACTTGGTTATAATTTTGATGGCAATTATTCTAGACATATTCTCAATGCACGACTCAAATTTCACGTGACCATTTGTCAAGCCGGCAAAAAAGTGGTCAGCGGTCTCTCTTATGGCTCTTCCACACAGAACGCCTATGGAATAAAAATTGGACATTATGCGCAATGTTTACGAATATTAGCCTATGTCGAAGTTTGATTACAATACATTGGTCTCATTATTAATTGGCTATCATCATATATAAATATGTCTAGTTACATCTCGTACTTTGGTGCCATACATATGTATACTAATAGATAATGCGTCATAGGATATTCAATCATGCGGTAGTATAATTTATAAGATACTAGTTTACGATACTAATACCATAATGCATAACATTACAAACTAGTATCCTAGTATCATCATATTTATTTATTTCTAAAATATTAAATTAAAAATATTTACATAGTCTATTTTTATTAGGTTTTTAGGATCTATGTGTCATGATACGATAATAGAGCATGACACTGATATGACTTCTCTTTATTATTATTTTCACATCAGTTTATTATCGAGTGTACTGCAATATACATCAATGAATCTCTCATGCTGCAAATGTGTTACTTGATTGTTACTTGCTTCCTGTTTCCATGGTCAAGCGGAGCGGCCGGTTGTTGGATCTAGCATCCTCTTGATGGACGAGCCAACAAAACTCAATCAAGTCTGTCCAGCAATCAAACATAAGGCCCGACAATGGAGGTCCACACAAGATGCATATAATACAATTTACGAAATCATCAAGGTTGTCAACAAGTCATCCATGTGGACTCTACTGTGCATATCAGCCGGTTGTGTGCTAGTATAAGATGAGGTGAGGTCTGTTTCTTGTTCTCTTGAGTTTCACGTTCCCAATCACAACTACATCCCAACCAAACCAAACATTGCATTGTCAGGAGCCGTCCGGGTTTGGGGGAAAGGCCTTCCTCAACTTTATCTCACTGAAAAGTTCCCTCGACGTTGGTGAGATTGGGATCCAAAGTGTGTGTGACCGTAGTAAAATAGTCCGAGGTAAGCAAGATTACCTTGTGTATGTTCAATCTTTGGGGTCAGATTTGTTTGAACTCTAAGGTTATATTCTTCTTTTTTGTGGTTGATGGAGTACGGAGCACTGTTTGTTTGGTAGGTTTTAAAGGTTCAAGTTTTCATCGTGTGTTAGAAAGATCTTGGGGATAGATTAAGGACTTAGGACATGGACTTGGCATTGCCAATTGTGAATGCCACCACAGTGGTGCTTGCTCGTTTCTCAGCTGCGTTCAACGCACCTCTTACTGGCCGTGCAGTCATCTTCGGGGTTCATATCAATGGTAAGCTAGCCTCTTCTATCTATCAATTGAAACTTTGTTATGTGATATAGTTTTTGACATTTTGAGAGGTGTAATTTTGTAGGTCAATTGGTTGTGGAAGGAATTCTGATTGCGGTCATAGTGTTTTATCTTTCCAGAAAGAGCTACAAACCTCCAAAGAAGCCACTTTCTGAGAAGGTAGAGTCGTTCTCTGTCCACTGACTGATATTTGTAATACATGATAAAAGTTCTGGATTTGGTCACTGCTCCATGAAATATTTTGGTAAGATTTTTACTATTTTACGTAGGAAGTTGATGAGCTATGTGATGAATGGCAACCAGAACCTTTATGTCCTCCAATCAAAGAGGGGTCCCGAATTGACACACCAATCATAGAAAGGTTTGTGTGATGTCTTCATTCGTAACGATAGTTTTTTCTTCTTCATTTCTTTGTTTCGCTATGACAATGCCTCAAGTGCCTGCACACCTATATATTTTAGGAATTTGCAAACTCATCACATTGGCACTGTTATGTTGAGTAATTCGTACCCTAGAACATCTTATTTTGTCCTTTCTCTCGGTTATGCAAAAGAAATAGATAATAGAAGAGAACCCCTCGCACAAGTGTATATGCAAATGATATTATTATTTTATAAAAGCTCACATATTATTCTAGAGTTTTTTCTTGTATGTGATTGTCAATCTATTTTAAATTCATTTCCTGAGATCCATGGAATATGAAATGTAGATATATACAAGTTGAACAAGAGTAATGACTACATGATATGTGGAGTTATTAGACATGTATAGTATATAGTTTATTTGTGGGGGATTTATAATCTGTCCCTGTCATAATTGTAACTGACATATTTTGATTTCTTACACAGTGCTGCCGGACCACATACGACCATTGACGGGAAGGAAGTTGTGAACTTTGCATCAGCAAACTACCTTGGTTTAATTGGCAACGAGAAAATTATTGTAAGAAAACTGTGTTGTTTGCCAGTATTTTTGACAACTATTATTGTCCGGAATATCTGATCAGTGAGAGTGAATCGTAGGATTCTTGTGTTGGTGCGGTGCAAAAATATGGCGTTGGATCATGCGGTCCACGTGGGTTTTATGGAACAATTGGTTTGTATATTCTGTCTTCAAGTTCATACCCAATTACCTCTTTTGCACATATGAATGAGCTAACTTTTTAGAATGTGTATCACTTGCAGATGTCCACCTTGACTGCGAAGCAAAAATAGCAAAGTTCCTGGGAACGCCGGACTCCATTTTGTATTCATATGGATTATCTACCATATTCAGTGTGATACCTGCCTTTTGTAAGAAAGGAGATATCATAGTGGCGTGAGTAAACCGTCCCTTTTCATCTTTATGTGAATATATATGAATTATACAATATCAACTTCGGACATGCAGCTGTTCTATCTTTTTAGTATTTTTCCCAGTTTAGCTGAAGATATTTTCGTATGTGCATTGCAGTGATGAGGGTGTTCACTGGGCAGTGCAAAATGGACTCTATCTCTCCAGAAGTACTGTTGTTTATTTCAAACATAATGATATGGCTTCACTTGCTAGCACTTTGGAAAATATTACTCGTGGAAACAAGCGTACTGAGAAGATTAGACGCTACATTGTTGTGGAATCTATCTACCAGGTGTGCTTCTTTTGGTGACTATTTTATGTTAGATAAGTGAAGGATTTTCCTTATTTTTTTAGGCTTTAAACTTTAAACAATTATACTTGTACTTATTGTAAACCCATGAAATATTTTGGATATAAACCTTGGGATGAAACCCTCCCTCGTGATGAACTGCAGAATTCTGGTCACATTGCCCCCTTGGATGAGATAATCAAGTTGAGGGAGAAATATAAGTTCCGTGTTATTCTGGAGGAGAGCCATTCATTTGGTGTGCTTGGCAAGTCTGGACGGGGCCTTGCTGAACATTATGGCATTCCAGTGAGTGTTTGGTGTTTATTCCTAGCCTCCTTGTTATTTCTATTTCTGAAATTTCCTTACATTGTGCAGATTGACAAAATTGATATTATCACTGCTGGAATGGGAACTGCATTAGCTAGTGATGGTGGCTTCTGCACTGGAAGCACCAAAGTTGTTGATCATCAGGTAGATGCAATTTCAGATTGGTAAAACATTAGTCGAGAGATGAACAGAATTTGTGTTAAACATTTTGAGCTTTGGATGATTATTAAGGGGTTACATTTTTTGCAGCGTCTAAGCAGCGCTGGCTATGTCTTCTCTGCCTCATTGCCACCCTATCTTGCCAGTGCCGCAATTTCTGCTATCAACTACCTGGAGGATAATCCTACAGTTCTGAACAACCTAAGGAGCAATGTTGCTCTTCTACATAAAGGTAAAGATGCTTGTCTTGGACATTAACTAGTACTACTGTAGTCATGGAACGCATGGTCACCCAGTACCTTGATGTATTTGATTTGTTTGCAGAACTTTCAGCTACACCTGGGCTTCATATTTCTAGTCATGTTCTGTCCCCTATTGTCTTCCTCAGGCTGAATAAATCCACAGGTTCTCTTGCCACTGACCTAGATCTGCTTGAAACCATTGCCGAGAAGGTAAGTTATACTTGGAGATGCAATTAACATGAATATTCATAAGCATGTATTTCATGCATATTTTCTCCACCGTACCTGCAGGCTTTGAAGGAAGATTCAGTTTTGGTCGTCCCATCAAAGAGGTCAACTTTGGACAGGTGCAAGCTCCCGGTTGGGATCCGCCTGTTTGTATCAGCTGGCCACACCGAATCAGACATCTCCAAAGTGTGTTCATCCTTGAAGAGGATTTCCGTGTCCGTCCTTTCAAACCACATTTGATCATCCTGCAAGACTATGTGTGGTTGGTTTACGTATGTGTACGCCAGCCTATGTGTGGTTGGTTTACGTATGTAACAGTTCTGCACATGCCTATACTATATGTGTGCATGCATGGAGCACGAGTTCCGTCCCCCACACCACCGCTAATAAAGTGCTACGTTCGGTGTTTGAAGATTCAGAACTGCAGCCCACACAATTGTCTGTCTCCTCTTAATACTTGGCACCTACTCGTGCAAATTTTCATTATAGTGTTATTACTTTGGACAGTATTATAGTGTTACGTACAAATTTTCATTATACACAAAAAAAGAGAAATTGGAAATTTGTATTTCGTTGAATAGTAGAAATCCGATCATCGTTCTTGTGTAGGTTACATACAATTTGCACCACTAAGTATAAAGATAATATTACATGTGAAATTTTATTTCACTTTTTTGAAACTTTAAAATAGCATTTCTTCCTTTTTGAAAATAAAAGCATCCACCAGGATCCGAGTTCAACACACGATATTTCCCATGGTTGTAAGGCATATTTACGAGTTAATATAAAAATAGGAAGGTCGTCCGCGGGTTGAAGAAGATACTGCTAGCAACGGTTGTATATTAAAAAAATATAGCTTCTAAAGTTATAATGGTATATTTTTATAACATATGTAGTCTATTATGTTGATCAAATATGCAATCTAGAACTACATGGAAGCCCTATAAACCTCTCGAGGGGGAGTAATCGTATATGTGAGCTTCCCTCCCGCATGCAAGAAAACATATAGCTAATTAATGTGCCTTGAACAAATGCAACAACTCTAACACCACTTGGGATTCATATAAAATATCGAATCTTGCACGATCTAGACCTTGGGATCATTTTTTTTAAAAAAGAGTATACGTTTGGAGGGGATCAATTAGTGCAGATCCCAATTTAGGGATCAATAAATGCAGATCCCGATCGACTCATTTATTAGCTAATAGATGCATCGTTGACTCACATTAATTGGCAAACATATGTACTCCCTTCGTCCGGGCTAACACGCAGTCTAACAAATATGTTTCACTATAAATTTAACCAACGAAATATAAATGATATGTCATATCGTCCGGATTTATTTGGCTAACACGCGCCCAACACTGGTGGAAAACTGGGCTGTAGTCCCGGGCCGCAACGGGCTCTAGTCCCGGTTTTGGGCCCGGGACTGTGAAAACGGGACTAGAGCCCCCCCTCTAGTCCCGGCTCGCAACGGCCCACGACTGATAACAGCCACGTGGCTGTTTCAGCGCCGCGGGGGGCGGAAATCCTCTAGTCCCAGGCTGTAACACCATCCGGGACTAAAAGGTTTCCTGCCGCGGCAGAGAAACACACATTTCTCTGCCGCGACAGAGATTGTGTATTTTCTTTTTTTTTTGCCATTTCGTTCCTTTTTCGTTTTGTGTTTCACTATAATTCAAACATATATTTCAGTATACATATTATACGCTACTACATACACACTACACGTCGATGCATTTATATAATTAATTGATCCCTTGCAAGCATACATATAATCAATCATATCAAAAGAAAGAAATGTTTTGAAATTACATGGTCATTGATGAATATATATATATCATATCAGCTACATGAAGATGACTAAGGCAAATCGAGTTCCCCATCATCCGCATAATGCTCTCCATGTACATCAAGGACTTCCTTCATCATAAATCCCGCCAGCTCCTCTTGAATTGCTCTTATGCGCTGGTCTGGCTCTAGTTTCTCCCGCAAATCATAAATATAATGTGAGTCAACTTTCCGCTCACTGGTCAACTCGCGGATGTACTCACAGACGTAGTATCCACATAAATGAGTTCCCGGTGGCTGTTGTAAACTCTTCACCATTTTATAAGTTAACTCCTCTTTGAATGGACCTGGTATTTTCTGTCTGAACCGTGTCCAACACCTGCTCGGCAAAGAAAATGAACAAAGGAGTTAGTAGTTACTTGATATCAGGAAATGAATGAAAGAGGACGATATAATGCGATAATGATTGAAATTACTTATGGAGCATTGCTTAATGAGTCGTGGACTTCAACTAGGGAGTTGTCAACTTGAATGTTTAGCAAGATCCAATGGAATCTGCGGACATTTACATAAGCATACATGCATAGCTCATCCAGTAAGCAAAAATAAAATGTGTACAAGATATAAACACTCACTTGAAGTTGTAAGGAAATAGTATTTCCTTAACAAAATTATGCTCGGTTAAGAACCTGCACAGGTCTTCCTCCATGTCTTTGGGGTGATTCTTTAACGTATATTTGTTGGAGATATGCCCTAGAGGCAATAATAAATGTAGTTATTATCATATCTTTGTGTTTATGATAAATGTTTACATTCATGCTATAATAGTATTAACAAAAAAACATTAATACTTGTGTGATTTGTAAACTTAAATTGAAGTCCCTAGTAAAGCATCTTTATAATACTAGCTTGTTGGTTAATAAATGATTGTGGTTTCCCTATCATGAACATTGAGATGTTATTAACAACAAGATCATATCGTTAGGAGAATGATATGGTGGACATACTCCTATAGATAAGCGTAGCATAAAGATCAAGTCATTTTAATAGTTCAATTGCTATATGCTTTCTGATACATAGTAACCTAATTCCTTCGACCATGAGATCATGCATATCACCTTCACCGTAAGGATGCTTTGATGACATCAAACACCACACCGTAACTGGGTGGCTATAAAGGTGGCATTGAGTGTTCGGAAAGTATTGGTTGAGACACATGGATCAAGAGTGGGATTTGTCCATCCATATGACGGATAGATGTACTCTGGGCCCTCTTGGTGAAATGTCATCCAATTAGCTTTCAAGCATGTGACTGGCTCACAAGGGATCACATATCACGGGAACGAGAAAAGAGTACTTATCAGTAACGAGGTTGAACTAGGTATATAGAGATACCGACGATCATAACCTCGGATAAGTAAACTATCGTGAGACAAAGGGAAATTGGTATCGTATGTAAGTGGTTCATTCGATCGCAAAGTAATCGTAGAAATATGTGGGAGCCATATGAATTTCCAGATTCCTCTATTGGTTATTGTTCGGAGAAGTGTCTCGATCATGTCCGCATAATTCACGAACCATAGGGAGACACACTTAAGGATTCGACGTTGTTTGAGTAGTTATGGAATGATGAGTAAGAGACCGAATGTTGTTCGGAGTCTCGGATGGGATCCGGGATATCACGAGGAGATCCGGAATGGTCCGTAGAATAAGATTCATATAAGGAAAGTCCTGTTTCAGGGTTGGAGAATGGTTCCGGTGTTTTCATCGGGAATGTTCTAGAAGGTTCCGGAATGTCCGGCACTCTGGAGGGGAAAGGTACATGAATGTGTCATACCAAGTTGGAATGATTGCATCATGTACTAGGTGTCATCGCTGAACAAAATAAAGGGTTTAATCAAATCCTAGTTTGAAAAGTCAAACGCCAATTTGAAAAGTCAAACGACTATTTTGGAAGGTGGAGGGGAAGTAGGAAACCTACTTGGGGAGGAGTTCCTCCCCTCCACCGCCGGCCCACTTGGGATCCGAGTTGGGGAGGGACTCCCCTCCCCTGGCGCGCCTCCCTCCACCTATATAAGGAGGGGCAGGGATGCCCCTCCAAGTACACAAGACCTCCACCTCTAAACCTAACCCTAGCCGCCGCCACCCACCATAGCCGCCGCCTAGGGTTTCTCCCCTAGCCGCCGACTTGGGCAGCTCCAAGCCCTAGCCGCCGGCCCTAGACCCTCCTCCTTGGTGTGTCTAAACCCTAGATCACCGAGGGCTCTCTCATAGTCCACCATACTCGCTCCGGCTTAAGGCGAAGCCCTGCGAGATCTCCCCTCTACTTCCGGTACCACGCCGTTGTGCAGCCAGAATCGCGAGGAGAGTGCTACAACCTCCGGTGCCTGCTGGAACAAGGGAGAGGAAGGTCTTCGTCGAGTACCGAACGTGTGACCGACTGCGGGAGCGCTGCCGGAACGCAGCGCCGGAAGGATCGTCTACGCGATCTTGAGATCGGGAAGAGTACGACTACATCACCCACGAGAATCCGCTCTCGTTAAACACTTTGGAATCTTCGAGGGTGAGTTATTCCATCGACTCGTTGCTACAATCTAGTAGATAGATCTTGGCTTGTTTGTTTGTATGCGGTAGAAAATTTTTGTTTTCCATGCTACGAAACCCTACAGTGGTATCAGAGCCAGGTTTATATGTAGATCTGTTGCACGAGTAGAACACAATGGTCATTGTGGGCGTTGATGCTTTTGTTGTCGATTGCTTCTTGTGTACTTTGCATCTTGCGGGATGGTGGGATGAAGCGGCCCGGGCTAACCTTACATGACATCGTTCATGAGACTTGCTTCACGCTTGACATGACTTGTATTGCATAAGTGGCTTTGCGGGTGCCTGTTTCTCCCAACATAGTTAAGATTCAATTTACAACGGGTGATTGAAAATACTAGTATCAATGTTGTGGTTCTTGATCGTAAGTTAGAAAGACACTTATTGAAATCCCCAAACCACGTAAAACATGCAAAGAAAGTAGAAGCATCTAACTATTTTTGCAGGGGTGTGCTGTGATATGATATGGCCATGCTTGTGATTATATTTTATGTATGCAATGTTCCTTATTGTAAGTTGGCAACCGGCAGGAGCCATATGGTTGTCTTTAATTCTGTTAAGACCCGCGTGTCTATTCAAAGTAGTTGTAATAGTTGAAGCCGGTGGACGACAACCATGGAGCAGTGTCATGGACCTTGATGCAATGCCGGTGATGATGGAGATCATGTTCGTGCTTGAAGATGGAGATTGGAAGCACAAAGAAGAAAGGCCATATCATATCCCATATTATGAATTGCATGTGATGTTAATCCTTTATGCATCTTGTATTGCTTAGTTAACGACGGTAGCATTATAAGATGATCCCTCATGCACATAAATTTCAAGTCCTAAAGTGTTCACCCTTAGTAAGCACCGTTGCTAAAGCTTGTTGTTTCGAAGCACCACGTGATGATCGGGTGTGTTAGATTCCGCAAGTGTATACAACGTGAGCAAGCCAGTTTTGCTCATGCGGAAGATAAGGTTTGATCTTGACGAGCTTAGCATGTACATACATGGTCTCGGAACACGGATCACCAAAAGGTAAAGCATGAATCATATAGTAGATATGATGAACATGTCGATTGTTCGCCATTGAAGCTACATGAACTCTCGTGATGATCGGTGTTGATGTGGTGGATTTGGTTCGTGTGATCACTAAAACAACGTGAGGGATGTTGTTTTGAGTGGGAGTTCACCTAGATTAATTTAACTATTAATTAGAACTCAATTTGTCATAAACATAGTCTAAACTATTGCAAATATGTTGTAGATCAATGGCTGCCCCTACCATCAATTTTAATGCGTTCCTAGAGAAAGAAAAGTTGAAAAACAATGGAAGCAACTTCGCGGATTGGTTCCGCTATTTGAGGATTGTCCTCACAGCTGGTAATTTGACCTATGTGCTGGATGCACCGCTAGGTGACCCACCTGCAGCTACTGCTACCGATGAAGTAAAGAATGTTTACCTCGCTCGGAAGACTCAGTACTCCACAGTTCAGTGTGCTATCTTGTATGGTTTAGAATCGGAGCTTCATAAAAGGTTTGAGAATTCAGACCCACATGATATTGCCCGTGATCTCAAATTGATCTTTGAGACTCACGCGGCAATTGAGAGCTATGAGGCTTCTAAAAAGTTCTTTAACTGCAAGATGGAAGAGGGCAGCTCCGTCAGTGAGCATGTGCTTAAGATGTCTGGGCACGCAAACAAACTTCAAAGCTTGGGTATAGTGATTCCTAATGCTTTGGGGATTTATCGTGTCCTCCAATCACTACCACCAAGTTACAAGAACTTTGTGATGAACTACAATATGCAAAACATGAACAAGCAGTTGCCAGAACTCTTTGCCATGCTAAAATCTGCAGAAGTGGAGATCAAGAAAGAGCACCAAGTGTTGATGGTCAATAAGACCACCAAATTCAAGAAAGGCAAGTCTAAGCAAAAGGGACACTTCAAGAAGGGTGGTAAGAAAGTTACCGCACCGACAAAGAAGACCAAGGCTGGACCTAAGCCTGATACTGAGTGCTTTTACTGCAAGGGAGAAGGTCACTGGAAGAGGAATTGCCCAAAGTACTTGGCGGATTTGAAGAACGGCAACATCAAGAAGAAAGGTATATCCGATATACATGTTATTGATGTGTATCTCACTAGTACTCGTAGTAGTGCCTGGGTATTTGATACTGGTTCGGTTGCTCATATTTGTAACTCGAAACAGGTGCTGCAGAATAAACGAAAGCTAGCGAAGAACGAGGTGACGATGCGCGTGGGAAACGGATCAAAGGTTGATGTGATCGCGGTCGGCACGCTACCTCTTCATCTACCATCAGGATTAGTTTTATACTTAAATAATTGTTATTTGGTGCCTGCGTTAAGCATGAACATTATATCAGGATCTTGTTTATTGCGAGACGGTTACTTGTTTAAGTCCGAGAATAATGGTTGTTTGATTTATATGAGTAATATGTTTTATGCACATGCACCTTTGATAGATGGTTTATTCTTATTGAATCTCGATAGTGGAAATACACATATCAATAACATTGAGGCTAAACGTTTGAAATCGAGCGATAACTCGACCTATATGTGGCACTGTCGTCTTGGTCACATTGGAGTGAAGCGCATGAAGAAACTCCATTCCGATGGACTTCTTGAATCACTTGATTTCGAATCACTTGAAAGATGCGAAGCATGTCTGATGGGCAAAATGACTAAGACTCCATTTTCTGGTATGATGGAGCGAGCTACGGACTTATTGGAAATCATACATACCGATGTGTGTGGTCCAATGAGTGTAGCATCGCGCGGTGGTTATCGTTATGTTTTTACCTTCATGGATGACTTGAGTAGATATGGGTATATCTATTTCATGAAACATAAGTCCGAAACTTTCGAGAAGTTTAAGGAATTTCAAAGTGAGGTTGAGAATCAACGTAACAAGAAGATTAAATTTCTACGTTCTAATCGTGGAGGTGAATATCTAAGTTACGAGTTTGGCGGGCATTTGAAGAAATGCGGAATACTTTCACAATTGACACCGCCGGGAACACCACAGCGTAATGGTGTGTCCGAACGTCGTAATCGAACTCTCTTAGATATGGTTCGTTCTATGATGTCACTTACAGATTTACCGCTATCATTTTGGGGCTATGCATTAGAAACAGCCGCATTCACTTTAAATAGGGCACCATCTAAATCCGTTGAAACGACACCGTATGAATTATGGTTTGGGAAGAAACCTAAATTGTCGTTCCTTAAAGTTTGGGGTTGCGAAGCCTATGTAAAGAAGTTACAGCCGGACAAGCTTGAACCCAAAGCGGAAAAATGCATCTTCATAGGATACCCGAAGGAAACTATTGGGTATACCTTCTATCATAGATCCGAAGGCAAAATCTTCGTTGCCAAGAATGGATCCTTTCTAGAGAAAGAATTTCTCTCGAAAGAAGTGACTGGAAGGAAAGTAGAACTCGACGAGGCTGTCGAACCTTCTCTCGAAATTGCGAGTAGCGCAGCACCGGAAGAAGTTCTTGTGGTGCCTGCACCAATAAGAGAGGAAGCTAATGATGATGATCATGAAACTTCGGTTGTAGTTTCTACAGAGCCTCGCAGGTCAACGAGAACTCGTACCACTCCTGATTGGTATGATCCCGTTATGAGTGTCATGTTGGTGGACAACACCGATGACCCTGCGACATATGAGGAAGCGATGATGAGCCCAGATTCCAATAAATGGCAAGAAGCCATGAAATCCGAGATTGGATCCATGTACGAAAACCAAGTATGGACTTTGGTGGACTTACCGGATGGTCGGAAGGCTGTCGAGAACAAATGGATTTTCAAGAAGAAAACAGATGCTGATGGTAATGTTACTGTCTATAAAGCTCTACTTGTCGCAAAAGGGTTTCGACAAATTCAAGGAGTTGACTATGATGAGACTTTCTCACCGGTAGCGAAGCTAAAGTCTGTGAGGATTATGTTAGCAATCGCTGCATATTATGATTATGAGATATGTCAGATGGATGTCAAAACAGCATTCCTCAATGGAGACATTGATGAAGAGTTGTATATGATGCAACCCAAAGGTTTTGTCGATCCTAAAGATGCTAACAAGGTATGCAAACTTCAATGGTCCATCTATAGATTGAAGCAAGCATCCCGAAGTTGGAATCAACGTTTTGATAAGATAATCAAAAGTTTTGGTTAAAACTTATGTAGAATCTTGTATTTACAAGAAAGTGAGTGGGAGCTCTGTAGCATTCTTAATACTATATGTACATGACATATTGTTGATTGGGAATGATGTAGACCTTCTTAATAGTGTCAAGGAATATTTGAATAATAATTTTTCAATGAAGGATCTTGGCGAAGCAGCTTACATATTAGGCATAAAGATTTATAGAGATAAATCGAGACGCCTAATATCATTGTCACAAAGTACATATTTGGACAAAGTTCTAAAGAGGTTTGGAATGGAAGATAGAGAGAAAGGGTTCTTGCCCATGTTGCCCAATACGACCTTGAGTAAAACTCAAAGTCCGACAACGACAGAAGATAGAGAAAAGATGAGTAAAACTCCCTATGCCTCAGCCATAGGATCTCTAATGTATGTCATGCTATGTACTAGACCCGACATTGCATATGCTATTAGTTTGACTAGCAGATATCAAAGTGATCCAGGAGTGGATCATTGGACAGCGGTCAAAAACATCCTTAAGTACTTGAGAAGAACTAAGGATATGGTTCTTTCTTATGGAGGTGATGAACAACTCGTTGTTAATGGTTACACCGATGCTAGTTGGAACACCGATCCGGATGATTCTAAATCACAATCTGGATATCTATTTACTTTGAATGGTGCAGCAGTTAGCTGGAGGAGTGCAAAGCAAAGCGTTGTGGCGACATCTTCAACTGAATCGGAATACATGGCTGCTTCGGAGGCTTCACAAGAAGCGATATGGATGAAAGAGTTCATTACAGAGTTGGGTGTGGTTCCTAGTGCGCTGGACCAAATGTCTATCTACTGTGATAACATGGGCGCCATAGCCAATGCGCAAGAACCAAGGTCACACAAGAAGCTGAAGCACATCAAGCTACGTTTTCACGCTATTCGAGAACATGTCCAAGATGGGGACATAAAGATTTGCAAAGTACACATAGATCTGAATGTGGCGGATCCGTTGACTAAACCTCTCCCGAGGGCAAAACATGACCGACACCAAACTGCCATGGGTGTTCGGTATATTACCATGTAATCTAGATTAGATGACTCTAGTGCAAGTGGGAGACTGTTGGAGATATGCCCTAGAGGCAATAATAAATGTAGTTATTATCATATCTTTGTGTTTATGATAAATGTTTACATTCATGCTATAATAGTATTAACAAGGAAACATTAATACTTGTGTGATTTGTAAACTTAAATTGAAGTCCCTAGTAAAGCCTCTTTATAATACTAGCTTGTTGGTTAATAAATGATTGTGGTTTCCCTATCATGAACATTGAGATGTTATTAACAACAAGATCATATCGTTAGGAGAATGATATGGTGGACATACTCCTATAGATAACCGTAGCATAAAGATCAAGTCATTTTAATAGTTCAATTGCTATATGCTTTCTGATACATAGTAACCTAATTCCTTCGACCATGAGATCATGCATATCACCTTCACCGGAAGGATGCTTTGATGGCATCAAACACCACACCGTAACTGGGTTGCTATAAAGGTGTCATTGAGTGTTCGGAAAGTATTGGTTGAGACATATGGATCAAGAGTGGGATTTGTCCATCCATATGACGGATAGATATACTCTGGGCCCTCTCGGTGAAATGTCATCCAATTAGCTTGCAAGCATGTGACTGACTCACAAGGGATCACATATCACGGGAACGAGAAAAGAGTACTTATCAGTAACGAGGTTGAACTAGGTATACAGAGATACCGATGATCATAACCTCGTATAAGTAAACTATCGTGAGACAAAGGGAAATTGGTATCGTATGTAACTAGTTCATTCGATCGCAAAGTAATCGTAGAAATATGTGGGAGCCATATGAATTTCCAGATTCCTCTATTGGTTATTGTTCGGAGAAGTGTCTCGATCATGTCCGCATAATTCACAAACCGTAGGGAGACACACTTAAGGATTCGACGTTGTTTGAGTAGTTATGGAATGATGAGTAAGAGACCGAATGTTGTTCGGAGTCTCGGATGGGATCCGGGATATCACGAGGAGATCCGGAATGGTCCGTAGAATAAGATTCATATAAGGATAGTCCTGTTTCGGGGTTGGAGAATGGTTCCGGTGTTTTCATCGGGAATGTTCTAGAAGGTTCCGGAATGTCCGGCACTCCGGAGGGGAAGGGTACATGAATGTGTCATACCAAGTTGGAATGATTGCATCATGTACTAGGTGTCATCGCTGAACAAAATAAAGGGTTTAATCAAATCCTAGTTTGAAAAGTCAAACGCCAATTTGAAAAGTCAAACGGCTATTTTGGTAGGTGGAGGGGAAGTAGGAAACCTACTTGGGGAGGAGTTCCTCCCCTCCACCACCGGACCACTTGGTATCCGAGTTGAGGAGGGAATCCCCTCCCCTGGCGCGCCTCCCTCCACCTATATAAGGAGGGGCAGGGCTGCCCCTCCAAGTACACAAGACCTCCACCTCTAAACCTAACCCTAGCCGCCGCCTAGGGTTTCTCCCCTAGCCGCCGACTTGGGCAGCTCCAAGCCCTAGCCGCTGGCCCTAGACCCTCCTCCTTGGTGTGTCTAAACCCTAGATCACCGAGGGCTCTCTCATAGTCCACCATACTCGCTCCGGCTTAAGGCGAAGCCCTGCGAGATCTCCCCTCTACTTCCAGTACCACGCCGTTGTGCTGCCGGAATCGCGAGGAGAGTGCTACAACCTCCGCTGCCTGCTGGAACAAGGGAGAGGAAGGTCTTCGTCAAGTACCGAACGTGTGACCGACTGCGGGAGCGCTGCCGGAACGCAGCGCCGGAAGGATCGCCTACGCGATGTTGAGATCGGGAAGAGTACGACTACATCACCCACGAGAATCCGCTCTCGTTAAACACTTTGGAATCTTCGAGGGTGATTTATTCCATCGACTCGTTGCTACAATCTAGTAGATAGATCTTGGCTTGTTTGTTTGTATGCGGTAGAATTTTTTTGTTTTCCATGCTACAAAACCCTACAATATTCTTTAATGATATATGGGTCAATGAACCCAATGTCGTATCTTCTAGCTCTTTTGCATTCAAGCATCTTCATTCTGTGGAATATAATATCATCATACAAAAGGATATATAGTTAGGATAATACATTAAATGCAATGAACGAGATGAGCTACAAACTTAATTATAGAAATAAATAACTTATAGACAGTAGCAACCAATGATAGATTTGTCGAGGGCGCGCTGGTTGTATAACTGAAACCGTTCGGTCATTTGAACCTGTATCGAGTATGGTTTGAAGTGACGCTCCTTTCTAACGTCCACCAGAAACCAATCTTTCTGATGCTTTTTTTCTGCTTGCGACATGTACCATTCATGCAGATTTCGTATATGTGTGGATAGACGCGCGAGCTCCTCATTACTGACTAGAGGCTCCCCTTGGACATACTGCCGTACTATCGGACCCACTGGCGTATCTTCATAGCCTAAATATTGACCAAGAGACATATTTTCTTCGTTAGCAAGTGCTTTGGCCTGTGATACAGTGATTCCCATAAGTGCAGCATTATTACGGGATCTAGGGTCCATTATTTTCATGTCCATATCCATTTCAGCTCTGAAGGCCATGTCGAGGTCTGAAATGACTTTGAGCGGGGCGACCGATTGATTCTTCTGTGCTCCGAGCTGGGCTTCCCGCTTTTTGCACTTGTAATTTTTTTCTGATGTGCTTGCTTAATAATCTCCCGGTCATAGTCTGATTCCAGATTCATCGATATCTGGGATGGTTGCTCAAGAAAGGACTTAGCCCACTTTTTGGTTTTTTCATTATATACCGGCTTTGGCTCAGGCTTTTTGGGTGCAAAATGCGCCTTAACTTGGGCAGCCACATCCGCGTTAGATTCCTCATCGGTCTTGTCATAAGGTCTCTTTGGAAGAGCCGGCGGGATATCGACTATCTTCGGCGTTTGACCTTTCCACGATGTGGGGCGCGGGGGACCGTCGAACTTCCGTTTCTTCGACGAGGTATTAGTATTGCACGGAGGCAGAGGCGGAGATCGAGTTGATGTACTCCTGCTGCAGCGATCGTCAGCGGGGCGGGGTGGACTTGGAGGTTGGCGATAATCGTGTTGGGGTGGACTTGGAGGCTGGCGATAATCGGGTTGGGGTGGACTTGGAGGTTGGCGATAATCGGGTTGGGGTGGAATTGGAGGTTGACGATATTCGATGCAGGGTAGACTTGGATTCCTTGGAGTCAGTGGCCTTGGTGCGGAGCCTGGAAACTTGATGTACTTCTTATTCCATAGAATGATGTTGCGCTTGACATCTCCTAGTTTCGTAAGGCCTTCAGGCATAGCGATTTCAATCTCTAGGTCCGCAAAATCCTCCACTATGTCATCCACCTTGACACGAGCATTGCCTGGTGGAATCGGAAGTGAATGGTGGAGTGCTCCGGGTAGACAAGGTAAAGCAGTGTCGATCGCCACCTTGAAGGACAGGTTGTTCATTGGCTGATGTAGCTCACATTGTGCCATCTCTCTGACATGATCCACGGGGTAGTGAGGAGCCGGTGCATCATCCAGCAGTGCTTGATCATCAGCACGGACCTCCGTGGAAGCCACGCTGCTTCTCCGTTGGCTAAGATCCAATGCATGATCATCTGACCGCGGGTGAGTTGACGAAGGCGTCCTTTGGCTAATTTCATGCATGAGGTTCTTCAGATCAGCTAGGTCCTGCTCTACCCTAGAGATCCGGTCTGCCTCCCGATCCTTCTTTCTCTGACGGCTTCTGTAACTGCATCGTACTAATGAAACCCTTTCTTCCACGAGACACCGACGCCTTTGCCTCTTGTTCGTCCTCCCTTTTCAGGATTCCCTAGGGCGCGTGTCAGCTCGTCGTTCTCTCTATTGGGACGGAACAATCCCAATTGAGCATCGTTCATTTCTTGAATAAGGTCTTGGGAGGGTTTTAGAATTTTCTCATGAAATAATGTCTTCCCTGTTTCTGGGTCCAAGGATCCCCCGTGCCCGTGCCACAAGTGCTTTGACCTCTCAGGCCATCCATCTGTACCAGGAGTGACGCCTCTAGCCCTCATTTCCTTCTCCATAGTTTCCCACTTAGGGACGAAACTCTTGTAGCACCTGTCCCCATTTTATGATGGTATTTCTTGTTGGCAACATTTAACGCGTTCTTTGACGACTTTGCCTTTGCTTTATCAGATTGCTTGTACTGTACAAAATCGGGCCACTGTTCTCTCAACTTCTCGTTTAGTCCTTTGAAGTCTGGAGTTTTCTTTTTCGCGACATATTTCGCGTATAAACTTTTCTTGTGGTTTCGGTATAGTTCAGCCATCTTGCTCAGTGCCCACTCCTTGACTTTCACTCTATTTTCAAGCCCACCCGGCCTTGGGGTAATACCATCTACCTCAAATTCCTCATACTCTAGAGGTAGTATGAAATGCGCTATGTGCTTCTGCCAAAGGTCATCTTTGGAATCATCGGTGACATAGCTGTTGGATTCTTCACCGGCTTTCTTTGACTTATTCCATTCTTGGATGGTGATCGGCAGGTTGTCCCTAACAAGCACCCCGCATTGATTTATAAACATCCTCCGGTGCTTCTCTGGAGCAATCGGTTCACCATCATCATCTATTTCTTCGATGGTGAACCTCTGATTACCATCCAACTTTTTGTTCGGCCCTCGTTTCGTTCGAGATGTCGATTGCTTCGATCCGGTGGGCTAAAAGAAGAAGAGAGAGTGATTAATATATATATCTAGGTCAGTTAATGAATAGAGGTAACACGAGACTTTATATATATATATGTACCTCGCCGGATCCTGTCGAGGGGGCATCATTATTGTTGTTATTTGTTTGCCCTTCGTCCATCTGGTCTTCCCCTTGGTACATTAGGTTTTCCTCTAGTCCATCACCGGATGGATTCAGATATGAGGATATCTCTTCCTCGAGCAAAATATCTTCGGCGCCGGTAGTAATATTAAGAGGAATTTCACCTCTTATCATGCCCTGAAGAAAACCTTCACCGATGCGACCAGGATCTTCGGATGGATCCATGACTTAATTATCTATAATAAAAAGAGAGTTAAACAGTTTTGAAAAAACAATAATCCTAATAACTAAAACAATATAATCCTAATTATAATAATCCTAATATTATTTGTGCTAAAACAATAATCATAATAACTAAAACAAAAAAATAACCCTAATAAAACAATAAATAAAACAATATAATCCTAATAAATAAAACAAAAAATAACTAAAACAATAATCCTAATCCTAATTCTAATATATTAATTAAAACAATAATCCTAATACTAAAACAAAAAACCCTAATATAAAAAAACTATAGAAACAAACTATAACAAAAAAAACTAATAAACCTAATTATAATAATCCTAATACTAATCCTAATAACTAAATCTTAATTATAATAATCCTAATTATAATCATTATTATAATCCTAATTATAATAATCCTAATTATAAAAAAACTATAAAAAACTATAACAAAAAACTCTAATAAACCTAATTATAATAATCCTAATACTAATCCTAATAACTAAATCTTAATTATAATAATCCTAATTATAATCATAATTATAATCCTAATTTTAAAAAAACTATAAAAAACTATAACAAAAACCCTAATAATCCATAATAATCCTAATTATAATCCTAATTATAACAATCCTAATAATCTTAATTATAATCCTAATTATAATAAACCTAACTATAAAAAAACTATAAAAATATATACAAAAAATATAATAAAAAACTATAAAAAAACTATAAAAAAAACCACCCGCGCGCGCGGCCTCTCGATCGAGCTCACCAACGAGGGACGGAGAGGCGGCACGCGCGCGGCGAGCCGGCGAGGCGGCAAGCGCGCGGCGAGCCGGCGATGCGGCACGCGCGCGGCGATGCGGCACGTGAGCGGCGATGCGGCGGCGCGCGGCGGCGAGGATGCGTCGGCGCGGAGCGGCGGCACGTCAAGGCACGACGGAGCGGTGGTGGCGGAGCGGCACGGCGGCGGCGGACAGCACCTCCCGTGCTTCGTCTTCGATGCGGGCGTCTATGTGCTTCGTCTTCGCTGCGTCGAGAATGCCAAGTGCTGGGCAGCACCTGCCCTGGCGCGCGGAATATAAAGGGCCACCGCTTCAGTCCCGGGCTAAGACACAGACGGGACTAAAGGGTCTTTAGTCCCGGGTCGTGGCTTAACCCGCGACTAAAGACCCCCCTTTAGTCGCGGGTTAAGCCACGGCCCGGGACTAAAGGGTTTTTTCGGCCGCTTCGTTTTCGCGCGCGCAGGCGCCCTTTAATCCCGGGTCCAGCCACGACCCGCGACTAATTGTTTTTTTTGTAAATTTTCTTTTTTTAATTCAAATCAAATATAAAAACTTTGGAAAATCATATCTTTTATTGTAATAATCCAAATAAAACAAATAATATGTCTATTATTATCACAAAAATATAAAGAATCTTAATATAATATCCATTTATCTGTTTGCATCATTTATAAATTATTTCATTTGTAAATTTCCTTTTTTAATTCAAATCAAATATAAAAACTTTGGAAAATCATATCTTTTATTGTAATAATCCAAATAAAACAAATAATATGTCTATTATTATCAGAAAAATATAAAGAATCTTAATATAATATCCATTTATCTGTTTGCATCATTTATAAATTATTTCATTTGTAAATTTTCTTTTTTAATTCAAATCAAATATAAAAACTTTGGAAAATCATATCTTTTATTGTAATAATCCAAATAAAACAAATAATATGTCTATTATTATCAGAAAAATATAAAGAATCTTAATATAATATCCATTTATCTTTTTGCCTCATTTATAAATTATTTCATTTGTAAATTTTATTTTTTTAATTCAAATCAAATATAAAAACGTTGGAAAATCATATCTTTTATTGTAATAATCCAAATAAAACAAATAATATGTCTATTATTATCAGAAAAATATAAAGAATCTTAATTTAATATCCATTTATCTGTTTTCATCATTTATAAATTATTTCATTTGTAAATTTTCTTTTTTTAATTCAAATCAATTTTAAAAACTTTGGAAAATCATATCTTTTATTGTAATAATCCAAATAACACAAATAATATTTCTATTATTATCAGAAAAATATAAAGAATCTTAATATAATATCCATTTATCTGTTTGCCTCATTTATAAATTATTTCATTTGTCAATTTTCTTTTTTAATTCAAGTCAAATATAAAAACGTTGGAAAATCATATCTATTATTGTAATAATCCAAATAAAACAAATAATATGTCTATTATTATCAGGAAAATATAAAGAATCTTAATATAATATCCATTTATCTGTTTAAATCATTTATAAATTATTTCATTTGTAAATTTTCTTTTTTTAATTCAAATCAAATATAAAAACTTTGGAAAATCATATCTTTTATTGTAATAATCCAAATAAAACAAATAATATGTCTATTATTATCAGAAAAATATAAAAAATCTTAATATAATATCCATTTATCTGTTTGCATCATTTATAAATTATTTCATTTGTAAATTTTCTTTTTTTAATTCAAATCAAATATAAAAACTTTGGAAAATCATATCTTTTAATGTAATAATCCAAATAAAACAAATAATATGTCTATTATTATCAGAAAAATATAAAAAATCTTAATATAATATCCATTTATCTGTTTGCATCATTTGTAAATTTTTTTTAATTCAAAGCAAATATAAAAACTTTGGAAAATCATATCTTTTATTGTAATAATCCAAATAAAACAAATAATATGTCTATTATTATCAGAAAAATATAAAGAATCTTAATATAATATCCATTTATTTGTTCGCATCATTTATGAATTATTTCATTTGTAAATTTTCTTTTTTAATTCAAATCAAATATAAAAACTTTGGAAAATCATATCTTTTATTGTAATAATCCAAATAACACAAATAATATGTCTATTATTATCAGAAAAATATAAAGAATCTTAATATAATATCCATTTATCTGTTTGCCTCATTTATAAATTATTTGATTTGTAAATTTTCTTTTTTAATTCAAATCAAATATAAAAACGTTGGAAAATCATATCTTTTATTGTAATAATCCAAATAAAACAACTAATATGTCTATTATTATTAGAAAAATATAAAGAATCTTAATTTTATATCCATTTATCTGTTTGCATCATTTATAAATTATTTCATTTGTAAATTTTCTTTTTTTAATTCAAATCAAATATAAAAACTTTCAAAAATTATATCTTTTATTGTAATAATCCAAATAAAACAAATAATATGTCTATTATTATCAGAAAAATATAAAGAATCTTAATATAATATCCATTTATCTGTTTGCATCATTTATAAATTATTTCATTTGTAAATTTTCTTTTGTAATTCAAATCAAATATAAAAACTTTGGAAAATCATATCTTTTATTGTAATAATTCAAATAAAACAAATAATATGTCTATTATTATCAGAAAAATATAAAGAATCTTAATATAATATCCATTTATCTGTTTGCATCATTTGAAAATTGTATTTTTTTAATTCAAATCAAATATAAAAACTTTGGAAAATCATATCATTTATTGTAATAATCCAAATAAAACAAATAATATTCAAATATTATCAGAAAAATATAAAGAATCTTAATATAATATCCATTTATCTGTTTGCATCATTTATAAATTATTTCATTTGTAAATTTTCTTTTTTAATTCAAATCAAATATAAAAACTTTGGAAAATCATATCTTGTATTGTAATAATCCAAATAACATAAATAATATGTCTATTATTATCAGAAAAATATAAAGAATCTTAATATAATATCCATTTATCTTTTTGCCTCATTTATAAATTATTTCATTTGTAAATTTTATTTTTTTAATTCAAATCAAATATAAAAACGTTGGAAAATCATATCTTTTATTGTAATAATCCAAATAAAACAAATCATATGTCTATTATTATCAGAAAAATATAAAGAATCTTAATATAATATCCATTTATCTGTTTGCATCATTTATAAATTATTTCATTTGTAAATTTTCTTTTTTTAATTCAAATCAAATATAAAAACTTTGGAAAATCATATCTTTTATTGTAATAATCCAAATAAAACAAATAATATGTCTATTATTATAAGAAAAATATAAAGAATCTTAATATAATATCCATTTATCTGTTTGCATCATTTATAAATTATTTCATTTGTAAATTTTCTTTTTTAATTCAAATCAAATATAAAAACTTTGGAAAATCATATCTTTTATTTTAATAATCCAAATAAAACAAATAATGTGTCTATTATTATCAGAAAAATATAAAAATCTTAATATAATATCCATTTATCTATTTGCATCATTTATATGTAAATTTTCTTTTTTAATTGAAATCAAATATAAAAACTTTGGAAAATCATATCTTTTATTGTAATAATCCAAATAACACAAATAATATGTCTATTATTATCAGAAAAATATAAAGAATCTTAATATAATATCCATTTAGTCCAGATTGTAGTCACAAACCGGGACTAAAGATATTTCCCGCCATTTCCCATTGCTTCTCGCCAAGTTTTCCCGCCCTTTCCTTTCTACGAGAGCTTTTAGTCCCGGATGTAGTCACTAACCGGGACTAAAGATATTTCCCGCCATTTCCCAAAGCTTCACGCCAAGTTTTCCCGCCCTTTCCCTCTATATTTAGGGTGATCGCGCCATGGCTATCCACACATCCACACCTTCCTCTCTTAGAACAATGGACAACGCCTACTGGGCCATTCTAACCCTCGAGGAGACCGAGGCGCTGTGCGACTCCAACTACCCTTGTCCGCCGGGCTACGGGCCGCCCACCAGCTGGATGCTGAGCGCTGGAGGGCTTCCTGTCCCTCCTGTCCCTCAAGGTTCCGCACGCCAGGCGGCCATCACAAACCACTTCTACCACGAGCTCACGCCGGAGCAGCGGATGGATCCCCAGTGGGATCCCGACAACTACGACACCTGGAATGCCTTCTTTGCTAATAGGCGGGAAAGGGAGCTCGCCAGGTACGAGGGTGATGTCCCGCCACCGGTGAACCACGACAAAGCCGGTTGTCGTCTGTGGTGGGCGAACCGTACTATCATCGGAGTGATGCTCTACATCGCGGGGGGAGACCATCCTCGCCTGCGGTGCCCACGAGTCCACCTGCCATAGAGCCACAAAAAGGCCCCACACCGGCCCGACGGTAGCGGCATCTTCTTCCAGGAGACCCCTCCCCCGCCCGCCGTGAATCCGAGGCTGGAATGGCCCCTGGTATATGCCATGGATGGGTTGTGGATCCCCGGAGTGGCAGGTGATGATGACGATGATGATGACGATGACGAAGAAGACCCTAAAGCTGCATACTATAGGACTAGGCATGATTATGACTAAAGGGGCGGCTTTAGTCCTGAGTGTTAGCTAGTCCCGGTTTGTCCCGGTTTTTAATATTAATAAATGTCTTGAGTGTTACCTAATAAATAGAGGGAAATGCCTATATAAAGAGAGAGTTCATCTTTAGTCCCGGTTGGAGAAACCAACCGCGACTGATGGGGTTGCGGCAGACTGGGCCAGGCAACACTAATAATATCGGTGAGTGTCGACATTATGTCGTGCGGCTTGTACCTTGTCCCGGATGGTGTCACCAACCGAGACTAAAGATGAACCTTTAGTCCCGGTTGGAGACACCAACCGGGACAAAACATGAGTCAGCACTAATAATAGGGCTGAGTGTCGACATTATGTCGTGAGTGTCGACATTATGCCGAGCTGCTTGTACTATAAATAGGCATCCTTGTGAGTCCAGTCCTCCAGCCAGTTTGAGGCATCTCCAAGATGGTTTTCGAGAGCAGGGACACCACTACGGCCAGTTTCAGGGAGATGCCGACGAAGACCAATCCTCCGGCATCTCCGAGAAACTGGTCATAGAGGCACTCCCTAGTATGTGAAATTAGTTAGCTCCCAGGCGTATTGATCTAGTTAGAGAAGTTACAAGCTGCAAGATGGTTTTTGAGAGCAGGGACACCACTACGGCCAGTTTCAGGGAGATGCCGCCGGATCCCAGTCCTCCGGCATCTCCGAGAAACTGGTCATAGAGGCACTCCCTAATATGTGACCTCACGTGTTTGGAGATCAGATCTTAATGGTAAGTATGGATCGGGACTAAAGGCCCTCCTTTAGTCCCGGTCCAGCCACAAAACGGGAGTAACACACTCAATATTGTTTGCAGACAACACTATAAAAATGGACACATGGAGCATCTTCACTCATAAAATGTTACAATTATTACATATCATTTCTTCGCGTGTGTTCCTTTCTGATCCCGTCGTATCCATGGAGCATCTTCATTCATTAACATGATGCTTGGGTCATCCTTCATCGCGAAGGGCAGAATTTCATGAAACTTATCACAATCTTCTGACATGTCTGTCTTGTCCTCCACTCCCACGATGTTTCTTTTTCCTGAAAGAACTATGTGGCGCTTTGGCTCATCGTCTGATGTATTATTTTTCTTATTTTTTCTTTTTCTAGGTTTGGTAGACATGTCCTTCACATAGAAAACCTGAGCCACATCATTGGCTAGGACGAATGGTTCGTCTAAGTACCCAAGATTGTTGAGATCCAACGACGTCATTCCGTATTTCTTGTCTACCTCAACCCCTCCTCCTGTCAGCTTGACCCATTTGCACCGAAACAAGGGGACCTTAAAAGTAGGTCCATAGTCAAGTTCCCATATCTCCTCTATGTAACCATAATATGTGGTCTTTGACCCATTGTTGTCTCTTGCATCAAAGCGGACACCACTGTTTTGGTTGGTGCTCTTTTTATCTTGGGCTATCGTGTAAAATGTATAACCATTTATCTCGTACCCTTGGAAAGTCGATATAGTCGAAGATGGTGACCTAGACAACAAGTATAGCTGATCTCCAAGAGTGTTGTTTTTTATGAGATGTTGCAACCAACCGCCGAAACTCTTCATGTGTTCATCTCTAACCCAAGAGTCATGCTTTCCAGGGTTGTTGGAGCGTAAGATTTTCTTGTGTTCCTCCATATATGGGGCTGCCAAGATAGAATTCGTAGAACTGTGTAATGTGCTTCGGTGTAAGAATGTCCGTCCCTACATATTATTGATTTCCTTCCTAGAGTACCCTTTCCTAGACCAATCGGCTTAAGGTCAGGAACAAAGTCAACACAAAATTCAATGGCCTCCTTTGTTCCATAGCCCTTGGAGATGCTTCCTTCTGGCCTAGCACGGTTACAAACATATTTCTTTAAGATTCCCATGAACCTCTCAAAGGGAAACATATTGTGTAGAAATACATGACCGAGAATGGAAATCTCTTCGACTAGGTGAACCAGCAGGTGCGTCATAATATTGAAGAAGGATGGTGGGAACACCAACTCAAAACTGACAAGACATTGGACCAAATCATTCTGTAACTATGGTAGATCTTCAGGATTGATTATCTTCTGAGAGATTGCATTGAGAAATGCACATAGCTTCACAATGGGTCCTCGAACATTATCTGGTAGAAGCCCCCTCAATGCAATCGGAAGCATTTGCGTCATAATCACGTGGCAGTCATGAGACTTTAGGTTTTGGAACTTTTTTCTGCCATATTTATTATTCCCTTTATATTCGACGAGAAGCCAGACGGGACCTTAATACTTCTTAGGCATTCAAAAAATATTTCCTTCTCTTGTTTGGTAAGAGCGTAGCTGGCATGACCTTGAAACCATTATGTATGCAGGCCATCTGGGTCTTTCATACGTTGATGGTCCTTTCGTGCTTCCGGTGTATCTTTTGTCTTCCCATACACGCCCAAGAAGCCTAGTAGGTTCACGCAAAGATTCTTCGTCACATGCATCACATCGATTGCAGAGCGGACCTCTAAGAATTTCCAATATGGTAGCTCCCAAAATATAGATTTCTTCTTCCACATGGGTGCGTGTCCTTTAGCGTCCTTCGGAACAGATTTTCCTCCAGGACCATTTCCAAAGGTTACCAGTTGATCCAAATCTTTGACCATATCAAATATATCAGCACCAGTACGCTCCTTAGGCTTCGTCTGGTGACATGCCAGACCGTTGAAATGCTTGCCTTTCTTTCTTAAGGGATGCTTGGCCAAAAGAAATCGACGATGCTCATTGTATATATTCTTCTTACAATGTTCCAAATATATACTTTCAGTCTCATCTAAACAGTGTGTGCATGCATTGTATCCCTTGTTTGACTGTCCTGAAAGGTTACTAAGAGCAGGCCAATCATTGATTGTTACGAAAAGCAATGCTCGGAGGTTAAATTCTTCCTGCTTGTGCTCATCCCACACGCGTATCCCAGGTTCGTGCCACAACTGTAAAAGTTCTTCCACTAATGGCCTTAGATACACATCAATGTCATTGCCGGGTTGCTTCAGACCTTGGATCAACACTGGCATCATAATGAACTTCCGCTTCATGCACAACCAAGGAGGAAGGTTATAGATGCATAGTCACGAGCCAGGTGCTGTGACTGGAGCATATTCTTCATCATTTTCAGCAACTTTTCAAATGAGGAGTCGGGTATAGCACACTCAGCCTTCCATCGCAGCAATTCCAGTGTGCTGCCCAGCTTTTTCAGACCATTTTCGCAATTTGGGTACAACAACTTTTTGTGATCCTCTAACATGTGATTGAACTTCTCCCTATCCTTTTCAGTTTCACAATCTCTTCGTGCATCGTCAATGGTCCGACCAAGATCATCAGCGGGTTCATCATGTGTCTTTTCTTCATCCTCCCCTTCAGCATCCCCCATGGAAGTATCTCCGTACTCAGGGAAACCATGATAGTTGTTATCCTCCTCCTCTTCTTCATTGTCTTCCATTATAACCCCTCTCTCTCCGTGCTTGGTCCAACAATTATAACTGGGCATGAAGCCGGACTTCAACAGGTGGCTGTGAAGGGTTTTTGAGTCAGAGTAATCCTTCTGATTCCTACATCCATTACATGGACAGAATACAAAACCATTGCACTTGTTTGCATCAGCAACACGGATGAATTCATACATGCCATTAATGAACTCGCCAGAGTGTCGGTCAGTACCGTACATCCATTCCCGGACCATCTGCATTATAGTAAAAGTATATCAAAAACCATTACACAACATGATAAAATTATTACAAGTTATATTGAGAGCTTCTAGAGCATTAATTTTGAATTTTGAAAAATTTACATGCACCAATTTGTGAATTGCAGAAAACAATCAACATGATAAATGTGGAGTTTTTTTATTATTGTTCTATCAGTGAAAACCTCATTCCATTCTAAGCTCTGAAACTCTAAAATTACTCATTTCAATTTTCAGTAACTATGTGCCTAATCAAAATTTGTTACACATATATATCAAAATCCTTCTAGCTACTTCTAGAGCATGCATGCATTTGATCCATATCTCTATACTTCTAGAGCATTATAGAGCTAAAGTAGCAATAAGAGATGAAAGAATGAAGTTCTAACCTTTTAAAGATTTGGATTTAGGTGTTGCAAACTAAATCTTGACAAATCTTGAGAAAAAAATGGCATGAACTCTCTTGCTTCTTTGAGAAAAATGGCCACCATATGCTTTAGGGCAGCAGGACAGGAGGCAGATTATATAGTCGTGGACAACTAGTCTCGGGCCGTGATACGACCCGGGACTAATAGTCCACGAAAGGACCAGCTGGCCTGCTCCAGGTTATTAGTCCCGGGCCGTATTACAGACCGGGACTAATGACCTGGTCTGGCCCGGGACTAGTCACTACGGCCGTTTCTAGCCGTTAGAGGCCTCACGGCCCGGGACTAGTGCTCCCACTAGTCACGGGCTGTGCCAGGCCGGGACTGCTGGGCTTGTTCTGATCGAACCGAAGTTGGTTTTTCCAGTAGTGCAACAAACCCAGACGGAGGGAGTATCTTGTGACCGATGCAAGGTCAGTCAGTAGCGCAACAACTTATTAATTTGTTTTTTCCTACAGGATATGGAACAACTTATTAATGTACAGATAGTATGACGTGTGGTGCTTTTCACCCATCTTGTGTTGAGGTAGCAGGCCTTTATCTCCATGTTTCTATTACTCCCTCCGTCTCAAAATAGATGTTTTAGATTAAAAAATTGGATGAATCTAGACACTATTTAGTATATAGATTAATCTAAATTCTAACAAATCACATCTATTTTAGGACGGATGGAGTACTAATTAACATGCATTCTTGGATTTTCATCCCATATATTTTTGGGTAGCGACGCTAGAAGGCCAACCTTCCTAAAGATATGCAGTATTTTTCCTTTTTACTCTCGCAAGTGCAAACAAGATAAAAGTACACACTATATTCCATATGACCAAGTTCAAATTAAGCACAAGTATAACAGGAGTAAAAACACATAAACAAAGTATACATAATAAAAAGGACTATAACTAAATACATAATAAATAAATTATGATGCAGAAAAAGCTTAAATAAGGTTTTACATGACTTAAGTAAGCACTGAACACTGGCTAGGCCTGCAGCTAGTAGCCAACTAATGTTCTTTAAATAAGTGTGAATGATGATAGCCTTTCTATTTGGAAAATGATGGTAATCCTCCAGGTGATCCATCGTCCTGATCCCGCACGACCATGCGAGTCTCGCGCTACCTCTTCGCCCCTGGTCCACTTCCTTTCTTATCCCTTCTCCCGCAATCCGCTCGTGTCTATGGCCACGGGGATTTCCAGCCGGCGACCTTCGCCTCCGTCTCCGACGACCTTCACCCCGGCGACCCCTGCCTCCGTCTCCGGCAACCTCTGCCCCGGCGACCTTATACTTCGTCTCCGGTGACCTCTTCCCTAGCGACCTCTGCCTCCGCCTCCGTCTCCGGCGACCTCCGCACCGACGACCTCCGCTCCGGTGACGATGTCTCCGGACTGGGGCAGTTGCGCCCATGCCCAGCCCCCTTGTTTCTTCTCCGGCGAGTCTACTGCTGGCGTCGAGGACGAGAGGCCCGCTCCTCTACCTCCATGGCCTAGGGTTCCTCTATAGTTGGCCGCTGCTGCAAATGAAAGACGACGTTGCTCCCTGCCACGTTGGTAATATTTTCTAACTACAGTGGTCAAATTTGCTACATACGGCAGTTGGCGTTGCTACATATGATGGACTATTTTACTACATAGTATGTTTTTGCTACAATGTCTTCGGCAAATTCGGTTATTGCTACATGTTTATTATGTTTTGCTACATTTGTTTTCTGATTTTGCTATAATATCGTAAATTGTTTGCTACGTGACATCCCCGGTGAGGCCTCCGACGAGGTGTCTACAAAAGTCTCTGTCGATGTCTCCGGCGAAGTAGTTTTTTTGCTAAATTAAAAGAACTTTGTTGCTACAACCGTCTTGTGGTTTTGCTACAACAGTGTCAACTATTTGCAACAAGGTCTCCGGCAAGAATCATCAGCGATTTTTCCCGACGATGTCTTCGACGAAGTGGGTTTTGCTACATTAGCACGATTTTTTTCTGCATTGTCTCCGGCGAGACGTTCTATTTCTAAAACGAACTTTTTTTACTTCGGAAACAAAAGCGGGGGCATATGTAACAAAAGCGAGATGTTTTGCAGCAAATTGACACGTGGCAGCACGGGAAGCAGGATGATGGGATCTCCCCCATCATCCCGGGGGACGCCTAGCACTTGCCTTTCTATTTTATTGTTTTTCGCTTGAAAATCATAAACGCTCATATTATTTTTTCAAAAGGCAACAACACTATACCTCTACAGATCAATCTGGAGATCCTAATTAAGAGAGCCATTAATGCAGATCCCTATATTGTGGATCAAGTAATGCAGATCCCTGTTAACTTATCTAATATAAGTTAGTGTCAGATAAAAAGGGAACAACACCCGGCGTCTGCAGATCTGCAGATTCCAATTAAGGGATCAATTAATGCAAATCATGATCTTGGAATCAATTAATGTAGATCCCAATTAATTATAGGTACAAATTAAGAACAAGTTCAAATTAAGCACAAATGCAACATGAGTAAAAAATAGAAACCCAAGTATACATACTAAAAACAATGGAGTATAATACATAAAAACTAAATATGGTGCTGAAAAAATGTAAATAAGTTGGCGAGTGGAAGTGTTCCATCGCCACGCCTCGTGGGAAATACATAGTGCGTGGCGCAGTAGATAAAATTGACCGCTGGCGTTGTGAGTGGCTTACCATGCTTACCCACTACGAGTCGCCATAAGCTTTATTTACTATGCGGAAAGAAGTGACCGGTCATGTCCACTTATAGTGGTGCAGCGGCATATATACGTCAGCGCCGGTAAACGCACACTTAATAGTGACACATGGCGGTTTACAATGCGCATATAGGGAAAAATACGTCACAGAAATCTTCACTCTTCTGTGGCGCATATAGGAAAACAATGCTCCACAGAAGTTTGGTGGACCCGCCACCGGGGTTGGGCCCTCCACTTTCTGTGGCGCATACGTCCATATGCGCCACAGAAGTTTCAACTTCTATGATGCATACGACCATATGCGTCATAGAAAGTGAAGGTAAGCCCCACCACATAATTTAGTTGATCAATGTTTTTTGGCACATACCTACATATGCGCCACAGATGTATATGCACCACAGAAGTTGAAAACAGATCCCCCCTGGATCACCTTTTAACTTTTGTAAAAAATAAATGAAAATGATAAAAAAATTCAAAAAAATAAATCCTTTGAGATCTTGTTATACTTTGGGGTATAGTTGTAGGGAAAATTAAAAAACATGAAATTCGATGTATTTTGCAAAAAAAAGGTCATGGGACAGTAAAAAAGCCATAACATTTGCATACGATGTCGAAAAAAAAGTTTAATATATCAAAATGATCGTCTCGAAATTTCCTACTTGATTTCAACAGTCTTTGAAGTTTTACAGCTTGCCCAAATTCGAAAAGACTAAAAAGTTATGGCAAAAAGAAGATTTTTTCCTGCAAAAAAATAAAAAAGGGAGGAAACTTCTGTGGCGTATTTCTCCCATATGGACCATAGAAGTCTTGGGCGGGATTCGAAATTTGAATCCCGCCGCCCCTTCTCCCTCTCATATCCTCTTCCACTTCTCCACCCTTACCTTTCTCCATCATTCTCCTCCTCCACTTCTTCTCTCCTTCTCCCCCCGTTCTTCCTCACCTTCTCCTCCTCCACCCCGGTGAGCTCCTCCTCCTCCCTCCTCCCACCTCCCTCCTCCCTCCTCCTCCACCCCGTTGAGCTCCTCCTCCGGTGGCCTCCTCCTCTCTTCCATCGGCGACCTCCACCTTCTCCTCCGGCGGCCTCCTCCTCTCCTCCACTGGCGACCTCCTCCTCCTTCTCCTCCTCCGACCACCACCGGCCTCCTTTTACTCCTCCGGTGACACCCACCTCCAGCGATATGCGCCACATAAGTTTTTGAAACTTCTCTGACACATTTCAATATGCGCCACGGAACTACACTTTAGTGGAGTGATAAGTGGCGCATCACATATGCGAAATGCGCCACAGTGGCGCATACACTATTAGGAAAAAGATCATCATGCGCCACAAAAGTTGAAAAATGGTGCGCCACTGATGATCTTTTTCCTAATAGTGTATCCATCGGCGCATCTCTTGCTAATAGTTGTGCCATATTGGCTTATTCTCAAGTGTACTGTAATATAAATCTATGAATCTTTGATTGCGATGAGGCATAAGAAATACACATTATAAATATCCCATTATTGGATTTAAACTATGAGATGGCGCTTATTATTAATTACTTGCTTCCAGGGCTCGGTGGTGTAGCTGCACGTCCAATTATTGGATCTGTATCCTCGTGATGAGCGTGCCGTCAAGAAATGATACAGCTGGCCCCATATGAGGAGGTCCATGAAAGATGCATATAACATATTTTATGAAATTATACCAGCAAGCCCATGTGGACTCTTATGGTGATATATGCAAAAGTTGTCTGCTAGGAGATGGGCCTGCTCTACTTTGTCCTAGCCTTGAGGAAGAAAACAATGTCTTGCCTGCTCTGCGGTAAATTTCCATGGAAGGTGATTTTGAACACCTTAACAAATAAATTGGGGAATTTGTTTTGTGTAGATCGCCCACCACAGTCTATAAATCATGCATGCGTACTCTAAACGAGATGGGAAGCATTGCAGTTAGTAGCGCCGAGCTTCTGCAAGCCGAGGACGATCTCATTCGGAAGTCCCTAGGCTACCTCACGTCCATTGCATTGCATTGTGCGGTGAAGCTTGGATTCCCTGACGCTCTCCACCGCTGCGGTGGCAGCGCCTCCTTGGCTAAGCTGCTCGCTGCCCTCCCCGACCCCCTCCCTCCAACCAAACAGCCCTACCTGTCGCGCCTCATGAAGGTGCTAGTCATGGATGGAGTCTTTGTGGCCATAAAGGTGCTAATAATTAATAAGTATGCAAAAAATATATAGTTTAAATGTTTAAATAATTTATTCAAAAATTTGAAGGAAAAAAAACACAACGGGCTGGTTTTGGCCCAGTACGCGCCCAAATTTGGGCATTTAGTCCCGGCTCTAATCACTAGCCGGGACTAAAGGGGTGCCCAGCGCGCACATAGCCGAAAAGCCAGCCCCCCCTCTAGTCCCAGTGTGTGGCACCAGCCGGGACTAGAGGCCCTCTTTAGCCCCGGCTGGTGCCACGCACCGGGACTAGAGGGGGTATAAAAAGGGACCCTCTTTTCCCAGTGTGTTCCACACACCGGAACTTGGAGGACAAATCGAAGAAAGACGCCGCCAGGCTGCCGATTCGCTGGCGAGAAGCACCGCCTCCACGCCTTCCTCCGCCGCCGCACCCGCCTCTCCCGTGGCGCCCCGCACCTTGCCCCCGCCACCGGCGCCCCTCCCCCGCCACCGCCGGCGCCACCCTCCTCCTCGTCTAGCTAGGTAATTAATTAGTATATATTTAGGATTATTATTAGTATATGATGATTAGTATAGGTATTATTATTAGTATATGATGATTAGTATAGGATTAACATATAGTGTATATTTTATTATTAGAATTAATATATAGTGTATTTTTTATTATTTGTTTATGATTAGTATAGGTATTATTATTAGTATATGATGATTAGTATAGGATTAATATATAGTCTATTTTTTTATTAGTATATGATGATTAGTATAATATTATTATAAATTGTACATGTTTAGTATAGGATTATTATTTGTTTAGGATTATTATTACTATAGGATTAATATATATAGTGTATTTTTTATTGTAATATATAGTGTATTTTTAGTGTATATATTTGTATTGTAATATGATATTGTAAGTGTTTTAGGGTATGAGGTGTAATAAATTATATTGTCACGGGAGTTAGGGTTAGGGTGGTGGTCCTCGCGGGTGACCGTAGTTAGGGTTAGGGTGCTGGTTCTCACGGGAAGCCAGAGTCGCCCGCCTCCCCGCGCCTCTCCCGCGGCGCCCCGCCACCGGGAATATCTGTGTGTAGAAATATTTTGTATGAGAATATTTTTTATTATGTTAAAATAATGTGTGCATTTTGCAATAATATTGTGTGCATCTCGTATTTTGTAGAAACTATGGATCCACCTAGTCCAATTCGCAGAGACCTAGCTTCAGAAAAAATTATCGAGGATATGATTCACGATGTTGATCCATCCGGTGAGGTATCTCCCTCGAGGTATCTGAACTCATCCGGTGAGGGAGCGGAGATCAACCAAAGAAAGGAAGAATCCAATAACTCTGATGATGGAGAAGCGCATGGACGCTTAACGAAGACTGACGAGGCATATATATGATGTCCAATGATCACTAGATGTCCGGGAGTAGTTGTATGTACCGAGTTGTATATATATTATATCGATGAATGTTTTTTCTCTTAGGCCTCCACATCGAGCAAAAAATCCAAGTGCGGCCCAGCCAAAAAGTTGGATACCCGTACGAATTATGAAATTATAGCGGTCTCAAGTGTATTTAAACAACAATGCGGCCTAGCCACAGGGCGAACCATTGGCACCCCAAAAGGCCGCAAGTGTATTAAACAACAATGTGGAGTTGTTGTTAGAGATCACGTCCCGATCATCGTTCGAGAGTGGCATAAGCCCAAAGAGGTGGAAGAGAGTGATGTGTATATCGACCAAAAGGTACTAAGAGGGTCTTTGGAATGACCTCATGGCACATTTCACGCTGTCAGATTATGAGACTGATGCCGAGAGGGCTGCATTGAGGAAGAAAGTCAAGCAATTTGCTCTTAAGAAGATGGCCGAACTATTGAAGAACTGGAAGAAATCATTATGGCTAAAGTATAAGAAGGACAAGAAAATTCTAGAATTTGAAGGCTATCTAGCAAATCAGCTGCAATACTAGGATGCATTTGTAAAGTATAGGGAGTCATGAATTGCAGAGGAAAACTCAGAAACAAACAAGATAAATTCTGCAAAAAATAAATATCACCATCGCCTGGGGCCAGGGGCTATGCGACTGCCATGCCAAAGTGGGATACAAAAGAGAAAGAGCTGTCTGCTAAAGGGATCATTCTAGAACCAATTCGCGAAGAATGGAATTTGAGGGCAAGAAATTGGTTCCTTGGGCATGAGAGTGAGTATGAAGAACTTATACGGGACCTTGTTTGCAGTGACGGGATTAGGATACCTTCTTCCTTGGGATAACAAAGTTTCATGCCGATAGAGAGAAAGACTTGCTGACCTTGGTTATCGGGAATGACAAACACGGAGGACGAGTCCGAGGCCTTGACTCTAGTTACACGTGGGAGACTGGATTTCCTAAGAACCAAGCTACTTATAGAAGCCAAGGGAGAGCAAAGCAGCGACGGAAGGAGGAGGAGGAGGAACGAGACAAGTTTAACTAGCTGCTAGCAAGAGTTGAGAAGAAAAAGCAGCAGCAGCAGATCGACGAACTTAGAGGAGTAGCGTTCCTGCAAAATATTCTTTGGTCGTTCAATAACGTATAAGATTACCCCTGTTCGTAGCCGTTGGAGAGCACTAGTCCCGGTTCGTAATAAACCGGGACTGGTGCCAGGATTTGGTTCAAATCGAAGGCCTCTTTTTCACTAGTGTTATATATTAGTATAATGTATAGTAGTAGACGAATACTAACACAATAAAGCATAAGATTACAAACTAGTATTCTAGTATCAACAGATTTTTTTTTTTATAAAATCTCAATGCAAATTATAGCATTACGCTCATGAGAAGAATCAACGCTTGAGCCTATCTTCGCACACTTCCATTACTCTTTAGGAGGCATCCGCCCAGATAAACTACCCTACAAACAAGTCTATTAGTTCTTTTTATTTTGGATTTATGGGTCGTGATACTGCAGTAGAGCATTATTCCGATGGGGCATCTCGTTGTTAATTGTTGTGTCACATTGGCTTATTCTCGAGTGTACTGCAATCTATGAATCTCCGATTGCGTGAGGTATGAGAAATACGCACTATAAATGTCCCGTTATTAGATTTAAACTATGAGATGGCGCTTATTACTTGCTTCGAGGGCTCGGTAGTCAAGCTGCACGTCCAATTGTTGGATCTAGTGTCCTCGTGACGGACACTACTCCACCACGCCTGTCAAGAAATGAAACAGGTGGGCCCACATGAAGGAGGTCCATGAAAGATGCATATATACCATACTTTATGAAATTATCAGGGCGGCTACCAAGCCATGCATGTGGACTCTGATGGGCATATATGCAAGTTGTCTGCTAGGAGACGAGCCTGCTCTTTGTCCTAGCCTGCAGGAAAAAAAAAACAATGTCGATCTTGGCCATTGCTCCTAACGGTATATTCAAAGGAAAGTGGTTTTGAACACCTAATAACAAATAAATTAGCGAAATTTCCTATAGTGCTTCAAATGAAATTGAATATATAGTATTACTCCCTTTAAATTCGAAGAATATTCATTGCATTTAAACTAGCTAATACCTCTTTTCTCAGTCTATGGTTTTTGTGTTGAAGTAATTTTTCCTAACTCGGTGAGTTACCAAATACTGTCATAGCTAAAAAATAGACGCCCTTCTCCATGCAGCAGAGACCTGAGAGACTTTTAATTTGGCTGTTAAACGAATTTCTTGTGTAGCAATCGACCAAGCTAGATCGCCCACCAGCACACAGTCGTCTATAAATCATGCGTGCGTGTAGTACCTGAGGTAGGTTGTGTACTAGTCTAAACAACGAGCGATCGAGATGGGAAGCATTGCAGTTAGTAGCGCCGAGCTTCTGCAAGCCGAGGCTGATATTATTCGGCACTCCGTAGGCTACCTCAAGTCCATTGCATTGCATTGTGCGGTGAAGCTTGGAATCCCTGATGCTCTCCACCGCTGCGGTGGCAGCGCCTCATTGGCTCAGCTGCTTGCTGCCCTCCCCGTCCCACTCCCTCCAACCAAACAGCCCTACCTGTCGCGCCTCATGAAGGTGCTAGCCATGGAAGGAGTCTTCGTGGCCAGCGCCAGCGGCGACGACGACGTGTACCACCTAAACACGATGTCCCGCCTCCTCCTCGAGGGCGGCATGTCGCCGTGCGTCATGCTGTCAACCACACCGCAGTTCATTGGATCCGCCATGCGCCTAGGGCAGTGGTTCCTGAGCGAGGGCGAGGAGGCCACTGCCTTCATGATGGCCAACGGGGGGCAGATCCCCCATGACACTGGTGCCCATGATGTAGAGTTTAACTCCGTGTTCAACCAGGCCATGGCTGCCGACAGCCGGCACCTTGCAGACCTTGTGGTCCGTGAATGCGGCGAGGTGTTCAAGGGGATAGGCTCGCTGGTCGACGTCGCCGGCGGGACAGGTACCATGGCGAGGGCCATTGCCAAGGCCTTCCCACATGTCAAGTGTTGTGTGCTTGACCTCCCACATGTGATCCAGGACATCTCTCCGGCTCCGGCTCCGGCTCTGGCCGACAATAATAATGTCCAGTTTATTGCTGGGGACATGATGGAGTTCATTCCACCAGCTGATGCCATTCTACTCAAGGTAATAATAATAAAGCTACGTACGATTGTTATTATCTCAAGTTAGTTAGTACTACTACTGTATACTAGTTTTGTTGACATTAGTATTAACTAACTGTTCATTTTGTTCCTGCTGCCTGCTAGTACGTGCTGCATAACTGGACCGACCAGGATTGTGTGAAGATCCTGACACGATGCAGAGAGGCCATTATTTCCCAGCATGGAACAGCAGCTGCTGGGAATGGGAAGAATGGGAAGGTCGTCATCATCGATGCAGTGGTTGGGGCTCCCTCCCCTGGCGTAGACGTACTCCAAACTCAGCTCTTGATGGATATGGAGATGATGTCATTATTCATGGCCAAAGAACGATATGAGCATGAGTGGAGCAAGATATTCATGGAAGCAGGATTTACTAATTACAAAATTCAGTCTACCCTAGGTCTCAGATCGGTAATTGAACTCTACATATAACTACTTGTTGATCCGATCCATTGATCGACCTACATAGTGAGTAGTAAGAGGCCATATGCATCACTCAGATCAGCACTCTATCCTCTTTCCTGTTCCACTTTGCTTTGTAATAAACACATGATGATGTCTTATGACACATGATGATGCATTCCGATTGATAATTAATAATAGTCACGTCCACCCTCCAAGTATCCTCTGAGCCATGGAACATAACATTTTTTTTCAAAATGGAGGTTCAAACCCCTTTGGCATTTGCATCAAAATGTTGCTCGTCTCACAACCTTCTTTATATATACTAGTCACCCGTGCTTCTACACGCACGGGCTATTCCTTTGATTGTGAAAAGATAGAAGTGAGTCATCACAAATGTGAAATGATTTTTCCGTGATAAACATGCCACAATGATTGTTGCCAAAAGAAAAACGGCCTCCCAGGTCGCTCGTGTGGGCAACTCCAAGGGCGATTCGATCAATGACCCTCCTTCACCGTGACTACCTGGCCACCGCCGGCGGCGTTGGTGGCGGCGCCAGGCCAACGCAGGCGGAGGGGAAAGAGCGGCGCACCCCTCTTCGTCCTCTACACGCGTGGAGGCAGCTGGGGTGGGTCGCGCGTAGGTGTGGTGTGGCGGCTGCTCGTTAGGAGCAGCTGACAACTATTTTGGTGACTATGTATTATTTTACTAGTAACTATTATCTAACAATTTAGTAGCTATAGTATAGTAATTTGGCAATTGGCGATAGAAAAAAATATCATCAAAACATATCAAGATAAGATCTTGTTTTGAATTACTCGTCAAGACAAACCCATCGATACATATGCATCATCAATCGGATTAAAGGTTTAGGAAATAATATATTTTGAATTTTCAGATCATGAAAAGATTTCATGCAAAACTAGCACACCACCAGCCGTATGGAAGGAAAATTCTAGAGCATGGACGGATATTAGAAAGATCGATTAATGTATGATCCTTTTCTAAAAAATGTTGGATTTTAATTTATCTTTCAACAATTGTTGCAAAGAAAAAAACAAGACTCAATGTAAATGATTCTTCTTAGACATAATAAACCTCTAATAGTCCAAATATTTATAAACAGATCCAACTGCATCGAACGAATCCATTAGATATTCTGTGTAACATGGATGCTTCTGCTTCCATCTACTTCCTCCGCTCCACAGTATAGTATATTTTAGTAAATTATTTTAGCTTGCAAAAACATACTATAATGTGGAACAGAGAAAGTAGTTAACAACGAAGCTGAGTTTCCTTATTGACGAGGTTTAATCTCGTCAATGCCCATTGTTATGAGCTTGGGTTTTGAAGAAGATGGGGATGCTGGAGATCGCGGAACGGTTAGCAAACAAGAAACACGGGGACACAGGTTTACCCAGGTTCAGGCCCCCGTAGGGAAAACCCTACTCCTGCTTGTCTGCTCCTGATTACGGCGGAACCGAAGATTACAGGGGTGCGCAGATGCAATCTGGCGTGGAGGTGTGTATGTTGTGGTATGCGAGAGATTGTAAGAGAGCCTCCTCATCGTGCCCTTCTGGCCTTTATATAGAGGCAGACAGGTCCCAGGCATAGATCGAGTCAGTTATAGATTTTAGGGTTTGATCCTTTGAATTTTCTATCTACTCTAGTCTTGCTCTCCAAGGATCCGAAGGCGTTATGGGCCCTGGCCACCCGAAAGTCTTCATGGGTCGGCGTATATTTGTCATGGGCCTTCCTTGGGCTGGACCAGGTATGCTAAGGTCGTGTACCCGTAGGGTATAACCATGTCAGTAGCCCCCGAGTGTTCAGTCGAATCGGTTGAGGACTCCTCATTCTTTCGGGTGCGGCTATCTCTGTTTGCTTGAGAAATGATTTGATTGTGTAGGGATTATTGATGCGTGTGCCTGACTCTCCCGACGGTTCAGGGTCAGTTAACTGTCTTAGGACAAAACAACACGATCTTCTTCAGATTCGAGTCCCTCGACTCGAATCCGGAACAGATTCTAGCGTAATTCGACTCAGGCCACAGAGGACTTACAGGAGTGGAATTCTAGTAAATTTAAATAATGTACCCAACGCGTCCGTCGGGATTTTCATCGCGCCTGCTAGCACGGGTTTCCACTAGCAGAGCGCAGTCGTGTGTGTTGCCAGGCCATCATATGATATATGTAGGTCTTATCTTTGTGTCACGGACACAGCATCCGAATTTTATCGCCGCGGAGGCGTTTCGGGTGGCCAAGGAGGATGCTTCTCACTTAGCGTTAATCGGGGCAGAGTTGCCGAAAAGTTTTTGCATTCTGATCCGAAGGATCGCAGTCGAAGAATTCATAGGGTGCGCGACCAGCGCTCCCTATGGGAGTAGCCCCCGAGTGTCTGTTCGAGTCGTAGACTCGAGCAGAGACTTTAACTTAGTCGTTGTTTGACTGCAGGTCCATAGGACACAAATTTTTCGGATGTTTGAATCCATCCTCCCTATGGGAGTAGCCCCCGAGTCCGTAGTGGAGTCGTAGACTCGACGTAGGACTCGAAGAATAGCTTTGCAGTTGTGATATTTTGATTATACTTCGGGTGCGCGACCAGAGCTCCTGATAGGAGTAGTCCCCGAGTGATTAATCGAATCGTAGATTCGAGTGAGTACTCTTAACTGTGTAGCCGAAGAATTGTAACCGTTGCTAGTATAGCTTTTGATGACATCAGTGCTGACGATCGGTGACCGCACGCGTCTGCGGCGCCAGAGGTGACTTGACTGGACGAACATGGGTCCCACCTTCTGACCTTGACTTGACTGGTCACGCGCGACGTGGAGATAATTACGGCATCGCCTTGATTTTCGCGCTTAGTGGACGGCGTGTGAGCGACGGTTCGCTGCTGTGCTGACACGTGGACATCCAGATCTTGCTGTTGGCTCTAGGTCTTCCTGATGGACGGTCATCGTGCGTCGTCTCCGTCCTTATAGTCATTGGGGAAAAGTTAATTTGTTTTCGCCGCAGCCATTCTTGTTTCACTGCTCCAATCTGCTCTGAGCTTTCTTGCTGCGCTGGAATATCCTCGAGCATTTCCTTCTTTGATCCTACGTTCTCTCTGCCGGCGCCGCCACACCGTGATGGGGAAGCCGAAGAAGTCCTCTTTTGCAGTTGGCACCAGCGCTGCTGGTGGCAAGAAAGGTTCTACCACTGCCTGTGTCATCGACAGTGGTTGGCGGCGATCGGAGACGCGGGAGAGTGATCTCCGCAAGCTCCGTGAGCAGGGCTTGATCCCGCAGGATAGGGAGGCCGTCAAACTCCCTGGCAACAAGGTAATTCCCCGTCCCCTTGCTGGGTTTTGGGTTATGTTCCTCGCTTTTGTTTTTCGGGGCTTTTCCTTCCCTGTCCACAATTTCCTTCGTGGACTGCTTTCTCTTTACGGCATCCAGCTGCATCATCTTTCTCCCAACTCTCTTCTTCATATTGCTTGTTTCGTCACTTTCTGCGAGTGCTGGCTCGGTATCGAGCCGCACTTTGGCCTCTTCCGGAAACTCTATTCCATGAAGACGCAATCTGGTTCTGATGGTGTCTATCCCATTGCGGGTTGCATCATTTCCCTTCGATCAATCTTCTTTTCTTCTCCTTTTCTATGTCCGAATCTATCCAGTACTGGCAGAGGCGATGGTTTACATCCACGACTCCACGGTGGCTGGGCAGGATTTTGGTTTTTCTCCTTTCGACCCCTCCCAAAAGATCGAGCCGAAGAGGTGGAGATAGAGGGGATCTATCATCGGGTGGAGGATCTCCAGCTGATTCCGGATAACGAGGTGAACGGTGTGGATATGATCCGCAATTTTCTCAAACATCGGGTGCAGCCGCTCCAGGCTAGGGCGCACCCGATGTTTCTTTATTCGGGTCGCCGTGATCCGATGAGGGTTTCGGCTGAGGAATTCTCGAAGGGGGATCTCGACGGGATCCTTCGTCCGCTGCTTAAGTTCAAGGCTGGAGAGGATCTTCCGGGGAAGTCGTTGACTTCTCCTTTCTACGCTTCCCGTCCGGTTCCGCAGGTGTAGAACTTTGATGTGCGCGTAGCGCTATTTTTCGACTGCATTTGGTTTTCCACCTTTGTGCTAAAATTTTTGCTATCTTTTTGTGCAGGAATTCAAGGTGCCAGGCATGTCGCCTCCATTGCCCGAAGTATTCCCGGATGCTCCGGACAATGAGGTGGTGGACTCCATGTCCGAGCTGCCGTCGACGCGATCTCCGGCTGAAGAGGTGAACGAGTCGAGCGAGGATCACACTCGCAAGCGGACGAGGAGCTCCAGCGAATCATCGGATGCCTCGACTTCGAGGATGCCTAGGAACCCGTTGTGCCTTCAGCTGCACAGTGATGAGCATGGGGGCTCTTCTTCTACGATTCCTGCCGTTCCCGTGCGGGCTGTGGCACCGCACCCGCCGGCGAAGCGGAAGAAGGAAGAGAAGAAGGAAGAAAAGAAGGAAGAGAAGAAGGGAAATAAGACCCCTCCTGTTTTTGACCTTAGCGACCTTGACTCGTAAGCTTACTCGGCTCCTTTTTGCTGTCTCTTGATTTCGCTTGATTGTTCTTGGCTGACGTTTTTTCTTTTGCAGCCACTCCTCTGACAGCTCCTCCGGTGATGGCACTCGAGAGATGGTGGGGGAGTCGAAGATTCCTTCTCCTCCTCCTCAGACGGTGGCCACCTCTGAGGGCGCTGCTCCGAGGTCTTCTCCGCAGGAGGCTTTGGTGGTGTTCCCTCAGAAGACTGCAGGCGAACCTTCGGAGTCGCCATCTATCCATCTAAGTAATTCTGTTTTCTGCCACAAGGGGAGCCCCCAAGCCTTTTCGGATGATCTGTTGATCATTGTTTTCTTCCCGCCTCGGGAGGAGCCCCCGAGCATCTGTAGGGTATTTTGTTGTTCGTTTTCCTTCGAGTCTCGGGGGGAGCCCCTGAGGGTTTTTCACATGTGTACCTTGTTTTTGCGCATTCTTTTGTGTGTAGCCCCCAAGCCGTTCTTTTGACCGGTAGTTCTTTTTGCAGCCTTTTGTGCAAGGCGCCAACCAACTGGTGCAGCAACACCTGGCATTGGAGGCCAGCTTCAAACAGCTTCAAGGTATGTTTACGAGTTGGTATTTTTGCTTCTTCTTGTATTTTTGTCCTTCGGTCTGATAGGTGTGTTGCTGACTGCAGAGGACCACAATACCTCTCTCCGTGAGCTTGATGCTCTCAAAAAGAGCCTAGGGCAAGCGGAGAAGAATGCCGAGGTCGCCGTTAGTGCGAAGGAGAGCCTCGAGTTGGAGCTGTCCAACACGGCCGAGGCCAAGGAGCGCCTGCACCAGGAGGCTAAGGACCGCAAGGAGCAGCTCGCCACCGCCACGGCTTCGCGCGAGAGAGAGGTAGCCGGCAGGCTGATGGCGGCTGCCAAGGCTGTTTCGGGTGGTTTCTCTGTCTTCTCTTTTCGGCTTCCTTGCCTTTCCTTGTAGTGCTTTTATTTATGCTGATTCCTTTGTTATTTTAGATGCCGCGGGCATCGAGTTTGATCGCGATGCTCTGGAGCACAGGAGTGCTCTGGATGATGCTGCTGCGTCGGTCGAAGACCGTTGTGGTACCGTGGTTGGCTTGCTTGCCAAGGACAAGGAGGTTCTCAGGCGCTTCTACAAGGAGCTCGTCCCCAAGGGCGTCACCCTTGAAGATGTCGATGCCTTGGCGGAGGCATTGTCAGCCAAAGCACCTACGGCATACAAGCGCATGCAGAAAGGCATTGGTGCGTCCGTCGTGGCGATGGCCCTGGCTTCTGGAGCGGAGCTGGATCTTGATCAGGTCACCTCCCGGATGCCAACAGCTGCTGACGGATCCGAGGTAGCCTTTGCCATCTATGCTGCTCGCTATAAGCATTATGGCCCGAAGTTGATTGACTTGCTGGCTGAGTACGCATTAAAGCAGTAGGGAGAGGCCAAGGGGAGACAGTCCGGATCCGAGGCTACTCAGGATGCAGCCTCTTAGATCTTCTAGTCGTAGGATAGCTTTTGTTTTCGGCTTTTGTAATTGTGTTTATGAACAATCCCTGCGCCACGTAGTGGATTTTTGCTGTACATAATGAATTTCCGAGTTCTGTCTTCATTCGTCTGCTTGTTCATATCCTTGTCATCTTTTACTCTAGGATCCTTCGGGTGATGATCCCGTCGACACTTCGTCTGCACCACAGCTGCGGCCATCCTTGGATGGTGCGTCGCAGCTTGTGTTTCTTCGGGACCGCGTCCGTAGTATTGAGAGGGAATTTCTTGGAGTGCGTGGCCATGCTGATGTTTGGAACTCGAAGGCGGAGCGAGGCGCTGCCCGAGAGGAATTTTTGATGGGGGAGTTGCGTCGTCTGGCCGAACAGCTTGAATGTGAGTTTTTCAAGCTGCTACTCATTGTTTTCGGATGCGCCTGTTGGCCTTGCATCTTACTTTTGCAATTATTGCAGGTGCTAACCTTTCTCCGAAGGAGGAAAAGGAGCGTGTTGCTGTTCGGATTAACTGCTTGACCCAGCAGGACATGGAGGCCGGCGGGTTCTTCTGGATGGACCGTGATCGTGCCATGCTTCTTGCGACAATGCAGGATCGTGTCCACTAGGTATCGCGGGTGCTTCGTCAGGTGCAGTCTTCGTTGGCGTCAGTTTTGCATGTGATGTTTCCACTAGATGGGGCGCCGTCGACTCTCTCTGGCCTACTGATGAAGTTTCGGAACGTTCGCCATGTCAAGGAACTGGTGCCGCATCAGCTTGTTGCGGGGGGTGAAGGCCACACTTTCCCTTGTGCGGTTTCATCGTCCCGATGTAGATCTTTCTGCTGTATCGGATGGGCCGCCTCTTCGTCCGGATGGTGGTGAGTGGGATATGCGTCCACATTATGCGACTGTAAGGCAGTATGCCGAACAGATTGTAGACCTGTTTGAGCAGCGTAGGCAGGCTATTGTGCAGAATAGGTAGAACCTGTAAAAAAGTTAGATGTAAAATTTGTATATATTCAACTAGGCGTGTTGTGCCCTTTAGTATTGTAAAGGTTTATTGTTGTGTAGCACGTGGTTCTCTGTTTGTTTACGTGTCCTTTTCGTTAGCCTGACGTGGTCAGCTACTCAGGATGCACGTGCTATTCTCAGTCGACGAAGTCGTGAGGTAGGGGGAGCCCCCGCGTGTGTTTGTAATATGGAGTAAAATGCAGATGTTGAACGAAAAAGTTTGGGGCGAGACACTTAGCTTTATTCATATCATAAGGAAGATGTACATAGTTCGGGTGAGTGGCCTTGGCTGAATAGCCTTATTGAAAGTAAAAGAGGGGGTAGTTAGGGGTAGAAGCGTCGCAGCTGCGTGATGTTCCATGGGTTGGAGTATGCGACTCCAGACTCCACGTGCTTGAGGCGATAGGCACCACCTGGGATGACTTCAGTGATAATGTAGAGTCCTTCCCATGGTGACTCGAATTTCTTCGATCGCTCTTGCTTGAGTCGCAAGACGAGGTCTCCTTCAACGAAGGACCTTGGGCGTAGCCGTCGGCTGTGGTAGTTGCGGAGACTGTTGGTACACCGCTGATCGAGCTGCTGCTATGTCATGTGCCTCATTGAGTGTGTCAACGACGTCTTCGAGTGCGGCCGTCGATTCGGCTTTGCTGTAAGCGACGACCCGTGGGGCCTTGTGGCGTACCTCTGCTGGCAGCACGGCTTTGGCTCCGTCCACCATGAAGAAAGTTGTGTAGCCGGTTGAGCTGTTTGGCGTTGTGCGCAGGATCCACAGGACCGAAGGTAGCTCTTGTGTCCAGGCACCTGCAAGTCGCTCGAGTGGGCTCATTAAGCGCTTCTTGATGCCAGCACCGACGAAGCCGTTGGCTTTCTCGACCTGCCCGTTCATTTGCGGGTGCGCCACGGAGGCGTATGTGATGTTGATTCCGAGGTCTTCGCAGAAGTCCTGGAATTCTTTGGAGATGAAGTTCGACCCATTGTCCATGATGATGCTATGCGGCACGCCGAACCTGTAGACAATGGACTAAAAGAACTTGACGGCAGTTTTGCCCTTTTGGTTAGTTACGGGCATGGCCTCAATCCACTTGGTGAATTTGTCGACTGCGACCAGGAGGTAAACGTGACCTCCTTTTGGGGACCTTGGCAGTTTGCCGATCATGTCAAGGCCCCATTGAGCGAAGGGCTAGGCCAAATTTATGGGCCTGAGCTCTGATCCGGGTGCGTGCGGTTTGTCAACGAACCTTTGGCACCCGTTGCATCTTCGGACGATGTCCTTGGCGTCGTTCATGGCCGTTGGCCAGTAGAATCCGGCTCGTAGAGCTTTGGCGACAAGGGCGCGGCTGCCCGCGTGATGCCACAAATGCCCTCGTGGATGTCTTGGAGGATGGTTTTGCCGTCACCGATGGTGACGCACCTTTGGAGTACACCCGAAATGTTGCGCTTGTACAACTCTCCATTGATGATGGTGAAGGCCTTTGACCGGCGAGATATGCGCCGGGCATCTGTCGGGCTATCAGGGAGCTCGCCGTCTATCAGGTACTTGAGGTATGGTTGCGTCCAAGTTTCTTTGACTGCCATGACCTGCATCAGGTTGACCACAGCGACCTCTCTGTCGAGCTTTTCGGGTCCTTCCTGCCATTCGGGTAGCGCATCCCGCGAGTGCTCTGCTTCTTCGGGTGATCCCTTTGGGAATTTCCTCTTAATGGATGGCACGCAGATCTGTTCGAGGAACATGCCTGGTGGCACCCGGGCACAGGTGGAGCCGATGTTGTTAAGTCTGTCGGCCTCCTCGTTGCTTTCTCTCCCAACGTGCCGAAGCTCGCAGCCATCGAATTCTCCCTCGAGTAAGTTGTAGAGTGCGCGGTACGCGATCATGTTTTCCGCGTGTGCGTCGCACTCATTCATCGTCTGCTGGACGACGAGGTTCGAGTCTCCGTAGATGACCAGGCGCGTTGCGCCGCAGATCTTTGCCATCCTCATGTCGTGGATGAGGGCTTCGTATTCGGCCTCGTTGTTGGAAGCTCGAAATTTCATCCGAAGGACGTACTTCATCTTGTCGCCCTGCGGGGAGGTCAGTATGACCCCGGCTCCTGCTCCAGCCTCGCATTTGGAGCAGTCAAAGTGCATCGTCCATGACCGTGTCATGTCCGGTGTGTCTGGCAGCTGCAGCTCCATCCGGTGGACAAGGAAGTCTGGGAGGACCTGAGACTTGATCGCGAGTCGCTTCTCGTAGACGATGTCTAGAGGTGACAGCTCAATGCCCCATAGGGCCACGCGTCATGTGGCCTCCGGGTTGTTCAGGATGTTGTTTAATGGTGCGTCGTTGACGACCATCACCTGGTGCTCCTGGAAGTAGTGGCTCAGCCGACGAGCCGTCATGAACATGCCGTAGGCGAGTTTCTGGTAGTGAGGGTACCTCTGCTTTGTCGGCGTCAATACCTCACTGAGGTAGTAGATTGGGCGTTGGACCCCATGGGTCTTGCCCTCTTTGGGTCGCTCGACCACCAGTACGGTGCTCACCACCTGGTGTGTAGCTGCTATGTACAGTAGTAGAGACTCGCGCTCCTTTGGCGTAACCAAGACGGGCGAGGTAGAGAACAGCCGCTTTAGATCTTCGAACGCATCATCCGCCTCAGGCGTCCACTCGAATTTGTTTGCCTTGCGCAGCAGCTGATAGAATGGTAGGGCTTTCTCGCCCATGTGGCTGATGAACCTGCTCAATGCCGCGATTCGTCCTGCAAGCTACTGGACACCCTTGAGGTTCTTCGGCTTCTCCATGGCCATTATGGACCGGATTTTCTTCGGGTTCGCCTCGATCCCTCGCTGGGAGATGAAGTAACCAAGCAGCTGGCCAGATGGGACGTCGAACGTGCACTTTTCAGGGTTAAGCTTGATCCTGTAGCGGTCGAGATTATCGAACGTCTCGCGGAGATCGTCGATGAGCGTTCTCGCCTCCCTAGTTTTGATGACTATGTCGTCGACATAGACTTGGATATTGCGACCAATCTGGTCCTTCAGGCATGACTGCATGCACCGTTGGTACATGGCACCTGCATTCTTTAGCCCGAAGGGCATTGTGTTGTAGCAGAACACTCCGAACGGCATGATGAATGCCGTTTTTTTCCTGATCTTCGACCTTCAGTCGAATCTGGTTATAGCGTGAGTAGGCGTCAAGGAAGGAGAGCTTCTCGCATCATGCCGTCGAATTGATGATCTGGTCGATCCGAGGGAGAGGGAAATGATCCTTCGGGCAGTGCTTGTTCAGCGATGTGAAGTCCACGCACATCCGCAGGATGTCCGTGTCCTTTTTGGGGACCATTATGGTGTTGGCGAGCCACTCGCTCTCCTTGATCTCCCTGATGAAGTTTGCGTCGAGTAGTCTGTTGACTTTGACTCCGATTGCTTCGGCCCGTGGTTCGGACAGTCGTCGGATGGACTTGACGGGCTTGGCGTCTGGAAATGCGTTGAGTGCATGCTAGGCAAATTCCCTGGGAACTCCTGGCATGTCCGCAGGACACCAGGCGAAGATTTCCCAGTGCTCACGGAAGAATTCGACGAGCGCGCTTTCCTATGCGGAGCTGAAATCATTGGCGATCAGCGCCGTCTTGGAGGCATCCGTCGGGTGGACCTGCACCTTCTTTGTGTTGACGGTGGAGTTGAAGGACATATCTGGTGCATTCTGACATGCGACTGGGGGTGCCCCATTGTCCGTCACCTCGCGGAGCCTTACGAGCTCCTCTTCCATGCCGAATGACTGGGAGATTCTGTTGAAGTCCCTGTCGCAGTGGTCCGATCAGGTGAAGCTCCCGTGGACCGTGATGACGCCCCTGGGTCCTGGCATCGTGAGTAGCAGGTACGCGTAGTGTGGTACTGCCAGGAACCTTGCAAATGCTACACGCCCGAGGATGGCGTGGTATTGTGATGGCCAGTCCACCACTTCGAACTCGAGCCGCTCGCATCGGAAGTTATCCGGCTTGGCGAAGATGACGTCGAGCCATATCTTTCCCAGGGGGAATATTCCCTTTCCTGGAACGATGCCATGGAACATTGTGTCTGACTGTTCCAGGCTGCATAGCGGGATCCGCATTGCTGCTAGGGTGCTGGCGAACATCAGGTTGATGCCGCTGCCGCCGTCCATGAAGACGCGGCTCATCTCGAACCCTCCGATCTGCGCCTCAAGCACCAGGGCAGCATGAACTGGGCAAGGGACCTGGCAAGGGTGATCCGAACGGCTGAACGTGATGCAGGACTCTGATCCGCTGAGGTACTCAGGGATGGCGGGTGGAGCTGTCATAGCCAGGTTGATCTGACGGGTGATTTTCTTCTGCACCCTATTCGTTGTGCGCCATTTTTGGATCATCTGCTCTCCTTTCGGCGGGGATACCCATGCCCAACGTTATTCTGTGCGGGTGCGATCGGGTGGTTCGGGTCTCCTGCAGGTGGCGGTGGAGGAGCTCCATGCGCGATCTCGCCTGGTGCGGGTGCGTTTCCGAATCCAAGGTTCGGGGCTTTCTGCCTCATCTGAGCCATGCTTTCGCTGATTTTCTGGAACTCGCGGAAGTCCTTGAGCATGTGGATTTCCTTCTTCTTACCATCCTGCTTGTCGATGTAGAAGTGGATGGTGCATGGCCCCAACAGTTTTTCGTATGCTGAGGGTCCGTCGTCGCGACCGCGGCGCTGCCACGACTGTGCTGGGCGTCCTCCGTCACGGAAGTTGCTTCCACGGTATCCGCCGTTGCTGCGGTTGCCATCACTGCGGCGGTCGGCATAACCAGCCGCGACCATGTAGGGTCCATCGCGATCGTCATAGACGCGCGATCTTCTCTTGCTACGGCACTCGCATCGCCCGCCATAATCGTCTTCCTCCTCCGAGTGCGCTCGGTGGATAGAGTCCTCACTGTCGGCCCACCTGTTGGCGATGTCCATGAGGTGGTCGAGTGTCTTGGGCTTGATGCGCCCGAGCTCTTCCTTGAAGTCCTGGCGTTTGACGCCATCCCTGAAGGCGTCTATAGCTCTCTCCTCAGAGATGTGCGCCGCGGAGTTCTTGGTGTTGGACCAGCGAAGTATGTACGAGCGAATGGATTCGCCCGTTCGTTGGGTGCAGGCCCGCAGCTCCTCGATCGAGGCAGGCCTCTTTCTGGTGCCCTTGAAGTTTCAGACGAAACTGTACGCCAGCTCCTCCCAGCTTCGGATGGATCCCGAGGATAGGCTGTTGAGACAGATTCGGGCTGCGCCCGTCAGCTGCAGCTGAAGGCATTGCATGGCGGTTTCCTTATTCCCGCCGTGTAGCTTGACGGACGATAGGTGGTCGCTGAGCCACGCCTTGGGGTCCAGTGTGTCGTCGAACTTCGGAGTGTCCGAAGGAAGCTTGAAGTTTCGCGGCATCCACGTCCGTCGGACGGATCTGCTGAAGTATCGGGCTCTGCAGAGTTCTTCTTCATCGTCGTCCTCCTCGGATTTGGACGAGCATACGCGCTTGGCGCACGCTTTGTCGATCTTGTGCTGCGTTAGCTCGTTTCGAGCGTCATAGTCGCGGCTGCGACGGTGCGAGCTCTTATTCCTTCGAGGAAAGTCGTGCTCTTCGTCCTCGGATGAGGGTGTGGGGCTGTGGTTGAACCAGACCTCAGCCTTCTTCTTTGGCTCCGTAGGAGCTTCTCCGTGGAGCACGGCTCCAACGAGTCCGAGTCCGGTGAGTGCGGACTTGTGCATGGCCCTCTTCGGGTCCTCCTCCGGAGGTGGATGGGACGCGAGGTACGCAGTGGCTGCCATGATCGTAGCTTGCGCCGTCTTCGGGATGACGTTGTCATCGGCATCCATCTCCATGAAGGACGCGTTGACGGCTCTAGTCACCTTCCGGCGTGCTTTGGGATCCATGTTCTCTGTGCGAGAATGGTGCTTGTTGCCATGGGTTCCATGCGAGCTGGAGCCGATGCCCATGGCGGAGAGCGCAGATCGCCGTGCACTGGACTCCAACGCTGCTTGCTTGCGCTTGTCGAGCACCTCTTGCATCCTCAGTTGCTTCTTGTGCTCCTCGACGAGGAGCATGTGGTATGCCATCAGCAGGTCCCGTGAGGCATCTGCTGGCAGGATCTTGTTGCCTGCTACGGCTTCGCGTGCTTGAGCCCATCCCTCCTCGCTGAGGTGGATGACCCGATTGTTGTTTTCCCCGTTGGGTGGGGGGACTGGCTTCTTCTGTTTCCACCGTTTCTATCCTGCGGGTTGGGTGGTGGATTGTGCTCCTGATCCGCGTCACTCTGGATGACCGTGGCGCACTGGTAACGCTTGTAGATCGGATCGCTGCTGCCGCAGCTTTCGGATTCGGAACCGTAGGTCCCTTCATCCGATGGTGGATCGCACAGATCTGAGTTGCAGCTGCTGCTGTCATAGGACTCATCTGTCGATGGTGATGTGCGTAGCACGGGGTGTGGAGCCCACGAAGCAGGCCTGATCGACGGCATGGGCACCCGCTCCGGGAGACGGAGAGTGCCGATCTGCCCCACCTGGAAGCAGAAGCTCCCGAACAGGATCTCGAGTCCGTCGCCAACGGGATCGAAGTCCTTCAGGGTGGCCGGCGAGTGGGCGGTGAAGTCGAAGGCGCCGAAGAGGATATTACTCTCCGTCGCTGCAGAATTGTAGATCGCTTTGATTGGGACTGTCATGATCGCACAATCAGCGTCCTTAGTTTCCACAGACGGCGCCAATTGACGAGGTTTAATCTCATCAATGCACATTGTTATGAGCTTGGGTTTTGGAGAAGATGGGGATGCTGGAGATCGCGGAACAGTAGCAAACAAGCAACACGGGGCCACAGGTTTACCCAGGTTCAGGCCCTCGGAGGGAAAACCCTACTCCTGCTTGTCTGCTCTTGATTACGGCGGAACCGAAGATTACAAGGGTGCGCAGATGCAATTTGGGGTTTAGGTGTGTATGCAGTGGTATGCGAGAGATTGTAAGAGAGCCTCCTCGTCGTGCCCTCCTGGCCTTTATATAGAGGAAGGTAGGTCCCAGGCACAAATCGAGTCGGTTACAGGTTTTAGGGTTTGACCCTTTGAATTTTCTATCTACTCTAGTCTTGCTCTCCAAGGATCCGAAGGCGTTATGGGCCCTGGCCACCCGAAAGTCTTCATGGGCCGGCGTATATTTGTCATGGGCCTTCCTTGGGCTGGACCAGGTATGCTAAGGTCGTGTACCCGTAGGGTATAACCATGTCACTTATGGAATCCACAAACAACCTGAAAATGGATCCAACACATATGGTCAGCAAAATGGACAGAAGACTAGTTGGACTCTCAAACCTTCTAGCATATTGCTCTAGACTTGTTGTGATCAAGTTTGTCATAGCTGACATGCCAAACTACATTATGTGTGCCCTGAAATATCATTTTACCCACCTAGATCACATGAAAAAATCTACTAGGACCTTCCTATGCCATGGTAAAGATATTGAGAAACAAGAAAATTGTCTAGTGCCGTGGAAAAAGGTCTATCATACTAAGGAAGCTGGTGGACTGGGTGTTATCAATTTGAGAGAACGGAACAATGCCTTATTAATAAAGAATATGTTGAATTTTACAACTGCAATGAACTCCCTTTGGTGGGCTTAATATTGAAAGCATACAACAAAAATAGAGTCATACCAAAAAACCAAAATAACAGAGGATCATTTTGGTGGAAGAATTGATATACCTTGCAGGATGAATTCAATTAGCTTACTACATGTACTCCAAGGGATGGCAATAGTACTCCCATGTGGACAGAAAAGTGGCATGCTAAACCCCTTGTTGATAAAATGCGATTCTCCTTCGCAAAAGATAGGATGATTACTTTGAGCAAAGGAAAAGCTATGGACATTGATCAACTTTATCATCTATTTCATCTCCCCCACTCCAATATTTCCAATAACCATTTTGCCTGAACTGGCCATACTACTGGAGGATATTGATGAATCTGATGAACCTGACCAATGGAAATTTCCATGGAATAATGACAAATACTCAACCAAAAAAGGATATCTAGCTCTGAACAGAAAGCCTGAGGCTCTAGCCCGTTTCAAATGGATTTGGAATCCCCTTGCCTATCCAAGCATAAATTATTCTTATGGACACTAGTAGAAAACAGGCCATCCGTTCGCACCCCCTAAGAGCATTAGTCCCGGTTGCGCCACGAACCGGGACTAATGCTGGCACGCGTCCCGGTTCGAGCGGGCACGGGGCTCGGAGGCATGCATCCCGATTGCTAAGGGGCCATACGTCCCGGTTTGTCTTGGGCGTCAGCCACGTGGCGTGGCACACACCTTTAGTCCCGGTTTGTGTTACAAAGCGGGACGTATTCTTCCGCCCTCTATAAATGCAACGCCCCAGCCCTCTGCCTCCACTCTGTTTTTTCTTGCTGGAAGGTGTGAGGGGTGTGCTAGTTTTTTACCCTATGCATGCATTCAAGGTGTTTGATGAAATGTTTGAGTGAATGATCTCGTTCAATTTCTCATAGAACAAAAATATAGGTGTCCGAGACGCACTTGAGCTTTCTCCTCTTTATTTTCCTCGATCGAGGTTAGCAATCTTATCTTTTCTCTGTCATTGATACAATGCATGTGTCGATGTGAATTGGTCATTTCACTATTTATGATGTCCTGTTTTTTTGATAAACTTACTTATATGATGCAGATGAACGGTCGGGAATGGATGTACGATGACAGGCGCATACCCGGGTATATTTCAGGCGTGGATAAATTTATCGATGTGGCTACGGCAAACAAAGAGAATGGTTTTATACGTTGTCCATGTGTTCAATGTCGGAACAACAAGGAGTACTCTTCCTCGAAAATCATTCGCGGCCACCTTGTTATGAAAGGTTTCATGCCCAACTATAATTGCTGGACCAAGCACGGGGAAAGAGGGGTTATGATGGAAGATGGTGAAGCAGAATATGATGATAACAACTATCATCATATGTTTCCTGAATACAGTGATACTGCAATGGAAGACAATGGAGAGGAAGGAGGTGAAGAACAGGCATCAGATGAGCCGGCTGATGAACTTGGTAGGGTCATTTCTGATGCAAAACGAGACTGTGAAACAGAAAATGAGAAGTTGAAGTTAGAGGGCATGTTAGAAGATCACAAGAAATTGTTGTACCCAAATTGTGAAGATGGCAGCACAAAGCTCGGTACCACACTGGAATTGTTGCGATGGAAGGCAGAGTGTGGTCTAACTGACTCCTCATTTGAAAAGATGCTGAAAATAATGAAGCCAAAGTTTCCAAAACATAATGAACTTCCCGAGAGTACCTACGAAGCAAAGAAGACTCTATGTCCTCTAGGATTAGATGTGCAAAATATACATGCATGCATTAATGACTGCATCCTCTACCGCGGTAAGGAGTATGAGAATTTAGATAAATGCCCGGTATGCAATGCATTGCGGTATAAGATCAGACGAGATGACCCTGGTGATGTTGAGGGAGAGCCCCTCCAGAAGAGGGTTCCTGCTAAGGTTATGTGGTATGCTCCTATAATACCAAGGTTGAAACGCATGTTCAGAAACAAAGAGCATGCCAGGTTGTTGCGATGGCACAAAGAAGACCGTAAGAAAGACTGGAAGTTGAGACACCCTGTTGATGGGTCACAGTGGAGAAAAATCGAGAGAGACTTCCCAGACTTTGTAGGTGACGCAAGGAACTTATGGTTTGGTCTAAGTACGGATGACATGGATCCTTTTGGGGAGCAGAGCTGAAGTCACAGCACCTGGCCCGTGACTCTATGTATCTACAACCTGCCTCCTTGGTTGTGCATGAAGCGTAAGTTCATTATGATGCCAGTGCTCATCCAAGGCCCGAAGCAACCGGGCAACGACATTGATGTGTACCTTAGGCCATTAGTTTAAGAACTCTTACAGTTGTGGGGCAAACCAGGTGTACGTGCGTGGGATGAGAACAAACAGGAGCCATTTGATCTACGAGGGTTGCTATTCGTAACCATCAATGATTGGCCTGCTCTTAGTAACCTTTCAGGACAGACAAACAAGGGATATAAGGCATGCACACACTGTTTAGATAAGACTGAAGGTACATATTTGCAGAAATGCAAGAAGGTTGTGTACCTGACGAATCGACGATTTCTTCCGACCAATCATCCCGTAAGAAAGAAAGGCAAGCATTTCAAAGGTGAGGCAGATCACCGGAAGAAGCCTGAACTCCCTACTGGTGATGATGTATTTGGTATGTTCAAGGACATAGAAGTAATCTTTGGAAAGGGTCCCGGCGGTCAATCAGTTCCGAACGACGTCGCTACAGGACACGCACCCATGTGGAAGAAGAAATCTATATTTTGGGAGCTGCCATATTGGAAAGTCATGCGTGTCCGCTCTTCAATCAAGGTGATGCACGTGACGAAGAATCTTTGCGTGAACCTGCTAGGATTCCTAGGCGTGTGTGGGAAGACAAAAGATACACCAGAAGCACGGGAGGACCAATAAATTATGAAAGACCCAAAGAACATGCATACACATAACAAGACGGATAAAGGGCGTCACTTAAGTCGTGCCAGCTATGCTCTTACCAAAGCAGAGAAGGAAATCTTTTTTGAAGTCCTTTACAGTATCAAGGTGTCGTCTAGCTTCTCATCTAATATAAAGGGGATAATAAATATGGCAGAGAAAAAGTTCCAAAACCCGAAGTCTCATGACTGTCACGTGATTATGACGCAGTTGCTTCCGATTGCATTGAGGGGGCTTCTACCGGAAAATGTTCGAGTACCCATTGTGAAGCAGTGTGCATTCCTCAATGCAATATCTCAAAGGTAATCAATCCAGATATTATTCCAAGGTTACAGAAGGATGTGGTACAATGTCTCGTTATTTTTGAGTTGGTGTTCCCACCATCCTTCTTCAATATTATGACGCATCTCCTGGTTCACCTAGTGGAAGAGATTGCCATTCTCGGTCCGGTATATCTGCACAATATGTTCCCCTTTGAGAGGTTCATGGGAGTCTTAAAGAAATATGTTCATAACCGTGCTAGACCAGAAGGAAGCATCTCCAAGGGATATGGAATAGAGGAGGTCATTGAGTTTTGTGTTGACTTTATTCCTGACCTTAAGCCGATTGGTGTTTCTGACTTGCGGCATGAGGGAAGACTAAGTGGAAAAGGCACGCTGGGAAAGAAAGCAATGATATGTAGGGACGGGGATTCTTTCACTAAAGCACACTATACAGTTCTACATAATTCCACCTTGGCAGCTCCGTATATCGAGGAAAACAAGAATATTCTACGCTCCAAAAACCCGGGGAAGCCTGAATCACTGATTACAGATGAACACATGAAGTCTTTCGGTGGTTGGATGCGGACACATCTCTTGAATGACACCACTGTTGGAGATCAGCTATACTTGTTGGCCGCGTCACCATCTTCTACTGTATTGAATTTCCAAGGGTACGAAATAAATGGGAATACATTCTACACGATCGCCCAAGATAAAAAGAGCACCAACCAAAATAGTGGTGTCCGCTTTGATGCAATAGACGAGAATGGACAAAAGGACACATACTATGGATACATAGATGAGATATGGGAACTAGACTATGGAGTCTCTTTTAAGGTCCCTTTGTTTCGCTGCAAATGGGTCAACCTGAATAGGGAAGGGGTAAAGATAGACCAGTTGTACGGAATGACAATAGTAGATCTCAACAATCTTGGTTATAGAGATGAACCATTCGTCCTAGCCAATGATGTGTATCAGGTTTTCTATGTGAAGGACATGTCCTCCAGACAGAAAAAGAGAGAAAATATGCAAACGAATACATCATATGATGAGCCAAAGCATCACATAGTTCTTTCAGGGAAAAGAAACATCGTGGGAATCGAGGACAAGACATACATATCAGAAGATTATAATAAGTTTGATGAAATTCCGCCATTCACAGTGAAAACTGACCCAAGCATTCCGTCAAGTAAAGAAGATGCTCCATGGTTACGTCTGAAGCGATCATAAGGAAGGACATATGCCAAGAAGTTCATGCTCATATTATGTAACTCTAGTTCATGTCTTTCGCGGTTTGTGGCTTCACCGAAGGATATCTTTCGCGGTTGGTGGCTTGACCGGGACTATATATAGGGGGGCCTTTAGTCCCGATTTTGTAGTCTCAGTTTTTAATATTAATAAATTTCTTGAGTGTTAGTCCTGTTTTGTGGCTGGACCGGGACTATGAAGAAGTTGTCCCGATTCGTACTTACCATTAAGATCTGATCTCCAAACGCGCGCGGTCACATATTAGGGAGTGCCTCTATGACCAGTTTCTTGGAGATGCCGGAGGACTGGGATCCGGCAGCATCTCCCTGAAACTGGTCGTAGTGGTGTCCCTGCTCTCGAAAACCATCTTGTAGCTTGTAACTTCTCTAACTAGATCAATACACCTGGGAGCTAACTAATTTCACATATTAGGGAGTGCCTCTATGACCAGTTTCTCGGAGATGCCGGAGGACTAGGCTCCGTCAGCATCTCCCTGAAACTGGCCGTAGTGGTGTCCCTGCTCTCGAAAAACATCTTGGAGATGTCTCAAACTGGCTGGAGGAGTAGACTCACAAGGATGGCTATTTATAGTACAAGAAGCTCGGCATAGTGTCGACACTTACGAAATAATGTCGACACTCACCCCTATTATTAGTGCTGACTCGTGTTTTGTCCCGGTTGGTGTCTCCAACCGGGACTAAAGGTTCATCTTTAGTCCCGGTTGGTGACACCATCCGGGACAAGGTACATGCCGCACGACATAATGTCGACACTCACCCTATCATTAGTGTTGCCTGGCCCAGCCTGCCAAAATCACACGCCAAGGCCATCTTCGCCGCCGCCTCACCCGTCTCCAGCGAGGTGGTCGCCGCCGCGGCAACCATCTTCGTCGCCTCACCCGGCTCCGTCGCCTCACCAATCTCTGGCGCAGCCATCGCCGCGGGAGCCATCGCCGGCGCCTCAGGATAAAAAGCGTAAGCGTACCGCTACTCTGCGTCGTGGTAAGCGATCGCCGAAACATAAACAAGAGCCTCTTCCAAAAGTACCAAAGGTTCCCCCCAAGAGAGCTTATGACTGTACTGAAGAGGAGACTGCGGCGATCGTTGATGCGGAAACGACAATGTTTTTCGCTAAGCTGAAGCGGCCGAAAGCGCCAGAGTTCCCCAGCACCAAAGAAGAAAAAGCCAAAGTGTTGAAAATGCTAATGACTCTTCATCAATCCGAGTCAAAGCTGTCATCAGACTATGAGCATTCTATTCTCAAGTCACATGCGGCACAACAAGCCTCGAAGAGCAGTACTGATGCAAGCGAGAAATCTGTTGCCCAGCTTGGAGAACAAGCAAAACAGTCTTGCGCCCCTCTCAAGGTGATTTCCCATAACAATGTGGGGTCGAGTAAATATGGGGCCGAAGAGCAGTATAATCCAGAGGTAGTTGCACAATACGGAGAAGCTGCCGCTGCTCAAGGTATGAGTATTTCCCAGTACTTATCCCAGTTAGAGTACTTCCCCGTGAGTGAAGTAGCATACAAATACCTGTACAGCAAACATCTCGTCAAACCTGAGGAGGTAAATAATCTTCCAACAAAAATGCGAAGATTGCATAACTGGTACATGCATGCCACAAAGGCCGGGGCTAACTGGATAGTGCTGAGGGTTAAAAAAAGCATCATGGGAAAGAAAAGGATGACATGATATCCATTGAATTTGATGAACTATTTCAATTATTCAATCAAGACGCCTTGGACAAATCGATCATCAGTGCCTATTGTCTGTAAGTACTAATTATGTAATTAATTTAGTCTCCAGCTATCTCACCTTGTTTATTGTATGTATATAATCATACTGTAATATGCAGAATGAAGATTCTCGAATGCAGCAGAGGACAAATCTATGACATTGGCTTCATTGACCCATATTGGGTTCATGAAGCTAATCTCAAAACAAGCCCCCAGGATACGGAGGATAATATAGTACACGCGTAAATGTTTCAAGAAAGCAAAAGGGAAATACTTTTTCCTCACAACTTCGAGTGAGTGTTATTGTCTTGTATACACTTTCTATTTTGCTTACTCGATGTTAAGTATATAATTGATTAGTTATGCATTCGCATCCTCCACTATATTCTGTTAATCATTCAACTTGACAAAGGGCGTGTACTAGTCATGGACTCGAAACATAAACCCCTTGAGCAGTGGAAGGACATGCAGATGCTTCTCCAGCGGTAATTCTAATTATTACGACACTATATCGGCAACGTTCGTGAATTTTATGATATCAAGTAATTAATAACTTATGTTATTCGTTTTCTTCGCCGGACAGCGCTTGGAAACGGTTCACCAACAAGGCTAGGGGTGTTTGGAAAACGAAGCTTACATTTCAAGCACTAGATGTAAGCACCACTAGCTATATCCGCGCATTTCTTTGATTATAGTTTTGATACAGTTATTATCATGCTTGATTATTATTTTGATTGAACTATGTTCTCGTAAAGTGCCTGACGCAGGGACCAGGTAACAATCTATGTGGATACTATGTTTGCGATTTCATCCGGCAGACGTGCGATGAGAAGGGCAGAAATTTAGAGCAACTCCAAGTACGTAAACAATTTCTATAGTTTTTAATTACAATCAAATTGTGTTTAGTTTCATTCATATAGGCTGACTCCTTTTTTAAATCAGATCGAAAGTCTACGGGACGGTCTTCTGCCAAAGGATCGCGTACGAGCAATTCAGGAGGAATTGGCGGGATTCTTGGATGCAGAAGTCCTAAACCCAAAAGGGTACTATTCGGCTATGTATAGACAATAGGGATTGTACAAAGAGCAACTTTTGTATGTAGTGCATGAACTCGATCTGTGTATCGAATATAATATTGTCATGATGATCTTGTGTAATATAATGGTTCCTTCATTGATGAGTGCAAAACACTAAATAAACAATAAAACAACATAAATGAATTCTCTGCCGCGGCACAAAAAGTGGCCAAAATGCTGTCGCGGCAACAAAAGTTGCCAAAATGAATTCTTAGCCGCGACAGAAGCTTATTTGTCCCAGTTCGTATTACGAAATGGGACGGTTGTTCCTCCCCCCTCGCACGGAGCAGCGGCCACGTGTATGATCTTTTGTCCCGGTTGGTGGGGCAACCGGGACTAAAGGTTTGGGCTTTAGTCCCGATTGCCCCGTCCCGGTTGGGTAACCGGGACTAAAGCCCCTTACCAACCGGGACCAATGGGTCGTTCTGCACTAGGGGGTTATGATACATGACAGATTAAACACCAATGATCTCATTAAAATAAAGAATTTTTATGTGAAGACAAGAGCCTGTGTTTTATCTGATGAAGGAACAAATGAAACAATGCTGCATCTTTTCTTCTCATATGATTTCAGCCAGAATATATGGTGGAAAATTGAAGAATAGGACATTGATATGGATTTCATGAAGATCCTCATCGATGCTAAGAACAGAACAAATAACCCCTTCTTGAAAGAAGCCATGATTGCTGGATGTTGGAGTATATGGAATCATAGGAACAAAATTATCTTTGACAATGAACACAGAGATAAGGAGCACTGTTACTCATTTTTTAAACTGCTATCCAGGACATTAGACATAGAGTTAAGCATAGTCTAAAGGAATACATGCAAACTTGGCTTGATCTTTTGTTTTTTCTCGTTCCTTACCCAACATCCCTTGTAATTACCACCTATGGCTGTTTTTATAAATATGAAAATGATACAGTGGGGGTCTTCCCCACTATATTTGCGTAAACAAAAGAACCTGAAAAAATAAATATCGTGTATATATACTACAAATTAAGATTAGACGCTGGCACTTTGGAAAAACTTACTCATGGAAACAAATGTGCTAAGATGATTAGACGCTACATTTTTGTGGAATCTATCTACCAGGTGTGCTTCTTTTGGTGACTACTTTATGTTAGATAAGTGTAGGATATTCCTTATTTTTTTCGGCTTTCAACTTTAAACAACGACTCTGAGTGTAAACCCATAAAATATTTTATATATAAAACTTGGAACGAAACCCTCTCTCGTGGTGAACTGCAGAATTCGCTGGTCATATTGCCCCCTTGGATGAGATAACCAAGTTGAGGGAGAAATCAAGGTTCTGTCTTATTCTAGAGGAAAGCCATTCATTTGGTGTGGTTGGAAAGTCTGCACGGGGCCTTGCTAAACATTATGGAAAGTAAGTGTTTGGTGTTTACGCATAGCCTTGTTATTTCTATATATGAAACCTCCTTACATTGTTCGGATTAATAAGATTGATATAATCACTCTCGGAATGGGAACCGCATTGGCTAGCGATGGTCGCTTCTACACAGAAAGCACCAGAGTTATTAATCATCAAGTAGATCCAATTTCAGATTGCTAAAACATCATCTGAGATTAAAAAAAATTGTGTAAAACATTTTGAGCTTTGGATGATTAAGGGGTTACATTTTTGCAGCGTCGAAGTCTCTACCTCTTTGCCAACCTATCTTGCCAGTGCTGCAGTTTATGTTGTCGACTATCTGGAGGATAATTTTTCAGTTCTGACCAACCTAAGGAGCAATGTTGCTTTTCTACATAAAGGTAAAGATGCTTCTCTTGGCATTTAACTTTTACTATAGTAGTGGAACTCATGGTATAAAGCCTGCTACCTCTTGTGTGGTCACCCACCTTGATGTATTTGATTTGATTGACGGACTGTCGGATACACTAGGGCTTCATATTTCTAGCCATGTCCAGTCACCTATTTTCTTCCTCAAGCTGAATAAATCGAAGGGTTCTCTTACCACTGACCAAGATTTTGTTGAAACCATTACGGAGAAGGTAAGTTATAATTGGAGTGGCAATTAACATGAATATTCATAAGCATGTATTCATGCATCTTTTCTCCACTAGGCTTTGAAGGAAGATTTAGTTGTCGTCGTCCCATTGAAGAGGTTAACTTTCGACAGGTGCAAGCTCCCGGTTGGGATCCACCTATTCGTTGCAGCTGGTCACACGGAATCAAACATCTTCAAAGTATGTTCATCTTTGAAGAGGTTTTCCATGTCAGTCCTTTCAGACCACAGTTGATCATGCGCTCCCTACAAGACTGTAAGAGACATTGGTCGTTTTCGATGCCCTGTGTACGCTAGCCTCAGTGTGGTTGGTTTATGTACATGGCTACTATATGTGTGCATTCATGGGGGCACGAGTTCGGTCGCATCCGTCGCCGACGCCGCCATTATTAAAGCGCTGTATTCGGTGGATGATTCAGAAATCCCGACCACAGTGTCACCGACTCCTCTTAATACTTGGTACTTACTTGTGCAAAATTTTAAGGACAAATACGACCGTATGTGGCCTATACAACAAAGGAGAAAATGGAAATTTGTATTTCCTTGAATAGTAGAAGTCCGGTCATTGCCGTGTTACTTGGACATTTTGTCATTTTGTATCGCTCACATACATCATAATTTGTATGACTAAGTTTAACGATAATAGTACATGCTTTTTTTTTTCAATTTTTTAAACTTTAAAATACCTTTTTACGATTTTCAAAAATAAATAGTTCACCAGGACTCGGGTTCCACTATGTATTTCCAGTGGTCGTTGGAGCATATTTAGGAGTTAGTATACAAATAGGAAGGCTAAAGCATATACTACTTTCAAAGGACATACTTCCTCTGGATCGGTTTATAGAGCTCACACTTAGTTCTAAATCATTAAATTGACAAAAAATACACGTATAAGATAATATATTACAAAAGATATATCATTGAAAAATATAACATCTAAAGTTTCTAATGTTATATTTTTATAACATATATCATGTATTTTTTGATTAGATATGCGATCTAGAACTACATACATGACCTATAAACCGATTGAGTGGGAGTAACATATATGTAAGCGTTCCTCCAGCATGCAAGAACAACATAGCAAACTAATGTGCCTTGAACCAGTGCAGAAACTCTAACACCATTTGGGATTCGTACTACAAACCGAATCTGACTTGCCCGATCTAGATCTTGGGGTTCAATTAATGCAAATCACGATTTTTTTTGAAAGGAATGCGGTAGGAGAAGCCCGATCTAGATCTTGGGGTTCAATTAATGCAAATCCCTATTTTTTTTAAAGGAATACGGTAGGAGAAGCTCTACAGTGAGTTTGTTTTGAAATAATAAGAATACAAATCTATGTCTGTGGGGACTTGAACCTGGGTGGCTGTGTTGTACATTCACTTCACTAACCAAGTGAGGTATGCTCACTTCTTTATACAGATCCCAATTATGAGATCAATTAATGAACATCCCATTCTAGATCTTGACTAATTATTTAGCTAATAGATGCAACATTGACTCACATTAATTGCAAATAAATCTGCATCTTGTGTGGCCGCTGCAAGGGCACTAAGTATCCAATCAACTTATTGTTTTGTTTATTCTTTTAGGATATGCAAAATTGTATGAATATGGAGTGAATGATCGATGGTTCTTTTCACCCATCTTGTGTTGAGCTTGTCTCCACACTTTTACTGTTAATTTACATGCATCCATATATCTTCGTCCCATATTTTTTGGGTAGCTATAGGAGAAGGCTTGCTTTCGTAAAGTTCTTCAAGTTTTTTTTCCTTTTTACTCTCGCAAGTACAAACAAGATAGAAGTACACATTAGTCCATGAAACCAAGTTCAAATTAAGCAAGTGCAACAGGAGTAAAACACAGAAAATATAGTATACGTAATCGAAAAAATGGACTATAACTAAATTTAAAAAATTAAAGTATCGTCTAGAAAAAATGTACTCCCTCCTTCACGGTTTGCAGGGCGCTCTACAAAAATCTCACGGACCTAGGCGTGAAGCGTATTGGCTAAAAATTAAGCCTATTAGTGAGCGGTTAAGGCGCATGCCTTGGTGGGAGACTGTTGCATGCATAGGAAGTTGGGAGAAAAGATGCCACATTAATTAACAATTAATTCTTATGCGCCTAGGAACATTGTAGTTTTGGAAAAACCCAAATTTGATTAGACGCCCTGCAAACCGTGAAGGAGATAGTAAATCAGCTTCTACGTGACTTATGTAAGCAGTAGACACTGGGTTACGAGATCAATTAATGCAGATCCTAATTAAGTAAATACATACGTAATATAAGATAGTAGTATCATGGTAAGATCATGTTTTTTAAAGGGAACAACACCCATGCTCTGCAGATCAATTAATGCAGATCCCATTTAAGGGATCAATTACATCAAATCCTGATCATGGGATCAATTAATGCAGATCCCAATTAAGGGATCAATTACCTCAAATCCCGATCATGGGATCAATTTGCAGATCCCAATTAACTAGAAGTTTACATTATAGTCAATAAGAACAATTTCAAATTAAGCACAAGTGCAACAAGAGTAAAAACACATAGTATGTTGATCTAGCAATGGACTATATGTTGATCTATGGACTTGTGCCGATCTTCACCGTTCTGTTTTGGGCTACAACTATGATTATTGTTGATCTGGCTATCGATCTATGCATCTGTTACTGTATTTGCTACTATATTTTTCGTATCGTATTTTATATGCAGAGACAAAAGAAAGAAGAAGGAAAAAATTGGGAAAACAAGTCCTTCAGCAAAGGCCACATATGTTGTTGGCAATAGGCCGGGAGATCTAGGAAGGCCATTTGCTCTGCGCATGGGCCCAGGAACACCACAAAGGGGCCGGCATATGCCCTAAGCAGTGTCCTCGTGGCACACGGCGGAGCGGGACACATGACACAGTTATTTAGGAGTTAGTATAAAAATAGGAAGGCTGTTGGCCGATGGAAAAGCATATGCTACTTTCAAAGGACATACTCCCTCTGGATCGGTTTATAGAGCTCACGCTTAGTTCTAAATCATTAATTTTACAATAATAGTATAAGATATATATTAAAAAGATATATCATTAAAAAATATAACATCTAAAGTTTCTAATGTTATATTTTTATAAAATATATCATGTATTTTTTTCATTAGATATGCAATCTAGAACTACATGCAGGACCTATGAACCGATCGAGAGGGAGTAACATATATCTAAGCGCTCCTCTAGCATGCAAGAACAACATAGCAAACTAACGTGCCTTGAACCAGTGCAGCAACTCCAACACCACTTGGGATTCGTACACATAACCGAATCAGACTTGCCCGATCTAGATCCTGGGGTTCAATTAATGCAGATCCTTATTTTTTTGAAAGGAATGCAGTAGGGAAATCCCTACAATAAGTTTGTTTTAAAATAATAAGAACTCAAATCTGCGTCCATGGGGATTTGAACCTGGTTGGCTGGGTTGTACATCCACTTTACTGTCACTTCTTTATGCAGATCCCAATTATGAGATCAATTAATGCAGATCCCGATCTAGATCTTGACTAATTAATTAGCTAATAAATGTAACATTGACTCACATTAAATGCAAATAAATATGCATCTTATGACCACTACAAGACTAGTAAGTAGCGCAACAACTTATTAATTTGTTTAATCTTTTAGGATATGCAAAAACTTATTAATATGCAGCTAGTATGATCTATGGTTCTTTTCACCCATCTTGAGTTGAGCTTGTCTCCACCCTTTTACTGCTAATTGACATGCATCCATAAATTTTTGTCCCATATTTTTGGGTACCTATAGGAGAAGGCTTGGTTTCGTAAAGGTCTCCAAGTTTTTTTTCCTTTTTACTCTCGCAAGTACAAACAAGATAGAAGTACACATTAGTCCATGAAACCAAGTTCAAATTAAGCACAAGTGCAATAGGAGTAAAACACAAATAATATAGTATATGTACTTGAAAAAATGGACTATAACTAAATATAAAAAATTAAAGTATCAAGCAGAAAAAACGTAAATCAGCTTCTACATAACTTATGTAAGCAATAGACACTGGGTTACGAGAGCAATTAATGCAGATCCCGATCCTGGGGATCAATTAATGCAGATCCTAATTAAGTAAATACATATGTAATACTCCCTTCGTCCAAGAATAGATGTCTTAAATTTTTCAAATTTTGGATGAATCTATATACTAAATAGTGTCTAGATTCATTCTAATTTTGACAAATTTGAGACATCTATTTTAGGACGGAGGGAGTATAAGATAGTAGTAGTGTCATGGTAAGATCATGTTTTTAAAGGGAACAACACCCATGCTCTGCAGATCAATTAATACTGATCCCAATTAAGGGATACATTAATTCAAATCCCGATCATGGGATCAATTAATGCAGATCCCAATTAACTAGAAGTAGACATTATAGTCCATAAGTACAACTTCAAATTAAGCACAAGTTCAACAAGAGAAAAAGTACATAGTATATTGATCTAGCTATGGATTATATGTTGATCTATGGAGTTGTGTCGATCTTCACTGCTGTGTTTTGGGCTACAACTATGATTATTGTTGATCTGGCTATCTATCTATGCATCTGTTACTGTATTTGCTACTATATTTTTTGTATCGTATTTTATATGTAGAGACAAAAGAAAGAAGAAAGAAAAAATTGGAAAAAACAAGTCCTTCAGCAGAGGCCACATGTGTTGTTGGCAATAGGTTGGGAGATCGGAAGGCCATTTGATGTGCGCATGGGCCCAGGCACACCACAAAGGGGTCGGCCTATACCCTAAGCCGTGTCCTCGTGGCACACGGCGGAGCGGCACACACGACATAGTTATTTAGGAGTTAGTTTAAAAATAGGAAGGCTGCTGGCCGATGGAACCGTATACTACTTTCAAAGGACATACTCCCTCTGGGTCGGTTTATAGAGCTCACACTTAGTTCTAAATCATTAATTTGACAATAATAGTATAAGATAATATATTACAAAAGATATATCATTGAAAAATATAACATCTAAAGTTTCTAATGTTATATTTTTATAACATATATCATTTTTTTATTAGATATGCAATCTAGAACTGCATGCAGGACCTATAAACCGATCGAGAGGGAGTAACATATATGTAAGAGTTCCTCTAGCATGCAAGAACAACATAGCAGTGGCGGAGCCCGAAACGAAGGAAGAGGGGTGCTAACTTCTAGAAGCGACCTTCAGTCCATCGCTACTATACCACCAGGGCAGATGATTAGGCTACATGAACGAGCATATACCGTGATAGTACTGGTCCCGGTTGGTAAGGGGCATTAGTCCCGGTTACCCAACCGGGACGGGGCAATCGGGACTAAAGCCCCAACCTTTAGTCCCGTTGCCCCACCAACCGGGACAAATGGGGGTACACGTGGCGGCGTCAGAGGGCGAGGAGGGTGGAGCATTACTCTCGGTTCGTAACACGAACCGGGACAAATAACCATCTGCCGCGGCAGAGATTTGGCATATTTCTCTGCCGCGGCAGGTTCATTTTGGCACATTTTGTTGCCGCGGCAGCATTTTTGCCACTTTTTGTGCCGCGGTAGAGAATTCATTTAGGTTGTTTTATTGTTTATTTAGTGTTTTGCACTCATTAATGAAGAAACCATTATATTACACAAGATCATCATGACAATATTACATTCGATACACGGATCGAGTTCATGCACTACATACAAAAGTTGCTCTTTTTACAATCCCTATTGTCTATACACAGTCGAATAGTATTCCCCTTTTGGGTTTAGGACTTCTGCATCCAAGAATCCCGCCAATTCCTCCTGAATTGCTCGTACGCGATCCTTTGGCAGAAGACCGTCCCGTAGACGTTCGATCTGATTTTAAAAAGGAGTCAGCCTATATTAATAAAACTAAACACAATTTGATTATAATTAAAAACTATAGAAATTGTTTATGTACGTGGAGTTGCTCTAAATTTCCGCCCTTCTCATCGCACGTTTGCCGGATGAACTCGCAAACATAGTATCCACATAGATTGTTACCTGGTCCCTGTGTCAGGCACTTTACGAGAACATAGTTCAATCAAAATAACAATCAAGCATAATAATAACTGTATCAAAACTAGAATCAAAGAGATGCGCGGATATAACTAGTGGTGCTTACATCTAGTGCTTGAAATGTAAGCTCCGCTTTCCAAACATCCCTAGCCTTGTTGGTGAACCGTTTCCAAGCGCTGCCCGGCGAAGAAAACGAATAAAATAAGTTATTAATTACTTGATATCATAAAATTCACGAACGTTGCCGATATAGTGTCGTGATGATTAGAATTACCGCTGGAGAAGCATCTACATGTCCTTCCACTGCTCAAGGGGTTTATGTTTCGAGTCCATGACTAGTACACGCCCTTTGTCAAGTTGAATGATTAACAGAATATAGTGGAAGCTGCGAATGCATAACTAATCAATTATATACTTAACATCGAGTAAGCGAAATAGAAAGTGTATACAAGACAATAACACTCACTCGAAGTTCTAAGGAAAAAGTAATTCCCTTCTGGTTTCTTGAAACCTTAATGCGTGTACTGTATTATCATCCGTATCCTAGGGGCTTGTTTTGATATTAGCTTCATGAACCCAATATGGGTCAATGAAGCCAATGTCATAGATTTGTCCTCTGCTGCATTCGAGAATCTTCATTCTGCATATTACAGTATGATTATATACATGCAATAAATAAGGTGAGATAGCTGGAGACTAAATTAATTACAGAATTAGTACTTACAGACAATAGGCACTGATGATCGATTTTTCAAAGGCGTCTTGATTGAATAATTGAAATAGTTCATCAAATTCAAGGGATATCATGTCATCCTTTTCTTTCCCATGATGCTTTTTTGTAACCCTCAGCACTATCCAGTTAACCCCGGCCTTTGTGGCATGCATGTACCAGTTATGCAATCTTCGCATTTTTATTGGAAGATTATTTACCTCCTCAGGTTTGACGAGAGGTTTACCGTACTGGTATTTGTATGCTACTTCACTGGGGAAGTACTCTGACATGGTTATACCCTACGGGTACGTGATCTTAGCATACCTGGTCCAGCCCAAGGAAGGCCCACGGCAGATGTACGCCGGCCCATGACGATTTTCGGGTGGCCAAGGCCCATGACGCCTTCGGATCCTTGGAGAGCAAGACTAGTGTAGATAGGAAATTAAATGGGGTAAAACCCTAGAACTTGTAACCGACTAGGTCTAAGCCCGGGACCTGCCTGAGTCTATATAAAGGCTAGGAGGGCACGACCTAGATCTCTCTCTCATACTTTCGCATACACACCTCCACGCCAGATTGCATCCGCGCACCCCTGTAACCTTCGGTTGCGCCGTAATCAAGAGCAGACAAGCAGGAGTAGGGTTTTCCCTCCGGGGGCCTGAACCTAGGTAAACCTTGTGTCCCCGTGTTGCTTGTTTGCCAACTGTTCCACGATCTCCAGCATCCCCATCTTCTCCAAAACCCAAATCCATAACAATGGGCATTGATGAGATCAAACCTCGTCAATTGGCGCCGTCTGTGGGAACTGGGGACGCTGATTGTGCGGTCGTGACGGTCCCAACCCGATCGATCTACAACTCTGTGGCGACGGAGAGTCACCTCCTCTTCGGCTCTTTCGACTTCACCGCCCACTCACCGGCCACCATCAAGGACTTCGAGCCCGTAGGCGACGGACTCGAGATCCTATTCGGTAGCTTTTGCTTCTAGGTGGGGCAAACCGGCACCCTCCGCCTCCCAGAGCGGGTCCCCCTACCATCATATAGGCCCGCTTCATGGACCCCACACCCCGTGCTACACACAACATCATCAACAGATGATTCCTACGATAGCAGCAGCTGCAACTCCGATCTGTGCGACCCGCCATCAGATGTAGGAATCTACGGTTCCGGATCTGAAAGCTGCGGTAGCAGCGGACCGATCTACGAGCGCTACCAATGCGCCGTAGTCATACAGGCTGACGGGGATCAACAAACACCCAACCCACCGCCCAACCCGCCGCCTAACCCTCCAGAACGAAACGGTGGGAACATAAGAAGCAAGTCCCCCCACCCGAAGGGGAAAACAACGACCATGTCATCCGCCTTAGCAAAGAAGGATGGGCCCAGGTCTGCAACACCGTGGCAGGCAACATAGTACTGCCTGCAGACGCCTCCCGGGATATGCTGATGGCCTACCACCTGCTCCTGATCGAGGAGCACAAGAAGTAGGTCAAGATGCAGGAGGTGCTTGACAAACGCAAGCAAGCAGCCTCGGAGTCCAGCGCGCGACGAGCCGCGCTCTCTGCCATGGGCATCGGCTCCAGCTCGAACGCCAACCAAGGCAACAAGCACCGCTCTCGGATGGAGAACATGGATCCCCAGGAGCGCCGTGAGGTGACGCGAACTCTCCACACATCCTTCATGGAGATGGACGCCGACGGCAACGTCATCCTGAAAATGCCGCAGGCCGCGATCATGGCAGCCACTGCGTACCTCGCGGCCCAACCACCTCTGGAGGGGGACCCGAAGTGGGCCATGCACAAGTCCGCGCTTACCGGACTAGGACTCGTCGGAGCTGCGCTCCACCAGGAAGCTCCCACGGAGCCGAAGAAGAAAGCTCCGGTCAGTTTTGACCGCAGCCCCACCCCTTCATCCGAGGAAGAGGAACATGACCTTCCTCGAAGGAAGAAGAGTTTGCGCCACCGCAATCACGACTACGACACCAGAGACGCGCTCACACAGCGCAAAATCGACAAAGCGCGAGCCAAGAGCGCATGATCGTCTGAATCCGAGATGGACGAAGACGAAGGAGAACTCTGCGGAGCCCGATGCGTCAGCAGATCTGTTCGGCGAACAAAGATGCCGTGCAATTTCAAGCTTCCTTCGGATACTCCGAAGTTCGACGGCACACAAGACCCAAAGGCGTGGCTCAGCGACCACCTATCGTCCGTCAAATTGCACGGTGGAAACAAGGAAACCGCCATGCAATGCCTTCAACTGCAGCTGATAGGAGCGGCCCGGATATGGCTCAGCAGCCTATCTTCAGGGTCGATCCAAAGTTGGGATGAGCTAGCTTACAGCTTCATCCGAAACTTCAAGGGCACCAGCAAGAGGCCCGCCTCAATCGAAGAGTTGCAAGCCTTCACTCAACGAACGGGCGAATCCATTCGCTCATACATACTACGCTGGTCCAACACAAAGAACTCCGCAGCCCACATCTCCGAAGAGAGGGCCATCGACGCCTTCAAGGACGGCGTCAAGCGCCAAGACTTCAAGGAGGAACTTGGGCGCGTCAAGCCCAAAACACTCGACCACCTCATGGACATCGCCAACAGGTGGGCTCACGGCGAAGATTCCATTCACCGAGCACAATCGGAAGAAGAAGACGACTACGGTAGACGGCGAGAGCGCCGTAGCAAGAGAAGATCGCGCGTCTACGACAATCGCGACGGACCCGACATGGTCGCGGCCGGCTACGCCGATCGCCGCAACGACGCCAACCGCAATAGTGGAGGACACCGCGGAGGAAACTTCCGCGACGGGGGACGCCCAGCGCAGTCATGGCAGCGCCGCGACCGCGATAACGGACCCTCAGCATACGAAAAGCTTTCGGGTCCATGCACCATCCACTTCTACATCGACAAGCAGGATGGAAAAAAGAAGGTGAGCCACATGCTCAAGGACTGCCGCGAGTTCCAGAAACTCAGCGAAAGCATGGTGCAGATGAGGCAGCAAGCCCCAATCCCTGTATTCGGAAACGCACCCGCGCCAGATGAAATAGCGCATGGAGCTCCTCCACCGCCACCTGTTGGAGGCCTGAACCAACCAGTCACACCAGCACAGAACAACGCTGGGAACGGGTATCCCCAGCCGAAAGGAGCACTGATGATTCATAAGGGGCGCCCCACGAATAGGGTGCAGAAGAAAATCACCCGACAAATCAACCTGGCCGTGGCAACTCCACCCGCCATCCCTGAGTACCTCAGCGTATTGGAGTGCTGCATCACGTTCAGTCGTTCGGATCACCCTTGCCAGATCCCTCGCCCAGGTCATGCTGCCCTGGTGCTGGAGGCACAGATCGGAGGTTTCGAGATGAGTCGCGTCTTCATGGACGGCGGCAGCGGCATCAACCTGATGTTGGCAAGCACTCTAGCATCAATGCGGATCCCACAGTGCAGCCTGGAACAATCAGACACAACGTTCCACGGCATCGTCCCAGGGAAGCGCATATTCCCCCTGGGCAAACTATGGCTCGACGTCATCTTTGGCAAGCCGGACAACTTCCGACTAGAACGGCTCGAATTCGAAGTGGTGGACTGGCCATCACAGTACCACGCCATCCTCGGGCGTGTAACATTCGCAAGGTTCCTGGCTGTCCCACACTATGCATACATGCTACTCAAGATGCCAGGACCGAAGGGCGTCATCACAATCCACGGGAGCTTCTACCGATCGAACCAATGCGATAGAGATTTCAACAGAATCTCCCAATCATTCGGCATGCAGGAGGATCTCCTAAGGCTCCGCGAGGTGACGGACAATGGGGCACCCCTAGTCGCATGACAAAACGCACCTGACATGTCTTTCGACTCCACCGTCAACATAAAGAAGGTGCAGGTCCATCCGACGGATGCCTCCAAGACGGCGTTGATCGCCAACGACCTCAGCCCCGCATAGGAAGGCGCGCTCGTCGAATTCCTCCGTGAGCGCTGGGAAATCTTCGCCTGGTGTCCTGCGGACATGCCAGGAGTTCCCAGGGAATTCGCCGAGCATGCACTCAACGTCTTTCCAGACACCAAGCCCGTCACGCAGTCCATCAGGAGACTGTCCGAGCCACGAGCCGAAGCTATCGGCCAAGAAATCAACATACTACTCGCTGCAGATTTCATCAGGGAAATCAAAGAAAGCGAGTGGCTTGCAAATACAGTGATGGTCCCAAAGAAGGACACGGACATCCTGCAGATGTGCGTGGATTTCACGTCGCTAAACAAGCATTGCCCAAAGGACCACTTCCCTCTTCCTCGGATCGATCAGATCATCGATTCGACTACAGGTTACGAGAAACTCTCCTTCCTCGACGCCTACTCAGGCTACAACCAGATTCGACTCAAGGTCGAAGATCAGGAGAAAACGACGTTTATCACACCGTTCGGAGTGTTCTGCTACAACACAATGCCCTTCGGGCTAAAGAACGCAGGCGCCACGTACCAGCGATGCATGCAAGCATGCCTCAAGGACCAGAGCTGTCGCAACGTTCAAGTCTATGTCGACGACATAGTCATAAAAACCAGGGAGGCAAGGACACTTATCGACGATCTCCGCGAGACGTTCGACAAACCTCGATCGCTACATGATAAAACTCAACCCCGAAAAGTGCGCCTTCGGTGTCCCATCAGGTCAGCTGCTTGGGTACTTCATCTCTCAGCAAGGGATCGAGGCGAACCCGAAGAAAATCAGAGCCATCATGGCGATGGAGAAGCCGAAGAACCTCAAGGGTGTCCAGCAGCTCGCAGGACGAATAGCCGCGTTGAGCAGATTCATCAGCCGCATGGGCGAGAAGGCCTGCCATTCTACCAGCTGCTACGCAAGGCAGATAAGTTCGAGTGTACGCCCAAAGCCGACGATGCATTCGAAAGCCTCAAACGGCTTATCTCCACCTCGCCCGTCCTGGTCACGCCAAAGGAGCGCGAGCCTCTGCTGCTGCACATAGCAGCCACACACCAGGTGGTCAGCACCGTGCTAGTGGTCGAACGACCCGAAGAAGGCAAGACCCACGGGGTCCAACGCCCAATCTACTACCTCAGCGAGGTACTGACGCCAACAAAACAGAGGTACCCTCACTACCAGAAACTCGCCTACGGCGTGTTCATGACGGCTCGACGGCTGAGCCATTACTTCCAGGAGAACCAGGTGATGGTCGACAACGAGGCACCCCTGAACAGCATCCTGAATAACCCAGAGGCCACAGGACGCGTGGCCTTGCGGGGCATTGAGCTGTCGCCTCTGGACATCGTCTATGAGAAGCGACTCGCAATCAAATCTCAAGTCCTCCCGGACTTCCTTGTTCATTGGATGGAGCTGCAGCTGCCAGACACCCCAGACATGTCGCAGTCATGGACAATGCACTTCGACGGCTCCAAGCGTGAAGCTGGAGCAGGAGCCGGGGTCATACTGACCTCCCCGTAGGGCGACCAGATGAAGTACGTCCTCCGGATGAAATTCCGAGCTTCCAACAACGAGGCCGAATACGAAGCCCTCATCCACGGCATGAGGATGGCAAAGATCTGCGGCGCAACGCGCCTGGTCATCTACGGTGACTCCAACCTCGTCGTCCAGCAGACGATGAACGAGTGCGACACACACGCCGAAAACATGATCGCGTACCGCGCGCTCTACAACGCACTCGAAGGAGAATTCGACGGCTGCGAGCTTCGGCACATCGGAAGAGAAAGCAACGAGGAAGCCGACAGACTCGCCAACATCGGCTCCACCTGCGCAAAGGTGCCACTAGGTGTGTTCCTCGAACAGATCTGTGTGCCATCCATCAAGCGGAAATTCCCCAAGGGATCACCCGAAGAAGCAGAACACTCGGGGGCTACGCCTCCCGAAGGACATGAAGGACCCGAGAAACTGGACACAGAGGTCGCTATGGTCAACCTAATGCAGGTCATGGCAGTCGAAGAAACTTGGACGCGACCGTACCTCCAGTTCTTGATAAACGGAGAACTGCCTGACAGCCCGACAGATGCCCGACGCATATCTCGTCGGTCAAAAGCCTTCACCATCATCAATGGCGAGCTGTACAAGCGCAGTATTACGGGTGTACTACAAAGGTGCGTCACCATCGGTGACGGGAAAGCCATCCTCCAAGACATCCACGAGGGCATCTGCGGCCATCACGCAGGCAGCCGCTCCCTTGTCGCCAAAGCTCTACGAGCCGGATTCTACTGGCCAACGACCATGAGCGATGCAAAGTACATCGTCCGAAGATGCAACGGGTGCCAACGGTTCGCCGATAAACCGCACGCACCCGGGTCAGAGCTCAGACCCATACCTATAGCCTGGCCCTGTGCTCAATGGGGCCTCAACATGATCGGCAAACTGCCAAAGTCCTTGAAAGGGGGGCACGTTTACCTCCTGGTCGCAGTCGACAAATTCACCAAGTGGGTCGAGGCCATGCCAGTCACCAACCAAAAGGGCAAGACTGCCGTCAAGTTCTTCGAATCCATTGTCTACAGGTTCGGCATACCGCACAGCATCATCACTGACAATGGATCGAACTTTATCTCCAAGGAATTCCAGGACTTCTGCAAAGGCCTCGGGATCAACATCACGTATGCCTCAGTGGCACACCCGCAAACGAACGGGAAAGTGGAAAAGGCCAACGACCTAATCGGCGCTGGCATCAAGAAGCGCCTCATGAGTCCACTCGAACGGAAAGCTGGAGCCTGGACGAAAGAGCTACCATCCGTCCTGTGGAGCTTACGGACTACGCCAAACAGCTCCACCGGCTACACGCCGTTCTTCATGGTGCACGGAGCCGAGGCTGTGCTACGACCCGAAGTACGCCACCAGGCCCCCCGGGTCGTCGCTTACAGCGAAGCCGAATCCACGGCTGCGCTCGAAGATGCCTTCGACACACTCGACGAAGCAAGAGACGTAGCAGCAGCTCGATCAGCGATGTACCAGCAGAGTCTCCGCAACTACCACAGCCGACGGCTACGCCCAAGGTCCTTCGTCGAACGAGACCTCGTCTTGCGACTCAAGCAAGAGCGACCGAAGAAATTCGAGTCGCCATTGGAAGGACCCTACATTATCACCGAAGTCATCCCAGGTGGCACCTATCGTCTCAAGCACGTCTGGAGTCACATACTCCAACCCATGGAACATCGCACACTTGCGGCGATTCTACCCATAGCTACCTACCCCTTTACTTTCAATAAGGCTTTTCAGCCAAGGCTATTCAGCAGAACAATGTACTTCCTCCATTACGATATAAATAAAGCTAAGTGTCCCGCCCCAAAATCTCGTTCGCTACTTGCAACTTTACTTTATGCTACAAACTCACTCGGGGACTCCCCCCACCTCATGATTTCATCGACCGAGGATCACACGTGTACACCTGAGTAGCTGACAACGTCAGGCAAACGAAAAGGACACGTACTCAAACAAAGCATTGCGTGCTCACAACAAACAAACCTTTATAACAAAGGGCACAACACGCCCAGTCGAAATATACAAATTTTACATCTATCTCTTTTACAGGTACTACCTATTCTGAAGAATAACTTGAGCACGCTGCTCAAACAAATCTACGACCTGTTCGGCATACTGCCTTACAGCCGCATATTGCGGACGCATATCCCACTCGCCACCATCTGGTCGAAGAGGTGGCCCAGCGGCTACAACAGACAGATCTACATCAGGTCGATGCAGCCTAACAAGGGACAACGCAGCCTTCACCCCTGCAACGAGCTGCTGCCTCACCAGTTCCTGGACACGAGTCACGCTCCGAAATCTAGACAGAAGGCCGGTCATGGATGTTGGCACATCATCCAGGGGAAACATCACATGCAGAGCCGACGAGAGCGAAGTCTGCACTTGACGAAGCACCCGCAATACTTGGTGAACGCGATCCTGCACCGTCGCTAGAGCCATGGCACGGTCACGATCCATCCAGAAGAAACCGCCAGCTTCCATGTCTTGTTGAGTCAAGCAATTGACCCGAACAGCGACACGCTCCTTCTCCTCCCTCGGAGCAAGGTTAGCACCTGCGACACTCGCACAACATAAAACGCAAGGCCAGCAGGCGCATCCGAAAAACTGAGTTGCAGCTCGAAACAAAGAATAGCTTACATTGAAGCTGCTCAGACAGCCGAAGCAGTTCCGCCATCAAGTACACCTCTCTGGCTGCACCACGATCTTCCTTGGACTTCCAAACATCGGCGTGGCCACGCACCCCAAGCAACTCCTTCTCAAGACTACGAACACGGTCTCGAAGAAAAGAAAGTTGTGATGAATCATCCAAAGATGGCCGTTGCCGCGTTGCAGGAGAGGTGTCAATGGGATCAGCACCCGATGGAACCTAGAGAAGTAGAAAAGAAAAGGACATAAACATTCAGATGGAGAAGAGCACAACTCAACAAAATTCATTAAGCATAAAAAGGCCACTACGTGGCACAATGATTTTTGTTCCTCAACATAATTACAAGCAAAAGAAGACTACAAACTATCCTACAGCTACAACGCCTAAGACGCGGCACCCTGAGTAGCCTCGGAGCCGGATTGCCTCGCCTTGGCCTCTCCCTGCTGCCGCAGCGCATACTCGGACAGCAGATCAATGAGCTTTGGCCCATATCGCTTGCAGCGAGCAGAATAGGTAGCAAAGGCTACCTCGGATCCATCCGCGGTCGTCGGCATCCGGGAGGTGATCTGGGGAAGATCCAGCTCCGCTCCAGACGCCAAGGCCATCGCCAGCCCGACGAACGCGCCGATGCCCTTCTGCTTGCGCTTGTACGCCGCAGGCGCTTCGGCTGACAAAGCCTCCGCCAGGGCGTCAACATCATCAAGGTCCGCGCCCTTGGGGACAAGCTCCTTGTAGAAGCGGCCAAGGAGTTCCTTCGCCTTGGCAAGGGAGCTGACGACGGTGCTGCAGCGATCTTCGACCGCTGCAGTAGCATCATCCAGAGCACTCCCGTGCTCCAGAGCGCTGCGGTCAAACTCGATGCCTGCGGCATCTGAGACAAAAAAGAGAAGTAATGAAGAAAGTAACAAAGAAGAAAGACAAGAAAACGAAAATAAAGGAGCAAAATAAGGTACTCACCCGAAACAGCCTTGGCAGCAGCCATGAGCTTGCCCGCCACCTCTCTTTCACGCGCAGTCGCAGCCATGGCAAGCTGCTCCTCGCGGTCTGTAGCCTCCTGCTGCAGACGCTCCTTAGCCTTGGCCAGCTCCAGCTCAAGGCGCTCTTTCGCACCAGCGGTGTCCTCGGCCTTCTTCTCCGCTTGACCAAGGCTCTTTTTGAGAGCATCAATCTCACGGAGGGAAGTGTTATGCTCCTCTGCATTCAACACATACAAGCACCAGAAAGCAAGACAACAATGCAAAAAAAAGAGGTACCAAAGCATACAGGTACCTTGAAGCTGTTGGAGGTTGGCCTCCAGCACCAGGTGCTCCTGCACCAGTCGCTTGGCATCCTGCACAAAAGGCTGTAGGAAGAAGAAGTACCAGTAAGGAAAAGGACTTGGGGGCTGCGCCCACCACGAAGGAACAAATAGCAAAATTCGCACATGAAAACGCTCGGGGGCTCCCCCCGAAAACTCGAAGAAAGAACCAGACAAGAAATTTTTTTTAGACACTCGGGGGCTCCCCCCGTGGCAGGAAACAGAAGTACTTACATGCTCCGATGGCGACTCCGAAGGCCCGGTCGCAGCCTTCTGAGGCGCAACCACCTGAGCTCCCTGCGGAGAAGGGACCGGCGCAGCACCCTCAGAGGTGGCCACCATCTGAGGAGGAGGAGACGCAACCTTCGACTCTCCCATCATCTCCCGAGCACCATCGCTGGAGGAGTCATGGGAGGAGTGCCTGCACACGAAATATTTAGCACAAGCACAAAAGTCAACAGGAACAAGACAGCAGTACAAAAGAAACTTACGAGTCCAGTGAGCTCAGGTCGAAGACAGGAGGAGTCCTTCGGGCTCTCTTCTCCCCTTTCTTCTCTTCCTTCTTCTCTTCCTTCTTTTCTTCCTTCTTCCGCTTCGCTGGCGGGTGTGGCGCTACAGCCTGCACAGGAATGGCAGGAAAAGGGTAGGAAGAGCCTCCATGCTCGTCAGTGTGACGCTCAAGGAACAGAGGGTTCCTAGCAGTCGGAGGATCGAGGCATCCGAAGACTCGCTGGAGCTCCGCGATCGTTTGCGCGTGTGGTCCTCGCTCGACTCATTGGCATCTTCCGACGGAGATCGCGCCGACGGCAGCTCGGACACGGAATCCACCACGTCATTATGAGGAGCATCCGGAAATAATTCAGGCAATGGCGGCACCATGCCCGACACCTTGAAGCTCTGCAAAAAAGAAGGAACTTTGTTAGCAAACAAAGGAAAATAAATATGCAGTCGACGAAAAGCGCTACGCGCACGAATCTACACATGTGGAATGGCCAGCGTCGAAGAAAACGGAGGAGTCAGCGACTTCCCCGGGATTTTTTCTCCGGCCTTGAACTTCAGCAGCAAGTGAAGGGCCCTGTCAAGATCTCCCTCGGAGATTTTCTCAGCCAAAACTCTCGTCGGATCACGGCGCCCAGAATAAAGAAACATCGGGTGCGCCCTAGCCTGGAGAGGCTGCACCCGACGCTCGAGAAACGTGCGGATAATATCCACACCGTTCACTTCTTTCTCAGGAATCAACTGTAGATCCTCCACCCGACGGTAAAGGGCCTCTATCTCCGCTGACTGGCCATCCAAGATCAGGTATTTCCAGGACCTTTTCGGCTCGATTATCTAGGAGGAGTCGAAAGGAGCAAGACCAAAATGCTGCCCAACCACTATGGAGTCGCGAATGTAAAACCACCGCCTCTGCTAGTACTGGACAGATTCACACATAGAGAAAGAAAAGAAAAGAATATTGGCCTTGAGGGAGATGATGCAACCCCCAATGGGATAAACACCATCCGAACCAGATTGCCTCTTCACGGAATAAAGTTTCTGGAAGAGGCCAAAATGTGGCTCGATGCCGAGCCAGCACTCGCAGAAAGTGATGAAACAAGCAATGTGAAGAAGAGAATTGGGCGAAAGATGATGCAACTGGATGCGATAGAGAAAGAGAAGCCCAAGAAGGAAGTCGTGGACTGGGAAGGAAAACCCACGAATAACGAAGGCAAGAAACATAACCCGATACCCAGCGGGGGGACGGGGGATTACCTCGTTGCCGACCCATAGGGAGGTCTGACAGCCTCCCTATCTTGTGGGATCAAGCCCCGCTCGCGAAGTTTGCGGAGGTCACTCTCCCGCGTCTCTGATCGCCGCCAACCACCGTCGGTGACACGGGTAGCGGTGGCGCCTTTCTTTCCTCCGGCGGTGCTGGTACCAACCGCAGATGATGATTTCTTCGGTTTCCCCATCACGCAATTTTTTATATATTAATGGGTGGGAAAAAAAGGACGGGAAATAATGGGCGGAAAGAAAATTTTATTAGGATAGAACTGGAATTAAAGTACATAACGCAACTAACACAAAGTTACATAGAAGAACTGGAAATTAAGATATATGGCCAGATTAAGCCACAATCGGCCGAACTTGTTTTGCAATGTTGGAGTGATTCAGTCATGCTCCTGCCTACACCTATAATACTCGCCACTGTAGTCGTCGTACTCGCCGCGGCCGTCGTCGCCGTCGTTGTCGGGGTCGCCGTAGTTGAACCTTGAAGGCTGAGTACGAGTGGGCTGGACTTGAGGTTAGCGCAGGCGGGGCTAGAGTCGGCGGCCGTGTCGTAGGACATGACGCTCTGGAGAGTCCGACCGCGCCACCAAAACCGACGGCCGGCCTCGTTGAAGTTCGGAGGAGGTGGGTCATCATCCTCGTGCCTGGCGAGCGCCCTCTCACGCCGATCCACGAAGAAGGCTTCCCAAGTTGGGAAATAGTCGGGATGCCATCTAGGATTTCTCCGATGCTCCGGCGTGAGCTCGAAGTAGTAGTGGTTCGTGATGGCCATCCGACGCGCCACACCTAGAGGGACAGGAGGAACCGGCACGCCTCCGGCGCTCAGCATCCAGCCGACGGGGACACAGTAGCCCGGCGGGCAGGGGTAGTTCGAGGCGCAAAGCGCCTCCGCCTCCCTGGGAGTTAGTTCTACGGTGGAAGTCATGGGAAAGAGTGATGAGGTTGCAGGAAGATAACTGGAGGGAAGAACTGGCGGGAGAAATGCCGGGAAAAAATGGCGGGAAGAAAAATGGCTCATTTAGAACTTTCATTGGATCTCTGAAGAAACCACATATTGCGAGTCTAAAAATGATTTTTTCAAAAAATCACGGGCGATAGATCATGTACGTGTAGTACAAAACGGACCCACTTCCTACCGATTCGACAGACATTTGTCCTTTTTACCTGGGATGGACGAAAAGGTTTGAGATGTCCCGGTTGGAAGATAGTCCATGTAAGGTGGTCTAGTATTTTAGGAAAATGGGACGGTAGCATTCTGAAACGGCATTTTGGTGGTTACTTCACAAAACGACCCGTTTTTTGCGCTCGGAAAATGGAAAACGGATTTTCCGTGTGACAAAAAGGAAAACTTCCTCCTGCAACATTGTTCTCCATACCAATGTCCACACGCATGCATAATATGGGCACATCATCACAAACTATGCCGTGATTCAGCACATAACATCGGTCATCTGGACCGAAAGCCATGAAACCTCGAACATGATAGGTCATTTTGTGAAGGTTTTTTCGAGACATGATCAATATACCAAGTCTGGTATTTTTACTTTCAACTATGTCACATAATATGACACCATGCGAAGGATTTTCATTGTTCGGATTTTTTTTGAATTTATTATGCCTGTTTTGAATTTTCTGAATTTCTAACTATGGTCGAACTGGCGTGCATGAAGATAGGGGACGAGCATCGTTAGAACTTGCATTGGATCTCTGAAGAAACCACATATTGCGAGTCTAAAAATGATTTTTTCAAAAAATCACGGGCGATAGATCATGTACCTGTAGTACAAACCGGGCCCACTTCCTACCGATTCGGCAGACATTTGTCTTTTTTACCAGGGATGGACGAAAAGGTTTGAGATGTCTCGGTTGGGAGATATTCCATGTAATGTGGTCTCGTATTTTAGTAAAATGGGACGGTAGCATTCTGAAACGGCATTTTGGTGGTTAATTCACAAAACGACCCGTTTTTTGCGCTCGGAAAATGGAAAAGGGCTTTTCCGTGCGACAAAAAGGAAACCTTCCTCCTGCAACATTGTTCTCCATACCAATGTCCACACGCATGCATAATATGGGCACATCATTACAAACTATGCCGTGATTCGGCACATAACATCGGTCATTTGGACCGAAATTCATGAAACCTCGAACATGATAAGTCATTTTGTGAAGGTTTTTTCAAGACATGATCAATATACCAAGTCTGGTATTTTTACTTTCAACTATGTCACATAATATGACACCACGCGAAGGATTTTCATTGTTCGGATTTTTTTGAATTTATTATGCCCGTTTTGAATTTTCTGAATTTCTAACTATGGTCGAACCGGCGTGCATGAAGATAGAGGACAAGCATCGTTAGAACTTGCATTGGATCTCTGAAGAAACCACATATTGCGAGTCTAAAAATGATTTTTTCAAAAAATCAAGGGCGATAGATCATGTACCTGTAGTACAAACCGGACCTACTTCCTACCGATTCGGCAGACATTTGTCCTTTTTACCCGGGATGGACGAAAAGGTTTAAGATGTCCTGGTTGGGAGATATTCCATGTAAGGTGGTCTAGTATTTTAGGAAAATGGGACGGTAGCATTCTGAAACGGCATTTTGGTGGTTACTTCACAAAACGACCCGTTTTTTGCGCTCGGAAAATGGAAAAGGGCTTTTTCGTGCGACAAAAAGGAAAACTTCCTTCTGCAACATTGTTCTCCATACCAATGTCCACACGCATGCATAATATGGGCACAGCATCACAAACTATGTCGTGATTCAGCACATAACATCGGTCATTTGGACCGAAAGCCATGAAACCTCGAACATGATAGGTCATTTTGTGAAGGTTTTCTCGAGACATGACCAATATACCAAGTCTAGTATTTTTCCTTTCATCTATGTCCCATAATATGACACCACGCGAAGAATTTTCATTGTTCGGATTTTTTTTGAATTTATTATGCATGTTTTGAATTTTCTAAATTTCTAACTATGGTCGAACCGGCGTGCATGAAGATAGGGGACGAGCATCGTTAGAACTTGCATTCTATCTCTGAAGAAACCACATATTGCGAGTGTAAAAATGATTTTTTGAAAAAATCACGGGCGATAGATCATGTACCTGTAGTACAAACCGGACCCACTTCCTACCGATTCGACAGACATTTGTCCTTTTTACCCGGGATGGACGAAAAGGTTTGAGATGTCTCGGTTAGGAGATAGTCCACGTAAGGTGGTCTAGTATTTTATTAAAATGGGACGGTAGCATTCTGAAATGGAATTTTGGTGGTTAATTCACAAAACGACCCGTTTTTTGCGCTCGGAAAATGGAAAAGGGATTTTCCGTGCGAGAAAAAGGAAACCTTCCTCCTGCAACATTGTTCTCCATTCCAATGTCCACACGCATGCATAATATGGGCACATCATCACGAACTATGCCGTGATTCAGCACATAACATCGGTCATTTGGACCGAAAGCCATGAAACCTCGAACATGATAGGTCATTTTGTGAAGGTTTTTTGAGAGATGATCAATATACCAAGTCTGGTATTTTTCCTTTCAACTATGTAACATAATATGACTCCATGCGAAGGATTTTCATTGTTCGGATTTTTTTGAATTTATTATGCCCGTTTTGAATTTTCTGAATTTCTAACTATGGTCGAACCGGCGTGCATGAAGATAGAGGACGAGCATCGTTAGAACTTGCATTGGATCTCTGAAGAAACCACATATTGCGAGTCTAAAAATGATTTTTCCAAAAAATCACGGGCGATAGATCATGTACCTGTAGTACAAACCAGACCCACTTCCTACCGATTCGACAGACATTTGTCCTTTTTACCCGGATGGACGAAAAGGTTTGAGATGTCCCGGTTGGGAGATAGTCCATGTAAGGTGGTCTAGTATTTTAGGAAAATGGGACGGTAGCATTCTGAAATGGCATTTTGGTGGTTAATTCACAAAACGACCCGTTTTTTGCGCTCGGAAAATGGAAAAGGGCTTTTCCGTGCGACAAAAAGGAAAACTTCTTCCTGCAACATTGTTCTCCATACCAATTTCCACACGCATGCATAGTATGGTCACATCATCACAAACTATGTCGTGATTCAGCACATAACATCGGTCATTTGGACCGAAAGCCATGAAACCTCGAACATGATAGGTCATTATGTGAAGGTTTTTTCGATACATGATCAATATACCAAGTCTGGTATTTTTCCTTTCAACTATGTCCCATAATATGACACCATGCGAAGGATTTTCATTGTTCGGATTTTTTTTGAATTTATTATGCCCGTTTTGAATTTTCTGAATTTCTAACTATGGTCGAACCGGTGTGCATGAAGATAGAGGACGAGCATCGTTAGAACTTGCATTGTATCTCGAAAGAAACCACATATTGCGAGAATAAAAATGATTTTTTGAAAAAATCATGGCCGATAGATCATGTACCTGTAGTACAAACCGGACCAACTTCCTACCGATTCGGCAGACATTTGTCCTTTTTACCCGGGATGGACGAAAAGGTTTGAGATGTCCCGGTTGGGAGATAGTCAATGTAAGGTGGTCTAGTATTTTAGGAAAATGGGACGGTAGCATTCTGAAACGGCATTTTGGTGGTTACTTCACAAAACGACCCGTATTTTGCGCTCATGAAATGGAAAAGGGCTTTTTTGTGCGACAAAAAGGAAAACTTCCTCCTGCAACATTGTTCTCCATACCAATGTCCACACGCATGCATAATATGGGCACATCATCACAAACTATGTCGTGATTCAACACATAACATCGTTCATTTGGACCAAAAGCCATGAAACCTCGAACATGACAGGTCATTTTGTGAAGGTTTTTTCGAGACATGATCAATATACCAAGTCTGGTATTTTTCCTTTCAACTATGTCCCATAATATGACACCACGCGAAGGATTTTCATTGTTCGGATTTTTTTTGAATTTATTATGCCCGTTTTGAATTTTCTAAATTTCTAACTATGGTCGAACCGACGTGCATGAAGATAGGGGACGAGCATCGTTAGAACTTGCATTGTATCTCTGAAGAAACCACATATTGCGAGTCTAAAAATGATTTTTTGAAAAAATCACGGGCGATAGATCATGTACCTGTAGTACAAACCGGACCCACTTCCTACCGATTCGGTAGACATTTGTCCTTTTTACCCAGGATGGTCGAAAAGGTTTGAGATGTCTCGGTTGGGAGATAGTCCATGTAATGTGGTCTAGTATTTCAGTAAAATGGGACGGTAGTATTCTGAAACGGCATTTTGGTGGTTAGTTCACAAAACGACCCATTTTTTGCGCTCGGAAAATGGAAAAAGGCTTTTCCGTGCGACAAAAAGGAAAAATTCCTCCCGCAACATTGTTCTCCATACCAATGTCCACACGCATGCATAATATGGTCACATCATCACAAACTATGCCGTGATTCAGCACATAACATCGGTCATTTGGACCGAAAGCCATGAAACCTCGAACATGATAGGTCATTTTGTGAAGGTTTTTTCGAGACATGACCAATATACCAAGTCTGGTATTTTTCCTTTCAACTATGTCACATAATATGACACCACGCGATGGATTTTCATTGTTCGTATTTTTTTGAATTTATTATGCCCGTTTTGAATTTTCTGAACTTCTAACTATGGTCGAACCGGCGTGCATGAAGATAGAGGACGAGCATCGTTAGAACTTGCATTTGATCTCTGAAGAAACCACATATTGCGAGTCTAAAAATGATTTTTTTCAAAAAATCACGGGCGATAGATCATGTACCTGTAGTATAAACTGGACCCACTTCCTACCGATTCGGCAGACATTTGTCCTTTTTACCCGGGATGGACGAAAAGGTTTGAGATGTCCCGGTTGGGAGATAGTCCATGTAAGGTGGTCTAGTATTTTAGGAAAATGGAATGGTAGCATTCTGAAACGGCATTTTGGTGGTTAATTCACAAAACGACCCGTTTTTTGCGCTCGGAAATTGGAAAAGGGCTTTTCCGTGTGACAAAAAGGAAATCTTCCTCCTGCAACATTGTTCTCCATACCAATGTCCACACGCATGCATAATATGGGCACATCATCACAAACTATGCCATGATTCAGCACATAACATCGGTCATTTGGACCGAAAGCCATGAAACCTCGAACATGATAGGTCATTTTGTGAAGGTTTTTTCAAGACATGACCAATATACTAAGTCTGGTATTTTTCCTTTCAACTATGTCACATAATATGACACCACGCGAAGGAGTTTCATTGTTCGGATTTTTTTGAATTTATTATGCCCGTTTTGAATTTTCTGAATTTCTAACTATGGTCGAACCTGCGTGCATGAAGATAGAGGACGAGAATCGTTAGAACTTGCATTGGATCTCTGAAGAAAGCACATATTGCTAGTCTAAAAATGATTTTTTCAAAAAATCACGGGCGATAGATCATGTACCTGTAGTACAAACCGGACCAACTTCCTACCGATTCGGCAGACATTTGTCCTTTTTACCCGGGATGGACGAAAAGGTTTGATATGTCCCGGTTGGGAGATAGTCCATGTAAGGTGGTCTAGTATTTTAGGAAAATGGGACGGTAGTATTCTGAAACAGCATTTTGGTGGTTAATTCACAAAACGACCCGTTTTTTGCGCTCGGAAAATGGAAAAGGGCTTTTCCGTGCGACAAAAAGGAAAACTTCCTCCTGCAACATTGTTCTCCATACCAATGTCCACACGCATGCATACTATGGTCACATCATCACAAACTATGCCGTGATTTAGCACATAACATCGGTCATTTGGACCGAAAGCCATGAAACCTCGAACATGATAGGTCATTTTGTGAAGGTTTTTTTCGAGACATGACCAATATACCAAGTCTGGTATTTTTCCTTTCCACTATGTCACATAATATGACACCACGCGAAGGATTTTCATTGTTCGGATTTTTTTGACTTTATTATGCCCGTTTTGAATTTTCTGAATTTCTAACTATGGTCGAACCTGCGTGCATGAAGATAGAGGACGAGAATCGTTAGAACTTGCATTGGATCTCTGAAGAAAGCACATATTGCTAGTCTAAAAATGATTTTTTCAAAAAATCACGGGCGATAGATCATGTACCTGTAGTACAAACCGGACCCACTTCCTACCGATTCGGCAGACATTTGTCCTTTTTACCCGGGATGGACGAAACGGTTTGAGATGTCCCGGTTGGGAGATAGTCCATGTAAGGTGGTCTAGTATTTTAGGAAAATGGGACGGTAGCATTCTAAAACGGCATTTTGGTGGTTACTTCACAAAACGACCCTTTTTGCGCTCGGAAAATGGAAAAGGGCTTTTTCGTGCGACAAAAAGGAAAACTTCCTCCTGCAACATTGTTCTCCATACCAATGTCCACACTCATGCATAATATGGTCACATCATCACAAACTATGCCGTGATTCAACACATAACATCAGTCATTTGGACCGAAAGCCATGAAACCTCGAACATGATAGGTCATTTTCTGAAGGTTTTTTCGAGACATGATCAATATACCAAGTCTGGTATTTTTCCTTTCAACTATGTCCCATAATATGACACCACGCGAAGGATTTTCATTGTTCGGATTTTTTTTGAATTTATTATGCCCGTTTTGAATTTTCTGAATTTCTAACTATGGTCGAACCGGCGTGCATGAAGATAGAGGACGAGCATCGTTAGAACTTGCATTGTATCTCTGAAGAAACCACATATTGCGAGTCTAAAAATGATTTTTTCAAAAAATCACGGGCGATAGATCATGTACCTGTAGTACAAACCGGGCCCACTTCCTACCGATTCGGCAGACATTTGTCTTTTTTACCAGGGATGGACGAAAAGGTTTGAGATGTCTCGGTTGGGAGATATTCCATGTAATGTGGTCTCGTATTTTAGGAAAATGGGACGGTAGCATTCTGAAACGGCATTTTGGTGGTTAGTTCACAAAACGACCCGTTTTTTGCGCTCGGAAAATGGAAAAAGGCTTTTCCGTGCGACAAAAAGGAAAACTTCCTCCTGCAACATTGTTCTCCATACCAATGTCCACACGCATGCATAATATGGTCACATCATCACAAACTATGCCGTGATTCAGCACATAACATCGGTCATTTGGACCGAAAACCATGAAACCTCGAACATGATAGGTCATTTTGTGAAGGTTTTTTCGAGACATGACCAATATACCAAGTCTGGTATTTTTCCTTTCAACTATGTCACATAATATGACACCACGCGAAGGATTTTCATTGTTTGGATTTTTTTGAATTTATTATGCCCGTTTTGAATTTTCTGAATTTCTAACTATGGTCGAACCTGCGTGCATGAAGATAGAGGACGAGCATCGTTAGAACTTGCATTGGATATCTGAAGAAAGCACATATTGCTAGTCTAAAAATGATTTTTTCAAAAAATCACGGGTGATAGATCATGTACCTGTAGTACAAACCGGACCCACTTCCTACCGATTCGGCAGAGATTTGTCCTTTTACCCGGGATGGACGAAACGGTTTGAGATGTCCCGGTTGGGAGATAGTCCATGTAAGGTGGTCTAGTATTTTAGGAAAATGGGACGGTAGCATTCTAAAACGGCATTTTGGTGGTTACTTCACAAAACGACCCGTTTTTTGTGCTCGGAAAATGGAAATGGGCTTTTCCGTGCGACAAAAAGGAAAACTTCCTCCTGCAACATTGTTCTCCATACCAATGTCCACACGCATGCATAATATGGTCACATCATCACAAACTATGCCGTAATTCAGCACATAACATCGGTCATTTGGACCGAAAGCCATGAAACCTCGAACATGATAGGTCATTTTGTGAAGGTTTTTTCGAGACATGATCAATATACCAAGTCTGGTATTTTTCCTTTCAACTATGTCACAGAATATGACACCACACGAAGGATTTTCATTGTTCGGATTTTTTTTGAATTTATTATGCCCGTTTTTAATTTTCTGAATTTCTAACTATGGTCGAACCGGCGTGCATGTAGATAGGGGACGAGCATCATTAGAACGGGCGATAGATCATGTACCTGTAGTACAAACCGAACCCACTTCCTACCGATTCAGCAGACATTTGTCCTTTTTACCTGGGATGGACGAAAAGGTTTGAGATGTCTCGGTTGGGAGATATTCCATGTAAGGTGGTCTAGTATTTTAGTCAAATGGGACGGTAGCATTCTGAAACGGCATTTTGGTGGTTAATTCACAAAACGACCCGTATTTTGCGCTCGGAAAATGGAAAAGGGCTTTTACGTGCGACAAAAAGGAAAACTTCCTCCTGAAACATTTTTCTCCATACCAATGTCCACACGCATGCATAATATGGTCACATCATCACAAACTATGCCGTAATTCAACACATAACATCGGTCATTTGGACCGAAAGCCATGAAACCTCGAACATGATAGGTCATTTTGTGAAGGTTTTTTCAAGACATGATCAATATACCAAGTCTGGTATTTTTCCTTTCAACTTTGTCACAGAATATGACACCACACGAAGGATTTTCATTGTTCGGATTTTTTTTGAATTTATTATGCCCGTTTTTAATTTTCTGAATTTCTAACTATGGTCGAACCGGCGTGCATGTAGATAGGGGACGAGCATCATTAGAACGGGCGATTGATCATGTACCTGTAGTACAAACCGAACCCACTTCCTACCGATTCAGCAGACATTTGTATTTTTTACCTGGGATGGACGAAAAGGTTTGAGATGTCTCGGTTGGGAGATATTCCATGTAAGGTGGTCTAGTATTTTAGTCAAATGGGACGGTAGCATTCTGAAACGGCATTTTGGTGGTTAATTCACAAAACGACCCGTATTTTGCGCTCGGAAAATGGAAAAGGGCTTTTACGTGCGACAAAAAGGAAAACTTCCTCCTGAAACATTGTTCTCCATACCAATGTCCACACGCATGCATAATATGGGCACATCATCACAAAGTATGCCGTGATTCAGCACATAACATCGGTCATTTGGACCGAAAGCCATGAAACCTCGAACATGATAGGTCATTTTGTGAAGGTTTTTTCGAGACATGATCAATATACCAAGTCTGGTATTTTTCCTTTCAACTATGTCACATAATATGACACCACGCGAAAGATTTTTATTGTTCGGATTTTATTGAGTTTATTATGCCCATTTTGAATTTTGTGAATTTCTAACTATGGTCGAACCGGCGTGCATGAAGATAGAGGACGAGAATCGCTAGAACTTGCATTAGATCTCTGAAGAAACCACATATTGCGAGTCTAAAAATGATTTTTTGAAAAAATCACGGGCGATAGATCATGTACCTGTAGTACAAACCGGACCCACTTCCTACCGATTCGGCAGACATTTGTCCTTTTTACCAGCGATGGACGAAAAGGTTTGAGATGTCCCGGTTGGGAGATAGTCCATTTAAGGTGGTCTAGTATTTTAGGAAAATGGGACGGTAGCATTCTGAAACGGCATTTTGGTGGTTAATTTACAAAACGACCCGTTTTTTGCGCTCGGAAAATGGAAAAGGTCTTTTTCGTGCGACAAAAAGGAAAACTTCCTCCTGCTACATTGTTCTCCATACCAATGTCCACACGAATGCATAATATGGTCACATCATAACAAACAATGCCGTGATTCAGCACATAACATCGGTCATTTGGACTGAAAGCCATGAAACCTCGAACATGATAGGTCATTTTGTGAAGGTTTTTTCGAGACATGACCAATATACCAAGTTTGGTATTTTTTCTTTCAATTATGTCACATAATATGACACTACGCGAAGGATTTTTCATTGTTCGGATTTTTTTTTAATTTATTATGCCCGTTTTGAATTTGCTGAATTTCTAACTATGGTCGAACCGGCGTGCATGAAGATAGAGGACGAGCATCGTTAGAATTTGCATTGGATCTCTAAAGAAACTACATATTGCGAGTCTAAAAATGATTTTTTCAAAAAATCACGGGCGATAGATCACGTACCTGTAGTACAAACCGGACCCACTTCCTACCGATTCGGCAGACATTTGTCCTTTTTATCAGGGATGGACGAAAAGGTTTGAGATGTCCCGGTTGGGAGATAGTCCATGTAAGCTGGTCTAGTATTTTAGGAAAATGGGACGGTAGCATTCTGAAACGGCATTTTGGTGGTTAATTCAAAAAACGACCCATTTTTTGCACTCGGAAAATGGAAAAGGGCTTTTCCGTGCGACAAAAAGGAAAACTTCCTCCTGCAACATTGTTCTCCATACCAATGTCCACACGCATGCAGAATATGGGCACATCATCACAAACTATGCCGTGATTCAGCACATAACATCGGTCATTTGGACCGAAAGCCATGAAACCTCGAACATGATAGGTCATTTTGTGAAGGTTTTTTCGAGACATGATCAATATACCAAGTCTGGTATTTTTCCATTCAACTATGTCACATAATATGACACCACGTGAAGGATTTTTATTGTTCGGATTTTTTCGAATTTATTATGCCCATTTTGAATTTTCTGAATTTCTAACTATGGTCGAACCGGCGTGCATGAAGATAGAGGACGAGCATCGTTAGAACTTGCATTGGATCTCTGAAGAAACCACATATTGCGAGTCTAAAAATAATTTTTCCAAAAAATCACGGGCGATAGATCATGTACCTGTAGTACAAACCGGCCCACTTCCTACCGATTCGGTAGACATTTGTCCTTTTTATCCGGGACGGACGAAATGGTTTTAGATGTACCGGTTGGGATATAGTCCATGTATGGTGGTCTAGTATTTTAGGAAAATGGGACGGTAGCATTCTGAAACGGCATTTTGGTGGTTAATTCACAAAACGACCCGTTTTTTGCGCTCGGAAAATGGAAAAGGGCTTTTCCGTGCGACAAAAAGGAAAACTTCCTCCTGCAACATTGTTCTCCATACCAATGTCCACACGCATGCATAATATGGTCACATCATCACAAACTATGCCGTGATTCAGCACATAACATCGGTCATTTGGACCGAAAGCCATGAAACCTCGAAAATGATATGTCATTTTGTGAAGGTTTTTTCGAGACATGATCAATATACCAAGTCTGGTATTTTTCCTTTCATCTATGTCCCATAATATGACACCACGCGAAGGATTTTCATTGTTCGGATTTTTTTTGAATTTATTATGCCCGTGTTGAATTTTCTAAATTTCTAACTATGGTCGAATCGGCGTGCATGAAGATAGGGGACGAGCATCGTTAGAACTTGCATTGTATCTCTGAAGAAACCACATATTTCGAGTCTAAAAATGATTTTTTGAAAAAATCACGGGCGATAGATCATGTACCTGTAGTACAAAGCGGACCCACTTCCTACCGATTCGGCAGACATTTGTCCTTTTTACCCGGGATGGACGAAAAGGTTTTAGATGTCTCGGTTGGGAGATAGTCCATGTAAGGTGGTCTAGTATTTTAGTAAAATGGGACGGTAGCATTCTGAAACGGCATTTTGGTGGTTAATTCACAAAACGACCCGTTTTTTGCGCTCGGGAAATGGAAAAGGGATTTTCCGTGCGAGAAAAAGGAAAACTTCCTCCTGCAACATTGTTCTCAATACCAGTGTCCACACGCATGCATAATATGGGCACATCATCACAAACTATGCCGTGATTCAGCACATAACATCGGTCATTTGGACCGGAAGCCATGAAACCTCGAACATGATAGGTCATTTTGTGAAGGTTTTTTCGAGACATGATCAATATACCAAGTCTGGTATTTTTCCTTTCAACTATGTCACATAATATGACACCACATGAAGGATTTTCATTGTTCGGATTTTTTTTTTAATTTATTATGCTCGTTTTGAATTTTCTGAATTTCTAACTATGGCCGAACCGGCGTGCATGAAGATAGAGGACGAGCATCGTTAGAACTTGCATTGGATCTCTGAAGAAACCACATATTGCGAGTCTAAAAATGATTTTTTCAAAAAATCACGGGCGATAGATCATGTACCTGTAGTACAAACCGGACCCACTTCCTACCGATTCGGACAAAAATTTGTCCTTTTTACCCGAGATGGACGAAAAGGTTTGAGATGTCCTGGTTGGGAGATAGTCCATGTAAGGTGGTCTAGTATTTTAGGAAAATGGGACGGTAGCATTCTGAAACGGCATTTTGGTGGTTAATTCACAAAACGACCCGTTTTTTGCGCTCGGAAAATGGAAAAGGGCTTTTCCGTGCGACAAAAAGGAAAACTTCCTCCTACAACATTGTTCTCCATACCAATTTCCACACGAATGAATAATATGGTCACATCATCACAAACTATACCGTGATTCAGCACATAACATCGGTCATTTGGACCGAAAGCCATGAAACCTCAAACATGATAGGTCATTTTGTGAAGGTTTTTTCAAGACATGACCAATATACAAAGTCTGGTATTTTTCCTTTCAACTATGTCACATAATATGACACCACGCGAAGGAGTTTCATTGTTCGGATTTTTTTGAATTTATTATGCCCGTTTTGAATTTTCTGAATTTCTAACTATGGTCGAACCGGCGTGCATGAAGATAGAGGACGAGCATCGTTAGAACTTGCATTGGATCTATGAAGAAACCACATATTGCGAGTCTAAAAATGATTTTTTCAAAAAATCACGGGCGATAGATCATGTACCTGTAGTACAAACCGGACCCACTTCCTACCGATTCAGCAGACATTTGTCCTTTTTACCAGCGATGGACGAAAAGGTTTGAGATGTCCCGGTTGGGAGATAGTCCATGTAACGTGGTCTAGTATTTTAGGAAAATGGGACGGTAGAATTCTGAAACGGCATTTTGGTGGTTAATTCACAAAACGACCCGTATTTTGTGCTCGGAAAATGGAAAAGGGCTTTTCCGTGCGACAAAAAGGAAAACTTCCTCCTGCAACATTGTTCTCCATACCAATGTCCACACGCATACATAATATGGTCAGATCATCACAAACTATGCCGTAATTCAGCATATACCATCGGTCATTTGGACCGAAAGCCATGAAACCTCGAACATGATAGGTCATTTTGTGAAGGTTTTTTCGAGACATGACCAATATACCAAGTCTGGTATTTTTTCTTTCAACTATGTCACATAATATGACACCACATGAAGGATTTTCATTGTTCGGATTTTTTTTTAATTTATTATGTCCGTTTTGAATTTTCTGAATTTCTAACTATGGCCGAACCGGCGTTCATGAAGATAGAGGACGAGCATCGTTAGAACTTGCATTGGATCTCTGAAGAAACCACATATTGCGAGTCTAAAAATGATTTTTTCAAAAAATCACGGGCGATAGATCATGTACCTGTAGTACAAACCGGACCCACTTCCTACCGATTCGGCAGACATTTGTCCTTTTTACCCGAGATGGACGAAAAGGTTTGAGATGTCCCGGTCGGGAGATAGTCCATGTAAGGTGGTCTAGTATTTTAGGAAAATGGGACGATAGCATTCTGAAATGGCATTTTTGTGGTTAATTCACAAAACGACCCGTTTTTGTGCTCGGAAAATAGAAAAGGGCTTTTCCGTGCGACAAAAAGGAAAACTTCCTCCTGCAACATTATTCTCCATACCAATGTCCACACGAATGAATAATATGGTCACATCATCACAAACTATGCCGTGATTCAGCACATAACATCGGTCATTTGGACCGAAAGCCATGAAACCTCGAACATGATAGGTCATTTTGTGAAGGTTTTTTTGAGACATGACCAATATACCTAGTCTGGTATTTTTCCTTTCAATTATGTCACATAATATGACACCACGCGAAGGATTTTCATTGTTCGGATTTTTTTTTAATTTATTATGCCTGTTTTGAATTTTCTGAATTTCTAACTATGGTCGAACCGGCGTGCATGAAGATAGAGGACGAGCATCGTTAGAACTTGCATTGGATGTCTGAAGAAACCACATATTGCGAGTCTAAAAATGATTTTTACAAAAAATCAAGGGCGATAGATCATGTACCTGTAGTACAAACCGGACCCACTTCCTACCGATTCGGTAGACATTTGTCCTTTTTATCCGGGATGGACGAAAAGGTTTCAGATGTACCGGTTGGGAGATAGTCCATGTATGGTGGTCTAGTATTTTAGGAAAATGGGACGGTAGCATTCTGAAACGGTATTTTGCTGGTTAATACACAAAACGACCCGTTTTTTGCACTCGGAAAATGGAAAAGGGCTTTTCCGTGCGACAAAAAGGAAAACTTTCTCCTGCAACATTGTTCTCCATACCAATTTCCACACGCATGCATAATATGGTCACATCATCACAAACTATGTCGTGATTCAGCACATAACATCGGTCATTTGGACCGAAAGCCATGAAACCTCGAACATGATATGTCATTTTGTGAAGGTTTTTTCGAGACATGATCAATATACCAAGTCTGGTATTTTTCCTTCCATCTATGTCCCATAATATGACACCACGCGAAGGATTTTCATTGTTTGGATTTTTTTTGAATTTATTATGCCCGTGTTGAATTTTCTAAATTTCTAACTATGGTCGAACCGGCGTGCATGAAGATAGGGGACGAGCATCGTTAGAACTTGCATTGTATCTCTGAAGAAACCACATATTTCGAGTCTAAAAATGATTTTTTGAAAAAATCACGGGCGATAGATCATGTACCTGTAGTACAAACCGGACCCACTTCCTACCGATTCGGTAGAGATTTGTCCTTTTTACCCGGGATGGACGAAAAGGTTTTAGATGTCTCGGTTGGGAGATAGTCCATGTAAGGTGGTCTAGTATTTTAGTAAAATGAGACGGTAGCAGTCTGAAACGGCATTTTGGTGGTTAATTCACAAAACGACCCGTTTTTTGCGCTCGGAAAATGGAAAAGGGATTTTCCGTGCGATAAAAAGGAAAACTTCCTCCTGCAACATTGTTCTCCATACCAATGTCCACACGCATGCATAATATGGGCACATCATCACAAACTATGCCGTGATTCAGCACATAACATCGGTCATTTGGACCGAAAGCCATGAAACCTTGAACATGACAGGTCATTTTGTGAAGGTTTTTTCGAGACATGATCAATATACCAAGTCTGGTATTTTTCCTTTCAACTATGTCACATAATATGACACCACGCGAAGGATTTTCATTGTTCGGATTTTTTTTGAATTTATTATTCCCGTTTTGAATTTTCAGAAATTTTCACTATGGTCGAACCGGCGTGCATGAACATAGGGGACGAGCATCATTGGAACTTGCATTGGATCTCTGAAGAAACAACATATTGCGAGTCTAAAAATGATTTTTTCAAAAAATCACGGGCGATAGATCATGTACCTGTAGTACAAACCGGACCCACTTCCTACCGATTCGGCAGACATTTGTCCTTTTTACCCGGGATGGACGAAAAGGTTTGAGATGTCCCGGTTGGGAGATAGTCCATGTAAGGTGGTCTAGTATTTTAGGAAAATGGGACGGTAGCATTCTGAAACGGTATTTTGGTGGTTAATTCAAAAAACGACCCGTTTTTTGCGCTCGGAAAATGGAAAAGGGCTTTTCCGTGCGACAAAAAGGAAAACTTCCTCCTACAACATTGTTCTCCATACCAATGTCCACACGCATGAATAATATGGTCACATCATCACAAACTATGCCGTGATTCAGCACATAACATCGGTCATTTGGACCAAAAGCCATGAAACCTCGAACATGATAGGTCATTTTGTGAAGGTTTTTTCGAGACATGACCAATATACCAAGTCTGGTATTTTTCCTTTCAACTATGTCACATAATATGACACCGCGCGAAGGTGTTTCATTGTTCGGATTTTTTTTTGAATTTATTATGCCCGTTTTGAATTTTCTTAATTTCTAACTATGGTCGAACGGCGTGCATGAAGATAGAGGACGAGCATCGTTAGAACTTACATTGGATCTCTGAAGAAACCACATATTGCGAGTCTAAAAATGATTTTTACAAAAAAATCAAGGGCGAAAGATCATGTACCTGTAGTACAAACCGGACCCACTTCCTACCGATTCGGTAGACATTTGTCCTTTTTATCCGGGATGGACGAAAAGGTTTCAGATGTACCGGTTGGGAGATAGTCCATGTATGGTGGTCTAGTATTTTAGGAAAATGGGACGGTAGCATTCTGAAACAGCATTTTGCTGGTTAATACACAAAACGACCCATTTTTTGCGCTCGGAAAATGGAAAAGGGCTTTTCCGTGCGACAAAAAGGAAAACTTCCTCCTGCAACATTGTTCTCCATACCAATATCCACACGCATGCATAATATGGTCACATCATCAACAAATATGCCGTGATTCAGCACATAACATCGGTCATTTGGACCGAAAGCCATGAAACCTCGAACATGATATGTCATTTTGTGAAGGTTTTTTCGAGACATGATCAATATACCAAGTCTGGTATTTTTCCTTTCATCTATGTCCCATAATATGACACGACGTGAAGGATTTTCATTGTTCGGATTTTTTTGAATTTATTATGCCCGTGTTGAATTTTCTAAATTTCTAACTATGGTCGAACCGGCGTGCATGAAGATAGGGGACGAGCATCGTTAGAACTTGCATTGTATCTCTGAAGAAACCACATATTTCGAGTCTAAAAATGATTTTTTGAAAAAATCACGGGCGATAGATCATGTACCTGTAGTACAAACCGGACCCACTTCCTACCGATTCGGCAGACATTTGTCCTTTTTACCCGGGATGGACGAAAAGGTTTGAGATGTCTCGGTTGGGAGATAGTCCATGTAAGGTGGTCTAGTATTTTAGGAAATTGGGACGGTAGCATTCTGAAACGGCATTTTGGTGGTTAATTCACAAAACGACCCGTATTTTACGCTCGGAAAATGGAAAAGGGTTTTTCCGTGTGACAAAAAGGAAAACTTCCTCCTGCAATATTGTTCTCCATACCAATGTCCACACGCATGCATAATATGGGCACATCATCACAAACTATGCCGTGATTCAGCACATAACATCGGTCATTTGGACCGAAAGCCATGAAACCTCGAACATGATAGGTCATTTTGTGAAGGTTTTTTCGAGACATGATCAATATACCAAGTCTGGTATTTTTCCTTTCAACTATGTCACATAATATGACAGCATGCGAAGGATTTTCATTGTTCGGATTTTTGTGAATTTATTATGCCCATTTTGAATTTTCTGAATTTCTAACTATGGTCGAACAGCGTGCATGAAGATAGAGGACGAGCATCGTTAGAACTTGCATTAGATCTCTGAAGAAACCACATATTCGGCAGACATTTGTCCTTTTTACCCGGGATGGACGAAAAGGTTTGAGATGTCCCGGTTGGGAGATAGTCCATGTAAGGTGGTCTAGTATTCTAGGAAAATGGTACGGTAGCATTCTGAAACGGTATTTTGGTGGTTAATTCAAAAAACGACCCGTTTTTTGCGCTCGGAAAATGGAAAAGGGCTTTTCCGTGCGACAAAAAGGAAAACTTCCTCCTACAACATTGTTCTCCATACCAATGTCCACACGCATGAATAATATGGTCACATCATCACAAACTATGCCGTGATTCAGCACATAACATCGGTCATTTGGACCGAAAGCCATGAAACCTCGAACATGATCGGTCATTTTGTGAAGGTTTTTTCGAGACATGACCAATATACCAAGTCTGGTATTTTTCCTTTCAACTATGTCACATAATATGACACCGCGCGAAGGTGTTTTATTGTTCGGATTTTTTTTGAATTTATTATGCCCGTTTTGAATTTTCTTAATTTCTAACTATGGTCGAACGGCGTGCATGAAGATAGAGGACGAGCATCGTTAGAACTTGCATTGGATCTCTGAAGAAACCACATATTACGAGTCTAAAAATGATTTTTTACAAAAAATCAAGGGCGATAGATCATGTACCTGTAGTACAAACCGGACCCACTTCCTACCGATTCGGTAGACATTTGTCCTTTTTATCCGGGATGGACGAAAAGGTTTCAGATGTACCGGTTGGGAGATAGTCCATGTATGGTGGTCTAGTATTTTAGTAAAATGGGACGGTACCATTCTGAAACAGCATTTTGCTGGTTAATACAAAAAACAACCCATTTTTTGCGCTCGGAAAATGGAAAAGGGCTTTTCCGTGCGACAAAAAGGAAAACTTCCTCCTGCAACATTGTTCTCCATACCAATGTCCACACGCATGCATAATATGACAGCATGCGAAGGATTTTCATTGTTCGGATTTTTTTTGAATTTATTATGCCCGTGTTGAATTTTCTAAATTTCTAACTATGGTCGAACCGGCGTGCATGAAGATAGGGGATGAGCATCGTTAGAACTTGCATTGTATCTCTGAAGAAACCACATATTTCGAGTCTAAAAATGATTTTTTGAAAAAATCACGGGCGATAGATCATGTACCTGTAGTACAAACCGGACCCACTTCCTACCGATTCGGCAGACATTTGTCCTTTTTACCCGGGATGGACGAAAAGGTTTGAGATGTCTCGGTTGGGAGATAGTCCATGTAAGGTGGTCTAGTATTTTAGGAAAATGGGACGGTAGCATTCTGAAATGGCATTTTGGTGGTTAATTCACAAAACGACCCGTATTTTACGCTCGGAAAATGGAAAAGGGCTTTTCCGTGCGACAAAACGGAAAACTTCCTCCTGCAATATTGTTCTGCATACCAATGTCCACACGCATGCATAATATGGGCACATCATCACAAACTATGCCGTGATTCAGCACATAACATCGGTCATTTGGACCGAAAGCCATGAAACCTCGAACATGATAGGTCATTTTGTGAAGGTTTTTTCGAGACATGATCAATATACCAAGTCTGGTATTTTTCCTTTCAACTATGTCACATAATATGACAGCATGTGAAGTATTTTCATTGTTCGGATTTTTTTGAATTTATTATGCCCATTTTGAATTTTCTGAATTTCTAACTATGGTCGAACAGCGTGCATGAAGATAGAGGACGGACATCGTTAGAACTTGCATTAGATCTCTGAAGAAACCACATATTCGGCAGACATTTGTCCTTTTTACCCGGGATGGACAAAAAGGTTTGAGATGTCCCGGTTGGGAGATAGTCCATGTAAGGTGGTCTAGTATTTTAGGAAAATGGAACGGTAGCATTCTGAAACGGCATTTTGGTGGTTAATTCACAAAACGACCCGTTTTTTGCGCTCGGAAATTGGAAAAGGGCTTTTCCGTGTGACAAAAAGGAAAACTTCCTCCTGCAACATTGTTCTCCATACCAATGTACACACGCATGCATAATATGGGCACATCATCACAAACTATGCCGTGATTCAGCACATAACATCAGTCATTTGGACCGAAAGCCATGAAACCTCGAACATGCTAGGTCATTTTGTGAAGGTTTTTTCAAGACATGACCAATATACCAAGTCTGGTATTTTTCCTTTCACCTATGTCACATAATATGACACCACGCGAAGGAGTTTCATTGTTCGGATTTTTTTGAATTTATTATGCCCGTTTTGAATTTTCTGAATTTCTAACTATGGTCGAACCGGCGTGCATGAAGATAGAGGACGAGCATCGTTAGAACTTGCATTGGATCTCTGAAGAAACCACATATTGCGAGTCTAAAAATGATTTTTTCAAAAAATCACGGGCGATAGATCATGTACCTGTAGTACAAACCGGACCCACTTCCTACCGATTCGGCAGACATTTGTCCTTTTTACCCGGGATGGACGAAAAGGTTTGTGATGTCCCGGTTGGGAGATATTCCATGTAAGTTGGTCTAGTATTTTAGGAAAATGGGACGGTAGCATTCTGAAACGGCATTTTGGTGGTTACTTCACAAAACGACCCGTTTTTTGCGCTCGGAAAATGGAAAAGGGCTTTTCCGTGCGACAAAAAGGAAAACTTCCTCCTGCACATTGTTTTCCATACCAATGTCCACACGCATGCATAATATGGGCACATCATCACAAACAATGTCGTGATTCAGCACATAACATCGGTCATTTGGACCGAAAGCCATGAAACCTCGAACATGATAGGTCATTTTGAGAAGGTTTTTTCGAGACATGATCAATATACCAAGTCTGGTATTTTTCCTTTCAACTATATCACATAATATGACACCACGCGAAAGATTTTCATTGTTTGGATTTTTTTGAATTTATTATGCCCGTTTTGAATTTTCTGAATTTCTAACTATGGTCGAACCGGCGTGCATGAAGATAAAGGACGAGCATCGTTAGAACTTGCATTGGATCTCTGAAGAAACCACATATTGCGAGTCTAAAAATGATTTTTCCAAAAAATCACAGGCGATAGATCATGTACCAGTACAAACCAGACCCACTTCCTACCGATTCGGCAGACATTTGTCCTTTTTACCCGGGATGGACGAAAAGGTTTGAGATGTCCTGGTTGGGAGAGATTCCGTGTAATGTGGTCTAGTATTTTAGGAAAATGGGTCGGTAGCATTCTGAAACGGAATTTTGGTGGTTAATTAACAAAACAACCCGGTTTTTGCGCTCCGGAAATGGAAAAGGGCTTTTCCGTGCGACAAAAAGGAAAACTTCCTCCTGCAACATTGTTCTCCATACCAATGTCCACACGCATGCATAATATGGTCACATCATCACAAACTATGCCGTGATTCAGCACATAACATCGGTCATTTGGACTGAAAGCCATGAAACCTCGAACATGATATGTCATTTTGTGAAGGTTTTTTCGAGACATGACCAATATACCAAGTCTGGTATTTTTCCTTTCAACTATGTCACATAATATGACACCACACGAAGGATTTTCATTGTTCAGATTTTTTTTGAATTTATTATGCCCGTTTTGAATTTTCTGAATTTCTAACTATGGTCGAACCGGCGTGCATGAAGATAGAGGACGAGCATTGTTAGAACTTGCATTGGATCTCTGAAGAAACCACATATTGCGAGTCTAAAAATGATTTTTTCAAAAAATCATGGGCGATAGATCATGTACCTGTAGTACAAGCCGGACCCACTTCCTACCGATTCGGCAGACATTTGTCCTTTTTACCCGGGATGGACGAAAAGGTTTGAGATGTCCCGGTTGGGAGATCGTCCATGTAACTTGGTCTAGTATTTTAGTAAAATGAGACGGTAGCATTCTGAAACGGCATTTTGGTGGTTACTTCACAAAACGACCCGTATTTTACGCTCGGAAAATGGAAAAGGGCTTTTTCGTGCGATAAAAAGGAAAACTTCCTCCTGCAATATTGTTCTCCATACCAATGTCCACACGCATGCATAATATGGTCACATCATCACAAACTATGCCGTGATTCAGCACATAACATCGGTCATTTGGACCGAAAGCCATGAAACCTCGAACATGATAGGTCATTTTGTGAAGGTTTTTTCGAGACATGATCAATATACCAAGTCTGGTATTTTTCCTTTCAACTATGTCACATAATATGACACCATACGAAGGATTTTCATTGTTCGGATTTTTTAGAATTTATTATGCCCATTTTGAATTTTCTGAATTGCTAACTATGGTCGAACAACGTGCATGAAGATAGAGGACGAGCATCGTTATAACTTGCATTAGATCTCTGAAGAAACCACATATTCGGCAGACATTTGTCCTTTTTACCCGGGATGGACGAAAAGGTTTGAGATGTCCCGGTTGGGAGATAGTCCATGTAAGGTGGTCTAGTATTTTAGGAAAATGGAATGGTAGCATTCTGAAACGGCATTTTGGTGGTTAATTCACAAAACGACCCGTTTTTTGCGCTCGGAAATTGGAAAAGGGCTTTTCCGTGTGACAAAAAGGAAATCTTCCTCCTGCAACATTGTTCTCCATACCAATGTCCACACGCATGCATAATATGGGCACATCATCACAAACTATGCCATGATTCAGCACATAACATCGGTCATTTGGACCGAAAGCCATGAAACCTCGAACATGATAGGTCATTTTGTGAAGGTTTTTTCAAGACATGACCAATATACTAAGTCTGGTATTTTTCCTTTCAACTATGTCACATAATATGACACCACGCGAAGGAGTTTCATTGTTCGGATTTTTTTGAATTTATTATGCCCGTTTTGAATTTTCTGAATTTCTAACTATGGTCGAACCGGCGTGCATGAAGATAGAGGACGAGCATCGTTAGAACTTGCATTGGATCTGTGAAGAAACCACATATTGCGAGTCTAAAAATGATTTTTTCAAAAAATCACGGGCGATAGATCATGTACCTGTAGTACAAACCGGACCCACTTCCTACCGATTCGGCAGACATTTGTCCTTTTTACCCGGGATGGACGAAAAGGTTTGAGATGTCCCGGTTGGGAGATAGTCCATGTAAGTTGGTCTAGTATTTTAGGAAAATGGGACGGTAGCATTCTGAAACGGCATTTTGGTGGTTACTTCACAAAACGACCCGTTTTTTGCGCTCGGAAAATGGAAAAGGGCTTTTCCGTGCGACAAAAAGGAAAACTTCCTCCTGCAACATTGTTTTACATACCAATGTCCACACGCATGCATAATATGGGCACATCATCACAAACAATGTCGTGATTCAGCACATAACATCGGTCATTTGGACCGAAAGCCATGAAACCTCGAACATGATAGGTCATTTTGAGAAGGTTTTTTCGAGACATGATCAATATACCAAGTCTGGTATTTTTCCTTTCAACTATATCACATAATATGACACCACGCGAAAGATTTTCATTGTTCGGATTTTTTTGAATTTATTATGCCCGTTTGGAATTTTCTGAATTTCTAACTATGGTCGAACCGGCGTGCATGAAGATAAAGGACGAGCATCGTTAGAACTTGCATTGGATCTCTGAAGAAACCACATATTGCGAGTCTAAAAATGATTTTTTCAAAAAATCACAGGCGATAGATCATGTACCTGTAGTACAAACCGCACCCACTTCCTACTGATTCGGCAGACATTTGTCCTTTTTACCCGGGATGGACGAAAAGGTTTGAGATGTCCTGGTTGGGAGATATTCCGTGTAATGTGGTCTAGTATTTTAGGAAAATGGGTCGGTAGCATTCTGAAACAGAATTTTGGTGGTTAATTCACAAAACGACCCGTTTTATGCGCTCGGGAAATGGAAAAGGGCTTTTCCGTGCGACAAAAAGGAAAACTTCCTCCTGCAACATTGTTCTCCATACCAATGTCCACACGCATGTATAATATGGGCACATCATCACAAACTATGCCGTGATTCAGCACATAACATCGGTCATTTGGACCGAAAGCCATGAAACCTCGAACATGATAGGTCATTTTGTGAAGGTTTTTTCAAGACATGACCAATATACCAAGTCTGGTATTTTTCCTTTCAACTATGTCACATAATATGACACCACGCGAAGGAGTTTCATTGTTCGGATTTTTTTGAATTTATTATGCCCGTTTTGAATTTTCTGAAATTTTCACTATGGTCGAACCGGCGTGCATGAACATAGGGGACGAGCATCGTTAGAACTTGCATTGGATCTCTGAAGAAACCACATATTGCGAGTCTAAAAATGATTTTTTCAAAAAATCACGGGCGATAGATCATGTACCTGTAGTACAAACCGGACCCACTTCCTACCGATTCGGCAGACATTTGTCCTTTTTACCCGGGATGGACGAAAAGGTTTGAGATGTCCTGGTTGGGAGATATTCCATGTAAGGTGGTCTAGTATTTTAGGAAAATGGGACGGTAGCATTCTGAAATGGTATTTTGGTGGTTAATTCAAAAAACGACCCGTTTTTTGCGCTCGGAAAATGGAAAAGGGCTTTTCCGTGCGACAAAAAGGAAAACTTCCTCCTGCAACATTGTTCTCCATACCAATGTCCACACGCATGAATAATATGGTCACATCATCACAAACTATGCCGTGATTCAGCACATAACATCGGTCATTTGGACCAAAAGCCATGAAACCTCGAACATGATAGGTCATTTTGTGAAGGTTTTTTCGAGACATGACCAATATACCAAGTCTGGTATTTTTCCTTTCAACTATGTCACATAATATGACACCGCGCGAAGGTGTTTCATTGTTCGGATTTTTTTTTGAATTTATTATGCCCGTTTTGAATTTTCTTAATTTCTAACTATGGTCGAACGGCGTGCATGAAGATAGAGGACGAGCATCGTTAGAACTTACATTGGATCTCTGAAGAAACCACATATTGCGAGTCTAAAAATGATTTTTACAAAAAAATCAAGGGCGAAAGATCATGTACCTGTAGTACAAACCGGACCCACTTCCTACCGATTCGGTAGACATTTGTCCTTTTTATCCGGGATGGACGAAAAGGTTTCAGATGTACCGGTTGGGAGATAGTCCATGTATGGTGGTCTAGTATTTTAGGAAAATGGGACGGTAGCATTCTGAAACAGCATTTTGCTGGTTAATACACAAAACGACCCATTTTTTGCGCTCGGAAAATGGAAAAGGGCTTTTCCGTGCGACAAAAAGGAAAACTTCCTCCTGCAACATTGTTCTCCATACCAATATCCACACGCATGCATAATATGGTCACGTCATCAACAAATATGCCGTGATTCAGCACATAACATCGGTCATTTGGACCGAAAGCCATGAAACCTCGAACATGATATGTCATTTTGTGAAGGTTTTTTCGAGACATGATCAATATACCAAGTCTGGTATTTTTCCTTTCATCTATGTCCCATAATATGACACGACGTGAAGGATTTTCATTGTTCGGATTTTTTTGAATTTATTATGCCCGTGTTGAATTTTCTAAATTTCTAACTATGGTCGAACCGGCGTGCATGAAGATAGGGGACGAGCATCGTTAGAACTTGCATTGTATCTCTGAAGAAACCACATATTTCGAGTCTAAAAATGATTTTTTGAAAAAATCACGGGCGATAGATCATGTACCTGTAGTACAAACCGGACCCACTTCCTACCGATTCGGCAGACATTTGTCCTTTTTACCCGGGATGGACGAAAAGGTTTGAGATGTCTCGGTTGGGAGATAGTCCATGTAAGGTGGTCTAGTATTTTAGGAAATTGGGACGGTAGCATTCTGAAACGGCATTTTGGTGGTTAATTCACAAAACGACCCGTATTTTACGCTCGGAAAATGGAAAAGGGTTTTTCCGTGTGACAAAAAGGAAAACTTCCTCCTGCAATATTGTTCTCCATACCAATGTCCACACGCATGCATAATATGGGCACATCATCACAAACTATGCCGTGATTCAGCACATAACATCGGTCATTTGGACCGAAAGCCATGAAACCTCGAACATGATAGGTCATTTTGTGAAGGTTTTTTCGAGACATGATCAATATACCAAGTCTGGTATTTTTCCTTTCAACTATGTCACATAATATGACAGCATGCGAAGGATTTTCATTGTTCGGATTTTTGTGAATTTATTATGCCCATTTTGAATTTTCTGAATTTCTAACTATGGTCGAACAGCGTGCATGAAGATAGAGGACGAGCATCGTTAGAACTTGCATTAGATCTCTGAAGAAACCACATATTCGGCAGACATTTGTCCTTTTTACCCGGGATGGACGAAAAGGTTTGAGATGTCCCGGTTGGGAGATAGTCCATGTAAGGTGGTCTAGTATTCTAGGAAAATGGTACGGTAGCATTCTGAAACGGTATTTTGGTGGTTAATTCAAAAAACGACCCGTTTTTTGCGCTCGGAAAATGGAAAAGGGCTTTTCCGTGCGACAAAAAGGAAAACTTCCTCCTACAACATTGTTCTCCATACCAATGTCCACACGCATGAATAATATGGTCACATCATCACAAACTATGCCGTGATTCAGCACATAACATCGGTCATTTGGACCGAAAGCCATGAAACCTCGAACATGATCGGTCATTTTGTGAAGGTTTTTTCGAGACATGACCAATATACCAAGTCTGGTATTTTTCCTTTCAACTATGTCACATAATATGACACCGCGCGAAGGTGTTTTATTGTTCGGATTTTTTTTGAATTTATTATGCCCGTTTTGAATTTTCTTAATTTCTAACTATGGTCGAACGGCGTGCATGAAGATAGAGGACGAGCATCGTTAGAACTTGCATTGGATCTCTGAAGAAACCACATATTACGAGTCTAAAAATGATTTTTTACAAAAAATCAAGGGCGATAGATCATGTACCTGTAGTACAAACCGGACCCACTTCCTACCGATTCGGTAGACATTTGTCCTTTTTATCCGGGATGGACGAAAAGGTTTCAGATGTACCGGTTGGGAGATAGTCCATGTATGGTGGTCTAGTATTTTAGTAAAATGGGACGGTACCATTCTGAAACAGCATTTTGCTGGTTAATACAAAAAACAACCCATTTTTTGCGCTCGGAAAATGGAAAAGGGCTTTTCCGTGCGACAAAAAGGAAAACTTCCTCCTGCAACATTGTTCTCCATACCAATGTCCACACGCATGCATAATATGACAGCATGCGAAGGATTTTCATTGTTCGGATTTTTTTTGAATTTATTATGCCCGTGTTGAATTTTCTAAATTTCTAACTATGGTCGAACCGGCGTGCATGAAGATAGGGGATGAGCATCGTTAGAACTTGCATTGTATCTCTGAAGAAACCACATATTTCGAGTCTAAAAATGATTTTTTGAAAAAATCACGGGCGATAGATCATGTACCTGTAGTACAAACCGGACCCACTTCCTACCGATTCGGCAGACATTTGTCCTTTTTACCCGGGATGGACGAAAAGGTTTGAGATGTCTCGGTTGGGAGATAGTCCATGTAAGGTGGTCTAGTATTTTAGGAAAATGGGACGGTAGCATTCTGAAATGGCATTTTGGTGGTTAATTCACAAAACGACCCGTATTTTACGCTCGGAAAATGGAAAAGGGCTTTTCCGTGCGACAAAACGGAAAACTTCCTCCTGCAATATTGTTCTGCATACCAATGTCCACACGCATGCATAATATGGGCACATCATCACAAACTATGCCGTGATTCAGCACATAACATCGGTCATTTGGACCGAAAGCCATGAAACCTCGAACATGATAGGTCATTTTGTGAAGGTTTTTTCGAGACATGATCAATATACCAAGTCTGGTATTTTTCCTTTCAACTATGTCACATAATATGACAGCATGTGAAGGATTTTCATTGTTCGGATTTTTTTGAATTTATTATGCCCATTTTGAATTTTCTGAATTTCTAACTATGGTCGAACAGCGTGCATGAAGATAGAGGACGGACATCGTTAGAACTTGCATTAGATCTCTGAAGAAACCACATATTCGGCAGACATTTGTCCTTTTTACCCGGGATGGACAAAAAGGTTTGAGATGTCCCGGTTGGGAGATAGTCCATGTAAGGTGGTCTAGTATTTTAGGAAAATGGAACGGTAGCATTCTGAAACGGCATTTTGGTGGTTAATTCACAAAACGACCCGTTTTTTGCGCTCGGAAATTGGAAAAGGGCTTTTCCGTGTGACAAAAAGGAAAACTTCCTCCTGCAACATTGTTCTCCATACCAATGTACACACGCATGCATAATATGGGCACATCATCACAAACTATGCCGTGATTCAGCACATAACATCAGTCATTTGGACCGAAAGCCATGAAACCTCGAACATGCTAGGTCATTTTGTGAAGGTTTTTTCAAGACATGACCAATATACCAAGTCTGGTATTTTTCCTTTCACCTATGTCACATAATATGACACCACGCGAAGGAGTTTCATTGTTCGGATTTTTTTGAATTTATTATGCCCGTTTTGAATTTTCTGAATTTCTAACTATGGTCGAACCGGCGTGCATGAAGATAGAGGACGAGCATCGTTAGAACTTGCATTGGATCTCTGAAGAAACCACATATTGCGAGTCTAAAAATGATTTTTTCAAAAAATCACGGGCGATAGATCATGTACCTGTAGTACAAACCGGACCCACTTCCTACCGATTCGGCAGACATTTGTCCTTTTTACCCGGGATGGACGAAAAGGTTTGTGATGTCCCGGTTGGGAGATATTCCATGTAAGTTGGTCTAGTATTTTAGGAAAATGGGACGGTAGCATTCTGAAACGGCATTTTGGTGGTTACTTCACAAAACGACCCGTTTTTTGCGCTCGGAAAATGGAAAAGGGCTTTTCCGTGCGACAAAAAGGAAAACTTCCTCCTACACATTGTTTTCCATACCAATGTCCACACGCATGCATAATATGGGCACATCATCACAAACAATGTCGTGATTCAGCACATAACATCGGTCATTTGGACCGAAAGCCATGAAACCTCGAACATGATAGGTCATTTTGAGAAGGTTTTTTCGAGACATGATCAATATACCAAGTCTGGTATTTTTCCTTTCAACTATATCACATAATATGACACCACGCGAAAGATTTTCATTGTTTGGATTTTTTTGAATTTATTATGCCCGTTTTGAATTTTCTGAATTTCTAACTATGGTCGAACCGGCGTGCATGAAGATAAAGGACGAGCATCGTTAGAACTTGCATTGGATCTCTGAAGAAACCACATATTGCGAGTCTAAAAATGATTTTTCCAAAAAATCACAGGCGATAGATCATGTACCAGTACAAACCAGACCCACTTCCTACCGATTCGGCAGACATTTGTCCTTTTTACCCGGGATGGACGAAAAGGTTTGAGATGTCCTGGTTGGGAGAGATTCCGTGTAATGTGGTCTAGTATTTTAGGAAAATGGGTCGGTAGCATTCTGAAACGGAATTTTGGTGGTTAATTAACAAAACAACCCGGTTTTTGCGCTCCGGAAATGGAAAAGGGCTTTTCCGTGCGACAAAAAGGAAAACTTCCTCCTGCAACATTGTTCTCCATACCAATGTCCACACGCATGCATAATATGGTCACATCATCACAAACTATGCCGTGATTCAGCACATAACATCGGTCATTTGGACTGAAAGCCATGAAACCTCGAACATGATAGGTCATTTTGTGAAGGTTTTTTCGAGACATGACCAATATACCAAGTCTGGTATTTTTCCTTTCAACTATGTCACATAATATGACACCACACGAAGGATTTTCATTGTTCAGATTTTTTTTGAATTTATTATGCCCGTTTTGAATTTTCTGAATTTCTAACTATGGTCGAACCGGCGTGCATGAAGATAGAGGACGAGCATTGTTAGAACTTGCATTGGATCTCTGAAGAAACCACATATTGCGAGTCTAAAAATGATTTTTTCAAAAAATCATGGGCGATAGATCATGTACCTGTAGTACAAGCCGGACCCACTTCCTACCGATTCGGCAGACATTTGTCCTTTTTACCCGGGATGGACGAAAAGGTTTGAGATGTCCCGGTTGGGAGATCGTCCATGTAACTTGGTCTAGTATTTTAGTAAAATGAGACGGTAGCATTCTGAAACGGCATTTTGGTGGTTACTTCACAAAACGACCCGTATTTTACGCTCGGAAAATGGAAAAGGGCTTTTTCGTGCGATAAAAAGGAAAACTTCCTCCTGCAATATTGTTCTCCATACCAATGTCCACACGCATGCATAATATGGTCACATCATCACAAACTATGCCGTGATTCAGCACATAACATCGGTCATTTGGACCGAAAGCCATGAAACCTCGAACATGATAGGTCATTTTGTGAAGGTTTTTTCGAGACATGATCAATATACCAAGTCTGGTATTTTTCCTTTCAACTATGTCACATAATATGACACCATGCGAAGGATTTTCATTGTTCGGATTTTTTAGAATTTATTATGCCCATTTTGAATTTTCTGAATTGCTAACTATGGTCGAACAACGTGCATGAAGATAGAGGACGAGCATCGTTATAACTTGCATTAGATCTCTGAAGAAACCACATATTCGGCAGACATTTGTCCTTTTTACCCGGGATGGACGAAAAGGTTTGAGATGTCCCGGTTGGGAGATAGTCCATGTAAGGTGGTCTAGTATTTTAGGAAAATGGAATGGTAGCATTCTGAAACGGCATTTTGGTGGTTAATTCACAAAACGACCCGTTTTTTGCGCTCGGAAATTGGAAAAGGGCTTTTCCGTGTGACAAAAAGGAAATCTTCCTCCTGCAACATTGTTCTCCATACCAATGTCCACACGCATGCATAATATGGGCACATCATCACAAACTATGCCATGATTCAGCACATAACATCGGTCATTTGGACCGAAAGCCATGAAACCTCGAACATGATAGGTCATTTTGTGAAGGTTTTTTCAAGACATGACCAATATACTAAGTCTGGTATTTTTCCTTTCAACTATGTCACATAATATGACACCACGCGAAGGAGTTTCATTGTTCGGATTTTTTTGAATTTATTATGCCCGTTTTGAATTTTCTGAATTTCTAACTATGGTCGAACCGGCGTGCATGAAGATAGAGGACGAGCATCGTTAGAACTTGCATTGGATCTGTGAAGAAACCACATATTGCGAGTCTAAAAATGATTTTTTCAAAAAATCACGGGCGATAGATCATGTACCTGTAGTACAAACCGGACCCACTTCCTACCGATTCGGCAGACATTTGTCCTTTTTACCCGGGATGGACGAAAAGGTTTGAGATGTCCCGGTTGGGAGATAGTCCATGTAAGTTGGTCTAGTATTTTAGGAAAATGGGACGGTAGCATTCTGAAACGGCATTTTGGTGGTTACTTCACAAAACGACCCGTTTTTTGCGCTCGGAAAATGGAAAAGGGCTTTTCCGTGCGACAAAAAGGAAAACTTCCTCCTGCAACATTGTTTTACATACCAATGTCCACACGCATGCATAATATGGGCACATCATCACAAACAATGTCGTGATTCAGCACATAACATCGGTCATTTGGACCGAAAGCCATGAAACCTCGAACATGATAGGTCATTTTGAGAAGGTTTTTTCGAGACATGATCAATATACCAAGTCTGGTATTTTTCCTTTCAACTATATCACATAATATGACACCACGCGAAAGATTTTCATTGTTCGGATTTTTTTGAATTTATTATGCCCGTTTGGAATTTTCTGAATTTCTAACTATGGTCGAACCGGCGTGCATGAAGATAAAGGACGAGCATCGTTAGAACTTGCATTGGATCTCTGAAGAAACCACATATTGCGAGTCTAAAAATGATTTTTTCAAAAAATCACAGGCGATAGATCATGTACCTGTAGTACAAACCGCACCCACTTCCTACTGATTCGGCAGACATTTGTCCTTTTTACCCGGGATGGACGAAAAGGTTTGAGATGTCCTGGTTGGGAGATATTCCGTGTAATGTGGTCTAGTATTTTAGGAAAATGGGTCGGTAGCATTCTGAAACAGAATTTTGGTGGTTAATTCACAAAACGACCCGTTTTATGCGCTCGGGAAATGGAAAAGGGCTTTTCCGTGCGACAAAAAGGAAAACTTCCTCCTGCAACATTGTTCTCCATACCAATGTCCACACGCATGTATAATATGGGCACATCATCACAAACTATGCCGTGATTCAGCACATAACATCGGTCATTTGGACCGAAAGCCATGAAACCTCGAACATGATAGGTCATTTTGTGAAGGTTTTTTCAAGACATGACCAATATACCAAGTCTGGTATTTTTCCTTTCAACTATGTCACATAATATGACACCACGCGAAGGAGTTTCATTGTTCGGATTTTTTTGAATTTATTATGCCCGTTTTGAATTTTCTGAATTTCTAACTATGGTCGAACCGGCGTGCATGAAGATAGAGGACGAGCATCGTTAGAACTTGCATTGGATCTCTGAAGAAACCACATATTGCGAGTCTAAAAATGATTTTTTCAAAAAATCACGGGCGATAGATCATGTACCTGTAATACAAACCGGACCCACTTCCTACCGATTCGGCAGACATTTGTCCTTTTTACCCGGGATGGACGAAAAGGTTTGAGATGTCCTGGTTGGGAGATATTCCATGTAATGTGGTCTAGTATTTTAGGAAAATGGGTCGGTAGCATTCTCAAACGGAATTTTGGTGGTTAATTCACAAAACGACCCGTTTTTTGCGCTCGGGAAATGGAAAAGGGATTTTCCGTGCGACAAAAAGGAAAACTTCCTCCTGCAACATTGTTCTCCATACCAATGTCCACACGCATGCATAATATGGGCACATCATCACAAACTATGCCGTGATTCAGCACATAACATCGGTCATTTGGACCGAAAGCCATGAAACCTCGAACATGATAGGTCATTTTGAGAAGGTTTTTTCGAGACATGATCAATATACCAAGTCTGGTATTTTTCCTTTCAACTATATCACATAATATGACACCACGCGAAAGATTTTCATTGTTCGGATTTTTTTGAATTTATTATGCCCGTTTTGAATTTTCTGAATTTCTAACTATGGTCGAACCGGCGTGCATGAAGATAAAGGACGAGCATCGTTAGAACTTGCATTGGATCTCTGAAGAAACCACATATTGCGAGTCTAAAAATGATTTTTTCAAAAAATCACAGGCGATAGATCATGTACCTGTAGTACAAACCGCACCCACTTCCTACTGATTCGGCAGACATTTGTCCTTTTTACCCGGGATGGACGAAAAGGTTTGAGATGTCCTGGTTGGGAGATATTCCGTGTAATGTGGTCTAGTATTTTAGGAAAATGGGTCGGTAGCATTCTAAAACGGAATTTTGGAGGTTAATTCACAAAACGACCCGTTTTATGCGCTCGGGAAATGGAAAAGGGCTTTTCCGTGCGACAAAAAGGAAAACTTCCTCCTGCAACATTGTTCTCCATACCAATGTCCACACGCATGCATAATATGGGCACATCATCACAAACTATGCCGTGATTCAGCACATAACATCGGTCATTTGGACCGAAAGCCATGAAACCTCGAACATGATAGGTCATTTTGTGAAGGTTTTTTCAAGACATGACCAATATACCAAGTCTGGTATTTTTCCTTTCAACTATATCACATAATATGACACCACGCGAAGGAGTTTCATTGTTCGGATTTTTTTGAATTTATTATGCCCGTTTTGAATTTTCTGAATTTCTAACTATGGTCGAACCGGCGTGCATGAAGATAGAGGACGAGCATCGTTAGAACTTGCATTGGATCTGTGAAGAAACCACATATTGCGAGTCTAAAAATGATTTTTTCAAAAAATCACGGGCGATAGATCATGTACCTGTAGTACAAACCGGACCCACTTCCTACCGATTCGGCAGACATTTGTCCTTTTTACCCGGGATGGACGAAAAGGTTTGAGATGTCCCGGTTGGGAGATAGTCCATGTAAGTTGGTCTAGTATTTTAGGAAAATGGGACGGTAGCATTCTGAAACGGCATTTTGGTGGTTACTTCACAAAACGACCCGTTTTTTGCGCTCGGAAAATGGAAAAGGGCTTTTCCGTGCGACAAAAAGGAAAACTTCCTCCTGCAACATTGTTCTCCATACCAATGTCCACACGCATGCATAATATGGGCACATCATCACAAACAATGTCGTGATTCAGCACATAACATCGGTCATTTGGACCGAAAGCCATGAAACCTCGAACATGATAGGTCATTTTGAGAAGGTTTTTTCGAGACATGATCAATATACCAAGTCTGGTATTTTTCCTTTCAACTATATCACATAATATGACACCACGCGAAAGATTTTCATTGTTCGGATTTTTTTGAATTTATTATGCCCGTTTTGAATTTTCTGAATTTCTAACTATGGTCGAACCGGCGTGCATGAAGATAAAGGACGAGCATCGTTAGAACTTGCATTGGATCTCTGAAGAAACCACATATTGCAAGTCTAAAAATGATTTTTCCAAAAAATCACAGGCGATAGATCATGTACCTGTAGTACAAACCGGACCCACTTCCTACCGATTCGGCAGACATTTTTCCTTTTTACCCGGGATGGACGAAAAGGTTTGAGATGTCCTGGTTGGGAGATATTCCGTGTAATGTGGTCTAGTATTTTAGGAAAATGGGTCGGTAGCATTCTGAAATGGAATTTTGGTGGTTAATTCACAAAACGACCCGTTTTTTGCGCTCGGGAAATGGAAAAGGGCTTTTCCGTGCGACAAAAAGGAAAACTTCCTCCTGCAACATTGTTCTCCATACCAATGTCCACACGCATGCATAATATGGTCACATCATCACAAACTATGCCGTGATTCAGCACATAACATCGGTCATTTGGACTGAAAGCCATGAAACCTCGAACATGATAGGTCATTTTGTGAAGGTTTTTTCGAGACATGACCAATATACCAAGTCTGGTATTTTTCCTTTCAACTATGTCACATAATATGACACCACACGAAGGATTTTCATTGTTCAGATTTTTTTTGAATTTATTATGCCCGTTTTGAATTTTCTGAATTTCTAACTATGGTCGAACCGGCGTGCATGAAGATAGAGGACGAGCATTGTTAGAACTTGCATTGGATCTCTGAAGAAATCACATATTGCGAGTCTAAAAATGATTTTTTCAAAAAATCACGGGCGATAGATCATGTACCTGTAGTACAAGCCGGACCCACTTCCTACCGATTCGGCAGACATTTGTCCTTTTTACCCGGGATGGACGAAAAGGATTGAGATGTCCCGGTTGGGAGATCGTCCATGTAAGTTGGTCTAGTATTTTAGGAAAATGAGACGGTAGCATTCTGAAACGGCATTTTGGTGGTTACTTCACAAAACGACCCGTTTTTGCGCTCGGAAAATGGAAGAGGGCTTTTTCGTGCGATAAAAAGGAAAACTTCCTCCTGCAACATTGTTCTCCATACCAATGTCCACACGCATGCATAATATGGGCACATCATCACAAACTATGTCGTGATTCAGCACATAACATCGGTCATTTGGACCGAAATCCATGAAACCTCGAACATGATAGGTCATTTTGTGAAGGTTTTTTCGAGACATGATCAATATACCAAGTCTGGTATCTTTCCATTCAACTATGTCATATAATATGACACCACGCGAAGGATTTTGATTGTTCGGATTTTTTGAATTTATTATGCCCGTTTTGAATTTTCTGAATTTCTAACTATGGTCGAACCGGCGTGCATGAAGATAGAGGACGAGCATCGTTAGAACTTGCATTGGATCTCTGAAGAAACCACATATTGCGAGTCTAAAAATGATTTTTTCAAAAAATCACGGGCGATAGATCATGTACGTATAGTACAAACCGGACCCACTTCCTACCGATTCGGTAGACATTTTTCTTTTTTACTCGGGATGGACGAAAAGGTTTGAGATGTCTCGGTTGGGAGATAGTACATGTAAGGTGGTCTAGTATTTTAGGAAAATGGTACGGTAGCATTCTGAAACGGCATTTTTGTGGTTACTTCACAAAACGACCCGTTTTTTGCGCTCGGAAAATGGAAAAGGGCTTTTTCGTGCGACAAAAAGGAAAACTTCCTCCTGCAACATTGTTCTCCATACCAATGTCCACACGCATGCATAATATGGGCACAGCATCACAAACTATGTCGTGATTCAGCACATAACATCGGTCATTTGGACCGAAAGCCATGAAACCTCGAACATGATAGGTCATTTTGTGAAGGTTTTTTTGAGACATGATCAATATACCAAGTCTGGTATTTTTCCTTTCAACTATGTCACAAATATGATACCACGCGAAGGATTTTCATTGTTCGGATTTTTTTTGAATTTATTATGCCCATTTTGAATTTTCTGAATTTCTAACTATGGTCGAACCAGCTTGCATGAAGATAGGGGACGAGCATCGTTAGAACTTGCATTATATCTCTGAAGAAACAACATATTGCGAGTCTAAAAATGATTTTTTCAAAAAATCACGGGCGATAGATCATGTACCTATAGTACAAACCGGACCCACTTCCTGCCGATTGAGCAGACATTTGTCCTTTTTACCCGGGATGGACGAAAAGGTTTGAGATGTCCCGGTTGGGAGATAGTCCATGTAAGGTGGTCTAGTAGAAAATGGGACGGTAGCATTCTGAAACAGAATTTTGGTGGCTAATTCACAAAAAGACCCTTTTTTGCGCTCGGAAAATGGAAAAGGGCTTTTCCGTGCGACAGAAAGGAAAACTTCCTCCTGCAACATTGTTCTCCATACCAATGTCCACACGCATGCATAATATGGGCACAGCATCACAAACTATGCCGTGATTCAGCACATAACATCGGTCATTTGGACCGAAAGCCATGAAACCTCGAACATGATAGGTCATTTGGTGAAGGTTTTTTCGAGACATGATCAATATACCAAGTCTGGTATTCTTCCTTTCAACTATGTCACATAATATGACACCACGCGAAGGATTTTCATTGTTCGGATTTTCAATATACTAAAGGTTCATCTTTAGTCCCGGTTGGAGGGATTTCGGCAGGCTGGGCCATGCAGCACTAATGATAGGGGTGAGTGTCGACATTATGTCGTGCGGCGTGTACCTTGTTCCGGATGGTGTCACCAACCGGGACTAAAGATGAACCTTTAGTCCCGGTTAGAGACACCAACCGGGACAAAACACGAGTCAACACTAATAATAGGGGTGAGTGTCGACATTATTTCGTAAGTGTCGACACTATGCCGAGCTGCTTGTACTATAAATAGGCATCCTTGTGAGTCCAGTCCTCCAGCCAGTTTGAGGCATCTCCAAGATGGTTTCGAGAGCATGGACACCACTACGGCTAATTTCAGGGAGATTCCGACGAAGCCCAGTCCTCCGGCATCTCCGAGAAACTGGTCATAGAGGCACTCCCTAATATGTGAAATTAGTTAGCTCCCAGGCGTATTGATCTAGTTAGAGAAGTTACAAGCTGCAAGATGGTTTTCGAGAGCAGACACCACTATGGCCAGTTTTAGGGAGATGCCGCCGGATCCCAGTCCTCCGGCATCTCCGAGAAACTGGTCATAGAGGCACTCCCTAATATGTGAAATTAGTTAGCTCCCAGGTGTATTGATCTAGTTAGAGAAGTTACAAGCTGCAAGATGGTTTTCGAGAGCAGGGACACCACTACGACCAGTTTCAGGGAGATGCCACCGGATCCCAGTCCTCCGGCATCTCCAAGAAACTGGTCATAGAGGCACTCCCTAATATGTGATCGCGCGCGTTTGGAGATCAGATCTTAATGGTAAGTACGAATCGGGACAACTTCTTCATAGTCCCGGTCCATCCACAAAACAGGACTAACACTCAAGACATTTATTAATATTAAAAACTGAGAATACAAAACCGGGACTAAAGCCCCCCCTATATATAGTCCCGGTCAAGCCATAAATCGCGAAAGATATCCTTTAGTGAAGCCACAAACCGTGAAAGACATGAACTAGAGTTACATAATATGAGCATGAACTTCTTGGCATATGTCCTTCATTATGATCGCTTCAGACGTAACCATGGAGCATCTTCTTTACTTAACAGAATGCTTGGGTCAGTTTTCACTGTGAAGGGCGGAATTTCATCAAACTTATTATAATATTTTGACATGTCTGTCTTGTCCTTGATTCCCACGATGTTTCTTTTCCCTGAAAGAACTATGTGACTCTTTGGCTCATCATATGATGTATATGTTTGCATATTTTTTCTTTTTTTCGGTCTGGAGGACATGTTCTTCACATAGAAAACCTGAGACACATCATTGGCTAGGACGAATGGTTCATCTCTATAACCAAGATCGTTGAGAACCACTATTGTCATTCCGTACAACTGGTCTATCTTTACCCCTTCCCCATTCAGGTTGACCCATTTGCAGCGAAACAAAGGGACCTTAAAAGAGACTCCATAGACTAGTTCCCATATCTCCTCTATGTAACCATAGTATGTGTCCTTTTGTCCATTCTCATCTATTGCATCAAAGCGGACACCACTATTTTGGTTGGTGCTCTTTTTATCTTGGGCGATCGTGTAGAATGTATTCCCATTTATTTTGTACCCTTGGAAATTCAATACAGTAGAAGATGGTGACGCGGCCAACAAGTATAGATGATCTCCAACAGTGGTGTCATTCAAGAGATGTGTCCGCATCCAACCACCGAAAGACTTCATGTGTTCATCTGTAATCAGTGATTCAGGCTTCCCCGGGTTTTTGGAGCGTAGAATATTCTTGTGTTCCTTGATATACGGAGCTGCCAAGGTAGAATTATGTAGAACTGTGTAGTGTGCTTTAGTGAAAGAATCCCCGTCCCTACATATCATTTCTTTCTTTCCCAGCGTGCCTTTTCCACTTAGTCTTCCCTCATGCCGCGAGTCAGAAACACCAATCGGCTTAAGGTCAGGAATAAAGTCAACACAAAACTCAATGACCTCCTCTGTTCCATATCCCTTGGAGATGCTTCCTTCTGGTCTAGAACGGTTATGAACATATTTCTTTAAGACTCCCATGAACTTCTCAAAGGGGAACATATTTTGCAGAAATACCGGACCGAGAATGGCAATCTCTTCAACTAGGTGAACCAGGAGATGCGTCATAATATTGAAGAAGGATGGTGGGAACACCGATTCAAAACTAACAAGACATTGTACCACATCCTTCTGTAACCTTGGCAGAATATCTGGATTGATTACCTTCTGAGATATTGCATTGAGGAATGCACACAGCTTCACAATGGGTACTCGAACATTTTCCGGTAGAAGCCCCCTCAATGCAATCGGAAGCAACTACGTCATAATCACGTGACAGTCATGAGACTTCAGGTTTTGGAACTTTTTCTCTGCCATATTTATTATCCCCTTTATATTAGATGAGAAGCCGGATGGCACCTTGATACTGTAAAGGACTTCAAAAAAGATTTCCTTCTCTGCTTTGGTAAGAGCAAAGCTGGCACGACTTAAGTGACGCCCTTTATCCGTCTTGTTCTGTGTATGCATGTTCTTTGGGTCTTCCATAATTTGTTGGTCCTCCCGTTCTTCTGGTGTATCTTTTGTCTTCCCATACACGCCTAGGAATCCTAGCAGGTTCACGCAAAGATTCTTCGTCACGTGCATCACGTCGATTGAAGAGCGAACACGCAGGACTTTCCAATATAGATTTCTTCTTCCACATGGGTGCGTGTCCTGTAGCGACGTCGTTCGGAACTGATTGACTGCCGGGACCCTTTCCAAAGATTACTTCTATGTCCTTGACCATACCAAATACATCATCACCAACAGGGAGTTCAGGCCTCTTCCGGTGATCTGCCTCACCTTTGAAATGCTTGCCTTTCTTTCTTACGGGATAATTGGTCGGAAGAAATCGTCGATTCGCCAGGTACACAACCTTCTTGCATTTATGCAAATATGTACCTTCAGTCTTATCTAAACAGTGTGTGCATGCCTTATATCCCTTGTTTGTTTGTCCTGAAAGGTTACTAAGAGCAGGCCAATCATTGATGGTTACGAATAACAACCCTCGTAGATCAAATGGCTCCTGTTTGCTCTCATCCCACGCACGTACACCTGGTTTGCCCCACAATTATAAGAGTTCTTCAACTAATGGCCTAAGGTACACATCAATGTCGTTGTCCGGTTGCTTCGGGCCTTGGATGAGCACTGGCATCATAATGAACTTACGCTTCATGCACAACCAAGGAGGCAGGTTGTAGATACATAGAGTCACGGGCCGGGTGCTGTGACTGCAGCTCTGCTCGCCAAAATGATTCATGCCATCCGTACTTAGACCAAACCATAAGTTCCTTGTGTCACCTGCAAAGTCTGGGAAGTCTCTCTCGATTTTTCTCCACTGTGACCCATCAGAAGGGTGTCTCAACTTCCCGTCTTTCTTACGGTCTTCTTTGTGCCATCGCAACAATCTGGCATGCTCTTTGTTTCTGAACATGCGTTTCAACCTTGGTATTATAGGAGCATACCACATAACCTTAGCAGGAACCCTCTTCCGGAGGGGATCTACCTCAACATCACCAGGGTCATCTCGTCTGATTTGATACCGCAATGCATTGCATACCGGGCATTTATCTAAATTCCCATACTCCTTACCGCGGTAGAGGATGCAGTCATTAATGCATGCATGTATCTTTTGCACATATAATCCTAGAGGACAAAGAGTCTTCTTTGCTTCGTAGGTACTCTCGGGAAGTTCGTTATGTTTTGGAAACTTCGGCTTCATTATTTTCAGCATCTTTTCAAATGAGGAGTCAGTTAGACCACACTCTGCCTTCCATCGCAACAATTCCAGTGTGGTACCGAGCTTTGTTCTGCCATCTTCACAATTTGGGTACAACAATTTCTTGAGATATTCTAACATGCCCTCTAACTTCAACTTCTCATTTTCTGTTTCACAGTCTCGCTTTGCATCAGAAATGACCCTACCAAGTTCATCAGCCGGCTCATCTGATGCCCGTCCTTCACCTCCTTCCTCTCCATTGTCTTCCATTGCAGTATCACTGTATTCAGGAAACATATGATGATAGTTGTTATCATCATCTTCTTCTTCACCATCTTCCATCATAACCCCTCTTTCCCCATGCTTGGTCCAGCAATTATAGTTGGGCATGAAACCTTCCATAATCAGGTGGTCGCGAATGATTTTCGAGGAAGAGTACTCCTTGTTGTTCCGACATTGAACACATGGACAACGTATAAAACCATTCTCTTTGTTTGCTGTAGCCACATCGATAAATTATCTACGCGCCGGTCAACGTACATCCATTCCCGACCGTTCATCTGCATCATATAAGTAATTTTATCAAAAAGCAGGACATCATAAATAGTGAAATGACCAATTCACATCGACACATGTATTGTATCAATGATAGAGAAAAGATAAGATTGCTAACCTTGATCGAGAGAAATAAAGAGGAGAAAGCTCAAGTACGTCTCGGACACCTTCTATATTTTTGTTCTATGAGAAATTGAACGGGATCATTCACTCAAAAATTTCATCAAACACCTTGAATGCATGCATAGGAAAAAAAAACTAGCACACCCCTCACACCTTCCACCAAGAAAAAACAGAGTGAAGGCAGAGGGCTGGGGTGTTGCATTTATAGAGTGCGAGAGCATACATGCCGGTTTGTAACACAAACCGGAACTAAAGGTGTGTGCCACGCCACGTGGCTGACGCCCAACCTTTAGTCCCGGTTTATGTTACAAACCGGGACGTATGCCCCTTACCAACCGGGATGCATGCCTCCGAGCCCCGTGCCCTCTCGAACCGGGACACGTGCCAACATTAGTCCCAGTTCGTGACGCAACCTGGACTAATGCTCTGAGGGGCGCGAACGGATGGTCTGTTTTCTACTAGTGCACTAATCTAAGAGTGCTAATTACCTTTGTCTAGTCAGCTGGACCGGTGCTACAGCGCCGGTAGCACCGGCCTCAGCTCTGCCCCTGCAGCATAGAAAACTAACGTGCCTTGAACCAGTGCATCAACTCTAACACCACTTGGGATTCGTACTCATAACCGAATCTGACTTGCCCGATCTAGATCTTGGTGTTAAATTAATGAAGATCCTGATGTTTTTTTTTTTAAGAAATGCAGTAGGAAAATCCCTATAATGAGTTTGTTTTGAAATAATAAGAACCCAAATCTGTGTCCGTGGGGATTGGAGCCTGAGTGGCTAGAATGTACATCCACTTCACTAACCAAGTGAGCATATATTTATGCAGATCCCAATTATGAGATCAATTAATGCAGATCCCGATCTAGATCTTGACTAATTAATTAGCTAATAGATGCAACATTGACTCACATTAATTGCAAATAAATCTGCATCTTGTGACCGCTTCAAGGCTAGGTAGCGCAACAACTTATTAATTTGTTTATTCTTTTAGAATATGCAAAAACTTATTAATATGCAGCTAGTATGATCGATGGTTCTTTTCACCCATCTTGTGTTGAGCTTGTCTCCACACTTTTACTGCTAATTGACATGCATCCATAGATTTTCGTCCCATATTTTTTGGTTAGCTATGGGAGAAGGCTTGCTTTCGTAAAGGTCTTCAAGTTTTTTTCCCTTTTACTCTCGCAAGTACAAACAAGATAGAATTACACATTTGTCCATGAAACCAAGTTCAAATTAAGCACAAGTGCAACAAGAGTAGAACACGGAAAATATAGTATACGTACTCAAAAAAATGGAGTATAACTAAATATAGAAAATTAATGTATCATGCAGAAAAAACGTAAATCGGCTTCTACATGACTTATGTAAGCAGTAGACACTAGGTTACAAGATCAATTAATGCAGATCCCGATCTTGGAGATCAATTAACGCAGATCCTAATTAAGTACTCTCTCCATCACGGTTTGGAGGGCGTCTTACAAAAGTCATACGTTTCCAAAACTCCTCTCCTTCTAGACGCGTTAGACTTAATTACAGAATTAATGCCCTCTTTTTCTCCCCACTTCCTACTCCATGCAGCCAAGAAATTAATTGTTGCATGCAACTCCACCAATGCATATACGCATAAACTCCTTGTTTTATTGATTAATTATGTTTAATAGGGCATAATTAATAGGCACATGTTTTTGGCGCAAATCTGGCCTAATCAGCACTCACCTAGGTTCCAACAATCTCTCTAGAACACCCTCTAAACCGTGACAAATGTGTAATACTCCCTCCGTCACGGTTTGGAGGGCATTTTAGAGAGATTGTTGGGACCTAGCTGGGCGCTGATTCGGGACAGATTTGTGCCAAAAACATGCAAATTCGCTTGGAGAAAACAGACCCATTAATCATTCGGCGCATTATTTAACGTAATTACTCAATAAAAACGAGGAGTTTAGGCGCATGCATTGGTGGAGTTGCATGCAAGAATTAATTCCTTGATTGCATGGAGTAGGAAGTGGGGAGGAAAAGAGGGGCATTAGTACTATGATTAAGTCTAACGCGCCTAAGAGGAGAGGAGTTTTGGAAACACATGGTTTTTGGAAGACGCCCTCCAAACCGTGATGGAGGGAGTAGTATCATGGTAAGATCATGTTTTTTAAAGGAAACAACACCCATGCTTCTGCAGATCAATTAATGCAGATTCCAATTAAGGGATCAATTGATTCAAATCCCGATCATGGGATCAATTAATGCAGATCCCAATTGGCTAGTGGTACACATTATAGTCCATAAGACGAATTTCAAATTAAGCACAAGTGGAACAAGAGTAAAAACACATAATATGTTGATCTAGCTATGGACTATATGTTGATCTAGCTATGGACTATATGTCGATCTTGGCCGTTGTGTTTTGGGATACAACTATGATTATTGTTGATCTGGCCATCTGTCTATGCTTTTGTTACTGTATTTGTTACTATATTTTTTGTATAGTATTTTATATGCAAAGACGAAAGAAAGAAGAAAGAAAAAATTGAAAAAAAGGCCTTCAGCAGAGGCCACATGTGTTGTTGTTGGCAATGGGCTGGGAGATCTGGAAGGGCCATTTGTTGTGCCCTAAGCACTGTTCTCGTGGAACACAGTTGGCAAATGACCGTCGCATACGACAGCGGAGACGGCGCGCACGGAAAACACGACACGGTATACGTACGTGATCTAGAGGTTGCGTTTTGATACTCGTCTGTAGATTCCTTTTTAGACATGGACTCACGATTGGTCGGTGAAGCGTGCCACTTTCTGTTGCAGGGTAAACATTCTGTACGATTAGACCCGTTCGCTAGAAACTAGACACTACGGAAATAACGAGATAGGCCGATGGCCTTTTTATACGTCGACACGGCAAAATGTGGTACCCGTCGGGCATCTTGACGGCCCGTCGGCTCAGTTTTGCCATCCGCGTATGATAAGTAGGCCGACGACAGTTGTCGGCGTAAGCGGGCTGTCGGCTAACGGCAGAGCGATGGTAGCCTTTTTTTTGCCACATTAATCTTATAAAAATCATAACTAATTATTTAAATTCGGAAAACTACATATAATATATCAAAATTTGCAGAAAAAATAAAATCTATCTATATAAACTCAAATATTACATATTTCTTTCACAAAATATATAAAAATACAAATATTTCGTATAACATATTTTTCATTTTCAGAGTGCAAAAAACGAGGTGTTTTGTGAAGCAACCACCAAATGAAAGTTTCAAAATGATACTACCCCATTTTTCAAAAATAATAGACCATCTTAAATGGACAATTTCCTAACCTGGATATCTCAAACCTTTTCGTCCACCTCTCGTAAAAAAGACAAAATTCGCCGAGTCGATACAAAATGAGTTAGATTTGAACTACCGGTATATGATATGATGCTCATAATTTTTTGTAAAAATCATTTTTAGGTTGACAATATTCTATTTCATCAAAGATCTAATGCAAGTTTAGTGAGGCTCAGACCCAAGCTAAGAATCTTCATGCCCCTCAATTTAGAAAGTTTGACGATAGTTTGAAACGGATATAAAAAATTCAAAAACAATCAAAACAATGAAAAACCTTCGCATGGTGTCATATTATGTGAAATAGTTGCATGGAAAAATACCAAACTTGGTATTTTTATTGTGCCTCAAAAAAACCTTCACAAAATGACCTATCTCTCGAGGTTTTCTGGATTTCAGGTCAAATGACCAATGTTATTGCTAGAATCGCGGTATAGTTTGCGATAATGTACCCATATATTGTGCACCCATGTGTATCATGGGATGGCAAACAATGTTGTTATTTTTTATTTTCCGAGTGCAAAAAATGGGGTGTTTTGTGAAGCCACCATCAAATAAAAGTTTCAAAATGATAATACCACGTTTTTCAAAAATACTAGACCATATTGAATGGACAATTTCCCAATCTGGGTATCTCAAACCTTTCCGTCCACCCTTCGTGAAAAGACAAATTCCTGTCAAATTGGTAGGAAATGAGTTAGATTTGAACTACAGGTACATGATATGATGCTTATGATTTTTTGCAAAAATCATTTTTAGATTCATAATATGCTGTTTCATCAGATATCTAATGCAAGTTTAGTGAGGCTCAACCCCGAGCTAAGAATCTTCATCCCCTCGATTTAGAAAGTTTGACGATAGTTTGAAATAGGCATAAAAAGTTCAAAAACGATCGAAACAATGAAAAACCTTCACATGGAGTCAAATTAAAAAATAAAAAACATGGTATATTGATTGTGTATCAAAAAAACCTTCACAAAATCACCTATCTCAATCGAGGTTTTCTGGATTTCAAGTCAAATGACCAATGTTATTGCTAGAATCGTGGTATAGTTTGCGATAATGTGCCCATATTTTGCACACATGTGTATCATGGGATGGCGAACAATGTTGCATGAGGAAGTTTTCCATTTCGTCGCACCAAAAAGCTATTTTTTATTTTCCGAGTGCAGAAAACGGGGTGTTTTGTGAAGCAACCACCTAATGAAAGTTTCAAAATGATAATACCACATTTTTCAAAAATACTAGACCATTTTGAATGGACAATTTCCCAACCTGGGTATCTCAAACCTTTCCGTCCACCTCTTGTGAAAAGACAAATTCCTGCCAAATTGGTAGGAAATGAGTTAGATTTGAACTACAGGTATATGATATGATGCTTATGATTTTTTGCAAATATCATTTTTAGGTTCACAATATGCTATTTCATAAGAGATCTAATGCAAGTTTAGTAAGGCTTAACCCCGAGCTAAGAATCTTCATCCCCTCGATTTAGAAATTTTGACGATAGTTTGAAATAGGCATAAAAAATTCAAAATGATCGAAACAATGAAAAACCTTCACGTGAAGTCAAAATAAAAAATAAAAAACTTGGTATATTGATTGGGTATAAAAAACATTCACAAAATTACCTATCTCAATCGAGGTTTTCTGGATTTCAGGTCAAATGACCAATGTTATTGCTAGAATCGCGGTATAGTTTGCAATAATGTGCCCATATTTTGCACACATGTGTATCATGGGATGGAGAACAATGTTGTAGGAGGAATTTTTCCCTTTCGTTGCACCAAAAAGCTATTTTTTATTTTCCGAGTGCAAAAAACGGGGTGTTTTGTGAAGCCACCACCAAATAAAAGTTTCAAAATGATAATACCACGTTTTTCAAAAATACTAGACCATATTGAATGGACAATTTCCCAACCTGGGTATCTCAAACCTTTCCATCCACCCCTCGTGAAAAGACAAATTCCTGCCAAATTGGTAGGAAATGAGTTAGATTTGAACTACAGGTATATGATATGATGATTATGATTTTTTGCAAAAATCATTTTTAGATTCACAATATGCTATTTCATCAGAGATCTAAAGCAAGTTTATTGGGGCTAAGCCGCGAGATAAGAATTTTCATGCCCGCTGATTTAGAAAGTTTGACGATAGTTTGAAACAGGCATAGAAAAATCAAAAATAATCGAAATGATACAAAACCTTCGCGCCGTGTCATATTATGTGACATAGTTGCATGGAAAAATACCAAACTTGGTATATTGATTGTGTATAAAAAAACCTTCATAAAATTACCTATCTCAATCGAGGTTTTCTGGATTTTAGGTCAAATGACCAATGTTACTGCTAGAATCGCGGTATAGTTTGTGATAATATGCCCATATTTTGCACACATGTGTATCATGGGATGGGGAAAAATGTTGCATGAGGAAGTTTTCCATTTCGTCGCACCAAAAAGCTATTTTGTTATTTTTCGAGTGCAAAAAACGGGGTGTTAGGCACCTAATGAAAGTTTCAAAATGATAATACCACATTTTTGAAAAATACTAGACCATATTGAATGGACAATTTCCCTACCTGGGTATCTCAAACCTTTCCGTCCACCCCATGTGAAAAGACAAATTCCTGCCAAATTGGTAGGAAATGAGTTAGATTTGAACTATAGGTATATGATATGATGCTTATGATTTTTTGCAAAAATCATTTTTAGGTTCACAATATTCTATTTCATAAGAGATCTAATGCAAGTTTAGTGAGGCTCAACCCCGAGCTAAGAATCTTCATCCCCTCGATTTAGAAAGTTTGACGATAGTTTGAAATAGGCATAAAAAATTCAAACCGATCGAAACAATGAAAAACCTTCACGTGGAGTCAAATTAAAAAATCAAAAACTTGGTATATTGATTGTGTATCAAAAAAACATTCACAAAATTACCTATCTTAATCGAGGTTTTCTCGATTTCAGGTCAAATGACCAATGTTATTGCTAGAATCGCGGTATAGTTTGCGATATTGTGCCCATATTTTGCACACATGTGTATCATGGATGGCGAACAATGTTGCAGGAGGAACTTTTCCATTTCCTCGCACCAAAAAGCTATTTTTTATTTTTGAGTGCAAAAAATGGGGTGTTTTGTGAAGCAACCACCAAATGAAAGTTTCAAAATAATAATACCACATTTTTCAAAAATACTAGACCATATGGAATAGAAAATTCCCCAACCTAGGTATCTCAAACCTTTCCGTCCACACCTCGTGAAAAAGACAAATTCCTAACGAATCGGTAGGAAATGAGTTAGATTTGAACTATAGGTACATGATATGATGGTCATGATTTTTTGCAAAAATCATTTTTAGATTCACAATATGCTATTTCATCAGAGATCTAATGCAACTTTATTGAGGCTAAGCCGCGAGCTAAGAATTTTCATGCCCGCTTATTTAGAAAGTTTGACGATAGTTTGAAACAGGCATAAAAATTTCAAAAATAATCAAAACGATGCAAAACCTTCGCGTGGTGTCATATTATGTGACACAGTTGCATGGAAAAATACCAAACTTGGTATATTGATTGTGTATAAAAAACCTTCACAAAATGACCTATCTCAATAGAGGCTTTTTGGATTTCAGGTCAAATGACCAATGTTATTGCTAGAATCGCGGTATAGTTTGCGATAATGTGTCCATATTTTACACACATGTGTATCATGGGATGGAGAACAATGTTGTAGGAGGAAGTTTTCCCTTTCGTTGCACCAAAAAGCTATTTTTTATTTTCCGAGTGCAACAAACGGGGTGTTTTGTGAAGCAACCACCAAATAAAAGTTTCAAAATAATAATACCACGTTTTTCAAAAATACTAGACCATATTGAATGGACATTTTCCCAACCTGGGTATCTCAAACCTTTCCATCCACCCCTCGTCAAAAGACAAATTCCTGCCAAATTGGTAGGAAATAAGTTAGATTTGAACTACAGGTATATGATATGATGCTTATGATTTTTTGCAAAAATCATTTTTAGGTTCACAATATGCTATTTCATGAGAGATCTAATGGAAATTTAGTGAGGCTTAACCCCGAGCTAAGAATCTTCACCCCCTCGATTTAGAAAGTTTGACGATAGTTTGAAATAGGCATAAAAAATTCAAAACGATCGAAACAATGAAAAACTTTCACGTGGACTCAAATTAAAAAATAAAAAACTTGATATATTGATTGTGTATCAAAAAAACATTCACAAAATTACCTATATCAATCGAGGTTTTCTGGATTTCAGGTCAAATGACCAATGTTATTACTAGAATCGCGGTATAGTTTGTGATAATTTGCCCATATTTTGCACACATGTGTATCATGGGATGGCGAACAATGTTGCAGGAGGAAGTTTTCCATTTCGTCGCACCAAAAAGATATTTTTTATTTTCTGAGTGCAAAAAATGGGGTGTTTTGTGAAGCAACCACCAAATGAAAGTTTCAAAATGATAATACCACATTTAAAAAAAATACTAGACCATACGGAATGGAAAATTCCCCAGCCTAGGTATCTCAAACCTTTCCGTCCAACCCTCGTGAAAAAGACAAATTCCAATCGAGTCGGTAGGAAATGAGTTAGATTTGAACTATAGGTACATGATATGATGGTCATGATTTTTTGCAAAAATCATTTTTAGATTCACAATATGCTATTTCATTAGAGATCTAATGTAAGTTTATTGAGGCTAAGACGCGAGCTAAGAATTTTTATGCCCGCTGATTTAGAAAGTTTGAAATAGGCATAAAAAATTCAAAAATAATCGAAACGATGCAAAACGTTCGCGTGGTGTCATATTCTGTGACATAGTTGCATGGAAAAATACCAAACTTGGTATATTGATTGTGTATAAAAACCTTCACAAAATGACCTATCTCAATCGAGGTTTTCTGAATTTCAGATCAAATGACCAATGTTATTGCTAGAATCGCGATATAGTTTGCGATAATGTGCCCATATTTTACAAGCATGTATATCATGGTATGGTGAACAATGTTTCAGGAGGAAGTTTTCCTTTTCATCGTACCAAAAAGCCATTTTTACTTTTCGAGTGCAAAAAACGGGGTGTTTTGTGAAGCAGCCACCAATTGAAAGTTTCAAAATGATACTATCCCATTTTTCAAAAATCCTAGACCTCATTGAATGGAAAATTTCCCAACCGGGATATCTCAAACCTGTCGAATCGATAGGAAGTGAGTTAGATTTGAACTATAGGTATATGTTATGATGCTCATGTTTTTGTGTAAAATCATTTTTAGATTCATAATATGCTATTTCATCAGAGATCTAATGCAAGGTTTCCTTTTTGTCGCACCAAAAAGCCATTTTCTGTTTTCGAGTGACAAAAACGGGGTGTTTTATGAATCCTGACTTAGTTTCTGTTAGTATAATATTAAAAAGTTACGATATATAACTAAATAGATGATAGGGATTTCATTTTGGATTCCTCTCATTTTTCTGATAGATTTGAATATATTATTTGTCGAATTATGATTTACGGTTTTGTAGATATGAATTATTCAATTTTAAATGAAGAAAGGCAAAATAAATAAAATTTATTTTATTTTTATTTGAATTCAAGATTATTTTTACCTGTTCATTATTGTTTACTGAAATAATTGTACGGAATGTAAAAAATTAAATACGTCTAACATTATAGTCCAATGATTAATATGATTGATACGATAATATTTACAACAAGTTTTAAGTTCTTTGTCGAAAGCTAATCTAAAAGGAATAGAGAAGTTAAGCGTGCTGGGGCTAGAGTAGTATTAGGATGGGTTACCGTTTTGAAAGTTTGACTAATTGTGTAATTTGACTTGAGACTAAGTGTACTTAGAATTAAAAATGTACACGATAAGATTAACAAGTTAAACAATTAAAAAATGTGGAAATTTTTTGAAAAAAAAAATATTTTTTTTTGGAAAAATTTAGTCCTTGCCGTCAGCATAGCCAAACGGCCGCTAGTCATTTTGGTGGGATCCATACGGTCTACGCCGACGGGAAGAGGGGCTACGCCTACGGACAGTACGCCGACGGCAACCGTCGGACCAGCCTACGCCGACGGGATTTAGGGACTACGCTAACGGGACCTGGCAGTCGGCGTACTTGGCTTCTCCTGTAGTGAGACCCGTTCGCTAGGCTGTTCATTTTATAATAAACTAGGTTCACTACCTCCATGTAATTAAAGACAGCATACACTAACAAAAAAGACCACCTTTTTTTATGAAGCAGGCCAGCCATTTAGGAATTTGCAGTTCACGATTTGTTAGTAGAAAAATTGGAGATATCACGTATGTTCATACAATACGGTGATCATTTTATAATAAACTTCAGGAAAAAAAATGTGTTTCACAAATCAGTCTAAACTGATCTGTAAAACAAACCAGTGTCACTTGGCTAGAAAGCACAAATTTCGTCTTTCCATCTAATCATACAAAGTTGTCAATCTTATCTTACTAGTTGGCCTCGCTGGATGCACGTGCATGCCATCATTAGTATAGTGATATCAACCCCCGATCGACTCGATCGTGTATAAATCAACCCCCGTGGCAGGCACAAACCACTTGTTCAGCTAGCTCTCCAGGTCCAACCCCATCGACGACCATGGCGACCAAGCAGAGCCTCTTCGCCGCCGCTGCCGCTGCCGCCTGCATTCTCGTCCTCCTCCCGTCGGCATCCTCCCTCACAACATCCTTCGAATACTGTGGTGAGTAGCGTCCTCCTAATTTGGGTTGGGTTGGGTTGGGTTTGGTTCTTCACGGAGGAGGAGGAGGTGTGAATATATATGTTTGGTTACTTGCAGATAAGGGCAAGGAGTACCCGGTGAAAGTGAGCGCCGTGAAGATGTTGCCGGATCTGGTCATCGGCGGCTACCCAAACTTCTTCACCATCTACGCTTCCACCGGTAAATATAATTAAATCAACCACGCACCTACTACTAGCTCTATTAATTTGTTCTCTAATTAATACTAGTAGTAGTAATAATGCCTTTAATTCGATTTGTAGATAAGACCATCATCACTGAGGGGAAGCTGTTTAGTGCTATTACGTGTGAGACCTTCCATGTTCACTCTGAAGCGGAAGACATCTGTACACTGACCTCCTGCCCGGCCACTGCTGACTTCCAAGTATCCCACCAGCTAGACATGCCATCAACCGATCCAAATGTAAGATTAATTTCGCTTTTTTCCTTGTAAATTAATACTAGCTAATGGTATTAATATCTATATGATGATGATGCAGGGTCCTTACACCATTCGATTTGTGATGCTGGGGGAGAAGGATGAGGAACTGAGCTGCATATCCTTGAGCTATAATCTCACCGGTGGCATTGCCCGTGCCCTTGACCTCACCTCGCTCTTTACCGCTTAATTAGCTGCTTAGCCAAAACAGATGTTCTCTTGCAGCACTTTGTGTCTTCCACTACAATATCCTTGTTTTAATGTTTCTCAGTTAAATAAATGAATGAGATGGGCGGCCGCGCGGTTACCGTTTGATTAAATAATAAATGTTACTACAATTGCCCATTTGTTCAACTCTGTCACCAACGCCATCGATCCAGAATCTCGCTTATTATGTGTGCCCTCTCCTCTTCTACGCGTGTGAGCATTAATTTACTTCATTTCTTTTCTTCGAAACACCATAATGTATTACTCTGTTCCGTTATATATATAGGACGTTTTGGCAGGCTAAAATAGAAGAGGAAATGTGCTCTCTCTCTCTCTCTCTTTTCACATCAAGAAACCACCAGGTTTCAAGTACAAGAGTGGCATGTTGCCACGGGGATTCTAGTACAAGAGTGGCATGTACCTGTTTGTCTCGCCTTTTGAACAATCTTGTCAACCATGACTAAAATTTATATGATGATAATTGTCCACTTATTAATTAGATATCATCATAGATGGCCCACAGACAAAAAAAAAATCTGGAGGCCTACGCCGACGGCCTAGCTGTCGGCACAGCCTGGCTATCTAACGCCGTGTCTAAACTGGGGCTACGCCGAGGGTCCCCGTCGGCACATCCCTCTCTACTACGCCGACGGCCACGCTACGCCGAGGGCTATCCTCGGCATAGTCATCTACGCCGACGGCCGGGCTGGTCGGCTGGCCGGAGGAGGCAGCTACACCGACGGCCCCGACATTTGGCCTTCGGCGTAGCCGGACGGCCGTCGGCGTCTCAGTTCTTTCCTGTAGTGTAATAGGGTATTGTGTTGTTGCAGAGGCCGGATATAATTGGTATCTCTCTTGATATTAATATATGCTCCTTTCCAAAAAAAAATCTGAATGCTAAGATATTTACAAGGTATAATTTTATTAGTCTTTCTAGATCGATGTGCCATGATACAATAATAGAGCATGATACTTATATGACTTCTCTTTGTTAATTGTTGTGTCACATTGGCTTACTATCTATTGTACTTCAATATACATCAATGAATCTTTCATTATGTGAGGCATAAGAATGTGATGCCAGGAAGGTCCCATTACACTAGTAGAAAACGTCCCATTGGTCCCAATTGGTAAGGGGCATTAGTCCCGGTTACCCAACCGGGACGGGGCAATCGGGACTAAAGCCCCAACCTTTAGTCCCGGTTGCCCCACCAACCAGGACAAATGGCGGTATACGTGGCGGCGTCAGAGGGCGAGGGGGGGGGGGGTGGAGAAACCGTCCCGGTTCGTAACACGAACCGGGACAAATAACCTTCTGCCGCGGCAGAGATTTGGTACATTTCTCTGCCGCGGCAGAGAATTCATTTTGGCACATTTTGTTGTCATGGCAGCATTTTCGCCACTTTTTGTCCCGCGGCAAAGAATTCATTTAGGTTGTTTTATTGTTTATTTAGTGTTTTGCACTCATCAATGAAGGAACCATTATATTACACAAGATCATCATGACAATATTACATTCGATACACGGATCGAGTTCATGCACTACATAAAAAGTTGCTCTTTTTACAATCCCTATTGTCTATACATAGCCGAATAGTATTCTCTTTTTGGGTTTAGGACTTCTGCATCCAAGAATCCCGCCAATTCCTCATGAATTGCTCGTACGCGATCCTTTGGCAGAAGACCGTCCCGTAGACGTTCGATCTGATTTAAAAAAGGAGTCAGCCTATATGAATGAAACTAAACACAATTTGATTATAATTAAAAACTATTGAAATTGTTTACATACGTGGAGTTGCTCTAAACTTCTTTCCTTCTCATCGCACGTCTGCCGGATGAACTCGCAAACATAGTATCCACATAGATTGTTACCTGGTCCCTGTGTCAGGAACTTTACGAGAACATAGTTCAATCAAAATAATAATTAAGCATGATAATAACTGTATCAAAACTAGAATCAAAGAGATGCGCGGATATAGCTAGTGGTGCTTACATCTAGTGCTTCAAATGTAAGCTCCACTTTCCAAACACCCCTAGCCTTGTTGGTGAACCGTTTCCAAGCGCTGCCGGCAAAGAAAACAAATAAAATAAGTTATTACTTACTTGATATCATAAAATTCACGAACGTTGCCGATATAGTGTCATAATGATTAGAATTACCGCTGGAGAAGCATTTGCATGTCCTTCCACTACTCAGAAGGTTTATGTTCGAGTCCATGACTAGTACACGCCCTTTGTCAAGTTGAATGATTAACAGAATATAGTGGAATCTGCGAATGCATAACTAACCAATTATATACTTAACATCGAGTAAGCGAAATAGAAAGTGTATAGAAGACAATATCACTCACTCGAAGTTGTAAGGAAAAAGTATTTCCCTTCTGGTTTCTTGAAACCTTAACGCGTGTACTATATTATCCTCCGTATCCTGGGGGCTTGTTTTGAGATTAGCTTCATGAACCCAATATGGGTCAATGAAGCCAATGTCATAGATTTGTCCTCTGCTGCATTCGAGAATCTTCATTCTGCATATTACAGTATGATTATATACATGCAATAAACAAGGTGAGATAGCTGGAGACTAAATTAATTACAGAATTAGTACTTACAGACAATAGGCACTGATGATCGATTTGTCCAAGGCGTCTTGATTGAATAATTGAAATAGTTCATCAGATTAAATGGATATCATGTCATCATTTTCTTTCCCATAATGATTTTTGTAACCCTCAGCACTATCCAGTTAGCCCCGGCCTTTGTGGCATGCATGTACCAGTTATGCAATCTTCGCATTTTTGTTGGGAGATTATTTACCTCCTCAGGTTTGACGAGAGGTTTGCCGTACTGGTATTTGTATGCTACTTCACTCACGGGGAAGTACTCTAACAGGGATAAGTACTAGGCAATACTCATACCTTGAGCAGCGGCAACTTCTCCGTATTGTGCAACTACCTCTGGATCATACTGCTCTTCGGCCCCATATTTTCTCGACCCCACATTGGTTTGGGAAATCACCTTGAGAGGGGCGCAAGACTGTTTTGCTTGTTCTCCGAGCTGGGCAACAGATTTCTCGCTTGCATCAGTACTGCTATTCGAGGCTTTTTGTGCTGCATGTGACTTGAGAATAGAACGCTCATAGTCTGATGACAGCTTTGGCTCGGGTTGATGAAGAGTCTTTAGCATTTTCAACACTTTGGCTTTTTCTTCTTTGGTGCTGGGGAACTCTGGCTCTTTCGGCCGCCTCAGCTTAGCGAAAAACGCTGTCATTTCCGCATCAACGATCGCCGCAGTCTCCTCTTCAGTACAGTCATAAGCTCTCTTGGGAGGAACCTTTGGTACTTTTGGAAGAGGCTCTTGTTTACGTTTCGGCGATCGCTTACCACGACGCAGAGTAGCGGTACGCTTAGGCTTTTTATCCTAAGGCGCCGGCGATGGCTGCGCTAGAGATTGGTGAGGCGACGGAGCCGGGTGAGGCGACGAAGACGGCTGCCGCGGCGGCGACGACCTCGCTAGAGACGTGTGAGGCGGTGGCGAAGATGGCCTTGGCGTGTGATTTCGAAGCACGATACATTCCTTTGGCCATAGAATGGTGACGTTTGTTGCGTCTCCCAGTACAGTCACATCCCCTTCACCTGCAGGGTAGTGAAGATCCAAAACTTCAAAGGTGGGCATGATTTCATCCACCCCGAAAACAGCGTAGCCCTCTAGAACCGGACGACAGTGGTAAGTTGGTGTGGGTCCAATTGGTAAGGCATATCCGAACGCCACCTTCATTGATATGTTCACAACTTTGACATGTAGCTCGCAGTGTGTCATCTCTGTGATATCATCCACTGGGTAGCCAACAGGAGCCATCGTCGGTGCACCATCGTCATCGCCATTGTCATCACCCGGGACCTCGGTGGAAGCCACACTGCTTTTTTGATTATTCGATAGGCCGGTAGCATCGAATGCAGTGTGCTGCTGAGATGGGCCGGTAGTACTTTGCTCTTTAAGTGCATTAATTTCATCTTGTTGTTGCTTTATTCGTTCTTCAATTATACGCATTTGCTCTTTCTGAATATCTTCTTCAACTTCCGCCTTGTCCTTTCTCCTCTGACGGCTTCTATCAGGATATTTCTTCCTCTCTTCGAGAAACCCAGTCCTCCATGGTATGGAGCCGCTTGTGCCTCGTGTTGGTCCATCATGTTCCTTATTTCCAAGGGCGAGTGTGATCTCATCATGCTCTCTATCGGGAATGAAGTCCCCATCTTTAATAGCCTTTACTGCTTTTCTCATCCTCTCGATTGGCAAGGGGTCTTCTTTATGTCGTATGTTATATATACACATCCCTTCCGAGTCCAACGTGCCCCCATGCCCGTAAAACCAATTCCTTGCACGTTCTACCCAATCGTCTGTCTCTGGGGTGATCTTTTTAGCACGCAGTTCATTCTCAAGTTTCTCCCACTTAGGAATGCCAGCCCTGTAGCCACCTTGCCCCATAGTATGGTGATACTTCTTGTTAGCAGCATTCAGCTTATTCATTGCAGACATTTTCTTAGCTTTTTCTGATGTCTTGTAATTTACAAACTCATCCCAGAATGGTTTTATCTTCTCTAACTAAATCTTCTTGAAATCCGGAGTCTTCTCTTTCAGGACATAGTCAAGGTGCAATCTTTTCTTCCAGTTGGTGAAACACTGGGCCATCTTCTTCATAGCCCACTCCCTGACCTTAGCCTCCATGGCTCTCCCATGTTCTAAGGTGTCCTCAACTAGATCCTCCGCATTTGGATCCAGCTCTATCTTCGGTAGTTTGAAATTAACCATGAGCCTCTTCCACAGTAAATCTTTGCCCTTGTTAGGGACAAACAAACATGTTCCCTCTTCTTCCGCATCAGCAGGCCTATTCCAATTTTGAATGGTGATCGGGATTAAGTCCCTAACGATTACTCCGCATTGTGCCACAAATTTGATTGCGACAACTTCCGGAGCCGTCGGTTTGCCGTCTTCAGCGATATCTTCGATCCTGAACCTCTCATGGTCTTCCAACTTTTTAGTTGGGCCTCGTCCGCTCTTTTTAGTAGATTTGTTCGATCCGGAGGGCTAAAAGAAGAAATATCATCGTTACTATTTCTATATAGATAGCAGATGATTAATTAATGAATTAATTATATTACATGCACCTCGCCAGAGCGGTCGTCTTCTCGATTACACAAGGCATCGCCTTCTCCCTCGCGGAAGGCAACACCTTCAACCTCAAACAAGTCATCTATTCCGGAAAAAAGAGGATCACCCTCACCGGAGTTGTTCAGAAACATCGATACATCTAAATTTTCTTCCCCGCGGATCACACCTTGGATCAACTCTTCCTTTTCTTCGTCTCTGACGTGTGGGTCCATATTTTCTGCATAGGTGGAAAAACGGATAAACCCTAATTCAGAGAAACCCTAATATATACATACACAATAATAAAAATATATACATACACACTATATATACATACACACTAAAAGGGAAGGGGCGGCTGGAGCGCGTGGCGATGGACGGAGACGGAGGCGCTATGGCGGTCGGGGAGGAGGGATAGTCCGAATGCTCAAACAAGGATGATGATATGAAAAGTTGAATTGCATTGAAATGAAACCCTAAAACTTGCTCGACAATTTAAACGGGGTTCCGAGGGTTGAAAACCCTAACTCGGGAAACTCCGGAAACACAAGAGAGGGGTTGATTTAGTTCTATAATTAAACTTGTCATTAAAGTTGATTAGCAACGCATGATTATAGCTTAAAAAGGTAGAACTCATTTTTCTGAACATTTTGATATATTATTTGTATTTTTTGACTTATAAATAATAAGATATGAATTTTACAATATTTAATCATTTTCTGGAATTATAAAACAATTTATTACATCAGGCGCGCCGTGTATAAAGCGAAGAACCAATACCGGAAAGAAAGGCGGCAATCAATCAACCCTCGGGTTCGGGATGCCCTGGCAAGGACACACCGGCTAACCCTAGGTGCAACATCAATTCAAATAGGGTCTATGACAACTAATATAATATACAAATACAAAATATGATAATATACAAATACATATACATATACTTATACAAATACAATATATGATAATATATATGACACTCTATCTATCGATAAAATACCACAGTAGAATTGTATGCATCATGGTAAGAATTGAAATGCTTTCGAAATCATAGGATTATATCATGGTAGGGCTATGCTTGCCTTTTCCTGTTGATAGACGAAAGAAGAGCTGCAGGATCCTTGTACTTGACTTGATTACAGTTGGTAAAGTATTTGTCTTCGAGCTTCGACGGTGTTGATCTCTGTCTTCGATCTCGATCTCGATATCGTATTCTACCGGGAAGAACCAAACACCGGAAAGAAAGGGAAACAATCAACACATGGCATTGATGCAATGCTCAAGCAAGTATGATGATATGACAAGTTGAATTGCATTGAAATGTAACCCTAAAGCATTCTCTACAATTAATCGGGGTTCCGAGGGGTGAAAACCCTAACTCGGAGAAACTCCGGAACACATGAGAGGGGTGGACTTGTTCTTTTAATTAAACTTGTTATTTAAGTTGTTGAACAATGCATGATTATAGCTTAGATAGCTAGGTTTCATTTTTCTGAACATTTTGATATATTATTCATATTTTTCTGACTTATAGATTAAAATTTATTGAATTTTCAATATTCAAAACAATTTCTGAAAATAAATAAGTCTGGAATTATTTAATACACCCAGACACACTATACCCACAGCAACTGACTGATGGGCCCTGTGCCACATAGGCAGCCACGTGAGCAAAGTGGGACAGAGGAGGCCGTTGGGTGTTTTTCACCAGGGCAGGGGTTACACACTGCCACTGACGGGTGGGCCTGGTCCACGCGGGCGTCGCCGGAGGGAACGGCCAGATGGCAGCGCGGGACGGCGACAGAGGCGATGCGAGGCTACGAAACCTAGCTTGTTCGAACCAGGGCACCGGGCAGACCTAATAGAGGCGGCCCCACCTTGAAATGGTCACCGGAGCACCGGCGATGATGATGAATGGCGGCGGCAGACGGTGAGCTATGGTGGTAGCAAGCTACAGAGGGACATGGAGGAAGAGGAAGGGTCCCTGAGGACGAGTGGCTCACCGTGATGCCAATGGAGGGATCAGCGAGGTTGGAGGCGCGGCGCGGCCGGGGATAGGCGGGGCGGAGCTCCTCTCCGGCGCGGCGCGGGGACGGGCGGTGGCGGTTCGTGATGCGTGGCTCCACGGGCGCAGGCGGCGGCGCTGACGACGACGGCGGGCAGCCTGCTGGCTTTCGGGGGATCGGGGCGGCGGCGGTTCGTGATGCGTGGCTCCATGGGCGCAAGCGGCGGCGCTGGCGACGACGGCGGGCAGCCTGCCGGCTTTCGGGGGATCGGGGCGGCGGCGTCTCCCCTGTTGTACCTGTGCGGCGCGTCGGGTTGCAGAGAAGTGAGATGGGGAAGAAGAAGAAGAACAGGCGTGCAAGTTATAAAGGAAGGGCCTTTTTTCTCGGTTGGTAGCTCCAACCGGGACTAAAGGGTCATACGTCCCGGTTGCAGCCACCAACCGGGACGTATACTCCAATTTTTTCAGCAGACCAAGGGGCACGCGCAGGGTGTCTTTAGTCCCGGTTGGTGGCTCCAACCAGGACATATGACCCTGTTTTCAAAAAATTCCAGGAATTTTCTCTCTGTTCCCGCCTTATTTTTTATTTTGGGGTTTAAATTTGTAATGTTTTTTAAATGATAATTACTTTGGAATGTAGAAAACCTTTAAACATAAAAAGTGTTTGAATTTGAATAGCTAATTCAAAACCATTTACTATTTTTAAAAATAATTAATGTAACCATTTAAACTATGAACCATTTAAAATTAAAAATGAATTAACTTATATTTTTTGAATATTAATTTGGAATTTAGAAAAACTTTAAACATAAAAAGTGTTTCAATTTGAATAACTAATTCAAAACCATTTTCTATTTTTCAAAAATAATTAATGTAACCATTTAAAATTAAAAATGAATTAACTTATTTTTTTTGAATATTAATTTGGAATTTAGAAAAACTTTAAACATAAAAAGTGTTTGAATTTGAATAACTAATTCAAAACCATTTTCTGTTTTTAAAAATAATTAATGTAACCATTTAAACTATGAACCATTTAAAATTAAAAATGAATTAACTTATATTTTTTGAATATTAATTTGGAATTTAGAAAAACTTTAAACAAAAAAAAATTCTGGATTTGAATAAATAATTCAAAACCATTTTCTAATTCTAAAAAATAATTAATGTAACCATTTAAACTATGAACCATTTAAAATTAAAAATTAATTAACTTATATTTTTTGAATATTTATTTGGAATTTAGAAAAACTTTAAACATAAAAAGTGTTTGAATTTGAATAACTAATTCAATACCATTTTCTGTTTTTAAAAATAATTAATGTAACCATTTAAACTATGAACCATTTAAAATTAAAAATGAATTAAGTTATATTTTTTGAATATTAATTTGGAATTTAGAAAAACTTTAAACATAAATAGTGTCTGGATTTGAATAAATAATTCAAAACCATTTTCTGTGTTTTAATTTGGATTTGAATTAACTTATATTTTTATATATTAATGGGCGGGGAAAAAACGACGGGAAATAATGGGCGGAAAGAAAATTTTATTAGGATAGAACTGAAATTAAAGTACATAACGCAACTAACACAAAGTTACATAGAAGAACTGGAAATTTAGATACATGGCCAGATTAAGCCACAATCGGCCGAACTTGTTTTGCAATGTTGGAGTGATTCAGTCATGCTCCTGCCTACACATGTAGTACTCGCCACTGTAGTCGTCGTACTCGCCGCGGCCGTCGTCGCTGTCGTCGTCGGGGTCGCCGTAGTTGAACCTTGCAGGCTGAGTACGAGTGGACTAGCGCAGGCGGGGGCTAGAGTCGGCGGCCGTGTCATAGGCCATTAAGCTCTAGAGAATCCGACCGCGCCACCACAACCGACGGCCGGCCTCGTTGAAGTTCGGAGGAGGTGGGCCATCCTCCTCGTTCCTGGCGAGCGCCCTCTCACGCCGATCCACGAAGAAGGCTTCCCAAGTCGGGAAATTGACTAACACTGTCTGCATCTCATCATAAAGAACATTCAGGAATTTTTCTTTCTTCTTGGCTTCGGTGTCGATCTCATCCGGGGCATACCTAGCTAATGACAAAAATTTGTCACGGTATTCCACTACGGTCATCCTTCCTTGCCTCAGTTCTCTGAATTCGTCTCTCATTCTCTTGATCAAACCTCGTGGCACATGGGTTCTGCTGAACTTGACCTTGAATTCCTCCCAGGTCATCATCTGTCCTCCGGTCATCGCACGAACGCTGTTCCACCATGCTCTTGCATCTTCGGCTAGATAGTGGGTGGCGAACAGAACTTTCTCGTTGGCTTCCACTCTGGCGACTTCTAGGTTATTTTCCATGGTTTGCAGCCAATCATCTGCATCTAGGGGATCTTCTGACTTAGTGAAAACAGGGGGGTTGGTGTTCTGGAAATTCTTGAGCTTAGATCCATGGTTGTCCTGATTTCCGTGACCTTGGTTGTTGTGGGCTAGCTGAGCTATCTGTTGAAGGGAGGCTAGGTTGGCTTGACGTTCTGCTCTTTCAGCTTCGCGGTCAGAAACCAACATTTGCAGGATCTGCAACATCGGGTCTGGGGATGAACCACTTCCTCCGCGTGGCATCTGAAGATTGAGATAGATCATGAGAAAAGAGGGAAATTTCTAAGGTTCAGGGCTTTGAAAAGTTTTTAAAGTTTGACTCAGATTTTCTAACAACATTCTTTTCATTCATTCATTCATACACGATACAAACACAGACCACAACAAGGTAAATAGATGGTTTTAGGAACCGTTATGGAAACTACGATACAGTGGGACCGAATACTACACACTATGCTAGTGCTCAAGTGCTACTACTCCTCGGAGTCAGTGTAGTCGTCATCCTCATCATCATCATCGTCATTGATGAAGGCGAAATCCTCCTCATCGGTGAAGAAATCCATAGCCTAATCCTCTAGAAAATCATCATCATCGCTGAGATAGGAGTAGGGGTCTCCACGAAGATCCTCTCCGGCATTCTCCCTTTCCTCCAACTACATGTCTCTCTCGTGGATGGTCTCCTCCAAAGACGAGATACGATGGCAAAGACAGGCAATGATGCGCTCCTTCTTATCGAGTTGACGGCGGCGGGACTTGCGATCCTTTGCTAGCATGGCGATGGTCTGGTCCTTCATCTTGATAATGGCGGACTTGTGGTTGGAGTAGTCACGGCAATTATCCAACTCCTGCTGACGATCGTACATCATGAAGCTAAGGTGGTCTAACTGAGTCTTCAGCTCATGGTGGTATGGGGGTTCCAGTGGTTGTCCATTAGCATCACGCCGTGGACAAAACTCAAAGCGGGTACCCTTGATCTGGTTAATACTCTGCCCACACAGACGGGCAAGAGCTTCCTGCATGGCCCTAGCAAGTCCATCGAGCCAGTTGTTCTCTCTTCAGGTAAACTGAATTCCCTCGGCAGTGGAAGGTTCAATCTTTCCTCGGATACTTGCAACAATTAGCCACTGCAGATCTTCTCCTCCTTGATCATTGTGCTGAGCTCCGAAGAACTCGGGGTGCGGATGCTCCAGAAGTTCCGAAAGCTGGTCCAAATCCCTCTCAAAGATAAGGTCTCCTCCATTTCCCAACTGGTAAAACTTGCTGTACTACACGTCCATCTAAAAGAATATAAGATGAGTAAGTTAGTAGAGTGATCAAGTGTGTCAAATTTTATGTATTTTGCAAGAGTTTTTTAGGAACATGAATTTTTATGAAAGAATCAAGGTGATAAGAATGGGAATAAGTTTTTGTAAATATTTTCTTTATTTGGTTTTGAAACTAAGTTTTTGATTCCAAACGTCCAGTCTAACTAGGGTCTCCTATGGTCAGGATGGCTCTGATACCAACTTGTCAACACCCGGATTTTTAATCCCAGATGCCTATTATGCCATACATCGCAATCCCAGCATTACCATTTTTGTGAGACATAACAGAATTGGATACCACAGTACATCATCCATTACAAACCATACATAAGGTCTTACACAAATAAGGATCTCATGATCCAGTTCATAATACAACTCAAGCAGCGGAAATACGTAATAATAACGGTAGCGTAGGGGAAGCTCCATTTTCGGGGTCACAGGCAATGCTGACGATGGGAGATGATCCTAGTTGTCATAACCTTCCTGGGGTCCATCCTCCAGGTACTCCTCTTCATAGTCTGGCCATGGGAATAGCCAGGGACAAAGCCATGAGTACTCTTTAAGTACTCGCAAACTAATACTAACAAGTGAAGGGGTTTTTGTAGTAGGACACTAAGCTCTAGGGTTGTTTTGAAAAAAGCCAGATTTACATCTACTAAGTTCAGAAACAAGAGAAAGCTAGTCAAATTTTATAACACCTAAGTGGGAACTTGAATTTCATATCACAACTCTGTTGTGGTCAAATCAAAGTCTCAATTCATTTCACAAGTCATTTTGAAAACATCTGACGGGTGAACAGTATGGCCACTCCAACTGTCCATAACCGTGGATGCGGCTATTCGAATAGTTTGACACTCTGCAGATATTGTACACTTTCACCACAACATTCGATACATCCGTCAGGACAAATCCTGAATTCACCATACTCAGTATGCGGATAATCAATCCTAACCTTTCAATTACACGCCCTAGTATAAGCACCTCTCCTGTGAGTTTGGCCTCCCAACCATGACCAACTGTCATCTTGGGTACTGCACAGGTGGACACTCTTCACAAGGTAGCCTCAGCTCAGACCTTGGCCGTGAGGGAACCAATACTATGGTATATAAGCTTCTAGTCAAGCCCTACCCGATTCTCGGGTATTGTGGTTGTACAGTAAAATTGGAATGGTATCGCATGCAGACAACCATCAGTTTTATAAAGGGCTAAGGCTCATGCCTCAACATTTTCATCACCATAAATCATCTGGTGTTCAGAAACACATGTCCAAAACATTTCAATAGAATGATGCATCATTCCAAGGTTTTCATAACCATTTTTCCACCAAGTATTCCCATCTAAGTTGATCAGGTTTTATGCTTAGTACTAGCATCTACAAGTGGGGGTAAGTACTAATGAGGGGTGGTAAACTAGTGGAGTTTAACTAAGTTCAATCTCATGCCTTAGGATGACATAAAGATTATCTAGCTTAGGCCAAATTTTATGCTCTTTATGCAACCTTCAATTATCTTTCTAGTATCTACAAATTACTTAAGTAAATTCTAAGTAAAAGCTTTGATAAAGAAATAAAGTATAAAGCTTGTAAGTAAAACTAGGATTGGTTTATCAAGTGGTTATGCTCATATATGCTTAAGGCATATAGTTGGCATAGTAACAAGCAAGTATTTGCTTGCATAGGCATAGTATCTTGCAAGTGTTAGCTTGCACAAATATCAGTATAAGCTTGCTAAATTGCAAGTGTTAGCTTGTACAGGTATCAGTATAAGCTTGCTAAGTTAATAGCTTGCAAGTATTGGCTTGCCTTGTGCAGAGCAGTGGTTGAAGTTCTCCTTGGCTTCTTCTTCGTAGTATCCTCCTTACTCCTCGTATCCTTGGTCGATACTAGTGTCTATGAATAAATACGGGGTACACAATCACCAAACAATACTTAACTACTTTCAATCATCACAAAAAAGGGTCCTATAGATGATCTAGCATCATCACTAACATTACAAAATTAAAGCTTGGTTTAATTTCTTTTATTTTTAGAAAAGTAATTTCTACTCATTGAAAAACTACTTAAGATTTAATATTATCCAAACCAAACATGGGATCATGTTGACACATGTCATCACCACACATTTCAGTATATGGGAATTTGATTTAAAGTGGTGTCACAATTTAATAAGGTTTAACCTTTTATTTTACTTAAATAAAGTGACTAGAAGTGCCTATGTGGCATTCTTTTATTACTTGAACATTATTTCTTTAAGTAAATCCAAATGTTTTTATATATTCCGAAAGGTATGATCAAATGTGATTTTTGAGAGTTGGAATCAACTCAAAAGCTATTATGGTTTAAATTTGAAAAATGTTTGAATGCATAAAAGGTTTTGCCTTGTTATTTTTACCAAGGTTTATCTATAGATTCAAATGATTTGAATCCAACGGGCTTGGATTAAGCATTTCAATATATTTCTAACAAAATTGGTTTCATTCAATTTGGTTCACTGAATCGAGCAGGGTTGATTTTTGAAACTAGGTACAGAACTATGTTTGAATTAAAATGGAAAAAGTTAAATTCAAACGACTGGGCTGCGCGGGAAACGATAATGGGCCGACCCGGTGTCACTCCGCGGCGCGGGGCTCAACTGACAGGGGGGTTCCACCAATCAGTGGCTCTTTAAATGCGAAGCGGTACGGGGCAATCTCATCCGCACGATCTAAGTCTAATCGAACTGCTGCTACTCATCGTCCACGTCGGGCGGCGCCGGCGAGACAGAAACCTAACGCGGCAGGTGGGGGTCGTCGGGGGCTCACCGGGGCTCAGGCGAGGGTCGTCGAGGCGGGCGAACGACGAAGTCGACGACGGTGAACCTCCTGGTACCCGTAGCTTCTCCTGGGGTGCACGAAATCGACGACGCCCTTGTTCTCCAGAGGCGGCCTGCTCTGGCCAAATTCTGGCGACGCGCTGCTCGCCTTGCTCCGGGAACGGGGTGGAACGATCAGTGAGGAGAGGGGAGTGAGATGGTGTGAAGAGTTTGAGCGGGGGAGGCCTCTATTTATAGTCTCGACGACGATACCGAACGGAGTGGGCAGGCGACGTTGGCGACATGGCTACGGGCTGCTAGAGGCATGGCCGGTGGTGGCGATCGATCGGTGGTCTCCTAGCGATGCTCCATGGCTTTAATGCGCGTGTAGGGGCGGTGGCAAACGGTCTGGAACATGTGATGCTCTGCACGGCAGAGGCGGCGTCTTCGACGGCGAGCGGTGGCTGTGAGGCATGGGGCGGCGAACGGGGATGTCTGGCGGTCTCCTAGGACGGTGGTGATCGCGTATGCACGTGGCCATGGCGGCGCGCGGTCTGTGGGCGTGTGTCGAGGGTGGCGCTCTGGCGCACGCTCGGCATGGTTGACAGAGGCACAGGCGCGGCGTTCCTGGGTGCTCTGGTCGATGTCTTCGAGGCAGTGCTGGTCGAGAGGGGGCGGTGAGGCATGGGTGATCTCCCAGACAAGGTTAGCACGGCTAGTTCCTCTCCTAGCTTGCTGTCTACACTGGGTGGCATGGGTGGCTTCGGCTGTTCACCATTGATGAAATTGCCAAGCTTACAATGGTGCTAGATGTTTACAAATGAGCTAGATGATCTACTAAAGCCTAGTTGCAACCAGAGAGGGAACAAGTTAGGCTCAAATCACTGCTCCAAAAAGTGTTTGGATTTTATTTGATTTGCATCTGCAAGGTGTTTGATGAAATAGCCGCATGAACTCAAGTTTTTAATTTGAAAAGATTTTTGGTGGGTGTGCTAGGTAGGTGCTGGTGAGTCTGAAGATGCTTGGGTTTTGAACTTTGAGCTTGTTTGAGTGGTTTTTGAAAAAGTGGGATCTTCCCATATGATATAGATTCAATTTTAAACTGTCCTTTAAACTATGCATTCAAATGTTTTTGGATGATCACAAAGTGGGCCTTGATACTTTGTTATGAGTACTATCAAGGGGTGCAAAGATCGAAACAAGTTTCTGTTAAGTTCTAAAAGTTAGAGACAGCCAAAGTAGGCATGGGAGTTAAATTGGTCAAAATGACCATTCCCTTATTTTGTTTGTTTTGATTTATTTGTCTTTGGGAAAAGTGTGGGGATTCTCTAGATGATGTTTATTCCACCTAATAATCCTTTTACAAGCAAAGAAACACATAAACAAAGCAATTCAAAAGAATTCAAAATGGGATGCATACACACATGCATGCTTTCATATTTTTATTTAGAAAAGTTTTTGTTAACCCTAATTTTGATGCATAGAGTTTGATGATTCTAGTTTAATATTTTTGGGATGTTACACATATAGGTATGTTACTTGATAAGGCATGCATCATAAGATTAAAATCACGCGGTAGTTTAATTTGTAGTATACTAGTTTACTATACTAAAACCATAATGTGTAACATTACAAACTAGTATTCTAGTATCATCATATTTATTTATTCTAACGTGTGAATGCTAAGTTATTTACTAGTTTTTATGAATCTATGTGCCATGATACAATAATATAGCATGATACTTATATGACCTCTCTTTGCTAAAAGTTGTGACACATCGGATTATTATCGATTGTACTGCAATATACGTCAACGAATGTCCCTTTCTGCGAGGCATAAGAATGTGATTCCATGTAGGTCCCATTATTAGATTTACAAAATGATAACTCGCTTTTTTACTTTCTTACTTGGCTCGGAGGTCCAGTGGACCAACCGGTAGTTGGATCTAGCATCCTCTTGCTATGCATGGCAACACAACTCAATTAAGCATGTCTAGCAATCAAACATAAGGCCCCACGAAGGAGGTTCACACAATATGCTTATAATACATTGTAAGAAATCATCATGGATGCCATCAAGCCCCGTATGTGGATTGTAATAGGCATATCTGCTGGTTGTGTGCTAGAAGTTGAGCCTAGTGTTTTACCTGGGCTAGGGTAAAAAGAAATATGTTGTGCATTTCCTATAATGGTAAAATATCAAAGTTAGGTGGTTTCGAATAACTAAGAAAGAAATAAATTGTTGAAATTTTCTATAATCCTTCAAATGAAATTGTAGATACAATTTCTCCCTTTAAATTCAAAGAATATTCATGGTCATTGAACTACCTATTACCTATTTCTTGATCTAGATTTCTTATATGTACTAAAGTATTTCTTGGTAAATCTATAATTCGTGTTGGCTTTATTTTTTAGAAGGTAAATACATGTGCATGTGTCAACACCTAGATTTTTAATCGAAGATGCCTGTCATGCCATACATCGCAATCTCATGATTACCATTTTTGTGAGACATAACAGATTGGACATCACAGTACATCATCCATTACAAACCATACATAAGGTCTTACAACAAATAAAGGATCTCATGATCCAGTCTTAGTACAATCAAGAAGCGGAATAATAATGATAGCATGGACGAGGCTCCATCTTCATGGTCACAGGCAATGCTGACGATGGGAGATGATCCTAGTTGTCGTAACCTTCCTCCGGTCCATCCTGCTGATAGTCCTCTTCATAGTCTAGCCACGGGAATAGCCAGGGACAAAGCCATGAGTACTCTTTAAGTACTCGCAAACTGTCACTAACAGGTAAAGGGGTTTGAGTAGGAATACTAATCTCTAGGTTGTTTTGCAAAAAGCCAGATTTATCTCTAACTGAGTTTAGAAGTAAACAAAACTAGTTCAAGGTTTTGTAACACCTAAGTGGGAACTCAAGTTTCACTTTCACAACTCTCTTGTGGTCGAGTACAAAGTCATGATTCAAATCACAAGTCATTTTGAAAACATCTTACGATGGAACAATGTGCCCACTCCAACTGTCCATAACCGCGGACGCGGCTTTTCGAATAGTTTGACACTCTGCAGAGGTGGTAAAGTTTCACCACAATATTCGATACATCCGTTAGGAACAATCCTGAATTCACCATACTCAGTATGCTGATAATCAATCCTAACCTTTCAATTACACGCCCTAGTATATGCACCTCTCCTGTGAGTTTGGCCTCCCAACCATGACCATCTGTCATCTTGGGAACTGCACAGGTGGTCAATCTGCACGAGGTAGCCTCAGCTCAAAGCTCGGCCGCAAGGGAACCCATACTAAGGTATCGAAATTTCTAGTCAAGCCCTACCCAAATTCGGGTATTGTGGTTGTACGGTAAAATTGGAATGGTATCGCATCCAGACAACCATTAGTTTTATAAAGGGACAAGGCTCATGTCTCAACATTTTTATCATCAAAAATCATTTGGTGTTCAAGAACACATGTCAAAACATTTCATTAGAATGACTCATCATTCTAAGGTTTTCATAATCATTTTAACCAAGTATTCCCATGTAGAGTGATCAACTTTTATGCTTAGCAGTAGCAACTAAAGTTGGGGGTAAACACTAGTGAGTGGTGGTAAACAAGGGTGACTTATCTAAATTTAATCTCATGCCTCATGATGACATCAAGATTTATCTAACTTCGGCCAAGTTTTATGCTCTTTATGCTACCTTTAAAAAAATCTTTCCAAAACTTACAAGTCACTAAGTAAACATAACTAAGGAGCTTTAATAAAGAAATAAAAATAAACAAGCTTGCAAGTAAAACTGGGATTTGGTATAATCAAGTCGTATGATCACATATGCCTAAAGCATCTAGTTGGCATAACTATCCTGCAAGTGTTAACTTGCGAAGTCAACTTGTTTTGTGAAGCTTGCCTTGTGCAGTACAGTGGTTGAAGTTCTCCTCGGCTTCTTCCTCGTAGTAGTCTCCTTCCTTTTCGTATCCTTGGTCGTGTTGGAGATATGCCCTAGAGGCAATAATAAATGTGGTTATTATTATATCTTTGTGTTTATGATAAATGTTTACATTCATGCTATAATAGTATTAACAAGGAAACATTGATACTTGTGTGATTTGTAAACTTAATTTGAAGTCCCTAGTATAGCCTCTATACATCACTAGCTTGTTGGTTGATAAATGATTGTGGTTTCCCTATCATGAACATTGTGATATTATCAACAACAAAATCATATCGTTAGGAGAATGATATGGTGGACATACTCCTATAGATAAGCGTAGCATAAAGATCAAGTCATTTTAATAGTTCAATTGCTATATGCTTTCTGATACATAGTAACCTAATTCCTTCGACCATAAGATCATGCATATCACCTTTACCGGATGGATGCTTTGATGACATCAAATACCACACCGTAACTGGGTGGCTATAAAGGTGGCATTGAGTGTTCGGAAAGTATTGGTTGAGACACATGGATCAAGAGTGGGATTTGTCCATCCATATGACGGATAGATATACTCTGGGCCCTCTCGGTGGAATGTCATCCAATTAGCTTGCAAGCATGTGACTGGCTCACAAGGGATCACATATCACGGGAACGAGAAAAGAGTACTTATCGGTAACAAGGTTGAACTAGGTATGCAGAGATACCGACGATCATAACCTCGGATAAGTAAAGTATCATGAGACAAAGGGAAATTGGTATCGTATGTAAGTGGTTCATTCGATCGCAAAGTAATCGTAGAAATATGTGGGAGCCATATGAATTTCCAGATTCCTCTATTGGTTATTGTTCGGAGAAGTGTCTCGATCATGTCCGCATAATTCACGAACCGTAGGGAGACACACTTAAGGATTCGATGTTGTTCGGAGTCTCGGATGGGATCCGGGATATCACGAGGAGATCCGGAATGGTCCGGAGAATAAGATTCATATAAGGAAAGTCCTGTTTCGGAGTTCGGGAATGATTCCGGTGTTTTCATCGGGAATGTTCTAGAAGGTTCCAGAATGTCCGGCACTCCGGAGGGGAAGGGGTACATGAATGTGTCATTACAAGTTGGAATGATTGCATCATGTACTAAGTGTCTTCGCTGTCCAAAATAAAGGGTTTATTCAAATCCTAAATTGAAAAGTCAAACGGCTAGTTTGAAAGTCAAACGGCAAGTTTTGGAAAGAGGAAAAGAGGAGGAAGTGGGAAACCGAGTTGGGGAGGGAATCCCTCCTCCAACCGGCGGCGCCCCCTCCAAGCCGAGTTGGGGAGGGACTCCCTCCTAGCACATACAAGTACCTCTCCTCAAACCCTAGCTTGGCGCCTACCACCATAGCCGCCGCCGCCCCTCTAGGGTTTTGCCCTAGCCGCCGACTTGGGGGTCCCCGGAACCCTAGCCGCCGGCTCTAGCCTCTCCTCCTTGGTGTGTCTAAACCCTAGATCGCCGAGGAGCTCTCTCATACTCCACCATACTCGCTCCGACTTAAGGCGAAGCCCTGCGGGATCTCCCCTCTACTTCCGGTACCACGCCGTTGTGCTGCCGGAATCGCGAGGAGAGTGCTACAACCTCCGCTGTCTGCTGGAACAAGGGAAAGGAAGGTCTTCGTCGAGTACCGAACGTGTGACCGACTACGGGAGCGCTGCCAGAACGCAGCGCCGGAAGGATCGTCTACGCGATCTTGAGATCGGGAAGAGTACGACTACATCACCCACGAGAATCCGCTCTCGTTAAACACTTTGGAATCTTCGAGGGTAAGTTATTCCATCGACTCGTTGCTACAATCTAGTAGATAGATCTTGGCTTGTTTGTTTGTATGCGGTAGAAATTTTTTGTTTTCCATGCTACGAAACCCTACAGTGGTATCAGAGCCAGGTTTCGATCCTGGGACCTGTGGGTTATGTAGATCTGTTGCACGAGTAGAACACAATGGTCATTGTGGGCGTTGATGCTTCTATTGTCGATTGCTTCTTGTGTAATTTGCATCTTGCGGTATGTTGGGATGAAGCGGCCCGGGCTAACCTTACATGACATCGTTCATGAGACTTGCTCCACGCTTGACATGCAACTTGTATTGCATAAGTGGCTTTGCGGGTTCCTGTTTCTCCTAGCATAGTTAAGATCCAATTTACAACGGGTGATTAACAATACTAGTATCAATGTTGTGGTTCATGTTCGTAAGTTAGAACGACACTTATTGAAAGCCCCAAACCACGTAAAACATGCAAAGAAAGTAGAGGCGTCTAACTTTGTTTTGCAGGAGTGTGCAGTGATGTGATATGGCCATGATTGTGATTATATTTGATGTATGCAATGTTCCTTATTGTAAGTTGGCAACCGACAGGAGCCATATGGTTGTCTTTAATTTATGTTAAGACCCGCGTGTCTATTCAAAGTAGTTGTAATAGTTGAAGCCGGTGGACGACAACCATGGAGAGGCGTCATTGACCTTGATGCAATGCCGGTGATGATGGAGATCATGTTCGTGCTTGAAGATGGAGATCGAAAGCACAAAGAAGAAATGCCATATCATATCACATATTTTGAATTGCATGTGATGTTAATCCTTTATGCATCTTGTATTGCTTAGTAGACAACGGTAGCATTATAAGATGATCCCTCATGCACATGAATTTCAAGTCATAAATTGTTCACCCTTAGTTAGCACCGTTGCTAAAGCTTGTTGTTTCGAAGCACCACGTGATGATCGGGTTTGTTAGATTTTGCAAGTGTATAAAACGTGAGCAAGCCAGATTTGCTCATGCGGAAACTAAGGTTTGATCTTGACGAGCCTAGCATGTACAAACATGGTCTCAGAACACGGATCATCGAAAGGTAAAGCATGAATCATATAGTAGATATGATGAACATGACGATTGTTCGCCATTGAAACTATATCAACTCTCGTGATGATCGGTGTTGATGTAGTGGATTTGGTTCGTGTGATCACTAAAACAATGTGAGGGATGTTGTTTTGAGTGGGAGTTCACCTAGATTAACTTTATTATTAATTTGAACTCAATTTGTCATAAACTTAGTCTAAACTATTGCAAATATGTTGTAGATCAATGGCAGCCCCTACCATCAATTTTAATGCGTTCCTAGAGAAAGAAAAGTTGAAAAACAATGGAAGCAACTTTGCGGATTGGTTCCGCAATTTGAGGATTGTCCTCACAGCTGGTAATTTGACCTATGTGCTGGATGCACCGCTGGGTGACCCACCTGCAGCTGATGCTTCCGATGAAGTAAAGAATGTTTACCTCGCTCGGAAGAATCAGTACTCCATAGTTCAGTGTGCTATCTTGTATGGTTTGGAATCGGAGCTTCAGAAAAGGTTTGAGAATTCAGACCCATATGATATTTTCGAGGATCTCAAATTGATCTTTGAGACTCATGCGGCAATTGAAAGTTATGAGGCTTCTGAAAAGTTCTTTAACTACAAGATGGAAGAGGGCAGCTCCGTCAGTGAGCATGTGCTTAAGATGTCTGGGCACGCAAACAAACTTCAAAGCTTGGGTATAGTGATTCCTAATGCTTTGGGGATTTACCGTGTCCTCCAATCACTGCCACCAAGTTACAAGAACTTTGTGATGAACTACAACATGCAGAACATGAACAAGCAGTTGCCAGAACTGTTTGCTATGTTAAAGTCTGCAGAAGTGGAGATCAAGAAAGAGCACCAAGTGTTGTTGGTCAATAAGACCACCAAATTCAAGAAAGGCAAGTCTAAGCAGAAGGGACACTTCAAGAAGGGTGGTAAAAAAGTTACCACACCGGCGAAGAAGACCAAGGCTGGACCTAAGCCTCATACTGAGTGCTTTTACTGCAAGGGAGAAGGTCACTGGAAGCGGAATTGCCCAAAGTACTTGGTGGATTTGAAGAACGGCAACATCAAGAAGAAAGGTATATCTGATATACATGTTATTGATGTGTATCTCACTAGTACTCGTAGTAGTGCCTGGGTATTTGATACTGGTTCGGTTGCTCATATTTGTAACTCGAAACAGGTGCTGCAGAATAAACGGAAGCTAGCGAAGAACGAGGTGACGATGCGCGTGGGAAACGGATCAAAGGTTGATGTGATCGCGGTCGGCACGCTACCCCTTCATCTACCATCGGGATTAGTTTTATACTTAAATAATTGTTATTTGGTGCCTGCGTTGAGCATGAACATTATATCGGGATCTTGTTTATTGCGAGACGGTTACTTGTTTAAGTCCGAGAATAATGGTTGTTCGATTTATATGAGTAATATGTTTTATGCACATGCACCTTTGATAGATGGTCTATTCTTATTGAATCTCGATAGTGGAAATACACATATCAATAACATTGAGGCTAAACGTTTGAAATCGAGCGATAACTCGACCTATATGTGGCACTGTCGTCTTGGTCACATTGGAGTGAAGCATACGAAGAAACTCCATTCCGATGGACTTCTTGAATCACTTGATTTCGAATCACTTGAAAGATGCGAAGCATGTCTGATGGGAAAAATGACTAAGACTCCATTTTCTGGTATGATGGAGCGAGCTACAGACTTATTGGAAATCATACATACCGATGTGTGTGGTCTAATGAGTGTAGCATCGCGCGGTGGTTATCATTATGTTCTTACCTTCACGGATGACTTGAGTAGATATGGGTATATCTATTTCATGAAACATAAGTCCGAAACTTTCGAGAAGTTTAAGGAGTTTCAAAGTGAGGTAGAGAATCAACGTAACAAGAAGATTAAATTTCTGCGTTCTGATCGTGGAGGTGAATATCTAAGTTACGAGTTTGGCGAGCATTTGAAGAAATGCGGAATACTTTCACAGTTGACACCGCCGGGAACACCACAGCGTAATGGTGTGTCCGAACGTCGTAATCAAACTCTCTTAGATATGGTTCGTTCTATGATGTCACTTACAGATTTACCGCTATCATTTTGGGGTTATGCATTAGAAACAGCCGCATTCACTTTAAATAGGGCACCATCTAAATCCGTTGAAACGACACCGTATGAATTATGGTTTGGGAAGAAACCTAGATTATCGTTCCTTAAAGTTTGGGGATGCGAAGCCTATGTAAAGAAGTTATAGCCGGACAAGCTTGAACCCAAAGCGGAAAAATGCGTCTTCATAGGATACCCGAAGGAAACTATTGGGTATACCTTCTATCATAGATCCGAAGGAAAAATCTTCGTTGCTAAGAATGGATCCTTTCTAGAGAAGGAATTTCTCTCGAAAGAAGTGACTGGAAGGAAAGTAGAACTTAACGAGGTTGTTGAACCTTCTCTCGAAATTGCGAGTAGCGCAGCACCGGAAGAAGTTCCTGTGGTGCCTGCACCAATTAGAGAGGAAGCTAATGATGATGATCATGAAACTTCGGTTGAAGTTGCTGCAGAGCCTCGGAGGTCAACGAGAACTCGTACCACTCCAGATTGGTATGATCCCGTTATGAGTGTCATGTTGGTGGATAACACCGATGACCCTGAGACATATGAGGAAGCGATGATGATCCCAGATTCCAATAAATGGCAAGAAGCCATGAAATCCGAGATTGGATCCATGTACGAAAACCAAGTATGGACTTTGGTAGACTTACCGGATGGCCGGAAGGCTGTCGAGAATAAATGGATCTTCAAGAATAAAACAGATGCTGATGGTAATGTTACTGTCTATAAAGCTCGACTTGTCGCAAAAGGGTTTCGACAAATTCAAGGAGTTAACTACGATGAGACTTTCTCACCGGTAGCGAAGCTAAAGTCTGTGAGGATTATGTTAGCAATCGCTGCATATTACGATTATGAGATATGGCAGATGGATGTCAAAATAGCATTCCTCAATGGAGACATTGATGAAGAGTTGTATATGATGCAACCCAAAGGTTTTGTCGATCCTGAAGATGCTAACAAGGTATGCAAACTTCAACGGTCCATCTATGGATTGAAGCAAGCATCCCGAAGTTGGAATCAATGTTTTGATAAGGTAATCAAAAGTTTTGGTTTTATACAAACTTATGGAGAAGCTTGTATTTACAAGAAAGTGAGTGGGAGCTCTGTAGCATTCTTAATACTATATGTGGATGACATATTGTTAATTGGGAATGATGTAGACCTTCTTAATAGTGTCAAGGAATATTTGAATAATAGTTTTTCAATGAAGGATCTTGGCGAAGCAGCTTACATATTAGGCATAAAGATTTATAAAGATAGATCGAAACGCCAAATATTATTGTCACAGAGTACATATTTGGACAAAGTTCTAAAGAGATTTGGAATGGAAGATAGCAAGAAAGGGTTCTTGCCCATGTTGCCCAATACGACCTACTCAAAGTCCGACATCGGCAGAAGATAGAGAAAGGATGAGTAAGACTCCCTATGCCTCAGCCATAGGATCTCTAATGTATGCCATGCTATGTACTAGACCCGACATTGCATATGTTGTTAGTTTGACTAGCAGATATCAAAGTGATCCAGGAGTGGATCATTGGACAGCGGTCAAAAACATCCTTAAGTACTTGAGAAGAACTAAGGATATGGTTCTTTCTTATGGAGGTGATGAACAACTCGTTGTTAATGGTTACACCGATGCTAGTTGGAACACCGATCCAGATGATTCTAAATCACAATCTGGATACGTATTTATTTTGATTGGTGCAGCAGTTAGCTGGAGGAGTGCAAAGCAAAGCGTTGTGGCGAGATCTTCAACTGAATCGGAATACATGGCTGCTTCGGAGGCTTCACAAGAAGCGATATGGATGAAAGAGTTCATTACAGAGCTGGGTGTGGTTCCTAGTGCGCTGGACCCAATGTCTATCTACTATGATAACATGGGCGCCATAGCCAATGCGCAAGAACCAAGGTCACAAAAGAAGCTGAAGCACATCAAGCTACGTTTTCACGCTATTCGAGAACATATCCAAGATGGGGATATAAAGATTTGCAAAGTACACACAGATCTGAATGTGGCGGATCCGTTGACTAAACCTCTCCCGAGGGCAAAACATGACCAGCACCAAACTGCCATGGGTGTTCGGTATATTACCATGTAATCTAGATTAGATGACTCTAGTGTAAGTGGGAGACTGTTGGAGATATGCCCTAGAGGCAATAATAAATGTGGTTATTATTATATCTTTGTGTTTATGATAAATGTTTACATTCATGCTATAATAGTATTAACAAGGAAACATTGATACTTGTGTGATTTGTAAACTTAATTTGAAGTCCCTAGTATAGCCTCTATACATCACTAGCTTGTTGGTTGATAAATGATTGTGGTTTCCCTATCATGAACATTGTGATGTTATCAACAACAAGATCATATCGTTAGGAGAATGATATGGTGGACATACTCCTATAGATAAGCGTAGCATAAAGATCAAGTCATTTTAATAGTTCAATTGCTATATGCTTTCTGATACATAGTAACCTAATTCCTTCGACCATGAGATCATGCATATCACCTTTACCGGATGGATGCTTTGATGACATCAAACACCACACCGTAACTGGGTGGCTATAAAGGTGGCATTGAGTGTTCGGAAAGTATTGGTTGAGACACATGGATCAAGAGTGGGATTTGTCCATCCATATGACGGATAGATATACTCTGGGCCCTCTCGGTGGAATGTCATCCAATTAGCTTGCAAGCATGTGACTGGCTCACAAGGGATCACATATCACGGGAACGAGAAAAGAGTACTTATCGGTAACAAGGTTGAACTAGGTATGCAGAGATACCGACGATCATAACCTCGGATAAGTAAAGTATCGTGAGACAAAGGGAAATTGGTATCGTATGTAAGTGGTTCATTCGATCGCAAAGTAATCGTAGAAATATGTGGGAGCCATATGAATTTGCAGATTCCTCTATTGGTTATTGTTCGGAGAAGTGTCTCGATCATGTCCGCATAATTCACGAACCGTAGGGGGACACACTTAAGGATTCGACGTTGTTTGAGTAGTTATGGAATGCATGAGAAAGAGACCGAATGTTGTTCGGAGTCTCGGATGGGATCCGGGATATCACAAGGAGATCCGGAATGGTCCGGAGAATAAGATTCATATAAGGAAAGTCCCGTTTCGGAGTTCGGGAATGATTCCGGTGTTTTCATCGGGAATGTTCTAGAAGGTTCCGGAATGTCCGGCACTCCGGAGGGGAAGGGGTACATGAATGTGTCATTACAATTTGGAATGATTGCATCATGTACTAAGTGTCTTCGCTGTCCAAAATAAAGGGTTTATTCAAATCCTAAATTGAAAAGTCAAACGGCTAGTTTGAAAGTCAAACGACAAGTTTTTGAAAGAGGAAAAGAGGAGGAAGTGGGAAACCGAGTTGGGGAGGGAATCCCTCCTCCAACCGGCGGCGCCCCCTCCAAGCCGAGTTGGGGAGGGACTCCCCTCCCTCCCCTTGGCCGCCGGCCCCTCCACCTATATAAGGAGGGGCAGGGCTCCCTCCTAGCACACACAAGTACCTCTCCTCAAACCCTAGCTTGGCGCCTACCACCATAGCCGCCGCCGCCCCTCTAGGGTTTTGCCCTAGCCGCCAACTTGGGGGTCCCCGGAACCCTAGCCGCCGGCTCTAGCCTCTCCTCCTTGGTGTAAACCCTAGATCGCCGAGGAGCTCTCTCATACTCCACCATACTCGCTCCGGCTTAAGGCGAAGCCCTGCGGGATCTCCCCTCTACTTCCGGTACCACGCCGGTGTGCTGCCGGAATCGCGAGGAGAGTGCTACAACCTCCGCTGCCTGCTGGAACAAGGGAGAGGAAGGTCTTCGTCGAGTACTGAACGTGTGACCGACTGCGGGAGCGCTGCCGGAACGCAGCGCCGAAAGGATCGTCTACGCGATCTTGAGATCGGGAAGAGTACGACTACATCACCCACGAGAATCCGCTCTCGTTAAACACTTTGGAATCTTCGAGGGTAAGTTATTCCATCGACTCGTTGCTACAATCTAGTAGATAGATCTTGGCTTGTTTGTTTGTATGCGGTAGAAAATTTTTATTTTCCATGCTACGAAACCCTACACAGTGGCTGTCACATAACATCACGCCTTGGATAGAACTTAAAGCGGGTACCCTTGATTTGATTGATGATTTGCCCACACAGACGGGCAAGACCTTCCTACTTGGCCCTGGCAAGTCCATCTAGCCAGTTGTTCTCTCTTAAGGTAAACTGGACTCCCTCTGGGATGGGGGCTTCAATCCTCCCTCTGATACTTGCAACAATCAACCATTGCAATTCTCCACTCGGGGTGCGGGCGCTCTAGAAGTTCCGAAAGCTGGTCCAAGTCACGCTCAAAGATGAGATCTCCTCCATTTCCCAACAGATAGAACTTTCTATACTTCATGTCCATCTATAAGAATGTAGGATGAGTAAGTTAGTAGAGTGATAAAGTGTGTCAATTTTTATATAAGTTTGCAAGAATTTTTGAGGAACATGAATTTTCATGAGAGAATCTAAGTGATAAGAATGAGAATAGGTTTTCATAAATACTCACTCTTTTTGTTTTAAAAATAAGTTTTTGATTCAAGCGTTCATTCTAACTAGGGTCTCCTATGGTCAGGATGGCTCTAATACCAACTTGTCAACACCTGGATTTTTAATCCCAGATGCATGTTATGCCATACATCGCAATCCCAGGATTACCATTTTTGCGAGACATAACAGATTGGATATCACAGTACATCATCCATTACAAACCATACATAATGTCTTTAATCAAATAAAGGATCTCATGATCCAGTCTTAGTACAATCAAGCAGCGGAATAATAACGATAGCGTGGGCGAGTCTCCATCTTCATGGTCACGGGCAATGCTGACGATAGGAGATGATCCTAGTTGTCGTAACCTTCCTACGGTCCATCCTCCTGATAGTCCTCTTCATAGTATAGCCACGGGAATAGCCAGGGACAAATACATGAGTACTCTTTAAGTACTCGCAAACTATTACTAACAGGTAAAGGGGTTTAAGTAGGAATACTAAGCTCTAGGTTGTTTTGCAAAAAGCTAGATTTATCTCTAACTGAGTTTAGAAGCAAACAAAACTAGTTCAAGGTTTTATAACACCTAAGTGGGAACTCAAGTTTCACTTTACAACTCTGATGTGGTCGAGTCCAAAGTCATGATTCAAATCACAAGTCATTTTGAAAACATCTGACGAGGGAACAGTATGCCCACTCCAACTGTCCATAACCACGGACGCGGCTATTCGAATAGTTTGACACTCTGTAGAGGTGGTACACTTTCACCACAACATTCTATACATCCATCAGGAACAATCCTGAATTCACCATACTCATTATGCGGATAATCAATCCTAACATTTCAAGTACACGCCCTAGTATAGGCACCTCTCCTATGAGTTTTGCCTCCCAACCATGACCAAATGTCATCCTGGGAACTGCATAGGTGGTCAACCTTTACGAGGTAGCCTCAGCTCAAACTTTGGCCACAAGGGAACCCATACTAAGGTATATAAATTTCTAGTCAAGCCCTACCCAAATTCGGGTATTGTGGTTGTATGGTAAAATTGGAATGGTATCATATCCAGACAACCATCAGTTTTATAAAGGGCCAAGGCTCACGCCTCAACATTATCATCAAAAATCATCTGGTGTTCAAGAACACATGTCAAAATATTTCATTAGAATGACTCATCATTCTAAGGTTTTCATAATCATTTTCACCTAGTATTCCCATCTAGAGTGATCAAGTTTTATGCTTAGCACTAGCAACTAAAGTTGGGGGTAAACACTAGTGAGGGGTGGTAAACAAGGGTGACTTATCTAAGTTCAATCTCATGCCTTAGGATGGCATCAAGATTTATCTAACTTAGGCCAAGTTTTATGCTCTTTATGCTACCTTTAAAAAAATCTTTCCAAAACTTACAAGTCACTAAGTAAACATAACTAAGGAGCTTTAATAAAGAAATAAAAATAAACAAGCTTGCAAGTAAAACTGGGATTTGGTATAAGCAAGTGGTATGATCACATATGCCTAAAGCATCTAGCTGGCATAACTTTCCTACAAGTGTTAACTTGCGAAGTCAACTTGTTTTGTGAAGCTTGCCTTGTACAGTATAGTGGTTGAAGTTCTCCTCGGCTTCTTCCTCGTAGTAGTCTCCTTCCTCTTAGTATCCTTGGTCGGTACTAGCGTCTATAAACAAATACGAGCTAAACAATCACCAAACAATACTTAACTAATTCTATTTATCACACCAGGGTTTTCACTAGATGATATATCATCATCATAATCATCACAAAGAATTAAGATACTAGTTTTATTTATTTTAGAAAAGTAATTTCTACTTATTAAAAAACTACTTAAGATTTAATATTCTCCAATTAAAACATGGGATCATGTTGACACATGTCATCACCACATATTTTAGTACTTGGGAATGTGATTTAAAGTGGTGTCACAATTTAATAAGGTTTAAACTTTTATTTTAATTAAGTAATGTGACTAGAAATGCCTATGGGGCATTCTTTTATTACTTATCCATTATTTCTGTAAGTAAACCTAGATATTTTTATATATTCAGAAAGGTCTTGTTAAATATGATTTTTGAGAGTTGGAATCATCTCAGAAGCTTTTATGGTTGAATTTTGAAAAAAGTTTAATGTAGAAAATTCTCTACCTTGTTATTTTTACCAGAGGTGATCTATAATTCTAGATGTTTTGAATCCAACGGACATGGATTAAGAATTTCAATACCTTTCTAGCAAAATTATTTTTATGCAATTTGGTTTAGTGAAACTCTCTGGATTGATTTTTTAATCTCTGGACAGAACTAGGTTTGAAACTAAAATGAAAAATCTAGATTTAAACTACTGGGTCGAGCAGGAACGTTAACTGGTCCATCCCACTACGCACAGCGCGCGCGGTCTGCTGACAGATGGGGTCCAGGCGTCAGCGGCTCTAACTACGCGAAGCGGTATCTTTCAGTCTAAGCCTTGCGATTAGACTAGATCCTACGACTGTGGTTCGTCATCTCCATCGGGCAGCACCGGCGAGACTCACCCCTATCGCGACCAGTAGGGGTCTGTGGTGGATCCAATCAATGGAGCCCTTCTCCTCTAGTAGCGGGAAGCTCCGGCGAAATTCCGGCCACCTAGTGCTCGCCTTGCTCTTGGAAAGAGGTGGGGTGGTTCTGAGAGAGAGAGGGGAGTGGAATGGTGTGTTGAATTTAAATGGGGGAGGCCTCTATTTATAGTGCGACGAGGGAACCGAAGGGTGCGGGAGGAGCTCATCGTGGTGGTCGTCACAGTGAGCTAACGGCATGGGCGAAGGTAGGGGATGGTGCACTGCCTCCTGACAAACTCAACGTCTTCAAGGCGAGGCATGGGGCGGTGCGGTGCGGTCGGAACACGTCGATGCTCTGGGCGGCTCCAACGGAAGTTTTAATGGCGGACCGTGGCTACGGGTCGCGCGGCGGAGAACGGGCATGTCTGAGGTGTTCTTGGGGCGGTGGTGATCACGCACGCGGGCAGTGAAGGCGGGGCGCGGTATGTGCGAGCGTGTCGAGCGCGGCGCTCTGGCGCGCTCTCGGCATGGTCGCGGAGAAAATGGTCGCGAGCGTTCCGTGTGGTCCAGTGGCTGGCAGGGCTCAGGCACTGGACAGGGGGTGGCGGTGGATGGTGGCTTGTGTCCCAGACACGGTGGCTACGCTTGGTTAGGCTTGTAGCTTTCTGTCGACATTAGGGTTGGCAAGGGTGCTCGGCCATGGTCACCATTGATGGCATGGTCGAGTTATAGTGAGCTAGAGCTGGTTAAACAAGTTAGATGATATACTGAGAGTGTACTGAGAGCTAGAGAGGGGACAAGGTTGGACAAACACTGCTCACTATAGTGTTTGATGTTTAATTTGATTTATGTTTAGAAGGTGTTTGATGAAATGGCCACAAGAGATTTGAATTTGAATTTTCAAATGAAACTTGGTGGGTGTACTAGTCACATACTAGGTAGTCTATGGTTGCTTGGATTTGTCAAGGTGCACTGGTTTGGTTGGGTTTTGAGAAATGGTGACCTTCCCATATGATATAGATTCAATTTTGAATTGTCATTTGAATAGAGTTGCCAAATGTTTCTATGGGTTTGCCAAGTGGGCTTGGGTTCACTTTCACTTGGTCTAGCAAGGGGTGAAAATAAATAGATTTGTTTCTGTTTGAAATCTTGGACCAGAAACACTCAAAGTGAGCTAGTGAGCAAGATTAGCAAAAATGACCATTTGCTTAATTTGTTTGTTTTTGAATTTCTCTTGATTTGGTTCTGCTTGGAAATGATTTAGATGATTTTGTTTTCATCTTTAAACCATTCCTTGATATTCACAACAATCAAACAAGTCCAACCATGCATTCATACATTCATCACATACACACATGCATTCATATGGTTTTAATTAACCAAAGTTTTTGTTAACCCTAATTTTGGGTGATTGGAATTGATAATCTTGATTAATATTTTTGTGATGTTACAGCATGCCAGCCATTAAGGAAGAAGAATTACCTAATTTTTTAAACCTTATAGTTATACTTGGTCACAATTTGGTTGGTACAAAAGTTACAAACGATGTTCTCAATCCCTGACTAAAATTTTCCGTGACCATATGTTTATCCGAAAGAAGTGGCCATTGGTTTCTCATATGGCTCTTTAGTCTAGAATGCCAAAATAATCAAATTAGTACATTCTAAAAAATGTTTATGTATTTTGTATAGGCATACATCAAAATTTTATCACAATTGTACCCTTATTAATTAGATATCATCGTATAAATATGTCGACTTGCAACTCATATTTTGGTGCCATATAGGTATGGTACTTGATAAGGCATCATAACATTAAAAACCATGCGGTAGTTTAATTGTTGTATACTAGTTTACTATACTAAAACCATAATGTGTAACATTGCAAACTAGTATCCTAGTATCATCATATTTATTTATTCTAACATGTGAATGCTAAGCTATTTATTAGTTTTATGGATCTATGTGCCATGATACAATAATATAGCATGATACCTATATGACCTCTCTTTGTTAAAAGTTGTGACACATCGGATTATTATCGATTGTACTACAATATACATCACTGAATTTCCCTTTGTGCGAGGCATAAGAATGTGATTCCACAAAGGTCCCATTATTAGATTTACACAATGAGATCTTGCTTGTTACTTTCTTACTTGGCTTGGAGGTCCAGCGGACCAGCCGGTAGTTGGATCTAGCATCCTCTTGCTGGCCATGGCTCTTTTGTCTAGAACACCAATATAATCAAAATCGGGTATTATACACAATGTTTACTTATTTTTTATAAGACCACGCCAAAATTGGATTAAACTATCCCCTTATTAATTATAAATCATCATAAAAATATGTCTAATTGCAACTCATATTTTGGTGCGATAAAGGTATGGTACTTGATAAGGCATCATAGCATTAAAAATCACGCGTTAGTTTAATTTATACGATACTAGTTTATGATTCTAAAACCATAATGTGTAACATTATAAAGTAATATTCTAGTATCATCATATTTATTTATTTCAAACATCTGAATGACACTACTAGAGAAAAGGCTATAGGAGACATGCTTATAGGAGGCACATTTAGACCATATGTGCCTCCTATAAAACATGCGAGGTACACTTACTTAGTATGCCCCTTCAGTATAAAAATAGGCGAGGCGCATATGATTAGAATAAGCCTCCTATAATCTCTGTACGGACGAAATCTGGCAGCCCCAGATTATGAGAGGGACATTCTAATCATATGTGCCTCCTATATATCATATAGCGAGGCACATATGTGAAGAATGCGCCTCGCATAAGCTGTGTGGGCCCGGGTGGAGGTCAGTGGTCGAATATACGAGGCCATGGTTTTAATCATATGCGCCCCCTATATATCAGATAGATGACGATCTCCGGTGGCCTCATCCTTCTCCACCATCTACGGCGATCCCCATGGCCATGGCCTGCCGCACATGCATGCGGTGGTAGGCTGTGGCCACGGGCATGGCCTCCGACGAGCTCCGACGAATTTCTGGCCAGATCCAGATCTAGATCTAGATCTGGCCGCCTTTTTTTGAAATTCAAAAATAATATATGAGGAGCATTTGAATCAATATGTGCCTCACATATGCAGAATATAGGAGGCGCATATGCAGAGTATAGGAGGCGCATATCATAAAAAATAGGCGAGGCACGACGCTGGATGCACATATGATATGCGCCTCGCATAACCTTTTAGGTGTGTCTTGCATAACCTTTTCTCTAGTAGTATGCGAAGCTATTTACAAGGTCTACTTTTATTACTTTTTCTAGATCGATGTGACATGATATATGTCAACACATGGATTTTTAATCCCAGATGTCTGTTATGCCATATATCGCAATCCCAGGATTACCATTTTTGCGAGACATAACAGATTGGATATCACAGTACATCATCCATTACAAACCATACATAAGGTATTACAACAAATAAAGGATCTCATGATCTATTCTTAGTACAATTCAAGCAGCGGAATAACGTAAAGATAACGGTAGCGTGGGCGAAGCTCCATCTTCATGGTCATAGGCAATGCTGACGATGGGAGATGATCCTAGTTGTCGTAACCTTCCTGCGGTCTATCCTCCTGATAGTCCTCTTCATAGTCTGGCCATCGAAATATCCAGGGATACAGCCATGAGTACTCCTTGAGTACTCGCAAACTAATAATACCAAGTGAAGTGGTTTTGAGTAGGAGGTACTAGGCTCTAGGTTATTTTGCAAAAAGGCAGATTTATCTCAACCGAGTTCAGAAGCAAAGAAAGCTAGTTGAAAGTTTTATAACACCTAAGTGGGAACATGAGTTTTCATAACACGACTCTGTTGTGGTCAAGTCAAAGTCATGATTCATTTCACAAGTAGTTTTGAAAACATCTGACGACGGAATAGTATGGACACTCCAACTGTCCATAACCGCGGACGCGGCTATTCGAATAGTTTGACAGTCTGCAGAGGTGGTACACTTTCACCACAATATTTGATACATCCATCAGGAACAATCCTAAATACACCATACTCAGTATGCGGATATTCAATCCTAACCTTTCAATTACACACCCTAGTATAGGCACCTCTTCTGTGAGTTTGGCCTCCCAACCATGACCAACTGTCATTTTGGGAACTGCACAGGTGGACAATCTTCACAAGGTAGCCTTAGCTCAAACCTTGGTCGCAAGGGAACCCATACTAAGGTATATAAACTTCCCAGTCAAGCCCTACCCAAATTTCAGGTATTGTCGTTGTACGGTAAAATTGGAATGGTATCACATCCAGACAACCATCAGTTTTATAAAGGGCTAAGGCTCACGCCTCAACATTTTCATCATCAAAATCATATGGTGTTCAAGAACACATGTCAAAACATTTTAGTAGAATGACTCATCATTCTAAGGTTTTCATAACCATTTTCACCAAGTATTCCCCTCTAAAGTGATCAAGTTTTATGCTTAGCACTAGCATCTACAAGTGGGGGATAAACACTAATGACGGGTCTAAACAAGTGTGAGAGATCTAAGTTCAATCTCATGCCTCAGGATGACATCAAGATTTATCTAACTTAGGTCAAGTTTTATGCTCTTTATGCTACCCTTAATAATCTTTCTAAGCTCTACAATTTACCAAGTAAACCAAACTAAGAAGCTTTGATAAAGAAATAAAATACTAAGCTTGCAAGTAAAACTAGGATTGGGTATCAAGTGGTGTAGCCTTGCAAGTAAATCTTGCATGGTTTAGCTTAGCTTGCTAAGATAGTAGCTTGCTAAGGTAATTTGTAGTGTTAGGATTGCATAATTGCAAGTATAAGCTTGCTAGGATAGCTTGCAGTATTAGGCTTGCCTTGTGCAGAGCAGTGGTTGAAGTTCTCCTCGGCTTCTTCCTCATAGTATTCTCCTTCCTCCTCGTATCCTTGGTTGGTACTATCGTCTATATATAAATACTAGGTATACAATCACCAAACAATACTTAACTACTTCTATTTATCACACCAAGGTTTTCACTAGATGATCTAGCATCATCACACACATTACAATCATCAAGTCACTTATATTATTTATTTTATTTTGGAAAAGTAATTTCTACCCATTGAAAAACTACTTAAGATTTAATATTCTCCAACTAAAACATGGGATCATGTTGACACATGTCATCACCACATATTCTAGTACATGGGAATGTGATTTAAAGTGGTATCAGAGCTGATCCTCGCGGTTACACGGGCGTGTGCGGGTCAGTGGCGGACATGTGGCGCATGACGCATGTGACCCGGAGTGGACATGGCATGACACATGTGCCGATACTGGACGCACATACGTATGCCAAGAGGGGACGTTCCTAGATTATGGTTGATCGACGAGGACGTCGATCTTCTAATGGTGGGTGTATGTGAGATCCTGGCGCATGGCTAAATAGGATTGATAGGAAATCCATACCAACAAGTTGCAACTTCTTTTCCCGAAGCTCATTCGAAAAGAACTCTGAGGCTAAGCATGCTTGGCCTAGAGCAATTCTAGGATGGGTGACCGACCGGGAAGTGGGTACCGGGTGCGCACGAGTGAGAAAAAAGTGCGCAGAATAGACTAGTGTTGGTCTGTGGGGTTAGTCTAGAGATCCTAGTGAGCTGCCAGAAGTGACAACCATCGGTCCGGAGTGATCGGGGGTGTTACAATATAATAATAGAGCAGGATACTTAAATGGCCTCTATTTGTTAATTGTTGTGTCATATCGACTTATTATCCATTGTCCTGAAATATACATCAACCTATCTCCCATTGTGCAAGGCATAAGAATGTGATGCCACGAAGGTCCTATTATTAGATTTACACAATGAGATCACACTTGTTATTTTCTTACTTGGCTCGGAGGTCTAGTGGACCAATCGGTAGTTGGATCTAGCATCCTCTTGCTGGGCGTCGCGACACATCTCATTAAAGTCTGTCCAGCAATCAAACAGAAGGCCCTGTGGAGGAGGTCCACAAAATAGGCATACAATACATTTTAAGAAATTATCATGGATCCAATCATGCCATGCATGTGGATGCTACTAGGCATATCTAATGGTTCCGTGCTAGAAATTGAGCCCGGTTCCTCGCCTAGGGTTGAAGTCACTCTGTTGTTCATTTTCCATAGTGATATATATCCAAGGTAGGTGGTTTCGAAAAACTAAATAAGAAAAATAAATTGTGGAAATTTCCTATAATCCTCCAAATGAAATTGTAGATACTATTGCTCCCTTTAAGTTCAAAGAATATTCATGATCATTGGACTACCTAATAGGTCTTTGTTGAACTATAGTTCTTATATTTACTGAAGTATTTCTTCGTAAATCTATAATTCTTGGTTTCTTTATTTTTTTTTACAATTTAAATATGTGTGCATGTCAGGCAGTAAGGAAGAAGAATTACATGATTATTTAAATCTTATCTTTATACTTGGTCACAATTTGGCTAGTACAGAAGTTATAAAAGATGTTCTCCATCCATGACTAAAATTTTTTGCGACCATATGTTATTCTGGCCAACACTGGCCAGCGGTCTCTCATATGAGTCTTACTTCTAAAACACCAATATAAATAAAATATGATATTCTACACAATGTTTACTTATTTTGTATAATCCTACATCCAAATTTGATTACACTTATTCCCTTATTATTTATACATCATCATATAAATATGGCTAATTGCAACTCATATTTTTGTGAGATAAAGGTATGGTACTTGATAAGGCATCATAGCTTTAAAATTCAAGTGTCGGTTTAATTCATAGGATAATAGTCTATGATACTAAAACCATAATGTGTAACATTACAAACTAATCTTCTAGTATCATCATATTTATTTATTTCTAACATCTGAATGCTAAGCTATTTATAAGGTCTAAGTTTATTAGTTTTTCTAGATCGATGTGCGATGATATAATAATAGACATGATACTTAAATGACATATCTTTGTCAATTGTTGTGTTACATCGACTTATTGTAGATTATACTAAAATATGGATCAACCAATCTCCCATTGTGCGAGGCATAAGAATATGATGACACAAAGGTTCCGTTATTAGATTTACACAATGAGATCACACTTGGTACTTTCTTACCTGGCTCGGAGATCCAGCGGACCAGCCGGTAGTTGGATCTAGCATCCTCTTGTTGGGCGTGGCGACACTTCTCAATAAGTCTTTCTAGCAATCAAAAAGAAGGCCCCACGAAGTAGGCAGGGGAGGATCTAGGATTTGACCATAGGGGGGAACGAGATGATAGTGACGATAAAACAGGTATACAACAAAACTAAATCAAATATTATATATATAGTTTTGTTATCCGAACACAGGTTTTATAACTAAAAGCTTCATTTTTTTTTCTTTATGACTACAAACCCATCAAACAAGTCTATGATCTCATGAACAATTTTTTTATAGAAATTTTCTTTATAAATACGAATACTACATAAGGTTGTATAATAATACTAAATAAATCAAGGGGCAGATCTAGTATATGAGCATGTGGGGCAAAGAAGAAATTCACCGTAAAAGAATAAACATAAAAATATATCAAGTCTTCTAGTGTATACTATTGATATGAACAAGCTACATTCTACTAGTTTGAGTGTAGGTCTATGCCCAAACCTATCAAATAAATCAAATAACTCAATAATTTGTTAATCACTAATAATCTATAAAAAATAATTGAGTATATAATCCACAATTGATCTGACAAAACAATTTCTATTAGATGGGTAATCAAACTAGCAATTCTAGTAGCCAACATGCAATATATTTGGGATCATATCTTAGAATGATCAATTAACCAACAACCATGACGTGTGGTGGCATCATGCCGTATTTGATAGTTCATAGACATACGGGAGATGTGCTTTGTGCCTTCGCTAATTGGTAATCACATATATGACTATGCCTGAATACAAAATCCCGATCCTGGTGATCAACCAACAACACCCTGACCCTGGGTAGGCATCGCCACGACGGAGGCAGAGAAGGAAGAAATAAGCTGACTAGATCGTCGAGGGAAACCGATTAGAGCACAAATTCAGATGCGTCACATGGATCAGTTGATCGATATTTTGTCTTGCCGATGCTTCAGTGGGTATATATTATCCCTTGATGGCTAATTTTTTAGGCTTGTCCCATAAAGCTTCAATCAGCATAATGCACACATTGGTCTATGTTGAACAGAGTATTACGATTAGGAGTATATCATAGAAAATAGTGCTATCCCTGTTGGAGATATGCCCAAGAGGCAATAATAAAGTGGTTATTATCATATCTTCACACTTATGATAAATGTTTACATACCATGCTATAATTGTATTAATCGGAAACATTAATACTTGTGTGATTTGTAAACTAAAATAAGAGTCCCTAGTATAGCCTCTTGTTAAACTAGCTTGTTGGTTAATATATGATCATGGTTTCCTGATCATGAACATAGAGATGTTATTAACAACAGGATCATATCATTAGGAGAATGATATGGTGGACATACTCCTATAGATAAGCGTAGCATAAAGATCAAGTCATTTCAATAGTTCAAATTGCTATATGCTTTCTGATACATAGTAACCTAATTCCTTCGACCATGAGATCATGCATATCACCTTTACCGGATGGATGCTTTGATGACATCAAACACCACACCGTAACAGGGTGGCTATAAAAGTGGCATTGAGTGTTCGGAAAGTATTGGTTGAAACACATGGATCAAGAGTGGGATTTGTCCATCCATATGACGGATAGATATACTCTGGGCCCTCTCGGTGAAATGTCATCCAATTAGCTTGCAAGCATGTGACTGGGTCACAAGGGATCACATATCACGGGAACGAGAAAAGAGTACTTATCAGTAACGAGGTTGAACTAGGTATGCAGAGATACCGACGATCATAACCTCGGATAAGTAAACTATCGTGAGACAAAGGGAAATTGGTATCGTATGTAAGTGGTTCATTCGATCGCAAAGTAATCGTAGAAATATGTGGGAGCCATATGAATTTCCAGATTCCTCTATTGGTTATTGTTCGGAGAAGTGTCTCGATCATGTCCGCATAATTCACGAGCCGTAGGGAGACACACTTAAGGATTCGACGTTGTTTGAGTAGTTATGGTATTATGAGAAAGAGACCGAATGTTGTTCGGAGTCTCGGATGGGATCCGGGATATCACGAGGTGATCCGGAATGGTCCGGAGAATAAGATTCATATAAGGAAAGTCCCGTTTCGGAGTTCGGGAATGATTCCGGTGTTTTCATCGGGGATATTCTAGAAGGTTCCGGATTGTCCGGCACTCCGGGGGGGGAGGGGTACATGAATGTGTCATTACATATTGGAGTGATTGCATCATGTACTAAGTGTTCTTGCTGTCCCAAATATAGGATTAAATTGAATCCTAAAACAGAAAAGTCAAATGTCCAGTTTGAAAGTCAAACGGCTAAAACAAGAAACTGTGGGAAACAAGCAAGAGGAGTTGGAACCAACTTGGAGGAGGAGTCCAACTCCTCCAAGCCGGCGGCCAGCCCTAGGCCGAGTTGGGGAGGGACTCCCTCCCTCCCCTGGCGCGCCAAGACCCTCCCATCTATATAAGGAGGGGCAGGGCTCCCCTCCTAGACACACAAGTTCCTATCTTCTACCTCCGGTTTAGAGCCGTTTTGGTTTAGAGCTTCTAATTGCTTTAGCCTGCGGTTTAGAGCCTTCTAATTGGTTTAGAGCCTTCTAATTGGTGTGTCTAATTACTAGACCACTAATAGCCTCTCTCATAAGCTCCACCATACTCGCACCGGCTTAAGGCGAAGCCCTGCGGGATTTCCCCTCTACTTCCGGTACCACGCCGTTGTGCTGCCGGAATCGCGAGGAGAGTGCTACAACCTCCGCTGCCTGCTGGAACAAGGGAGAGGAAGGTCTTCATCGAGTACCGAACGTGTGACCGACTACGGGAGCGCTGCCGGAACGTGGCGCCGGAAGGATCGTCTACACGATCTTGAGATCGGAAAGAGTACGACTACATCACCCACGAGAATCTGCTCTCGTTAACCGCTTTGGAATCTTCGAGGGTAAGTTATTCCATCGACTCGTTGCTACAATCTAGTAGATAGATCTTGGCTTGTTTGTTTGTATGCGATAGAAAATTTTGTTTTCCATGCTACGAACCCCTACAGTGGCATCAGAGCCGTGTCTATATGTAGATCTGTTGCACGAGTAGAACACAATGGTCATTGTGGGCGTTGATGCTTTTATTGTCGATTGCTTCTTGTGTACTTTGCATCTTGCGGTATGTTGGGATGAAGCGGCCCGGGCTAACCTTACATGACATCGTTCATGAGACTTGCTCCACGCTTGACATGCAACTTGTATTGCATAAGTGGCTTTGCGGGTGCCTGTTTCTCCTAGCATAGTTAAGATCCAATTTACAACGGGTGATTAACAATACTAGTATCAATGTTGTGGTTCTTGTTCGTAAGTTAGAACGACACTTATTAAAAGCCCCAAACCACGTAAAACATGCAAAGAAAGTAGAGGCGTCTAACTTTGTTTTGCAGGGGTGTGCAGTGATGTGATATGGCCATGATTGTGATTATATATGATGTATGCAATGTTCCTTATTGTAAGTCAGCAACCGGCAGGAGCCATATGGTTGTCTTTAAATTTCTGTTAAGACCCGCGTGTCTATTCAAGTAGTTGTAATAGTTGAAGCTGGTGGACGACAACCATGGAGAAGCGTCATTGACCTTGATGCAATGCCGGTGATGATGGAGATCATGTTCGTGCTAGAAGATGAAGATCGGAAGCACAAAGAAGAAAGGCCATATCATATCACATATTATGAATTGCATGTGATGTTAATCCTTTTTATGCATCTTGTATTGCTTAGTAGACGACGGTAGCATTATAAGATGATCCCTCATGCACATAAATTTCAAGTTCTAAAGTGTTCACCCTTAGTATGCACCGTTGCCAAAGCTTGCTGCTTCGAAGCACCACGTGATGATCGGGTGTCTTTGATTCCGCGGGTGAATACAACGTAAGCAAGCCAGATTTGCTTATGCGGTAGCTAAGGTTTGATCTTGACAAGCCTAGCATGTACAGACATGGCCTCAGGAACACAGATTACCGAAAGGTAGAACATGAGTCATATAGTAGATATGATGAACATGTTGATTGTTCGCCATTGAAGCTATATCAACTCTCGTGATGATCGGTTTTGATGTGGTGGATTTGGTTCGTGTGATCACTAAAACAATGTGAGGGATATTGTTTTGAGTGGGAGTTCACCTAGATTAATTTAATTATTAATTAGAACTCAATTTATCATAAACTAAATCAAAGTGAATTTGCATAGTTGTTGTAGTCATTGGCATCCGTTTACCACCTTGCGCTTAGTTATAATTGAGATGATAGAACTATAGAATTCTGGTTAGATACTTTACGAACTGGTATCGTATTGTTTTAAGTGTTAATCTAAAGTTTAAAAGTCCTATTGCAAATTTTCAGTAAGTTCCGGTTACTCCATGAAGTTTAATAATTAGTATTAAATCAAGAGTAACAATTCCAAGTGTTAGTATATAAGTATCATGTTTGTATCCATAATTCTTGATATTCAAAGGATTCCCTTAATATCAAGGTTATCTAGGATCTGAAAGAGTTGTTTCAGAAACCATGATGTGTGGAAGATATTGTGATATCTAAAACGAAGTATTGGTTACAACATGATAGAGTATAATATGACAAAAGTCATGTTCTCATATTTGATGAGAATTTGCAAAAGGGTTGGAGACACTTGTTGTCCTAATCCTCCAAAAGGTTTTGGATAGCAACATTATACTCATAATTCATCGTTATAAGCTAAAAGTAGCTTGATCATGGAAGATTCCATGATAAGGGTGAATATTTGATGTAGGTAAAATGTTTACTACACCAAGAGATTACTAGAGAAAGGAATTTGAAAGAACACCAAATATTTGATGATGGTGATCTACTTCAAAGTGCAAGTCCAAGGACATTGGTATTTAATTATACACGCTTTGGACTATATGTCATATGTATGACTCCACTATTGATATTGATAGATTCTTTCAAATAGAAAAGGAAATATTGAAAGAGAATCTCATAAATATATGGCAGAAAAGAAAAGACTAGAATTGTTCAGTTTAAGTATATAGATGATATACATGTTATGGCTATATTCTTTGCTTATTAAACAATGTGGTTCTTAAGTATTTGATACTGAATTTGTTGGTGTGAATCGTCATACGAAACAACACAATTCATGAACTACAATGGCCTAAGTAACTAGCAAAAGAATATGTGATGATGTTCATCGAGAACAAAATAAAGGGTTATTGTGTTGCTTGTTAAACATCAAAGCTTGCCTTCAAAGATTTGTTTTATCAGGTATTATGAGAACAAAAGGATTGTTCAAATAATTGCCGTAATCCATAAAAGATGGATGATTCGCAAATCTCGTTGGAGACATCACATCCATAAAACTAGTGCTAAAAATGTCGAAAGACAAATTGATTGAAAGATCACTTAGGAAGTGACATCGCCGTTTAAATTATATTTGAAAGAAAACATGAAGAAACTCCATGTTGATGGAATTTTGGAGTCTTCTGATTTTTGATCAAATGACGCTTGTGAAACTTTCCTAGAGATAATTAAAACTTCGTTCATAGGCCAAAAGGGAACAAATGACTAGCTTATTGGAACTTGTACATATTGTTGTACGAAGTCCGTTATGTGTAGTCAAGAGCGATGGATTTCAACTTCATATGCTTTCTCCGAAAATTTGAGTGAATATATGAATATTTACTTAATAAGGATAAAGTATGAAACACTTGAAAAGTTCAAAGACTTTCAAGATGAAGTGCAAGATCATTGTAACAAGAATATAAATAGTTTATGATAAGATCATAAAGGAAGATATTTGAGTTACAAGTTTAGCATAATACCTAAGATTTAAGGAATCGTTCCGTGGATTTGCATTTTCCCGAAACACCATAAGAGTATGGAGCGTTCGAGATATGTAATTAAACCTTGTTTGACATGGTAAGATCGAAAGGTGTAATTCATAAAACTGCCATTGTATTTTAAAGATTAAAAGCTTTAGAGATTACCGTTTTTCCACTGAAAAGAGCTCCATCATAATCCGTTGAAATGACACCATATAAGGTTATGGTTTGGGATAAAACCCAAGTTGTCCTTTCTTAAACATTGGTATGCTATGCATAAGAAAGATGTTTGCAACCAAAGTCGGATGAACCTATCTCTGTATGTTATTTCGAATAACTGTTAAGTACTCCTCCATAACATCGGAGACAAAAGTGTTTGTCACTTAAAACGTCAAGTTTCTTTGAGAAGGAATTTTTCGTGAAAAGTTAAGTGGGAGGACAATGGAAACTTTGATAAGGTTAAAAGAACCTTAGCTATATGTGCAGAGTTGCGCAGCGCCGAAAAGTGTTTCGGAGGCAGCAACAATGCTCATGGTTCACGTACCTCAAAGGTTGTGGTCACGGAGATCCAAGTTCCTATTGAAACAAGTAGGTCGGATGAACAATCAAATACCAAGATTTGAGGGTTGAATCATTATTTGAGAATAATGAACCTACTACATGCAGAGAAGCGATGATGGGCCCTGACTCCGTAAAATGGCTTGAAGCCATAAAATCCGTGATAGTTCCATACACGAGAAATCAAGTTTTGAACTTGAAGGACCCTCGAGAAAGGTGTAAGACCTTATAGTTGTGTCTGGATCTATAAAGAAATAGACATGGATGTTTCACATCTATGAAATAGTCGACATGTTGGGAAAGAGTTCACAACAATGTTCAAAGGTTGACTATGACAAGATTTTGATCTTTCATAGTGATATTTAGTCTAGACGGATTAATGTAGCAACCACTACATATAATTTTGTTATATGGTAGTTGAATAAACAAAACAAGTTCTTCTAATAGAATCGTTACCTAGGCCATGTGCATAACACGGTCCATAGGGTTTTGTTAATTCAAAGGATGATAAAAAGCATATGCAAAACTTCAATGGTTGAAGTAAGCATAGCGGAGTTGGAATCTTCACTGTGATGAAACTGTTAAAGGAGTTTAAAAGTTCATCAGAGACGATGGAGATGCTTGCATTTGCAAGAAATTAAGTGGGAGCGCTAAGACATGTTTCTAATACATTATGTGGAAAACATATTGTTGATTGGAAATAATGTATCTTTTATTAACACATATTAAGAATTTCATCCCGATGAAAGACTTAGGCAAAACCCAAATATTTGGCATCAATAGACGCTAATATGGTTGTGCCAGAAGTACATAGACAAGATATTGAATGAGTTCAATATAAGAGAAGGTTCTTGTCGCACAGAAAGGATTGAATGAGTTCAATGTTGATGATATATTCAAGTGTATTGACATTTGGTAAAGTGACACAAATAATCAAGTATAGATTGATACTTGATGTATGAAATCACAAAGAGTATTTATATCAATCGTACTGTGATATGTACAAATCCAGATATGTCCTATGCTCTAAATGTTGTGAGCATATACCAGAATGATTCGTAAGATGATCATTGGACAATAGTAAGGATATTCTTATGATCTTCTGAAAGAACTAAGAGTATAATATTTGTAGAAGTGACAAATAGATGGTTAGTTCATTGTAAAAGTACTACATTGATACTAGCTTTGTCACAAAGTACAAATTAAGTTTATCTCAATCTAAACTAAGGGTGGCACAATATAATGGAAAGTGAGTTCCATAATGGATTTGGATGATTTCCAAAATTAAGACATTGTGACAGATACTACAACAAAAGGCTAAGTATATGACTGCTATTTTAGCAGCATAAGAGGGCATTTGAGTCAAGTAGTTTGTTATCAAACTATGTGTAGTTCACAGTGGGATAATACTATGAAGATATATTGTGCGACAATATTATCAACATGTTTTTAACCCCAAAGAGCTAAAGGTCACACCGAAAGACCAAATTTATACAAAGCCATCTCATTAGAGAATGAGTGATGCGTAGAGACGCAAAGACATGCAATTACACACGGACCTGGAAGTGTCAGATCCGGAGATCAGTTGACCACTAGCAATCATGTACATACAACACCGGAAAGCCATAGGTGTTGAATACACAAAGATTTGAAACTAGATTATTGACTCTAGTGCAAGTGGGAGACTGTTGGAGATATGCCCAAGAGGCAATAATAAAGTGGTTATTATCATATCTTCACACTTATGATAAATGTTTACATACCATGCTATAATTGTATTAATCGGAAACATTAATACTTGTGTGATTTGTAAACTAAAATAAGAGTCCCTAGTATAGCCTCTTGTTAAACTAGCTTGTTGGTTAATATATGATCATGGTTTCCTGATCATGAACATAGAGATGTTATTAACAACAGGATCATATCATTAGGAGAATGATATGGTGGACATACTCCTATAGATAAGCGTAGCATAAAGATCAAGTCATTTCAATAGTTCAAATTGCTATATGCTTTCTGATACATAGTAACCTAATTCCTTCGACCATGAGATCATGCATATCACCTTTACCGGATGGATGCTTTGATGACATCAAACACCACACCGTAACAGGGTGGCTATAAAAGTGGCATTGAGTGTTCGGAAAGTATTGGTTGAAACACATGGATCAAGAGTGGGATTTGTCCATCCATATGACGGATAGATATACTCTGGGCCCTCTCGATGAAATGTCATCCAATTAGCTTGCAAGCATGTGACTGGGTCACAAGGGATCACATATCACGGGAACGAGAAAAGAGTACTTATCAGTAACGAGGTTGAACTAGGTATGCAGAGATACCGACGATCATAACCTCGGATAAGTAAACTATCGTGAGACAAAGGGAAATTGGTATCGTATGTAAGTGGTTCATTCGATCACAAAGTAATCGTAGAAATATGTGGGAGCCATATGAATTTCCAGATTCCTCTATTGGTTATTGTTCGGAGAAGTGTCTCGATCATGTCCGCATAATTCACGAGCCGTAGGGAGACACACTTAAGGATTCGACGTTGTTTGAGTAGTTATGGTATTATGAGAAAGAGACCGAATGTTGTTCGGAGTCTCGGATGGGATCCGGGATATCACGAGGTGATCCGGAATGGCCCGGAGAATAAGATTCATATAAGGAAAGTCCCGTTTCGGAGTTCGGGAATGATTCCGGTGTTTTCATCGGGGATATTCTAGAAGGTTCCGGATTGTCCGGCACTCCGGGGGGGGAGGGGTACATGAATGTGTCATTACATATTGGAGTGATTGCATCATGTACTAAGTGTTCTTGCTGTCCCAAATATAGGATTAAATTGAATCCTAAAACAGAAAAGTCAAATGTCCAGTTTGAAAGTCAAACGGCTAAAACAAGAAACTGTGGGAAACAAGCAAGAGGAGTTGGAACCAACTTGGAGGAGGAGTCCAACTCCTCCAAGCCGGCGGCCAGCCCTAGGCCGAGTTGGGGAGGGACTCCCTCCCTCCCCTGGCGCGCCAAGACCCTCCCATCTATATAAGGAGGGGCAGGGCTCCCCTCCTAGACACACAAGTTCCTATCTTCTACCTCCGGTTTAGAGCCGTTTTGGTTTAGAGCTTCTAATTGCTTTAGCCTGCGGTTTAGAGCCTTCTAATTGGTTTAGAGCCTTCTAATTGGTGTGTCTAATTACTAGACCACTAATAGCCTCTCTCATAAGCTCCACCATACTCGCACCGGCTTAAGGCGAAGCCCTGCGGGATTTCCCCTCTACTTCCGGTACCACGCCGTTGTGCTGCCGGAATCGCGAGGAGAGTGCTACAACCTCCGCTGCCTGCTGGAACAAGGGAGAGGAAGGTCTTCATCGAGTACCGAACGTGTGACCGACTACGGGAGCGCTGCCGGAACGTGGCGCCGGAAGGATCGTCTACACGATCTTGAGATCGGAAAGAGTACGACTACATCACCCACGAGAATCTGCTCTCGTTAACCGCTTTGGAATCTTCGAGGGTAAGTTATTCCATCGACTCGTTGCTACAATCTAGTAGATAGATCTTGGCTTGTTTGTTTGTATGCGATAGAAAATTTTGTTTTCCATGCTACGAACCCCTACAATCCCCCGCTACATATCCTTGAGGGGGGGGGCGAGCCATTGGGGGGGCCGAGCCACCCCTCTCCCCTCCCAAGATCATTGATGCAATCACGCCACGCATGTGGATTCTACTAGGCATCTATGCTGGTTGCGTGCCAGAAACTAAGTCCGGTGTTTTTCCTATCCTAGGGTAAAATTCAATGTGTTGTCCATTTTCCATAGTGATAAATATCCAAGGTATGTTGTTTCGAACAACTAAATAATTAAAAAATTGTGGAAATTTCCTATAATCCTCCAAATGAAATTGTAGATACTATTGCTCCCTTTAAGTTCAAAGAATATCCATGCTCCTTGAACTAACTAATACCTCATTATTGATCTATAGTTCTTAAATTTACTAAAGTATTTATTCGTAAATCTTTAATTCTTGGTGGCTTCATATTCTTTACAATTTAAATACGTGTGCATGTCTGCCAATAAGGAAGAAGAATTACCTAATTATTTAAATCTTATCGCTATACTTGGTCAGAATTTGGTTTGTACAAAAGTTGTAAACGATGTTCTCCACCCATGACTAAAATTTATCACGACCATATGTTATTCCGGAAAAAAGTCGACAACCGGTCTCTCATATGTCTCTTCCATCTAGAACACCAATATAATCAAAATAGCTATTATACACAATGTTTACTTATTTTTTATAAGACCACATCCAAATTTGATTACAGCTAGCCCCTTATGAATTATATGTCATGGTAGAAATATGTCTAATGGCCACTCATACTTTGGTGCGATAAAGGTATGGTTCTTGATAAGGCATCATAGCATTAAAAATCACGTGTTAGTTTAATTTCCAGAATACTAGTTTATGATTCTAAAACCATAATGTATAACATTACAAACTAATATTATAGTATCATCATATTTATTTATTTCAAACATCTGAAGCTATTTACAGGGTATACTTTTATTACTTTTCTAGATCGATGTGCCATGATATAATAATAGCCTATTGTCAGATCGACTTATTACTTAAATGGCCTCTCTTTGTTAATTTTTGTGTCAGATCGACTTATTGTCGATTGTACTGCAATATACATAACCTATCTCCCATTGTGTGAGGCATAAGATGTGATGCCACGAAGGTCCCATTATTAGATTTTCATAATGAGATCACACTTGTTACTTTCTTACTTGGCTCAGAGGTCCAGCGGACCAGCCGGTAGTTGGATCTAGCATCCTTTTGTTGGGCATGGCGACACATCTCATTAAAGTCTATCCAGCAATCAAATAGAAGGCCCCATGGAGGAGGTCTACAAAATAGGCATACAATACATTGTAAAGAATCATCATGGATAAAATCACGCCACGCATGTGGATTCTACTAGGCATATTTGCTGGTTCTGTGCTAGAAACTAAGCCCGGTTCCTGGCCTAGGTTTAAAGTCACTATGTTGTTCATTTTCCATAGTCATATATATCCAAGGTAGGTGGTTTCGAACAACTAAATAAGAAATAAACTGTCGAAATTTACTATAATCCTCCATATAAAGTTGTAGATACTATTGCTCCCTTTAAGTTCAAATAATATTCGTGGTCATTGGACTACCTAATACCTCTTTGTTGATCGATAGTTATTATAATTATTGGAGTATTTCTTCGTAAATCTATAATTCTTGGTGGTTTGATTATTCATTACAATTTAAATACGTGCATGCCAACTAATAAGGAAGAAGAATTACCTAATTATTTAAATCTTATCTTTATACTTGGTCACAATTTGGTTGGTACAAAATTTATAAACGATGTTCACTATTTATGACTAAATTTTTCGCAACCATATGTTATTATGGCGAAAAGTGAACAGCGGTCTCTCATATGGCTCTTCTGTCTAGAACACCAATAAAATCAAAATAGGATATTCTACACAATGTTTACTTATTTTTTATAATCCAAATTTGATTAAAGTTATCCCCTTATTAATTATACATCATCGTATAAATATGTCTAATTGCAACTCATATTTTGGTGAGATAAAGGTATTGTACTTCATAAGGCATCATAGCATTGATAATCTAGCGTTAGTTTAATTTATAGGATAATAGTTTATTCTACAAAATCATAATGTGTAACATTGCAAACTAATATTCTAGTATCATCATATTTATTTATTTATAACATCAGAATGCGAAGCTATTTAGAAGGTCTACTTTTGTTACTTTTCTAGATCGATGTGCCATGATATAATAATAGGGCATGCTACTTAAATGGCTCCTCTTTGTTAACTGTTGTGTGAGATCGACTTATTATCGATTGTACTGCAATATACATCAACCAATCTCCCATTGTACATGGAATAAAAAAAAGTGAAGCCACAAAGGTCCCATTATTAGTTTTACACAATGAGATCACACTTTTTACTTTCTTACTTGGCTCGGAGGTCCAGCGGACCAGCCGGTAGTTGGATCTAGCATCCTCTTGCTGGGCATGGCTACACATCTCATTAAAGTCTGTCCAGCAATCAAACAGAATGCCCCATGGAGGAGGTCCCCTAAATAAGCATACAATACATTGTAAGAAATCATCATGCATGCAATCACGCCACCCATGCGGATTCTACTAGGCATATCTGCTGGTTCCGTGCAAGAAACTGAGCCCGGTTCCTAGCCTAGGGTTAAAATCACTGTGTTGTTCAATTTCCACAAAGGTCCCATTATTAGATTTACACAATGAGATCAAACTTATTACTTTCTTACTTGGCTCAGAGGTCCAGCGGACCAGCCGGTAGTTGGATCTGGCATCCTCTCGCTGGGCATAGAGACACACCTCAATAAAGTATATCCATCAATCAAACAGTAGGCCCCATGGAGGAGGTCCACAAAATAGGCATACAATACATCATGGCTGCAATCACACCACACATGTGGATTCTACAAGGCATATCTGGTGGTCGTGTTCTATAAACTGACCCCGGTGTTTTTCCTGGCCTAGGGTAAAAGTCATTGTGTTGTCCATTTTCCATAGCGATAAATATCCAAGGTAGGTGATTTCGAATAACTAAGTAAGAAATAAATTTTGGAAATTTCCTATAATCTTGAAAATGAAATTGAAGATAGTATTCATGGTCATTGAACTAATACCCAATACCTCTTTTCTTGAATTAGAGTACTTATATGTCCTGAAGTATATTTCTTAGTAAACCTATAATTCTAATTGTCTTCATTTATGTTTACAAGCTAAATACGTGTGCATGTCGGTCAGTAAGGAAGAAGAATTAACTAATTTTTAACCATGTTGTTATACTTGCTTGCAATTTGGTTGGTATAGAAGTTATAAACTATGTTCTCAAACCATGACTAAAATTTGTCGCTGCGATATATTATTATGGAAAAAAGTTGCTAGCGGTCTCTCATATGGCTCTTCCGTCTATAACGCCAATAGATCCAAAGTAGAACATTCTACACAATGTTTACGTGTATAAGCCTATGTCCAAATTTGATTACAATTGGCCCCTTATTAATTAGATATCATCATGTAAATATGTCTCGTTACAACTCATATTTTGGTTGGATAAAGGTATAGTACTTGATAGGGCCTCATAGAATTAAAAATCATGCAGTAGTTTAATTTATACGACTAGTTTATGATACTAAAACAATAATGTGTAACATTACAAAATAATATTCAGTAGTCATCCTGTCGTAACCACGTAGACAAACAAAAGAAAAACCGCCCCCGCGTCGCTCCCGCGAGCGACCAGGGGGAGCCCTAATCCCGCCGCCGCCGGTCGCCCCCCGCCCCCTCGCCGGCCCCAAGGCCTGCTGCCGGGCAAAGCTCGGTCAGCGTCGGCGGCGGCAGGGCGTCTTCTTCCCCTCGCGCGGTGGCGGCGTCGCGGTCCGGCGGAGGAGTGGTGCTGGCGTGGGGCGCTGCATCGCGGCGGCGAGCTCCGGCCGCTGTGCATCGAGCAGGCTCGCGGCGAGGAGGGCTGCACGGTGGGGGGCTCCCCTGGTGGCGACGGCCGGCTCTGCTTGCCCTAGATCTGACGGCGGCGGGCCGGCAGCCCTGGTGGCGGCGGAGCGGGTTGGTGGAGCTCGGTCGGCGGTGGTGGGGTGGCGGCGATCTCGGCCGCTGCTGCCCCTGGGCAGCGCGGGTCCCCCTGCCCCTGTTGGCTCCCTTGGTCCGTGTCGGGTTGGCCCTGCGGCGACGGCGATGTCCCCTCCGACGACGGCGGATCACGATGGGGGTCGGCTCGGTGGTGGTGGGTTGGGAGGGAGTTCCCTGGGGCGCGGTCGGTAGTGTAACCACGGCGCAACAGCGGGCTGATCTTGGCCAGATCTGGGCGTGATCTGGGCCTGCGGGGCCTACGGGCTGATCTGGGTCTGGTCCCGGTTGGTCGGCCTGCCGCTGCGTCCGGACAGCGGCCGCTTCGGTTGGTGGTGGGTAGTACCCCGCACCTTGTTGGCGGCGCGGACCGTCATCCACGTGAGGTAGCACTTGATCACCTCACCCATCCTGGCGGACTTTTTGAGTGTGAGGCTGACGGTGGTAAGGACTCGAGCTCGTGGACGCCGGGGCGGCGGCCTCAGAAGGTGGATGGCTTTGACTTAACTCCGGCGGAGGTGGCTTCGGGAGGTGACGTGAGACCCCTAGACCGGCAGCGGTCCGGTTGGCCCGGGGGAGCTCGGGGGTGATGGTGCTGCTATTTGGCAGCCAGGATTTGCTGGTACGGCGGATCCCCTGGTGGGAGGAGGTGTGGGGTCTGGGGCGGAGGTTGGCGTGTTCGGTGGCACCCTTGCTGCAATGCGGCGGCGGGACTTCACGAGCCTCCGCGGGTTCGGCCGGGCTTGAGGGCCTGGTTTGTCTTGCTGCTGCACCCGGTCGGCTGCCACATGCTGGTGGTGGAGGTAGTTCCCTCCCGCGTACAATTGACATGCCGACCATCGCCGAAGTCTTTGCTCCCTTGGCCTACCGGCTTCGCTCTATGGTTCCTTGTGTGACGGCGGTGGCGACTTCAAGACCAGGGTGGCGCGTGCTCGTGGGTGACGGGTTTAGTGGAGCTTTTCAAAGTGCTCGGGTGGGTGGCTATGGCGGGGTCGGGAGAAATCCTTGTCTGTTGACACTGGCACGGTGACGCCCGCGGGTATCACCTTCCTTCTTGAAGGGTGCCGGTGGCCTCCCTTCCCCAATCCCAACCCCCACCCCTCCCCCCCCCCCCCCCCCCCCCCCCCGCTGCGGAGTAGGGGAAACCCTAGGCCCCGGTCGGACAACAGTGTCATCATCGTCAATCACCTTCTTGGAGGTGTTGTCTAGGTTCATAGGCGCTTTCGACTGCGGGATGTGTGGTGGTAAGTCTTTGGGGGCGCACCGGTTGCGAGTTGTTTCCGTCTTCGGCACACCACCGTTCTCGGCTTTCTTTTTCTTTTCTTTCTTCTTGCATTTCGTGTTGGGCTTGGGTTCTACCTGGCGCCTTGTATCATGTGTTGTTTGTTCCTTTGGGCGATGTGCTGTCTGGCCCAGCAGCGGTCTCACCTGTGTGCTTTATTTATAAAGCGGGGCGAAAGCCTATTTTGAGATATTCTAGTATCATCATCTTTATTTATTTCTAACATATGAATGCTAAGCTATTTACAATATCTATTTTTTTACTTTTCTGGATCGATGTGCCATGATATAATAATAGAGCATGATTCTTATATGACCTCGCTATGATAATTATTGTTTCACATTGATTTATTATCGATTGATCAGCGAATCTCCCATTGTTTGAGGGATAAGAATGTGATGTCAGGAAGGTCCCATTATAAAATATACATAATAAGATAGCGTTTGTTACTTCCTTACTTCGCTCGGAGGTACAACGGACCAGTCGGTAGTTGGATCTAGCATCCTTCGTAATGGGCATATCAACACAGCTCAAGCATGTATGTCCATCAATCAAACATAAGTCCCCATGATGGAGGTCTACAAAATATGCATACAATACATTGTAAGAAATCATCATGGCTGCCATAAATAAACGCATGTGGATTCTAGTAGGCACATTTGCTAGTTGTGTGCTAGAAGCTGAGCCCAATGTTATTCCTCGCCTTGGGTAAATGTCAGTGTGTTGTTCATTTCTCATAGTGGTAAATATCCAAGGTAGGTGGTTTCTAAAAACTAAGTAATAAATAAATTGTGGAAAATTCATATAATCCTTAAAATGAAATTGAAGATATTAGTGCTCACTTTAAGTTTAAAGAATATTCATGGTCATTGAACTACCCAATACCTCTTTCTTGATCTAGAGTTTCTATATGTGCTAAAGTATTTCTTGGTAAATCAATAATTCTAGTTGGCTTCATTATTATTTAAAAGATAAATATGTGTGCATGCCAGCCAGTAAAATTAGGAAGAAGAATTACCTAATTTTCTAAAACTTATCGTTATACTTATTCCCAATTTGTTTGGTATAAAAGTTATAAACTATGTTCTCAATCCATGACAAACATTTGTCACGGCCATATGTTATCCCGGAAAAAAGTGGCCAGTAGTCTCTCATATGATTCTTCCATCTAGAACACCAATAGAATCCAAATAGAACATTCTACACAATGCTTATGTATTTTGTATAAGCCTATTTTCAAATTTGATTACAATTATACTCTTATTAATTAGATATCATCATATAAATATGTCTAGTTTCAACTCATATTTTGGTGCCATAAAGGTATAGTACTTGATAAAGGCATCATAGCATTAAAAATCACGTGGTAGTTTCATTTACAGGATACTACTTTATGATAGTAAAACCATGTTCTGTAATATAACAAATTAATATTATAGAATCATCATATTTATTTATTTTTAATATCTGAATACTAAGCTATTTACAAGGTCTAATTTTATTAGTTTTTCCGATCATTATGCCATGATATAATAATAGAACATGATAGTTGTATGACATATCTTTGTTAATTGTTGTGTCACAGTGGATTATTATCGATATTACTGCAATATACATCAACGAGTCTTCCATTGTGCAAGGCATAAGAATCTGATGTCACGAAGGCTCCATTATAAGATTTACACAATGAGATCACGCTTGTTACTTTCTTACTTGGATCGGTTATCCAGAAGACCAGAAGGTGGGTTGATCTAGCATCGTCTTGTTGGGCATGCTGATATAGCTCAATCAAGTTTGTCCAGCAACCAAACATAAGGGTCCATGAAGGAGGTTCACAAATATGCATACAATACATTGTAAGAAATCATCATGTCTTCCATCAAGCCACACATGTGGATTCTACTAGGCATATTTGTTGGTTGTGTGCTAGAAGCTTGGATCGGTAGTTTTCCTAGCCTAGGGTAAAATCAGTGTGTTGTCCATTTACCATAGTGGTAAATATCCAAGGTAGGTGGTTTCGAAAAACTAAGTAAGAAATCTATTCTGAAAATATCCTATAATCTTTAAAATGAAATATAAGATAGTATTGCTCCATCTAAGTTTAAAGAATTTTTTTGACTGTAATACTAGGGGAAGCCCCTATGATGTGATTTTCTATTTCATATATAAGATTGAATGTACACCTTTAAAGAATATTCACGGTCACTGAACTATCTAATACCTCTTTCTTGATCTATAGTTCTTAGATAAATCTATAATTCTAGTTGGCTTCATTATTCTTTACAAGCTAAATATGTGTACATGCCAGCCGATAAGGAAGAAGAATTACTGAACTTTTTAAACCTTATCTTTATAATTGTTCACAATTTGTTTGGTACAAAAGATATAAACAACGTTGTCAATCCCGGACTAAAGTTTGTTGCGACCATATGGTATTCCGGAACAAAGTGGCCAACGGTCTCTCGTATGGTTCTTCCGTCTAGAACGCCAATAGAATCAAAATAGGACATACTACACAATATTCCTACATCCAAATTTTATTAGAATTGTCCACTTATTAATTATATATCATCATATAATTATGTTTAGTGCCATATAGTTATGGTACATGACAAGGCATCATAGCAATAAAAATCACGCGGTATTTTAATTAATAGGATACTAGTTTAGGATACTAAAACCATAATCTGTAACATTACAAAATAGTATCCTAGTATCGTCATATTTATTTATTTCTAACATCGGAATGCTAAGCTATTAAAAATTAATAATTTTATTAGTTTTTCTAGATCGACATGCCATGATACAATAATATTGCATGATACTTATATGATCTCTCTTTTTTAATTGTTGTGTCACATCAGCTTACTATCGATTGTACTGCAATATACATCACCAAATCTCCCATTGTGCGAGGCATAAGAATGTGATGCCAAAAAGGTCCCATTACAAGATTTACACAATGAGATCATGATTGCTACTTTCTTACTTTGCTCGGAGGTCCAGCCGACTAGCCGGTAAATCGATCTAGCATCCTCTCGTTGGGTGTTCCGACAGAACTCGGTCAAGAATATCCAGCAATCAATCATAAGGCCCCACGAAGGAGGTTCACAAAATATGCAAGCAATACATTGTATGAAATCATCAAAGATGCCATTAAGCCATACATGCTGACTCTAATGAGCATATTTGCAGGTTGTCTGCTAGGAGTTGAACAAAGTTTCAGCCTAGAGGTAAACTCAATTTGTCAATAATATCAAAGGTAGATGTTTTCAAACACATAACTTATAAAATTTAAGATACTATAGATCAGTTTAAATTTTGTAAATTTCCTATAATCCTTAATATAAAATTGAAGATACTATAAATCCATTTAAATTCAAATAATATTCATGGTCATTGAACTACCTAATACCTCTTTCTTGATCTACAGTTTTTATATGTGCTGAAGTAGTCTGGTAAATCTATAATTCTAGTTGCCTACATAATTCTTTACAAGCTAAATACTTATGCATGACAGCCATAAGGAAGAAGAATTACGTAATTTTTTAAAACTTATCGGTATACTTGGACACAATTTGGTTGGTACAAAAGTTATATAAACGATGTTCTCAATGCATGACAAATATTTGCCACGACCATATAATAATATGTAAGAAAGTTCCGCCTATAATGCCAATATAATCAAAATAGGACATTCTACACAATGCTTACGTATTTTGTATAAAAATACTTCCAAATCTTATTAAAATTGTATCTTCATTAATTAGATATCATCATATAAATTTGTGCAGTAGCAACTCATATTTTGATATCATATAAATATGTTCAGTAGCAACTCATATGTAATGTGTACTGCAATATACATTAACCAATCTCCCATTGTGCGAGGCATAATAATGTGATGCCACGAATGTCCCATTATTAGATTTACACAATGAGATTACGGCTTTTCACTTTACTTGGCTCGAAGGTCCAGAAGACTAGCTGGTAGATGGATCTAGCATCCTCTTGCTGGGCATGCCACAGAACATAATCAAGTCTATCCAGCAATCAAACATAGGCCCCCACGAAGGGGGTCCGCAAAAAATGCATACAATACATTGTACGAAATCATCAAGGCTGCTATCAAGCCATGGATGCTGACTCTATTCGGCATATTTTCCTTTTGTCTGGTAGGAGTTGATCCTGGTTTTTTCTAGCTAGCCTGCACGAAAAGTACATTGCTCATCAAGGTTAATGCCAAAGGTAGATGGTTTCCAACATATAACTTATAATTAAATTAGGCACATTTCCTGTAATCCTTAAAAATGAAAATGAAGATAGTATACATCCCTTTAATTTCAAAGAATATTCATGGTCAATGAAATTCCTAATACCTCTTTCTTGACCTATAGTTCTTATATTTACTAAAGTTGTTCTTGGTAAATCTATAATTCTAGTCATCGTATTTATTTTTTACAAGCTAAATATGTGTGAAAGTGAAGGGATCCAACCCGTTAAAAAATTGGATCATGTGTTTAGCGTACCAGTCCCATGGATCAATTTGCTAGCACAAACAGTTTTGATGAATAAAAGAGTATCAATGCATCATAATATTACAATGTTGATCCAAGAATATAAATATTAGAAATTTGTTTAGCTCACAACTAGCTCAAATAACATAGTTCAACAAATAAACAAAAGATAAAGGCTCCATCTTGCCACCGGCAACACGCTGAGTGATGATTCGTAACCTAAATGATAATCTTACTCGTCCTACGAATATCCTGCAACATGAAAGGTTGCAGCCATGAATGGTCAATACATTGAATGTATTGAAAAGTATCACTAAGCAACTATAACATATCCATAATGTATATATTTCATAGAAAACAAACACCATTTTGTCCCGCTTTTCCAAAACAAGTTCTAAATCTCCAACTTCACTAGATAAATTCCATACTCCAATTCTGAATCCATACTCCATCTTTACTAATGAACATGTCAGTAAGTCAGGCTCAATGCCCTTACCATGCATCTCATCAACAACTAAACTCTAGTACACATGTCAGTAGTCAATCTCAACGACCTACCATGTCACTCTTCAAATAACTCTGCTATGCTCATGTCTGTAGTCAGGTTCAACGAACTACCATGACACTCAACCAAACAAGCTATGCTTATGTCAGAAGTCAGGGTCAATGTCCCTACCATGGGACTCAACCTCAACAAGTGAACATGTCAGTAAGTCAGGACTTGGCCCTTACCATGCCACTCAAACAATATCTTCTCTTCCATCCATATAAACAATTATCTTCCTTTCATAAAATCAACACATGGTCTCTTCCACTACCATAGCCACAACATACCAAAACACACCCATTTCCACTAGGCCGTCAGAGCACAAAACAATAGTTACTGCTACACATGTAGATCTACCAATACACACAAGCATGCATAGAACAATAAATGGAATGTAAAGAAGTAAGTTTCACTTACCTTATTTGTTGATGTTGTTCACATAGTCATCGTAATCGCAATAATCGCACTCCGGGAAATCTATCATGCAAAAGAAATAAATGCATTCAACATACAGTATCACAAACACAACAAAATAGTACACATGCATTTTAGAAAAGAAAACGAGATCAAAATCTTTGCATAAACATTTTCTATTAAACAGTTAGGCTTTTAATAGGCATTATTGGAAACTGGATGCATTCGTTACAAAAAAAGTCTCATAAAATTTTGGAAACCATGATACTGGTTAGAAAATGTTCATAGCTTTCTTTTGCCACTGGTTTCACCTTAAAATGATTTATAGAATATAAGTTATAGCCAAAATACTCATTTAAGGGATTTAATCATAGTTATTTATTTTGTACTATGAAAAAATCAACTAATAGAACAGTGGATATTTTTCTCGGAATTAAATACTATTAGATAGATTTAAATATTGCAGGAAATATTCATTAGTAAAAGTAACAATTTTATTGCATGATAAAATTATACACATTATTATTAATCCATTCATATATCATTGATACTTTTGTAATGAAAGTTAGATTTTATATGATTCACACGAGTTCTACATATATTTCGGCTATTAAATTGAGTTTCTAAATTAAGCAGTCAAGGCAGGACATGTGGCGCGCTCCCATTCTTTGAGGGCAGACGTGGCGCTGACGCGGGCTGCTGACGCGTCACCAATGCAGGCTCCACGAGGCTGCCACGCGCGTGCTAATACTTGCCGGACCGGTTTGTGCTGGAACTAATCAGGTGCGTTCGCTGGCGATCGGATGGGCAGGAAGCAATCCTTCCAGATGCTGACCAACGAGAAGAGATGGGCAGCAGGGGGCGGTGCAGACGGTGATGATGCATGGCGATCCAGCGGTCTCCTGGCTCCTCGAGGTATCCCACATGATGCGGGTGATGGTGGTGAGCTCCCTAGTGGCCTCGTCGCGGTGACTGGCTTCCTCGAGGGACGGGAAAGCACGGCTATAGTGGTGCAGCGATGGTGGTGTTCCGGTGGCGGTGTACGGGTGCTCTCGGGGCTTTGCATCGAAGGAAAAAGGTCAAGACTAAGCGGTGCAGAATGTGGTGGTGTTTAGAGGAGGAAGGAAGGTGACAAGTGTTTGAATCATCAATTCCCATTGTTATGGACTTGAGTTTTGGAGAAGGAGGGGAAGCTGGAGATCGCGGAATGGCTAACAGCAAGCAAGCGGTGGACACGGTGTTTACCCAGGTTCAGGCCCCCGGAGGGAAAACCCTACTCCTGCTTGTCGGTTATTGATTGATGGCGAGGCCAAAAGTTATAGGGGTGCGCAGATGCAATCTGGCGTGTGGTGTGTGCTAGGTTATGAGTTGAGAGTCAGAGACCTCCTCGACGTGCCCTCCTGGCCTTTATATGGGGAGGCTAGGTCTCGTGATAGGTCGAGTCGGTTACAAATTAGGGTTGAACCCTTTAAAATTCTATCTACAACTAGTCGTGTTCTCCAAGAAGACGCATCCGTGTGGGTCATGCTCACCCGAATCCTTCTTGGGCTTCATCATCTGCACGGGATAGTCATGTGGGCCCCTGCTAGGATGATACCGGGTAGGCTAACATCAGGTACCCGTAGGAAATATCCATATCAGTATCCCCCGAGTGTTCAGTTGAATCGTAGATTCGACTGGAGACTCTATAGTCTTTCGAGTGCTTCTCTTCCGAACATGCTTCGGGTGGATATGTTGGTTCATAGGGATTGTTGATACGTGTGCCTGACTCACCCGACGAATCAGGGCCAGTTAACGTCTTTGGACAAAACAACACGATCTACTACAGACTCGAGTCCCCGGACTCGAATTCGTAAAAATGCTGGCATAATTCAACCTAGGCCGCGGAGGTCTTATAGGAGTCGAATTCCATTGTTTAAATTGTGTACCCAATGCGTCCGTCAGGATTTTTCATCATACCTGCTGACACGGGATATTACTGGCATAGCACAGTCGGGTACGTTACCAAGCCATCATATTGTATCTGTAGGTCTTTATCTTTGCGTCGTAGATGCAGCATCCGAAAATTTATCACCACGGAGGCGTTTCAGGTGACTAAGGAGATGTTATATCTCTTAGCATCAATTTTGGGAGGAGTCACCGATTTTGTTCGCAGTAGCTGTAAAGTATCAGAAGGATCACAGTCGAGTGATTTATAGGGTGCGCGACCAGCGCTCCCTATGGGAGTAGTCCCCGAGTGTCTGTTCGAATCGTAGACTCGAGCAGAGACTTATAGTCATCGGTTGCGCCATACGGTGATCCAGAAGTTGTTCAGATGATCTTCTAAATGCCATCAATGCCGGCACTTTTTCGAATACGCAACTAGTGCTCCCTATGAGAGTAGCCCCCGAGTCCTCGTTTGAGTCGTAGATTCGAATGAGGAGTCGGAGCGTGCCACTCGAAGGTTTTGTATGTGCGCGACCAACGCTCCAATTTGGAATAGCCCCCGAGTGTCTTGCGGAGTCGTAGAGGGGCCTCGGGAACCTCTGGTCCGAGCACGATCTACAGCTCCACCGGCGAGATCGATGGCGGTGATTAGGGCTAGGCGTTTTCCGTAAAGAGAGGACGGATCGAGGGGCGGCGGTTACAAGGGGAGAAATTCTGCACGAAAACAAGAAGATCGAATAACTCGGGCGGATTCCGTGGGGGATCGATCGGGACCACGTGCTCTGCTCGGTCTTGCGAGGAAGGAGACACGGGGTGGGCTCCCCCTGTCCGTGGCACAGGGATGCCGGTGGGCCCCTGGGGCGTTGCGCGGCTGCTGCTGCGCGTTGTGGAGTGCTCTGAGTGGGCTGGCGCTGGGCCGCAAGCTCATGCTGTGCTGCGTGCTGGAAGCGGGATACTGCGCTCCGCGCGGGCAGAAGAGGAGAGACAGCACCAGTGGGCTGGTTGGCCTTGCCGTGTAGGTAGGCTTAGTTGTTTTTCTTTTATTCTTTTCCGTTTTCTTTTATAGCTTTTGTTTTAGGGCTCCAAAATATTTCAAATATATTTCATAAAATTTCTAAAATTCCCAATTTGCATTTAGGGTAACTAGGGAACCTTTTCATGTCCAACAAATATACAAATTTGGTTTTATGCAATTAGTCTTATGTGGCTACTATGCAAAATTTATAAAGTTTCTAGGGTTTTATTTTAATCAATAAAATCCACTCATTCAATTCAAACAATTCCACACAACGCATAAAAATAATATTTTCACCCATAGTGCATAAATGAAGCACATTGAAATCCAAATAAAGTGAAGTGGTGAAACGCATCTAGAAAGATTCTACAAATCCAAGTAAAGACTTTAATGTTCAAATGTGACAAATTAAAATATTACTCCACCATAATTGAGAAAGTCATGTTATTCCATCTCTTTTATAATTCAACCATGGTTGGGTAAAGATATCAATTGTCACTCAAAACCAACCGAATTGAAATATAATGCAGACTAGTACGATAGCCATCCTAATCCACTGATCACAAATGTTTTGAATGCAGTGTTGAGAAAATTCAAGCATGTATCAAAAATTTATTTTCACTCATAATTTCAACAAATTCAAACAATCAACCCAAACTTATTATATTTATTTCACATTCCAAAATTAGGAAAATTTTGGTATATGAGAGCATGCCATCAAGTAACAAAAAATAATTATGTAATTAGTTAAACCTTATTGTTATACTCACTAGTGCACACGGTGACTTCTAACACCGGTTCGTAAGACCCTCTAACAACGGTTATAGAACCGCTGTTGAGGGTTCAGTGTTAGAGGCCTCCCCTTTAACAGCGGTTCTTATACAAACCGATGTTAAAGGGTGGCGCACGTGGGGCTGCCGCAGCGCTCAGGCCCCCCCCTTTAACACCGGTGCGTAACACGAACCGGTGTGTTCTCTGCCGCGGTAGTAAAACGGCCTAAATCTCTGCCGCCACCCCGTTTTGGGCGGATTTCTATGGCGCGGCGGGGACGAGGGGGGAGGGGGATCGATCAGGAGAGGTAAACACATACATCGTCGGTACATACGAGTATATGAATAATTAAGAAACTATTATTATACACAAACATCGTCATTATGGTATTCTCCGTACACGTTGAAGCATCAAGTACAAGACAAACACGTTCAAGCATATATACAATATAACATCTCCGTACACGTTCATTTTTGATATCTAAAGAGTTCTCCGCCAGGCGTGACGACCTCATCAAGTATGAACCCCGTCAATTCCTCTTGAATGGCTCGTATGCGGTCAAATGGTAGGAGTTTGTCCCACATCCGTTCGATCTAAATATATATGAAAAATGAGGTCAATATATATATATAAGAATAAAACTCAACACAACTGATGGTAATAAAATAATGTTGTGTACTTCGTTTACTTACTCTAAGTTGTTCTAGTGCGGCTTGGCCCGTTGCACATATCGTGTTGCGAATGAACTCGCAAATGTAGTATCCACATAAGTTATTGTCAGGTCCCTGATGCGCATACTTTACGAGAATAGAGAGTTCAATCAAAATAATAATCAATAAAGCATGATATAATAGAATTGGAAGCAGAATCAAAGAGATACGCACACCTAGCTGGCTAGTATTATTTACATTTTGATATACAAATTTTAGTTCTTCTGACCATTCACCCACGGCCCTGCCCGTCAACCTTTTCTAAACCCTGTCCGACAAAGAAAATGGATAAAAGAGTAATTAATTACTTGTTGTCACGAAAGTTGCCGATCTAGTGCGATAATATGATTGAAATTACCTCTGGAGCATCTCTTTAAAGTCTGCCCATAGCTCTTGGTATTTTCATAATGAGTCCATGACAAGGACTTTTCCTGAGTCAACTTGAATGACTAGCAGAATAAAGTGGAACCTACGCACACATAACTCATCATCAGTTACACTTAACATCGAGTAAGCCGAAACAGAATGTGTACAAGAGAGGGTAACACTCACAAGAAGTAAGGCAATAGTATTTCCCTTTTGGTTTGTTGTCTCAGTAAAGACCTTAGCAAGAAATCTTCTGTTTGCCCAGGTTTGTGTTTTACCACTTGTTCATGAACTCTATTTGGGTCAACGTGTTGGAGATATGCCCAAGAGGCAATAATAAAGTGGTTATTATCATATCTTCATACTTATGATAAATGTTTGCATACCATGCTATAATTGTATTAACAGGAAACATTAATACTTGTGTGATTTGTAAACATAAAAGAGTCCCTAGTAAAGCCTCTTGTTAAACTAGCTTGTTGGTTAATATATGATCATGGTTTCCTGATCATGAACATAGAAATGTTATTAACAACAGGGTCATATCATTAGGAGAATGATGTGATGGACATACTCCTATAGTTAAGCGTAGCATAAAGATCAAGTCATTTAATATAGTTCATTTGCTATAAGCTTTCTGATACATAGTAACCTAATTCCTTCGACCATGAGATCATGCTAATCACCATCACCGGAAGGATGCTTTGATGACATCAAACACCACACCGTAACTGGGTGGCTATAAAGGTGGCATTGAGTGTCCGGAAAGTATGTGTTGAGGCACATGGATCAAGAGTGGGATTTGTCCATCCATATGACGGATAGATATACTCTAGGCCCTCTCGGTGGAATGTCATCCAATTAGCTTGCAAGCATGTGACTGGCTCACAAGGGATCACATACCACGGGAACGAGAAAAGAGTACTTATCGGTAACGAGGTTGAACTAGGTATGCAGAGATACCGACGATCAAAACCTCGGATGAGTAAACTATCGTGAGACAAAGGGAAATTGGTATCGTATGTAAGTGGTTCATTCGATCGCAAAGTAATCGTAGAAATATGTGGGAGCCATATGAATTTCCAGATTCCTCTATTGGTTATTGTTCGGAGAAGTGTCTCGATCATGTCCGCATAATTCACGAACCGTAGGGAGACACACTTAAGGATTTGACGTTGTTTGAGTAGTTATGGAATGATGAGTAAGACACCGAATGTTGTTCGGAGTCTCGGATGGGATCCGGGATATCACGAGGAGATCCGGAATGGTCCGGAGAATAAGATTCATATAAGGAAAGTCCCGTTTCGGAGTTTGGGAATGTTTCCGGTGTTTTCATCGGGAATGTTCTAGAATGTTCCGGAATGTCCGGCACTCCGGAGGGGAAGGGGTACATGAATGTGCCATTGCAAGTTGGAATGATTGCATCATGTACTAAGTGTCATCGCTGTTCCAAATAAAGGATTATTTCAAATCCTAGTTTGAAAAGTCAAATAGCTAAATTGAAAAGTCAAAGAGCTAAATTTGGAAAGTGGAAAAGAGGGAGAAAGGGAAACCGAGTTGGGGAGGGAGTCCCTCCTCCCCAAACCAGCGCACCCCCCAAACCGAGTTGGGGAGGGACTCCACTCCCTCCCCTTGGCCTCCGGCCCCTCCACCTATATAAGGAGGGGCAGGGCTCCCTCCTAGCACACACAAGTTCTCTCCTCCAAACCCTAGCTTGGTGCCACCACCTCCTGCAGCTGCTGCCGCCTCCCAGGGTTGCCCTAGCCGCCGACTTGGGGTGCCCCAAACCCTAGCCGCCGGCTCTAGCACCTCCTCCTTGGTGCATCTAAAACCTAGATCGCCGAGGAGCTCTCTCATACTCCACCATACTCGCTCCGGCTTAAGGCGAAGCCCTGCGAGATCTCCCCTCTACTTCCGGTACCACGCCGTTGTGCTGCCGGAATCGCGAGGAGAGTGCTACAACCTCCGCTTCCTGCTGGAACAAGGGAGAGGAAGGTCTTCGTCGAGTACCGAACGTGTGACCGACTGCGGGAGCGCTGCCGGAACGCAGCGCCGAAAGGATCGTCTACGCGATCTTGAGATCGGCAAGTGTACGACTACATCACCCACGAGAATCTGCTCTCGTTAACCGCTTTGGAATCTTCGAGGGTGAGTTCCTCTATCGACTCGTTGCTACAATCTAGTAGATAGATCTTGGCTTGTTTGTTTGTATGCGATAGAAAATTTTTGTTTTCCATGCTACGAACCCCTACAGTGGTATCAGAGCCGTGTCTATATGTAGATCTGTTGCACGAGTAGAACACAATGGTCATTGTGGGCGTTGATGCTTTTGTTGTTGATTGCTTCTTGTGTACTTTGCATCTTGCGGGATGGTGGGATGAAGCGGCCCGGGCTAACCTTACATGACATCGTTCATGATACTTGCTCCACGCTTGACATGCAACTTGTATTGCATAAGTGGCTTTGCGGGTGCCTGTTTCTCCCAACATAGTTAAGATTCAATTTACAACGGGTGATTGACAATACTAGTATCAATGTTGTGGTTCTTGTTCGTAAGTTAGAGCGACACTTATTGAAAGCCCCAAACCACGTAAAATATGCAAAGAAAATTAGAGGCGTCTAACTTTGTTTTGCAGGGGTGTGCTGTGATGTGATATGGCCATGATTGTGATTATATTTGATGTATGCAATGTTCCTTATTGTAAGTTGGCAACTGGCAGGAGCCATATGGTTGTCTTTAAATTCTGTTAAGACCCGCGTGTCTATTCAAAGTAGTTGTAATAGTTGAAGCTGGTGGACGACAACCATGGAGCAGCGTCATTGACCTTGATGCAATGTCGGTGATGATGGAGATCATGTTCATGCTTGAAGATGGAGATCGGAAGCACAAAGAAGAAAGGCCATATCATATCACATATTATGAATTGCATGTGATGTTAATCCTTTTATGCATCTTGTATTGCTTAGTAGACGATGGTAGCATTATAAGATGATCCCTCATGCACATGAATTTCAAGTCATAAAGTGTTCACCCTTAGTTAGCACCGTTGCTAATTCTTGTTGTTTCGAAGCACCACGTGATGATCGGGTGTGTTAGATTCCGCAAGTGTATACAACGTGGGCAAGCCAGATTTGCTCATGCGGAAGCTAAGGTTTGATCTTGACGTGCCTAGCATGTACAGACATGGTCTCAGGAACACGTATCACCGAAAGGTAAAGCATGAGTCATATAGTAGATATGATGAACATGTTGATTGTTCGCCATTGAAGCTATATCAACTCTCGTGATGATCGGTTTTGATATGGTGGATTTGGTTCGTGTGATCACTAAAACAATGTGAGGGATATAGTTTTGAGTGGGAGTTCAACAGCAATATGATTAAAAGTTGAACACTATTTATCATAAATTAAATCAAAGTGAATTTGCATAGTTGTTATAGTCATTGGCATCCGTGTACCACCTTGCGCTTAGTTTTAATTGAGATGATAGAGCTATAGAATTCTGGTTAGTTACTTTACGAACTGGTATCGTATTGTTTTGAAGTGTTAATCTAAAGTTTAAAAGCCCCATTGCAAACCTTCAGTAAGTTTTGATTACTCCATGAAGTTTAATAGTTGGTATTAAATCAAGAGTAACAATTCCAATGTTAGTATATAAGTATCATGTTTGTCTCCATGATTCTTGATATTCAAAGGATTGTCTTAATATCAAGGTTATCTATGATCTGAAAGAGTTGTTTCAGAAACCATGATGTGTGGAAGATATTGTGATATCTGAAACGAAGTTTTGGTTGCAACATGATAGAGTATAATATGGCTAAAGTCATGTTCTCATATTTGATGAGAATTTGCAAAAGGTTGGAGACACCAGTTGTCCTAATCCTCCAAAAGGTTTTGGAGAGCAACATTATACTCGCGTTTCACCGTTACAAGATAAAAGTAGCTTGATCATGGATAAATCCATGATGAGGGTGAATATTTGATGTAGGTAAAATGTTTACTACACCAAGAGATTACTAAAAAAAGGAATTTGAAAGAACACCAAACATTTGATAATGGTGATCTACTTCAAAGTGCAAGTCCAAATACATTGGTATTTAACTATACACGCTTTGGACTATGTGTCATATGTATGACTCCACTATTGATGTTGATAGATTCTTTCAAACAGAAAAGGAAATACTGAAAGAGAATCTCATAAGTATATGGCAGAAAAGAAAAGACTAGAATTGTTCAGCTTAAGTATATAGATGATATACATGTTATGGCTATATTCTTTGCTTATTAAACAAAGCGGTTCTTAAGTATTTGATACTGAATTTGTTGGTGTGAATCGTCATACGAAACAACAGAATTCATGAACTACAGTGGCCTAAGTAAATAGCAAAAGAATATGTGATGATGTTCATCGAGAACAAATAAAGGGTTATTGTGTTGCTCGTTAAACATCAAAGCTTGCCTTCAAAGATTTGTTTTATCAGGTATTATGAGAACAAAAGGGTTGTTCAAATAATTGCCGTAATCCATAAAAGATGGATTCGCAAATCTCCTTGGAGAAATCACATCCATAAAACTAGTGCTAAAGATGTCGAAAGACAAATTGATTGAAAGATCACTTAGGAAGTGACATCGCCGTTTAAATTATATTGAAAGAAAACATGAAGAAACTCCATATGGATGGAATTTTAGAATCTTTTGATTTTTGATCAAATGAAGCTTGTGAAACTTTCCTAGAAATAATTAAAACTTCGTTCATAAGACAAAAGGGAACGAATGACTAGCTTATTGGAACTTGTACATATTGTTGTACAAAGTCCATTATGTGTAGTCGAGAGCGATGGATTTCAACTTCATATGCTTTCTCCGAAAATTTGAGTGAATATATGAATATTTTCTTAATAAGGATGAAGTATGAAACATTTGAAAAGTTCAAAGACTTTCAAGATGAAGTGCAAAATCATTGTAACAAGAATATAAACAGTTTATGATAAAGATCATAAAGGAAGATATTTGAGTTACAAAGTTTAGCATAATACCTAAGATTTATGGAATCGTTCCGTGGATTTGCATTTCCCGAAACACCATAAGAGTATGGAGCATTCGAGATATGTAATTAAACCTTGTTTGACATGGTAAGATCAAAGGTATAATTCATAAAACTGCCATTATATTTTAAAGATTAAAAGCTTTAGAGACTACCGTTTTTCCACTGAAAAGAGCTCCATCATAATCCGTTGAAATGACACCATATGTTATGGTTTGGGATAAAACCCAAGTTGTTCTTTCTTAAAACATTGGTATGCTTTGCATAAGAAAGATGTTTGCAACCAAAGTCGGATGAACCTGTCTTTGTATGTTATTTCGAATAACTGTTGGGTATTCCTCCATAACACCAGAGACAAAAATGTTTGTCACTTAGAACGTCAAGTTTCTTTGGGAAGGAATTTTTCGTGAAAAGAAAGGTGGGAGGACAATAGAACTTTGATAAGGTTAAAAGAACCTTAGCTATATGTGCAGAGTTGCGCAGCGCCGAAAAGTGTTCCGGAGGCAGCAACAATGCTCATGGCTCACGTTCCTCAAAGGTTGTGGTCACAGAGATCTAAGTTCCTATTGAAACAAGTAGGTCGGGTAAACAATAAAATACCAAGATTTGAGGGTTGAATCATTATTTGAGAATAATGAACCGACTACATGCAAAGAAGCAATGATGGGCCCTGACTCCGTAAAATGGCTTGAAGCCATAAAATCTGTGATAGTTCCATACACGAGAAATCAAGTTCTTAACTTGAAAGACCCTCGAGAAAGGTGTAAGACCTTACAGTTGTGTTTGGATCTATAAAGAAATAGACATGGATGTTTCACATCTATGAAATTATCGACATGTCGGGAAAGAGTTCACGACAATGTTCAAAGAGTTGACTATGACAAGATCTGATCTTTCATTAAGCGATATTTAGTCTAGACGGATTAATATAGCAACCACTACATATAATTTTGTTATATGGTAGTTGAATAAACAAAACAAGTTCTTCTAATAGAATTGTTACCTAGGACGTGTACATGACACGGTCCATAGGGTTTTGTTAATTCAAAGGATGCTAAATGCATATGCAAACTTCAATGGTTGAAGTAAGCATTGCGGAGTTGGAATCTTCACTATGATGAAACTGTTAAAGGAGTTTAAATTCGTCGGAGATGATGAAGATGCTTGCATTTGCAAGAAATTAAGTGGGAGCGCTAAGACATGTTTCTAATACATTATGTGGAAGACATATTGCTGATTGGAAATGATGTATCTTTTATTAACACAAGATAAGAATTTCATCTCGATGAAAGGCTTAGGCAAAACCCAAATATTTGGCATCAATAGACGCTAATTTGGTTGTGCCAAAAGTACATAGATGATATATTGAATGAGTTCAATATAAAAACTACAAGAAAGGTTCTTGTTTGCACAGAAAGGATTGAATGAGTTCAATATTGATGATATATTCAAGTATATTGACACAGGGTAAGTGAAACAAAGATTCAAGTATAGATTGATACTTGATGTATGAAATCACAAAGAGTATTTATATCAATCATACTGTGATATGTACAAATCCAGATATGTCCTGTACTCTAAATGTTATGAGCATATACCAGAATGATTCATAAGTTGATCATTGGACAATAGTAAGGATATTCTTATGATCTTTTGGAAGAACTAAGAGTATATTATTTGTAGAACTGACAAATAGATGGTTAGTTCATTGTAAAAGTACTACATTGATACTAGTTTTGTCGCAAAGTACAAATTAAGTTTATCTCAATCTAAACTAAGGGTGGCACAATATAATGGAAAGTAAGTTCCATAATGGATTTGGATGAGTTCCAAAATTAAGACATTGTGACAGATACTACAACAAAAGGCTAAGTATATGACTGCTATAATAGCAGCAAAAGAGGGCATTTGTGTCAAGTAGTTTGTAATCAAACTAGGTGTAGTTCACAGCGGGATAATACTATGAAGATATATTGTACGACAATATTATCAACATGTTTTAACCCCAAAGAACTAAAGGTCTCACCAAAGGACCAAAATTATACAAAGCCATCTCATTAGAGAATGAGTGATGCGTAGAGACGCAAAGACATGCAATTACACACGGACCTGGAAGTGTCAGATCCGGAGATCAGTTGACCACTAGCAATCGTGTACATACAACACCAGAAAGCCATAGGTGTTGAATACACAAAGGTTTGAAACTAGATTATTGACAATAGTGCAAGTGGGAGACTGTTGGAGATATGCCCAAGAGGCAATAATAAAGTGGTTATTATCATATCTTCATACTTATGATAAATGTTTGCATACCATGCTATAATTGTATTAACAGGAAACATTAATACTTGTGTGATTTGTAAACATAAAAGAGTCCCTAGTAAAGCCTCTTGTTAAACTAGCTTGTTGGTTAATATATGATCATGGTTTCCTGATCATGAACATAGAGATGTTATTAACAACAGGGTCATATCATTAGGAGAATGATGTGATGGACATACTCCTATAGTTAAGCGTAGCATAAAGATCAAGTCATTTAATATAGTTCATTTGCTATAAGCTTTCTGATACATAGTAACCTAATTCCTTCGACCATGAGATCATGCTAATCACCATCACCGGAAGGATGCTTTGATGACATCAAACACCACACCGTAACTGGGTGGCTATAAAGGTGGCATTGAGTGTCCGGAAAGTATGTGTTGAGGCACATGGATCAAGAGTGGGATTTGTCCATCCATATGACGGATAGATATACTCTGGGCCCTCTCGGTGGAATGTCATCCAATTAGCTTACATGCATGTGACTGGCTCACAAGGGATCACATACCACGGGAACGAGAAAAGAGTACTTATCGGTAACGAGGTTGAACTAGGTATGCAGAGATACCGACGATCAAAACCTCGGATGAGTAAACTATCGTGAGACAAAGGGAAATTGGTATCGTATGTAAGTGGTTCATTCGATCGCAAAGTAATCGTAGAAATATGTGGGAGCCATATGAATTTCCAGATTCCTCTATTGGTTATTGTTCGGAGAAGTGTCTCGATCATGTCCGCATAATTGACGAACCGTAGGGAGACACACTTAAGGATTTGACGTTGTTTGAGTAGTTATGGAATGATGAGTAAGAGACCGAATGTTGTTCGGAGTCTCGGATGGGATCCGGGATATCACGAGGAGATCCGGAATGGTCCGGAGAATAAGATTCATATAAGGAAAGTCCCGTTTCGGAGTTTGGGAATGTTTCCGGTGTTTTCATCGGGAATGTTCTAGAATGTTCCGGAATGTCCGGCACTCCGGAGGGGAAGGGGTACATGAATGTGCCATTGCAAGTTGGAATGATTGCATCATGTACTAAGTGTCATCGCTGTTCCAAATAAAGGATTATTTCAAATCCTAGTTTGAAAAGTCAAATAGCTAAATTGAAAAGTCAAAGAGCTAAATTTGGAAAGTGGAAAAGAGGGAGAAAGGGAAACCGAGTTGGGGAGGGAGTCCCTCCTCCCCAAACCGGCGCACCCCCCAAACCGAGTTGGGGAGGGACTCCACTCCCTCCCCTTGGCCGCCGGCCCCTCCACCTATATAAGGAGGGGCAGGGCTCCCTCCTAGCACACACAAGTTCTCTCCTCCAAACCCTAGCTTGGTGCCACCACCTCTTGCAGCTGCTGCCGCCTCCCAGGGTTGCCCTAGCCACCGACTTGGGGTGCCCCAAACCCTAGCCGCCGGCTCTAGCACCTCCTCCTTGGTGCATCTAAAACCTAGATCGCCGAGGAGCTCTCTCATACTCCACCATACTCGCTCCGGCTTAAGGCGAAGCCCTGCGAGATCTCCCCTCTACTTCCGGTACCACGCCGTTGTGCTGCCGGAATCGCGAGGAGAGTGCTACAACCTCCGCTGCCTGCTGGAACAAGGGAGAGGAAGGTCTTCGTCGAGTACCGAACGTGTGACCGACTGCGGGAGCGCTGCCGGAACGCAGCGCCGGAAGGATCGTCTACGCGATCTTGAGATCGGCAAGTGTACGACTACATCACCCACGAGAATCTGCTCTCGTTAACCGCTTTGGAATCTTCGAGGGTGAGTTCCTCTATCGACTCGTTGCTACAATCTAGTAGATAGATCTTGGCTTGTTTGTTTGTATGCGATAGAAAATTTTTGTTTTCCATGCTACGAACCCCTACACAACGAACCCAATGTCAAAAGGGCCTCCTTTCATGCATTCCATAACCTTTTTCCTGCATAATAGTATATACATATATGGTGAGCATATATATACATGCAATTAATGAATTGAATGAGCTGAGATAGAAATTACAGAAATAGTACTTACACACAATAAAGGCTGATGGCAGCTTTGTCGAGTTCCTTCTGATTGAATAGAAAATGCAAGTCTTGAATGTTGAAGGTGATTTCGTCGTCTCCGCACAAGAAAATCTGATATTTTATAAGCGCCGTGATCCATTCTCATCTTGTAGAAATCAAGGTACCATTTATGCAATCTTCGCATTTTTTGGTAGATTCTTGAGCTCCTCTTTCTTGACGAGATTCTTCCCGTACTTCCATGGCTATATGGGGTTGACATCGCCTTTGGGCAAGTGGTCTCTCATGATTTTCAAGTATGCAATGTAAGTCATCCCCATCTCATTGGCCTTTCTTTGTAGCTCTTCCCTGTAATCATTTACAGGAGGAGCTATCCGTGTGTCGAACACTCTGAGCGGGGCGCACGATTGGTTTTCCTGCTCTCCGAGCATGGGAACTGTTTTCTGGGGTGCATGGGAACTGTTTTCCTGCTCTCCGAGCATGGGACGGGTTTGGCAAGAATTGTTGGGAAGATACACAATCCCGTTTCTAGGTCAAACCTTGCCCCGATTCCGTAGAACCAAGTCTTTGCACGTAGGTCCCACCCCTCTGTCTGGGGTGTGATCCCTCTAGCGCGCAGGGCCTTCTCAGCTTCCTCCCACTTAGGTCTCTGAGATATGTAGCCACCTGACGCCGTTCTCTGGTGATATTCCTTCTTTTGGGCATTTAGCGTATTGGTTCCTGACCTCTTTGTAGCTATAGCACCTTCCTTGTACGCCACAAATTCGGGCCAGTGAGGTCTTATCTTCGCATAATATGCGTCTTCAAAATCTAGAGTCTCGCGAGCTTCGACAAATTTGTTCAATTTTGTCTTCCAGTTGCGGAAAGATTCAGCCATCTTCTTTAGAGTCCAATCTTTGACCTTTTCCTTTATAAACGGTTTATTTTCATCCTCCTCTGGCGGTAGGGTGAAATTTACCAACAGCGAAGTCCAAAGCGTTTCTTTCGATCTTTCATCGACAAAGGTGTCGTCGCCCTTCTTTGGCTTATTCCAATATTCAATTGTAATTGGGATTTGGTCCCTAACAAGAACTCATGCCTGACGTATAAATTTTTCTGCGGCCTTCTTGGGCTCCATCGGCCTGCCATCAACACGGAGAAGTCTTTGCAGCCAGCCGCAAAAACTCGCCATGTGTTCACTTCTAATCCATTCATCAGACTGCCATGGGTGTTTGAGGCTTATAAAATTCTTGTGTTCATTGATATACGAGGCAACCAAGATAGATCTTTGTAAAACCGTGTAGTGTGCTTGATTGAGAGAATGCACGTCCCTAGATATCATTTCTTTACATCCTAGGGTGCCTTTTCCACGCAGTCTCCCCTCATGTCGTGATTGTGGAACACCAATCGCCTTAAGGTCAGGAATAAAGTCAACACAGAACTCAATGACCTCCTCTGTTACATAGCCCTTGGAGATGCTTCCTTCTGGCCTAGCACGGTTATGAACATATTTCTTTAAGACTCCCATGTACCTCTCAAAGGGGAACATATTGTGTAGAAATATAGGACCGAGAATGGCAATCTCTTCTACTAGGTGAACCATGAGATGCGTCATAATATTGAAGAAGGATGGTGGGAACATCAACTCGAAGTTGACAAGACATTGCGCCACATCTGTCTGTAACCCTGGTAGGCTTTCTGGATCGATTACCTTCTGAGATATTGCATTGAGGAATGCACAAAGCTTCACAATGGGTTCTCGAATATTTTCAGGTAGAAGCCCCTCAATGCAATCGGAAGCAATTGCATCATAATCACGTGGTAGTCATGAGACTACAGGTTTTGGAATTTTTTCTATGCCATATTTATTATTCCCTTTATATCGACAAGAAGCCAGACGGGACCTTGATACTATTCAGGCATTCAAAAAAGATTTCCTTCTTTGCTTTGGTAAGAGCGTAGCTGGCAGGAGTTAAGTGGCATCCTTTACCCTTCTCGTTCTCAAGATGCATAGGCTCTTTAGGTTCTTTCATACGTTGATGGTCCTGTCGTGCTTCCGGTGTATCTTTTGTCTTCCCATACACTCCCAGGAAGCCTAACAGGTTCACGCAAAGATTCTTCGTCACGTGCATCACGTCGATTGAAGAGCGGACCTCTAGGACTTTACAATGGGGTAGGTCCCAAAATATAGATTGCTTCTTCCACATGGGCGCGTGTCCGGCATCATCATTCGGAACAGATTGACTGCCAGGACCTTTTCCAAAGATTACTTCTGGGTCCTTGACCATACCAAATACCTCCTCACCGGTACGGAGGACAGGCTTCCTCCGTGGTTCTGCCAGACGTTTGAAATGCTTTCCTTTCTTTCTTACAGGATGCATGTTCGGAAGAAATCGACCATGCTCTAGGTACACAACCTTCTTACATTTATCCAAATATACACTATCAGTCTCATCTAAACAGTGCGTGCATGCTTTGAATCCCTTGTTTCTCTGCCCTGGAATGTTACTAAGAGCGGGCCAATCATTGATGGTTACGAAAAGCAATGCTCGTAGGTCAAATAGCTCCTCTTTATGCTCATACCCATATGTACACCTGGTTTGGCCCACAGCTTTAAAAGTTCTTCAACTAATGGCCTTAGGTACACATCAATTTCGTTGTCGGGTTGCCTCGGGCCTTGGATGAGCACTGGAATCATAATGAACTTCCGCTTCATGCACAACCATCATACATAGAGTCACAGGCCAGGTGCTGTGACTGCAGCTCTGCTCCCCAAAAGGATTCATGCCATCTGCACTTAGACCAAACCTTAAGTTCCTTGTGTCACGTGCGAAGTCCGGGTACTCTGGCTCGACTTTTCTCCAGTGTGACCCATCAGCGGGGTGTCTCAACATCGCGTCTTTCTTACGGTCTTCCATGTGCCATCGCAACAACTTGGCATGCTCTTTATTTCTAAAGAGACGTTTTAACCGTGTTATTATAGGAGCATAACACATAACCTTGGCAGGAACCTTCTTCCTAGGTGCCTCGCCCTCAACATCTCCAGGGTCGTCTCGTCTGATCTTATACCGCAGTGCAGTGCATATAGGGCATGCATCCAAATTCTCGTACTTCTCACCGCGGTAGAGGATGCAGTCATTAATGCAGGCATGTATCTTCTACACGTCTAATCCTAGAGGGCAGACAACCTTCTTTGCTTGGTATGTACTGTCGGGCAATTCATTATTTCTTGGAAGCAGATTCTTTATTTTTACCAACAACTTTGAAAATGCACTGTAAGTCACACCGTTCTCTGCCTTCCATTGCAGCGAATCCACTGTGGTACCTACCTTTTTGTGGCAATCTTTGCAAGTTGGGCACAACAATGTTTTGTGATCCCTTAACATCTTCTCCGGCTTCTCCTTCTCCTTTTCAGTATCACATTCTTCCTTTGCATCAGTAATGGCCCGACCAAGATCGTCATCAGCGGACCCATCTGCTGCCTCTTGATCTTCATCTACCCCTGTTGCAGTATCATCGTATTCAGGATACATGTTATGATAGTTGTCATCATCCTCTTATTCTTCCCTGCCTTCCATCATAACCCCTCTTTCTCCGTGCTTGGCCCAACAATTATAGCTGGGCATGAAACCGGACCGAAGCAGGTGGGCGTGAATGGTTTTGGTATTTGAGTAGTCTTTTTTGTTCTGACAGTGAACACATGGACATCATATAAAACCATTGTGACCATGGTTTGCCTTAGCAACAACGATGAAATTTTGGAGGCCCGTAATGTACTCGGAAGTGCGTCGGTCACCGTACATCCATTGCCGATTCATCTGCATTATATAATTAATTACGTATATCAAAATCATTACAGTACATCATGAATTAATAGGGAGATGACCACTTTTACAGTACATCAATGACACATGAAAGGATAAAGTTGCCGACCTCGACCGAGGAGGAAAGAGCAACAAGAAAACTTAATTCGAGCTCACGAGCATTTCATCGAACACCTCTTGTGCATAGGACGAAAACACAAACTAGCACCCTCTCACCCTCTTTTCTAAGCTCCAAAATAAGAGAGTGAAGCAATGAGAGAGAGGGGGTGGGCTGCGGTGTATTATATAGGCGCACACCCTTTAACACCGGTTCAAACCACGAACCTGTGTTAAAGGGGGGGAGGTCCTGCGCAGCGCGGTGGGGCAGGGTCTTTAACACCGGTTCGTGGCTCGAACCGGTGTTAAAGGGGGTGGGCCTTTTTGCTTTCTGGACCACGCTAGTACGGGCAGCCCCTTTAACACCGGTTCGTGGGAGAACCGGTGTTAAAGGACAATTTGGACCTCAACTAAAGGCCTCATTTCCACTACTGACTTGGTCACAATTTGGTTGGTACAAAAGTTATAAACGATGTTATTACATGATAAAATTTGTCACGGCCATATATTAATTCGAAAAAGTGGTCACTGGTTTCTCATATGTCTCTTCTGTCTAGAACGTCAATAGAATCAAAATAGGACATTCTACGCAATGTTTATTTATTTTTATAAGCCTACTTCCAAATTTGATAATAATTGTCCCCTTATTAATTAGATATCATGATATAAATATGCCTAGTTGCAACTCATATTTTGGTGCCGGATAGGTATTGTACATGATAAGGAATCATAGTAGCATTAAAAGTCACACGGTAGTTTTTTAATTATAGGATACTTTTTTAAATACTAAAACCATATTGTGTAACATTACAAACTAGTATTCTAGTATCGTCATATTTAAATATTTATAACATCAAAATTCAAAGATATTGACAAGGTATAATTTTATTAGTTTTTATGGACCTATGTGATGGTATACTAATAGAGCATGATACATATATGACCTCTCTTTGTTAATTGTGGTGTTACATCATCTTATTATTGGTTGTAGTACAATTAACATCAATGAATCTCCCAATTTGTGAGGCATAATAATGTGATGACACGAAGGTTGCATTATTAGATTTCACAATTACATCACACTTATTACTTTCTTCCTTGGCTCAGAGGTCCAGCGGTCCAGCCGGTAGATGGATCTAGCATCCTCTTGTTGGGCGTGCCAACACAACTCAATCAAGTATTTCTAGCAATCAAACATAAGTCTCCACGAAGGAGGTCCACAAAATATGCATACAATAAACATTATACGAAATCATCAAGGCTTTCATCAAGTCATGGATGTTGACCCTAACGGGAATATTTGTAGGTTATGATAAGAGCCGAGCCTGGTTTTTTCTTGCCTAGAGAAAATATCAGTGTGTTGTACATTGCTCAGCAGTTCATGACAAAGGTAGATGGTTTCTAACGTCTAAGTTATAAATAAATTGGGTAAATTTCCTATAATCCTTAAAATTAAACTAAAGGTACTATATATCCATTTAGATTGAAAGAATATTCACGGTAATTTAAAAACCTAATACCACTTTATTGATCTATAGTTCTTATATGTGCTGAAGTATTTCTTGGTAAATCAATAATTTTAGTTGGTTTCATTATTCTATACAAGATAATTTTAGTTGTACATCCCAGTCACTAAGGAAGAAGAATTACTTAATTTTTAAAACCTTATCGTTATATTTCGTCCCGATTTGGTTTCTATAATAGTTATAAATGATGTTCTCAATCCATGACTAAAATTATTCGCGACCATATGTTAATTCGGAAAAATGTGGTTAGCAGTCTCTGTTATGGCTCTTCTACCTAGAATGCCAATAGAAACAAAATAGGACATTCTACACAATTTTTATGTATTTTGTATAAGTCTAGTTCCAAATTTGTTTACAATTGTCCCCTTATTAATTAGATATAATCATATAAATATGTCTATTTGTAACTCATATTTTGGTGCCATATAGGTATGGTACTTAATAAGTCATCATAGCATTTAAAATCACGCGGTAGTCTAATTTATAGGATACTAGTTTTTGATACTAAACCCTATTTTTCAATATTACAAACTAGTATTCTAGTATAATCATATTTGTTTAATTCTAACATCTGAATGCAAATCTATTTAAAAGGTCTAATTGTATTTGTTTTTCTGGATCGATGTGCCATGATACCATAATAGAGCGTGATACTTATATGACATCTCTCTGTTAACTGTTGTGTGACATCGGCTTATTCTCGATTGCACTACAATATACATCAACGAATCACTACTAGGAAAACGGCTATAGGTAATCCACACTTCTGTGGCGCACTTGCTAGTGGTGCCCCACGGGTAAAATGGGCGTGGCGCACTGCCCACAGATGCCCTACGGCTAACTGACATAAGCGTGGCGCATATGGGGTGGCGCACATGGGGTGGTGCGCCACGGCTATGTGTGAGCCAGGGGACATGTGGCCACATCACACATACCCGTAGCGCACTAGGTCAAGGTGCGCTACGGATATTTCACTTATCCGTAGGGCACCTTGACCTAGTGCGCTACAGGCATGTTTGCTGCTGCAGCTAGGTCAACTTAGCTGTAGGGCACTCTGCCCTAGTGCCCTACGGCTAAGTGGCATGCACCAACTCCACACCCCTCCCCCCGTGGATCGCCTTTTTAGGCTTTGCAAAAAATAAAAGAAAATGATAAACACTTCAAAAAATTAAATCCTTTCATATTTAGGTAGGTAATGTGGTATAGCTTCTAGTAAAATTAATAAAAATGAATTTCGACTTTATTTGCAAAAAAAGTCATGCCACGGTAAAAAGGCCATAAATTTTGCATACGATATCGAAAAAAATCGTATAATATACCAAAATGACGAGAAGAGTAAAAAGGCCATAAATTTTGCAACCACCTCCGGTCGTTTAGCGATTTTTTAGATTTTCAAAATTCGAAAAGAGTAAAAAGTTACGGTCAAAAGACCGTTTTTTCCTGTAGAAAAAAAAATAGAGGGCGACTTACCCGTAGCGCACCACCACCTAGTGCGCCAAGGATAAGCTTGGGAGGGATTCAAATTTGAATCCCCACCCCGCCCTCCTCCCTTTTCCTTTCCCCTTTTCCCTTTCCCTTTTCCCTCTTCCTCTCCCTTTCCCTTCTCCTTCTTCCTTCTTCCTTCTCCCTTCTTCCTTCTTCCTTCTCCTCCTTCCCCTTTTCCTCTCCTTGCAGTGACGGCGCGACGTCGGCCTCCTTATCCTCCTCCTCGCAGTGACAACGGGCGACGGCGGTGCAACGGTGGCCTCCTTCTCCTCCTCCTTGCAGTGACAACGGGCGACGGCGGTGCAACGGTGGCCTCCTTCTCCTCATCCTCGCAGTGACAATGGGCGACGGCGGCATCCTTCTCCTCACCGACCTCCCTTCCTCCCTCTCTTCCTCCATCTCTTCCTACCTTCCTCTCTTCCTCCATCTCTTCCTTCCTCCATCTCTTCCTTCCTCCCTCTCTTCCTACCTTCCTTTCTCCAACCACACCCTTTCTACCACCTCGACGCCGGCGAGGACTAGAGCGGCCACGACCCCTCCCGCACCTCCCTGCCACGACCATGCTCCGGCGAGGTGACACGACTGCGGCGGCGATGCACGGACCCGATTGCTTTTGCAATTCAAAACGAGGGTGTTTTTTGAATTTTTTTTGTTTTTTGAAAAACACATCTGTGGCGCACCCTGTACCCCTACCCGTGGCGCACCTGGTAGTGCGCCACGCCTATCTCGATATAACCGTGGCGCACCATGCAGTGCGCCATGGCTACGAGATAGCCGTAGCGCGAGGCCTTTTCAGGTGCGCCACAAATAGGCGTTTTTCTAATAGTAAATATCCCATTGTGCGAGGCATAAGGATGCGATGCCATGAAGGCCCCATTAGATTTACACAATGACATCACGTTTGTTACTGTCTTAATTGCTCGGGGATCCAGTGGACCAGCTAGTAGATGGATCTAGCATCATTTTGCTGGGCATGCCACCACAACTCAATAAAGTATGTCGAACAATCAAACATAAGTCCCCATGAAAGAGGTCCATAAAATATGAATACAATACACTGTAGGAAATCATCAAGGCTTCCATCAAGCCAAGGATGATGACGCTAATGGCCATATTTGCAGGTTGTCTCCTAGGTGCTGAGACTGGGTTTTTTTATTGGCCTAGAGGAAAAAGACTGCATTGCTCATAACGGTTAACATCAAATGTGGATGGTTTCAAACATATAACTTATAAATAAATTGGATGAATTTCCTATAATCCTTAAAATTAAATTCAAGATACTATAGATCCCTTTAAATTCAAAGAATATTCATGACCTTTGAACTACCCAATATTTTTTCTCAATCTATAGTTCTTATATGTGCTGAAGTAACTTTCGCTAAATCTATAATTCTAGTTGGCTTCATTATTCTTGACAAGCTAAAAGCACATGCCTAAAAGCCAGTAAGGTAGTAGAATTACCTAGGTTTTTTGGAGGATTGAAAGTAGGAGAGCCTCCCATAGTAAGTTACCTAATTTTTAAAACTTTATCATTCAACTTTGTTATACTTTGGATGGTATCAAAGGTGTAAATCATGTTCTCAATGGATGACTAAAATTTTAGGAGACCATTGTTAAACCATCAAAAATGTGGTTAGCGGTCTCTCTGATGTCTCTTCTGCACAAAACACCAATGGAATCATAATAGGAAATTTATGTCACCAAACTACATGAATTCCAACTCGTCGGGACTCCAAATACTTGAGGGTTTATACCGAACTCTTAGGGAAATCCTCGGATGCCCATCCATTTCCTTTCAAGCACCCTCCAAAGAAAATTAGCAAGCCTTGTGTCCCCAACTCCAACAAGTGCTTGCCAAGCACAAGGTTTCTTGAATAGAATTGAAAACAAATAGTAAAATAAAGTAAAGTAAACAAAAGAAATGCATCAGAAAATAATCCCATAGTCATCATGGGAAATACACTAAGTGCAAGAAATTAAAATACATGCAAAATTAAAGTTCTAGGATAGTAGTAGTAATACAAATGGTAAACTAAACTAAATGCAAGAAAGATAAATATTTTCTTATTTCTTATTTAATCCGTACGGTAAATAAAAGTGCGGGTACAAGTATGTAGAGGTTATTTCTTATGATTAAAAATGGACCAGGATGCATAGGTTCACTTGTCAACTATCTCTTTAACATCGCAAGATCAAAATGGTTTCAACAAACCATAAATATTGGTGCAACTTTGCAATGTGTTTGATATGCATTAATAAGGGCATCACATCCTATAATTTATATGATGCAACACATCTCACTAATACTCCTCTTGTAGGACAACTCCTCAAAATAGATTAAGAATTAACATATTATTTCCTTTGCTACTCCGACATGATGTAGATCACATGTACTCTATGGTCACCAGTTGGTATCACTAGGTAACCCTAGCACATGCATTATTTTTATCTCTAGTGAGGCAACAACGGTTATAGTTACCGACAATATTGTTGCTATCTAGTTTCTACGACCCATTACTCCATCTAAATGCATACATTCTCCCTCACACGCCCTATCATACTAATTTGATCAGAAAAAGCAATCAAGAACTGGGTAAATGATATACATCTACTTATAAGATCAAACACAATCCGAACAAATTGCAATCTCATATACTATCATATAAAATCAAAGATCCACCACATGGGGATTACATAAAGTTGGCCATAATCATGTTAGGTAGCTCATATAGCTCTAGACAGTGAAAATAATAGAGATAGATAGAATAAGCTATGGCCATGAGCCTATAGTCTGAGTGTGGAATACTTCCTCATCATTTTGGTGTCGATCGAGATGTCGTTGGAGTGGTCGGTGATGCATCTAGCGGCGGCTTCGGTAGCACTTTGCAATCCAATCTCCGCTAGATATCCTATATTTTGGTGTTATGCTTTCCTGGCGCACCGTAAGTCGCAATCGCTATGGCGGTCGTATTCAAAGAAGGATTTAGGTCAAGAAGAAGCCAGGGGCGTGATGATTGATGACATTGGAGCTATGAGGCTCCTATGGGCCCTAGTGGCGCCACAAGGGTATCTGGTCGTGCCACCGGGCCCCACTCTGGCCTTGTGGATCCCTTGTGGAGGTCCGAGTTCTCCATGTTTTCTTCGTGCATAAAAACATTCTCCAGAAAAAATCCAGGTCCCTTTGAGTTCGAAAATATCCCTTAGACTAGAAAATACATAAGAAGGTTTTTCTGCCTTCCAGGGTTAAATAGCAAAGAAAAGAGATCTTTGTAGGAAAATCCCCAATTCGTCTAAAACATGTATTTCATAATGGATATGATGAAAATATGATTTACTATAACACAATAAACTACAAACGAACATAGATACATTTTGCATGCATCAACCCAAAGCTTAACCTATGCTCGTCCTCGGGCATAAAGGGATAAGTAAATGGGCTGTGTAGTCGTTGTCAATAGAAGCATAGTAATGAAGATATGATTGCAGCTGCATGAAGTATGAAAGTTTATAAACAAGTAAATAACATCAAACAATCATCACATAATGTAAAAGATATCGTAACACTTGAATTTTATGTAAGCATACAAAAATCTTGCATAAAAGTGAAACCACAAGTACTATCGACAATTATGAAAACTATTTTTAGAGAATATAAATGATTCATAAGAAAGCTTATGCATCGAGAATAGTCCCTGAATTTTGGTCATAGAATAGATTTGTAAGAAACATTTACTTCTTGACTCAGAAAGAATTACATAGTCCCTTCACATAGGGAAGTAGAGATTAACACATATGTTAACATTTAACTTCCAAACATCGTTGCTTAACTGCATGCTTTAGATCATAGTATAGTAAGTAGAGAGTTCCATTGCCCCTATAATGAGCATCTTTTGTGAAGAAAGAGTTAATATTCATACTACATTATTCACACGATAATTGACTTGTTTCATGTTCCAACTATGATTAACAGATCTACATGCCACCTACTTAGTTATCTACATACACCTAATCATTGTATATATAAAGTGTCACAAAATACAAGTCATTCAGGTATCTCTTGCCCCTTTGTATGAGTAGTCACGGCACATGTAAACACACATACTCCAATCACAAGACAATCATACTAGACACTTCTCCATGAACTCTTGCGAGGTTTTTTTTCCAGCTTGCTTCTTCAAACGCCTAGCTGAAAATTTCCACCATGACACATGGCTTGAGTGGACAGCCCAATGCTCGTTTTCTTACATAAACAAACATTCAGAAGTGTAGTTTCATAGAATCAATTCAGGTCTAGAGCACCGTCAGATTCTCAATAGTTAAATAACATGATATCAACAATGGGGACCGGTTGAAAATATCCAAGATGAGGCATGGCTTATTTTAACTCCTCAACCATCATGTAAAGTCAACAATACTCATACTATCAATAAGAATGGCAAGAATAATTAGTTTAAATGTTTGTGCCTGTCAAGTTTGTGGATTAACCCCATAACTTACTTCTTCATGCGAGCCATAGATGAAAGCAACGAGTTTTGGAATCCAAATGACCAGCCACATGAGAAATTTACTTGGAAATGACTATGAATTCCATAAATAGGTAGATATGGTGGATGCTTGCTGGACATAACTTGGTTTATAGGAATTTGTATGCACAAGGACTATATCGTGCTTAGTACTGAAAGGCTAGCAAGAGGGAGAATTTTGACCACTAGGAAAGGCATGCAAAAGTGTCCTACTACTCACTCCCTAATCACTACAGGAACGGCACGCTACGCCGAGAGAAAAAATTCTTCGGCGTAGGCCAAAATACCCTCGGCGTAGCCTCCTCGGCAAAGGTCTCTTTCGGCGGAGACATTTTTAACACTAATTACATTTAATCTTTGATCAAATTGCAGTCTTTAACAAACTTCCCACTCAGTCACCCATCCTATCACTACTCCAGCTCCAGCACGCTTAACTTCTCAGTTCATTCCAAATCAGTTTCTGCGAAGCAATTCGTACCTAGTTGTCAATACTATGATATCAATCCTATTAACTCTTATATCATTATGTCACATGTTTTTATTTTTTGAAACTATAAACACTTATTTAAGTAAACAACAATGAATAAGTAAAAGTATTACTGATTCAAATAAAAACACTATTAAATTCAAATAAAAATATAATAATTTTACTTTTTGTATTTTTCTATTTAATATGGAATAATTAATATCTTTAAATCCGTAAATCGGAATTTGATAAATAATATGTCTAAATTGATCAAAAAATGAAAAGAATCTAAATATGATATCCATATCAAATAATCACAAACACTCCATTTTTGAATTAGCTATTTGGTGGTTGTTCAGAATATCACTCTTTTTTGCGCTCGGAAAATGAAAAATGGCTTTTTGGTGCGACGAAAAGGAAAACTTGCATTGGATCTTTGATAAAATAGCATAGTGTGACCTAAAAATGATTTTTGTAAAAACATGATAATCGGATCATGTAGATGTAGTTCATATCTGACCCAGTTCCTACCGATTCGGTAGGAATTTATCTTTTTCACCAGGGGTGGACGAAAAGATTTTGGATCCCCCTGTTGGGACATTGTCCATATAAGGTGGTCTAGTATTTTTGTAAAATATGGTGGTAGCATTTTGAATTAGCCATTTGGTGGTTGTTTCACAAAACCGTCCGTTTTTTTGTGCTCGAAAAATGAAAAGTGGCTTTTGATGCGATGAAAAAGAAAACTTCCTCCTGCAACATTGTTCGCCATCCCATGATGCACATTTATACACAATATGGGCACATTATCACAAACTATGTCTTGATTCTAGCCATAACATTGATTATTTGACCCGAAAGACAAGAAACCTTGAATGAGATAGGTCATTTTGTGAAGGTATTTTTCAGACATAATCGAAATACCAAGTTTGGTATTTTTCCTTGTAGCTATGTCACATAATATGACACCACGCAAAGGTTTCGCATTGTTCCGATCGTTTTTGAAATTTGTATGCCTGTTTTAAACTATCGTCAAACTTTGTCGAAACGGCGGACATGAAGATTCTTAGCTCGGCGTCGAGCCTCGCTAAACTTACATTGTATCTTTGATAAAATAGCATATTGTGAACCTAAAAATGATTTTTGTAAAAAAAACATGAGCATCGGATCATATACCTGTAGTTCATATCTGACCCACTTCCTACCGATTCGGCAGGAATTTATCTTTTTCACCAGGGGTGGACGGAAAGGTTTCGGACCCCCCTGTTGGGACATTGTCCATATAAGGTGGTCTAGTATTTTTTTATAAAATGTGGTGGTAGGATTTTGAATTAGCCATTTGGTGGTTGCGTCACAAAACCATCCGTTTTTTGTGCTTGGAAAATGAAAACGAAAAATGGCTTTTTGGTGCGACGAAAAAGGAAAACTTCCTCCTGCAACATTGTTCGCTATCCCATGATGTACATGTATGCATAATATGGGTATATTATCACAAACTATGCCTTGATTCTAGCCATAAAATTGGTCATTTGACCCGAAAGCTAAGAAACCTCGAATGAGATAGGTCATTTTGTGAAGGTTTTTCAGACATAATCAATATACCAAGTTTTATATTTTTCCTTGTAACTATGTCATATAATATGACACCACGCGAAGGTTTCGCATTGTTTCGATCGTTTTAGAATTTCTTATGCCCATTTTAAATTATATATAATGTTTTATGTTTCACTTATTTTTTTATAAATATGTAATATTTGAGTGTAGATAGATAGATCTTATTTTTCTGCAAATTTTTATATATTATTTGTATTTTTACGAATTAGAACGATTTTTTTATGATTTTTCAAAGTTTAATGAGGTAAAAGGAAAAATAGCTATGCCGAGGGCAGCCCTCTGCGTAGCTTAGCATACGCCGAGGGCAGGTGCACGCCGATGGCCGCGGAGGGGAGCTGGCCTGGACGATGGCTACGCTGACGGCCCTGACGTTTGGCCGTCGGCGTAGCTCCCAGCCCTCGGCGAAGCTTCCTATTCCTTTAGTGAATATGAAAGATAAACTTAAACATAAACATACAAGAGCTAAATTAGAGCTATTACTAGATGTGACACTTGTAAGATATCATGAACTCAAGAATACAAAATCACACATAGTGTAAGATTAGTCATGAATTCATTCTTATGTGACTATTCATCCCTTTTTCTTTCCTTATTTTTAGCATCCAACATGAATTCAAAATTATACCAGTAGAATGATAATAGAAAATAAAATCCTCTATAAGTGGTGGTCATATTATTCAAGTGCAAGATTGCCAACAAAAACATAAAGACTAAAACTACATACAAACGTTCCAAGTTTATGCAAACTTATTATGTTGCTCAAAAACCAAAGTTGATGGGGTGGATCGTGTCCAGCTTGTACGTACTGCTTCGTGGCCTCCTATTTCAGGTAAGAGAAAAGGCCTTCTTGGTATGTACATACAAAGATGCGGCGGACCATTCAGCCTCATGATGATTTATGGATATAGTAGTTCAACAGTTTAAACCGTTTTCCATATCCTATTGGTGATATCATCTGGCTCAAAACACCTAGAGTATTAAGCTGAGATAAAAGATGCTTCGGTTCTCTAGCTAGTTCTCTTCCAGGAGTGGTTTGGTTACATCGGTGCCGCCCCACTTGTGCACACGGCTTGAAGCTTGTTTGGCCTACAAAAGGTGACAAAAAATTGAGTCTTAGTTATATTGGAATGAATGAATCACTTATATTTGTATCTCATATATGGCATGACAAATAAATAAATATGTCATGAATGAATCATATATATATATATATATATATATATATATATATATATATATATATATATATATATATATATATATATATATATCTCCAGATTTGCTGAGGTGGGACTTTTGTGCTATATTATATGGACGAGCTCACTTATATTTGTATCTCCATTTTCTATATATGAACATTTGAGAGGAAAGGCAATGGATGGGATTTTATATATACCTCTGCATTCCAATCCGTTCTCCAGACTACGAAGAGTAACATAAGTGTCTGCAGTGCAACCCCGCAAAGCATGCCACCCCAGACCCCCTGAAATATAATCCATTATTATTTTTTGTTAATAGCTAGTATTTATTTATTTGCGGAGGGGTGGTTCTTGAGTGAGATATATATATATATTATTAATTACCCCAACTCCGTAGTTGAAGTGGTAGCCGAGAAGGTACCCCAATGGCAGCCCAAATCCGTAGTAGCAGCCTAGGTTGATGTAGGCAACAAGGCCTTGCCATCCAGATCCAATAGCAACCCCTGAAGCACGCGAAGACGTAGGAGGTTCAGCAGGTGACATGATGAATAAAGAAAACAAATTCATCATCGTCATCTAAGTTTAGATATACCTGAAATGACAGGCTGCAGGCTGTTTGTGACCATGGTGACGGCAAGCAGTCCTGCAATCTTGGATACGGCGTGGCGGAGCTCGGAATCACTAGTGAAGATGATGGAGAAATTATCTCTAAAGATCAAGACGAGGAGCATGCATATGAGGCCGATGAGGAGCGACTCGGCGATGACGACGATGACAGCGTGCATGGCTGCCATGGGACGTCCCGCACCCAGCTCATTGGAGACTCGGACACTGATAGCAGAGTTGAGGCCAACGAAGATCATAAGCGCCCATCCTTCGACGCTCATGCAGATTCCAAGGGAGTCGACGGCGAGCTGCGCATCCTCGAGACCGCCAGTGACGAGCGGGATCATGCTCATGTACCAGATATCAAGGCAGAGCATGACGGCGGACTCGAGCGAGAGCCTGACGAAGGCCCACATGTCATTGAAAGCCGCCATGGACCATCCCCTCCAGCCGTCCTTGCACCAGCCGATGATGTAGGCCGCCTGGCCCAGGGCGATGGCCCAGAGGGAGATGTCGTATGCGACGGCGGCGCCCGGGGATCCCCATTCCAGCACGGTGACCAGGAGGTAGGTGAGCGTGATGTGGAAGACCAGCCCGGCCACCCCGATCCAGGCCTGCACCATGACCTTGCTCTGCGCCTGGAGGAACTTGCCGCTGGGGAAGTTGACCGCCAAGGAGAGGGTGCCGGGGAGGATGTAGAGCGCGAAGCGTGCGGCCTCGCGGGACACGCCGGGGTCCTGCCCCAGGGCCAAGAGCAGCGGCTCCGCGAACACGTAGAGGGGCACCGTGAAGAGCGAGGCGACGCCCAGAACAATCCAGGACCGCTGCAGGTAGACGCCCAGCATGGCCACCTGCCCGGCGCCGAACGCCTGCCCGCACAGCGTCTCCAGCGCGCTCCCCATGCCCATCATGAATCCAAGGGCGAAGGTGGCGAAGACGGAGATTCCGATTGAGGCCGCGGCTAGGGGCAGGTTGCCCAGGTGGCCCACGAAGATGGTGGTGACGGAGCCCACAGCATACAAGCTCAGCGTGCTCACGGCGATAGGCGTGCCGATGCCCCATAGGAGCTTCGATTCCTCCCACACCATACGCGCAGCCTGCCCCGCCGTGTGCACCGCCGACGCGTCGCTGTCGCCCAACCCCATCGCATAAGATCGAGCTTCCTCCTTCCCTAGCTAGCTCACTCCCGCAAATGTGGGCTGCTTCCACCCTAGCTAGCTAGTACATTTATATTTATAGAAATAAACTTCAAGGATGGCAACTAACTAATGGACCCGATAGATAGAAATAAACTAGCAGATCCAGATCCATGTCCATTGTTAGCACGCATTCCAAAGCAGGAAGCAGCGAGGCCATGCACGCACCCCAATGCCTGAATCGCTCAGTCAAAGGATTCGCTCGGACAGCTCCCTCGTCGCCGCATCATATTCAATTCGTCGTTTTTTTTCTCAAGTTGCTCGTCCGTCCTCCGGTGGATTACTGATGCTTCAAACCACTCCCCGCCCGGTTTGTCTGAGATTTCACTGGTAAATCTAATAACACGACGGACCTTGTACAGTAATTTCACATGTCTCTTTACTCCTAGTATACTACTAAATAAAAGCAATATAAAAAGATCTTTTTCGAGATTTTCTATTTAGCCGCCGGACACAAATGTTGGCACGAGTCCATCTTCCATGTAACTATATCTCCCGTATTTGAAAGAAAAAAAAAGACAACGCCTTAGATCCACTATAAGGAAAGAACTAAGGCGCCGACGGCCGGCCGGCTACGCCGACGGGCAAATGTCGGGGCCGTCGGCGTAGCTACCTTTCCTGGCCAGCTGACCAGCCTGGCCGTCAGCGTAGGGACGGCCGTTGGCGTATGTGACGGTGCCGAGGGTAGCCGTCGGCGTAGTAGAGAGGGTTGTGCCGACGGTGGCCCTCGGCGTAGGTACAACCCTCGGCGTAGCCCCAGTTTAGACACGGCGATGAAAATGACGTTAGACAGACAGACTCAGTTCTTTGAAATATTTTGTTTGGTCTGTGCCGACGGCTAGGCTGTTCGGCGTAGGCTCCAGATTTTTTTCCTTTTATCTCATTATTTAAAAAAAGTCATAACTAAATCATTTTAATTCGGAAAAATACAAATAATATATCAAAATTTGCAGAAAAATAATACCTATCTATCTACACTCAAATATTACACATTTATAAAAAAAATTAAGTGAAACATAAAACATTATATATAGTTTAAAAAGGACATTATAAATTCAAAAACGATCCAAACAATATGCAACCTTCGTGTGTGTCATATTACGTGACATAGTTAGAAGGAAAAATATCAAACTTGGAATATTGATTATGTCTCAAAAAAACCTTCATAAAATGAACTATCTCGTTCGAGGTTTCTTGGCTTTCGGGTCAAATGACCAATGTTATGGCTAGAATGAAGACATAGTTTGTGATAATGTGTCCATATTATGCATATATGTGCATCATGGGATGGCGAACAATGTTTCTGGAGGAAGTTTTCTTTTTCGTCGCACCAAAAAGCCGTTTTTTATTTTCCGAGTGCAAAAAACGGACGGTTTTGTGAAGTAACCACCAAATGGCTAATTCAAAATACTACCGTCACATTTTTCAAAAATACTATACCACCTTACATGGATAATGTCATAACAGGGGGATCTTAAACATTTCCATTTATCCCTGGTAAAAAAGACAAATTCCTGCCGAATCGGCAAGAAGTGGGTCAGATATGAACTACAGGTAAATGATCGGATGCTCGTGATTTTTTACAAAAATCATTTTAGTTTAAAAATATGTTGTTTCATCATAGATCCACTTCAAGTTTAGCGAGTCTCATCCCCGAGCTAAGAATCTTCATGCCCGCCCTTCGACAAAGTTTAACGATAGTTTAAAACGGGCATTATAAATTCAAAAACGATCCAAACAACATGAAACCTTCGTGTGGTGTCATATTATGTGACATAGTTAGAAGGAAAAATATAAAACTTGGTATATTGATTATGTCTCAAAAAAACCTTCACAAAATGACCTATCTCGTTCGAGGTTTGTTGGCTTTCGGGTCAAATGACCAATGTTATGGCTAGAATGAAGGCATAGTTTGTGATAATGTGTCCATATTGTGCATAAGTGTGCATCATGGGATGGCAAACAATGTTTCAGGAGGAAGTTTTCCTTTTCGTCACACCAAAAAGTCGTTTTCCATTTTCCGAGTGCAAAAAACGGACGGTTTTATGAAGCTACCACCAAATGGCTAATTCAAAATACTACCGTCGCATTTTTCAAAAATACTAGACCAACTTACATGGATAATGTTATAACAGGGGGATCTCAAAGATTTCCGTCTATCCCTGGTGAAAAAGACAAATTCCTGCCAAATCGGAAGGAAGTGGGTCAGATATGAACTACAGGTACATGATCGAATGCTCATGATTTTCTACAAAAATCATTTTTAGGTTAAAAATATATAGTGTCATCATAGATCCACTTCAAGTTTAGCGAGTCTCCGCCCCGAGCTTAGAATCTTCATGCCCACCCTTCGACAAAGTTTAACGATAGTTTAAAACGGGCATTATAAATTCAAAAACAATCCAAACATGAAACCTTCGCGTGGTGTCATATTTTGTGACATAGTTAGAAGGAAAAATATCAAACTTGGTATATTGATTATGTCTCAAAAAAACCTTCACAAAATGACCTATCTCGTTCGAGGTTTCTTGGCTTTCGGGTCAAATAACTAACGTTATGGCTAGAATGAAGGCATAGTTGTTGGAGATATGCCCTAGAGGCAATAATAAAAGTGGTTATTATTATATCTTTGTGTTTATGATAAATGTTTACATTCATGCTATAATAGTATTAAACCGGAAACATTAATACTTGTGTGATTTGTAAACTAAATTAGAGTCCCTTGTAAAGCCTCTTTATAATACTAGCTTGTTGGTTAATAGATGGTTGTGGTTTCCTGATCATGAACATTAAGATGTTGTTAACAACAAGATCATATCATTAGGAGAATAGTGTGATGGGCATACTCCTATAGATAAGCATAGCATTAAGATCAAGTCATTTCAATAGTTCGTTTGCTATAAGCTTTCTGATACATAGTAACATAATTCCTTCGACCATGACATCATGCTAATCACCATTGCTGGAAGGATACTTTGATGACATCAAACACCACACCGTAACTGGGTGGCTATAAAGGTGTCATTGAGTGTTCGGAAAGTATGTGTTGAGGCACATGGATCAAGAGTGGGATTTGTCCATCCATATGATGGATATATATACTCTGGGCCCTCTCGGTGGAATGTCATCCAATTAGCTTGCAAGCATGTGACTGGTTCAGAAGGGATCACATATCACGGGAACGAGAAAAGAGTGCTTATCAGTAACGAGGTTGAACTAGGTATGCAGAGATACCGACGATCAAAACCTCGGATAAGTAAACTATCGTGAGACAAAGGGAAATTGGTATCGTATGTAAGTGGTTCATTCGATCGCAAAGTAATCGTAGAAATATGTGGGAACCATATGAATTTCCAGATTCCTCTATTGGTTATTGATCGGAGAAATGTCTCGGTCATGTCCGCATAATTCACGAACCGTAGGGATACACCAAATGTTGTTCGGTGTCTCGGATGGGATCCGGGATATCACGAGGAGATCCGGAATGGTCTGGAGAATAAGATTCATATAAGGAAAGTCTGATTCTGGAGTTCGGGAAAGTTTTCGATGTTTTCATCAGAGAGGTTCTAGAAGGGTCTAGAAGGTTCACCGGTCCGGAAGGAGAATGGTCCATGAATATGTCATGGGTAAGTGGAATGATTGGATCATATCCTAGGTCACTTGGTGTGGGCATTTGCAAGAGAGAATTAAATATCTAAATTGAAAGTCAAACTGGAACAATGGTTTCCTGGTGGAAGAAGAAACAAGTCCTTCTCTCAATCCAACTTGGGTTTGGGTTTGGATTCAAACCCACCCCTCCCAAGGCTGCCCCTCCCTATCATAAATAGAGGGGGAGGGCTGCCCCAACACCACAAGCCCTAGCCCCTCTCTACCCAAGCCCGCACCGCCGCCACGCGCTGCCACGCGCCGCTGCCGCGTCGCCGCCTTGCGCCACCATGCCGCCACAGGTCCGTCGCCGCCGCCGACACCTCCTCCTCCTCCCGGTCTTCTAAACCCTAGATCTCCGGGAAAACCTAATCCACCATAACTCGCACCGGCTTAGGCGAAGCCCTGCGGGATCTTCCCTCTACTTTCGACACCACGTCGTCGTGCTGCCAGAATCGCGAGGGGAGAACTACAACCTCCGCTGCCTGCTGGGACAAGGAAGAGGAAGGTCTTCATCAAGTACCTAACGTGTGACCGACTGTGGAAGCGCTGCCGGAATGTAGCGCCGGGAGGATCGTCTACGCGATCTTGAGATCGGCAAGTGTATGACTACATCACCCACGAGAATCTGCTCTCGTTAACCGCTTTGGAATCTTCGAGGGTGAGTGCTTCTATCGACTCGTTGCTACAATCTAGTAGATAGATCTTGGCTTGTTTGTGTGAATACGGTAGAAATTTTTTGTTTTCCATGCTACGAACCCCTACAGTGGTATCAGAGCCGTGTCTATATGTAGATCTGTTGCACGATTAGAACACAATGGTCACTGTGGGCGGTGGTGCTTTTATTATCAATTGCTTTTTGTGTACTTTGCATCTTGCAGTATGATGGGATGAAGCGGCCCGGTCTAACCTTACATGACATCGTTCATGAGACTTGCTCCACGCTCAACATTCAACTTGTATTGCATAAGTGGCTTTGCGGGTGTCTGTCTCTCCCATCATAGTGTAGATTCAATTTACAACGGGCACTTGATAGTTCAAACATCAACGTTGTGGTTCTTGTCCGTAAGTTAGAACAACACTTATTGAAAGCCCCAAACCACGTAAAATATGCAAAGAAAATTAGAGGCGTCTAACTTTGTTTTGCAGGGGTGTGTTGTAATGTGATATGGCCATGATTGTGATTATATATGATGTATGCAATGTTACTTATTGTAAGTTGGCAACCGGCAGGAGCCATATGGTTGTCTTTTAAATTTCGTTAAGACCTGCGTGTCTATTCAAAGTAGTTGTAATAGTTGATGTTGGTGGACGACAACCATGAAGCGGCGCCATTGACCTTGACGCCATACCGGTGATGATGGAGATCATGTTCATGCTTGAAGATGGAGATCGGAAGCACAAGAAGAAAGGCCATATCATATCACATATTATGAATTGTATGTGATGTTAATCCTTTTATGCATCTTTTATTGCTTAGTTCACGACGGTAGCATTATAAGATGATCCCTCAAGCAAAAATTTTAAGTTTTAAAGTGTTCATCCTTAGTAAGCTCTGTTGCTAAATCTCGTTGTTTCGAAGCACCACGTGATGGTCGGGTGTGTTAGATTCTGCGAGTGTATACAACGTGAGCAAGTCAGATTTGCTCATGCAGAATATAAGGTTTGATCTTGACGAGCCTAGCATGTACAGACATGGTCTCGGAACACGGATCACCGAAAGGTAAAGCATGAGTCATATAGTAGATATGATGAACATGTTGATTGTTCGCCATTGAAGCTACATCAACTCTCGTGATGATCGGTTTTGATGTGGTGGATTTGGTTCGTGTGATCACTAAAACAATTTGAGGGATATTGTTTTGAGTGGGAGTTCACCTAGATTTATTTAACTATTAATAACTCAATTTGTCATAAACTTAGTCTAAACTATTGAAAATATGTTGTAGATCAATGGCGGCCCCTACCATCAATTTTAATGCGTCCCTAGAGAAAGAAAAGTTGAAAAACAATGGAAGCAACTTCGCGGATTGGTTCCGCAATTTGAGGATTTTCCTCAATGCTGGTAATTTGACCTATGTGCTGGATGCACCGCTGGGTGACCCGCCTGCAGCTAATTCTACCGATGAGGTAAAGAATGTTTTCCTCGCTCGGAAGAATCAATACTCCACAGTTCAGTGTGCTATCTTGTATGGTTTGGAATCGGAGCTTTAGAAAAGGTTTGAGAACCATGACCCACATGATATTGTCCGTGAACTCAAAATGATATTTGAGGCTCACGCGACAATTGAGAGTTATGAGGCTTCTGAAAAGTTCTTTAACTGCAAGATAGAAGAGGGCAGCTCCGTCAGTGAGCACGTGCTTAAGATGTCTAGGCACGCAAGCAAGCTTCAAAGCTTGGGTATAGTGATTCCTAATGCTTTGGGGATTCACCGTGTCCTCCAATCACTACCACCAAGTTACAAGAACTTTGTGATGAACTACAATATGCAAAACATGGACGAGTCGTTGCAAGAACTCTTCTCCATGTTGAAGTCTGCAGAAGTGGAGATCAAGAAAGAGCATCAAGTGTTGTTGGTCAATAAGACCACCAAATTCAAGAAGCAAGGCAAGTCTAAGAAAAAGGGAAACTTCAAGAAGGGCGGTAAGAAAGTTACCGCGCTGGCGAAGAAGACCAAGGCTGGGCCTAAGCCTGATACTGAGTGCTTTTACTACAAGGGAGAAGGTCACTGGAAGCGGAATTGCCCATGGTACTTGGCGGATTTGAAGAACGGCAACATCAAGAACAAAGGTATATTCGATATACATGTTATTGATGTGTATCTCACTAGTACTCTTAGTAGTGCCTGGGTATTTGATACTAGTTCGGTTGCTCATATTTGTAACTCGAAACAGGTGCTGCAGAATAAACGGAAGCTAGCGAAGAATTAGGTGACGATGCGCGTTGGAAATGGATCAAAGGTTGTTGTGATCGCGGTCGTCACGCTACCTCTTCATCTACCATCGAGATTAGTTTTATACTTAAATAATTGTTATTTGGTGCCTGCGTTGAGCCTGAACATTATATCTGGATCATGTTTAATGCGAGACGGTTACTTGTTTAAGTCCGAGAATAATGGTTGTTCGATTTATATGAGTAATATGTTTTATGCACATGCACCTTTGATAGATGGTCTATTCTTATTGAATCTCTATTGTGGAAATACACACATTAATAACATTGAAGCTAAACGTTTGAAATTGAGAGATAACTCGACCTATATATGGCACTGTCGTCTTGGTCGTATTGGAGTGAAGCGTATGAAGAAACTCCATTCCGATGGACTTCTTGAATCACTTTATTTTGAATCACTTGAAAGATGTGAAGCATGTCTGATGGGTAAAATGACTAAGACTCCATTTTCTAGTATGATGGAGCGAGCTACAGACTTATTGGAAATCATACATACCGTTATATGTGGCCCAATGAGTGTAGCATCGCGCGGTGGTTATCGTTATGTTCTTACCTTCACGGATGACTTGAGTAGATATTGATATATCTATTTCATGAAACATAAGTCCGAAACTTTCGAGAAGTTTAAGGAATTTCATAGTGAGGTAGAAAATCAACGTAACAAGACGATTAAATTTCTACGATCTGATCGTGGAGGTGAATATCTAAGTTACGAGATTGGTGACCATTTAAAGAAATGCGGAATACTTTCACAATTGACATCGCCGGGAACATCACAACGTAATGGTGTGTCCAAATGTCGTAATGGTGTGTCCAAATGTCGTAATGGTTCGTTCTATGATGTCACTTACAGATTTACCGCTATCGTTTTGGGGTTATGCATTAGAAACAGCCGCATTCACTTTAAATAGGGCACCATCTAAATCCGTTGAAACGACACCGTATGAATTGTGGTTTGGGAAGAAACCTAAATTGTCGTTTCTTAAAGTTTGGGGTTGCGAAGCTTATGTAAAGAAGTTACAGCCCGACAAGCTTGAACCCAAAGCGGAAAAATGCATCTTCATAGGATACCCGAAGGAAACTATTGGGTATACCTTCTACCATAGATCCGAGGGCAAAATTTTCGTTGCCAAGAATGGATCCTTTCTAGAGAAGGAGTTTCTCTCGAAAGAAGTGTCTGGAAGGAAAGTAGAACTCGACGAGGTTGTTGAACCTTCTCTCGAACTTGCGAGTAGTGCAGCACCGGAAGTAGTTCCTGTGGTGCCTGCACCAATAAGAGAGGAAGCTAATGATGTTGATCATGAAACTTCGGTTGAAGTTACTACGGAACCTCGCAGGTCAATGAGAACTCGTACCACTCCTGATTGGTATGATCTCGTTATGAGTATCATGTTGGTGGACAACACCGATGACCCTGCGACATATGAGGAAGCAATGATGAACCCAGATTCCAATAAATGGCAAGAAGCCATGAAATCCGAGATTGGATCCATCTACGAAAACCAAGTATGGACTTTGGTGGACTTACCGGATGGCAGGAAGGCTGTCGAGAATAAATGGATTTTCAAGAAGAAAACATATGTTGATGGTAATGTTACTATCTATAAAGCTCGACTTGTCGCAAAAGGGTTTCGACAAATTCAAGGAGTTGACTACGATGTGACTTTCTCACTAGTAGCGAAGCTAAAGTCTGTTAGGATTATGTTAGCAATCGCTGCATATTATGATTATGAGATATGGCAGATGGATGTCAAAACGGCGTTCCTCAATGGAGACATTGATGAAGAGTTGTATATGATGCAACCGAAAGGTTTTGTCGATCCTAAAGATGCTAACAAGGTATGCAAACTTCAACGGTCCATATATGGATTGAAGCAAGCATCCCGAAGTTGGAATCAACGTTTTGATAAGGTAATCAAAAGCTTTGGTTTTATACAAACTTATGGAGAAGCTTGTATTTACAAGAAAGTGAGTGGGAGCTCTTTAGCATTCTTAATACTATATGTAGATGACATATTGTTGATTGGGAATGATGTAGACCTTCTTATTAGTGTCAAGGATTATTTGAATAATAGTTTTTCAATGAAAGATCTTGGCAAAGCAGCTTGCATATTAGGCATAAAGATTTATAGAGATAGATCAAGACGCCTAATATCATTGTCATAGAGTACATATTTGGACAAAGTTCTAAAGAGGTTTGGAATGGAAGATAGCAAGAAAGGGTTCTTGCCCATGTTGCCCAATATGACCTTGAGTAAAACTCAGAGTCCTGCAACGGCAGAAGATAGAGAAAGGATGAGTAAGACTCCATATGCCTCAGCCATAGGATCTCTTATGTATGCCATGCTATGTACTAGACCTGACATTGCATATGCTGTTAGTTTGACTAGCAGATATCAAAGTGATTGTTAGACCCCTCGTTTATAAAGGAAAGGATCCCTAGGATTGCAATGCTAGTCCCTGGATCAATGCTAGCATCCACAGTTTAAGATGAAGTACACAGATACAAAGGTCGTTTATTACATTCATTCCAGAGATAAAACATAGTCTTTTACAACTCAGGGCCATAGGCCTAATACAAGAGTTTAAGGAATAAGTAAATAAACATAAGTCTTCATCTTCATGTGCCACAGGCAAGCATGTTGAGTGTAGACTCATGACTCCTATTCATCATCGGAGTAACCTGCAACATCACAAGTTACAGCCACAGAGGGTCAATACTTTGGAATAGTATTGGCAAGTGATACCTTAGTATATTTTAAGTGGACTATATTACTATATGCATTTTGGCTAAGTGTAGCTTGGCTTGCTTTGCTTGAAAATAAGTTTTACCTATTAGTTGAAATCACTAAGTTTTTCTTTGTCAAAACATTCCCAAGAAACCACCAATAGACATTGGGGTCCTTCACCCTTGTTCACCCACAAATTTTTACTTATAAGTTGGAGTGATGAGATTCTTGTAGCTTCCATGTCTTGATGCTCAATTTGTCCATTTCCTTGGACTAGGCTAAGTACTTAGGTTTTCCATCTGCAGAGGTTGTGCACTTTCCCCACCAGACTTGGTTTCCCAAGACAGGACCTTTCAGAAGCCTTTCCTTAGTCAAAATGGACGCGCTCCAACCTATCATCCCAACTACCACCAACTGTCTAAGTGACTAAGCTCTAGCTACCTATATGATCAAGGCAGAGCCCATATTGCCAAGTGGTTGCACTGTAAGCTTTCTCAACACTTGGCCTCCAAATCCCTTTGTGCCTGGGTGGCATACCACAAGTGAGATACACAACCCAAGTCCATGTCCTTGTGTAACCACTCAACATAACCCAATCTTTCCATTCCACCCAGGAGGTTCATTTGACTTAGTTGTTTTATTAGGAAAGCATAAGTCTCTTGACTTAGAAATATTTTCATCATAATAAGTATAGATGTTCACCACCCTTGTTTGCTAAGTAGCTAGGCTAAGCATGTTGTGGTAACTTAACTTAGGAAAATTCCCTAGCAATTCTACCATTCTACACTACTTAGGATTTCCCAACTTAGCATTAGACAAAAAAAATAGCATGCAAGACTTAGCAAAATATCTAATGCTAGTACAAAACATAGGATAGAAATATTCATGAAAATATCACTTGCCTTGGTAGTGGGGAGAGTAGCACTCTTCACAATCACAATCACTAGCAAAATCTACACAAAATTATAGCATACAATTACACACAATATATTCAATCAAAAATAATATGAATGCATGCATGCAAGAATTTTACTAAGTGGTGATTTTGAAAACTCTACCAAGTATGCACATGTTTACAGAAACTTAGCAAGTCACAAATTTGCCAACTAAACTCATTTGGCCCCAATACAATTTACCAAAATAAAACTCTACTTAAAATAGCCTTAAAACATGTTCTACAAATAAAATCATTTTAACTGTTATGTTTCACTGAATCCAACGGTATAAAGTTTGTAAAATTCTAACGTGGCATTCAAAAGTTATAGCAGTTTGAAGTTTGGATCTAAATCAGGTTTTAAATTTTGTTTTTGAATTTATCCTTGCCACGCGTCACAACCTCACTGGCGCGTACCGGTTCGCGCGGATCGAGCGCTGCGGACCGCACGATCTAAATGAGATCTGGCGGCTCAGACACACGCGTACCCCTTCGCTCAGGATCTATCCTAGCCCTACGATGCAGATCCAACGGACCAAACTGCCACGCCACAATTTGGCGGCGCTAGCGGCGCTAACTGGCGGCGGCGCGTCTGACTACGGCGGCGCCGGCGTTCTACATCGCTCTAGGAAGTAGGGAGGTGCTTACCAGATCCGCCAAGACGTGCTGAAGCTCGACGAGGTACTGGTTTGCGGAGGGGCGCTCGGAGATGGGCTCTGGATCTCGTCGGAGTTGCGTCTGGCGTCGGGTTGATGTTGTCGAAGTCGTTGCCAAGGTTCCGCGTCGCCCTAACACGAACCAGTGGGTTTAGGAAGTGCGCAAGACAGTTGCGAACACGCTCGTGTGAAGGAAAAGGCAAGGGGTGCACTGTACTTACGGAGATTGGTCGCCGGAGTTGGGGTGGTCGTCAGGTACTTACGGCGTCAAGCGAATGCGGCGACCTGGGGCAATATAGGATGAGCTAGTGTGGTCAGGATGTGCGCCAGAGGATTACAAGACGGCTCGAACAATCTAGAGGGGGAGGGGCGCACGGGGCTCACCTGAATCGATCGCCGGAGTGAGCTCTGTCTGCGGCGGTTCTGAGCGAGTCGTGGGCAGCCTGGTGGCGTGATTGTAGAATTGACTGGGGAAAAATGACTGCGAGGAGGTTGGGATCTTATAGCCGGTGTCTCGACAGGAAACGCCCGAGGTTTAATGCCCAATTAAGCCGCGCCATTAGCGGCAGTGACTGCAGCTGCGACGTGGTCGCGGGAGCGGTTTGAGGAAGACGATGACAGCGTGGACAGGCCCGCTCGTCAGCGATGTGTGCGAAATGGGGTAGGGTCCGTTTGTCAGTGACTGGTTGAGTGCGTTCGCGCGTGAGAGAAGGAATAAATTTCCCGGGTGGGCTTGCTGGGCTCGATCCTCTGCTGGGCCAGATAACTGGCGCTCGGCCCTTTTCTTTTGTTTAATTCTTTTTCTTTTCTAATTTGGTTTTCTGGTTAGATTTAGATATGAATTCAAATCCTTTTTGAATTCAAATGATTCTGGGAATTTTGCAAGGTACTGTGGTTTCAAAAACCAGTCATTTAATCATGTGGTTACCCTGTAAGTGTTTGGTCCAGTTTGGTTTTAAAACAATTTAGAGACAATGTCTCTGGTTTGCAATGTTTTTGAAATTAGGGTTTTGAATTTATTTCCAAATTGAAAACTTTGGTCAAACTTTTACTCCTAAACTTTCCAATAATGGAGGCAAGCAAACAAGTTCTTAATCATTCAGGTTTCAAATGGTGTTGGTCTTTTGAATTAAATCTGTCCACATAAAATCATAACACCAAAGCTTATGTTTTTCTTAAGTGATTTTGAGAAAATCCCTAAATGATGATGAATGCAAGGATGATATGAATGAGTTTTGGAATATGAATTTAGGGATGTTACAAATCTAACCCCCTTAAGATGAATCTCGCCCTCGAGATTCGGATTGGCTAGCAAATAGGTGAGGGTGGTCTTTCCGAAGATCATCTTCTCTTTCCCATGTTGCTTCCTCTTCGGAATGATGATTCCATTGCACTTTGCAAAACTTGATAGTTTTTGTCCTTGTGACTCTTTCTGCGGACTCAAGAATCTTGACAGGCTTTTCCTCATAGGTGAGATCACTTTCTAGTTGCACTTCTTCTAAAGGTATGGTATCCTTCAAAGCTGATTCTTCCATCTCTGGATGACATTTCTTGAGCTGACTCACATGAAATACATTATGGACAGCTGACAGAGATTCTGGCAATTCAACTTCATATGCAACTTCTCCCTTGCGACTTAGAATCTTGAATGGCCCAACATATCTTGGTGCCAACTTCCCTTTGACTCCAAACCTTTTCACTCCACGAAGTGGCGATACTCTAAGATAAGCTCTATCCCCAACTTCGTAGGTGACTTCTCTACGCTTAGAATCCGCGTAGCTTTTCTGTCGGGACTGTGCTATCTTCAATCTGTCCTTAGCCAATTTGACTTTCTCTTCGGCGTCTTTGATAAGATCGGGTCCAAATAAGCTTCTTTCTCCCACACCATTCCATAACAATGGGGTGGTACACTTCCTTCCGTAGAGTAACTCAAACGGTGCCATTCCAATACTGGACTGATGACTGTTATTATAAGAGAACTCTGCGTAAGGTAAGCTTTCATCCCAACTTGCTCCATAATCTAAAACACATGCCCTCAACATGTCTTCAAGAATCTGGTTACTCCTTTCTGTTTGTCCATCAGTTTGAGGATGAAAAGCAGTGCTGAATTCCAATCTCGTTCCTAAGGATTCATGAAGCTGTCTCCAAAAGTGAGAAGTGAATTGAGTTCCTCTATCTGATACAATACTCTTAGGCACACCATGAAGGCATACAATCCTGCCCATGTAAATTTTAGCTAACTTAGCACTCGTATATGTTGTCTTCACGGGTATAAAATGAGCCACTTTAGTTAGGCGATCCACTATTACCCATATGGAATCATACCCTGACCTAGTCCTTGGTAATCCGGTAATGAAATCCATACCGATATTTTCCCACTTCCATTCAGGAATAGGCAGTGGTTGAAGCAAACCTGCTGGTTTCTGATGCTCCGCTTTTACTCTGCTACACACATCACACAAGGCAATATGCTCAGCGATGTCCCTTTTTAGATTGTTCCACCAAAATCTTTCTTTCATATCCATGTACATCTTGGTGTTTCCTGGGTGAATAGAATACGGAGAGTTGTGACCTTCTTGTAAGATCAGTTTCCGCAACTCCGGGTCTTGTGGAACACATATACGTTTTCCGTGCCATAAAGTACCTTGTTCGTCTATATGGAAACTCTTAGCTTTCCCTAGACTAATATTTTCCTTAATCTTTTCAATTTCCTTATCGGTCTTCTGAGCTTCTTGGATCTTGTCCAATAGAGTGGGTTGAACATCCAAAGACATGAGATGTCCTTCAGGCACAATTTCCAATCTGAGTTCTTTGAATTGCTTACACAAGTCTTCTGGCAAATCACCTTTGGTAAGGCCATTTACAAACGTCTTACGACTTAGAGCATCCGCTACTACATTTGCTTTACCGGGGTGGTATTGCAAACTTAAGTCGTAATCCTTGATAAGCTCTAGCCATCTTCTTTGTCTCATGTTGATTTCCTTCTGGGTGAAGATATACTTCAAGCTTTTATGATCGGTGAACACTTCACATCGTTTTCCCAAAAGGTAATGTCTCCATGTTTTGAGTGCATGGACGACAGAGGCCAACTCCAAATCATGAGTAGGATAGTTTACTTCATGAGTTTTGAGTTGTCTCGAAGCATAGGCTACGAATTTACCGTCTTGCATAAGTACGGCACCCAAACCTTGATGAGACGCATCACAATATACTTGGAAATCCTTTTCCAAATCTGGCAGACATAGAACTGGTGCTGTCACCAGTCTCTTCTTCAATTCTTGGAAGCTGACTTCGCAACCTTCAGACCAAGCAAATTTCTTGTCCTTCTTTAGCAATTCCGTCATTGGCTTAGCAACCTTCGAGAAATTTTCAATGAACCTTCTGTAGTAACCTGCTAAGCCGAGGAAACTACGAACTTCTTTCACATTCTTGGGTGATTCCCATTCTGTCATAGCTGAAACCTTAGCAGGATCAACTGCCACACCATCCTTCGTCATCACATGACCAAGAAAACCAACTTTCTCTAACCAGAACTCACACTTGCTAAATTTGGCATAAAGTTTATGTTCCCTCAGTTTCTCAAGTATCAAGCGTAAGTGTCTTTCATGTTCTTCGTTGCTCTTGGAGTAGACCAAGATGTCATCGATGAAAACGACAACGAACTTGTCAAGAAATTCCATGAACACCTTGTTCATCATATTCATGAAGTATGCTGGAGAGTTGGTTAAACCAAAAGGCATCACAGTATACACAATCCATACCTTGTGGTGAATGCTGTTTTTGGTATGTCTTGTTCTCTTATCTTGAGTTGAAAATAACCTGACCAGAGATCAATCTTCGAGAATACACATGCTCCTTCTAGTTGATCAAATAAGTCGTTGATTCTTGGCAAAGGATATTTATTCTTGATGGTTACCTCATTGAGAGAACGGTAGTCAATACATAATCTTTGTGTTCTATCCTTCTTCTCCACGAACAATACTGGGGCTCCCCGTGATGAAGAACTTGGTTGAATAAACCCTTTCTGCAACTGTTCTCCTAGCTGCTTCTTGAGCTCTTTCAGTTCATCAACAGACATTTTGTACGTTCTCTTAGCTATTGGTCCAGAACCAGGTACCAAATCTATTAGAAATTCCACATCTCTATCCGGTGGCATTCCTGGTAACTCTTCCGGAAACACATCCGGATACTCACATACAATTGGCACACTGTCCATGCTAACCCCCTTAAGAGAATTCAACTTACTTCCTTTGGATTCAAAGTTTGACTTGAATTTTATTCTTTTTCCTTCGGGGGTTGTGAGGGTAACTGTACGATTGGCACAATCTAATACTCCTTCATACTTAGCCATCCAATCCATTCCCAAAATTACGTCTAGTCCTTGGGAATCTAGGATTATCACGCTTACTGGAAACTTATGCTTTCCAAACTCTATGACGAGATCCCGGCATCCAAGGCTTACTATCATATCTCCCCCCGGAGAACTAACCTTTATTGGACACCCAATGTTTTCTGATGCAAACCCATTTCTATCAACAAATGCCTTTGATATGAATGAATGAGATGCACTGGTATCAAAGAGTACAAATGCTGAAATTGAATTGAGTCTGAACTTACCAGTGACTGCATCAGGCTCCTCATAGACCTCTTCCACATTGATGTGATTAACCTGTCCTTTCTGAAAAGGATTTGGCTTGTTAGGTCCTTCAACTTTCTTCTCAGGGCACTCATTAGCATAATGCCCCAGCTTCTTGCATTTGAAGCACTCAACCTGACTGATATCCTTTTTAGGAGGTTGGCTTCCACTTCCACTACCATTTCCACTATAGTGGCTCTTATGTCCACTCTTGTGGTTCTTGTACTTGTCCTTGTCATGACTGCGGTGATGCTTGTTGTCATGACGGTTGTGGTTGTGCTTGCTGAATTTCCCATGTTTATGGGATCCTGAGTTGCCACTGTCATCATAGTGAGATCGTTTGTGAGACGATCCCGAGCTTTGCTTGTCGGAGTGTTTCCTCTTCCTACTCTCGACTTGCTTCATTTTACTTTCCAAAATAGCAGCCTTGTCACACAAAGACTGATATGTTGGAACATATGCCATTGACAACTGCAGATTCAGCTCATCATTTAAGCCTTCCAGAAATTTTTCCTTTCTTTTGGCATCGGTGTCAACCTCATCCGGAGCATAGCGCGCCAGATTGTTGAACTCTTCTATGTATTCTGCCACACTGCGGTGGCGCTGCTTCAGGTTGTGAAACTCCTTCTTTTTCAGACTCATCATTCCTGATGAGATATGAGCAGTGCGAAAGCCATCTTCAAAGATAGCCCAAGTCACCTCATCAATAGGAGTGGTGATTTGGAAGTTGTCCCACCATGTGGCGGCCGGTCCTTCCAACAGATGTGCTGCGAACCTGACTTTTTCAGCATCCGTGCAGCCCACGGTTACTAAGTCCTTGTTCACGGAACGTAGCCAGTCATTGGCCACCATGGGATCAGTTGTTCTCGAAAACTTTGCTGGCCTCAATCGCAGAAATCTGGTGAGCATATCAAAGCCCGATGGGTTGTTGTTGTTGTTATTGGGGTTGTTGTTGTTGTTGGGGTTGTTGTTGTTGTTGTTCTGGTTTTGAATGAATGTCGTCATCATTTTCATAAGTTGTGTTTGCGCATTCATCATTTGTTGCATTTCCGGGGTGATGTTGTTGGGGTTGGGGTTTGCGCGACGAGGAGGCATCTGTGGTTTGTTCAAATAGACAAGAATGAGATACCCCTAGATGTTTTATGCACAATACATCACAAGCAATTTACATAACATGCAACATAAGAATAAAACTCAACAACCAGATGATAAGTTCATGAAATAAAACACACAAGTGGCAAGCCATCCACATGTCGGATGGTCCAATAACAAGTTCACAATAACAAGTATGAATATGATAGGTGAACGAGTAGTCAAGTCTACTCGTCAATATCAATCTCCTCCTCGACGAAGGTAAGACCCGTGTTCTCCATCGCGGTCTTGTTCTCCTCAATCGTAGTAGTCAAGGAATCGACCTTGGCCTTGAGAGCCCTCTTCTGGGAACGAAGCCTCTCAATAACCATCTGCTGCTGCTCTAGCTCGAAATCCTTGGACTTCAGTTCCTCGGTCATGTCCCGGATCTTCTTGTTCCTATCCTGGACGCGTTTCTCCTGACTCTTGAACTTGCGGTCCTGGGCCTCGAACTTTGTCTCCATTTCCTTGATCATCTCATCCTGCTGCGCAAAAAGCTTGTCCTTCTCGCGAAGATGCACCTGAAGCTCGTCATTTCCGAGCATGACGTTCGTCCTGTCCGTGTCCACGTGCCTAAGAAGAGTCTCTAAGTCCTGGAGGTAGAGACGTATCGGCTCTGCCATGTCCCTCGAGTCGTCCTCAAAGTCGATGGACTCTCCATCAACATCACGTCTTCCGAAGACGTGAAAGTGGGTGCCCCTAAACTGTCGGGAGTGACGGCCTAACAATCGTCCTATCAGGTCCTGCATGACTACCTCCATGCCTCTCTCCCTGTCGTCGTGCATCAGCTTGAAGACGATGGCCTCCGTAGTAGGCTCAGTCTGGCGTCCGGGCTGGTTCACCTTGAAGCCCCAGAGGTCCTTCCTCTCGAACTTGGTAAGTGGGTACACCGTGATGGTGGGAAGAGGGAGATCGAGCAAAGTGGTAAGCTCAATGATACGGGGACCAAAACGAGTAACCTGAAACTCCTCAACAGTGCTGATGGCAATAGGCATCTATTTATAAGAATGAAAAAGTTAGGACAACACAATTCAAGGTAAATCAAGACAACATTCATACATATCCATGGAACACAATCATCTCACAAGTCATGCATACATAAGTCCATTACATCAATCAAGGTCCATACTTATTTAAAGCATCATTTTTGGAAATAAGGTGATAAGTGGTGGTCCAACTAACGAAGTGCCCTTACAATCCAATCTCACGGGATCTATTAGCAAACACAATGTTCCTAGAGGCAATCCACCAATCTTGTTCTCTTGACTCTATCACTAAGTCTATAACATCTCCCCTTATCTCTTGGTTGGTGGCTTCCAACTCTTGAGTAAGCTCCTTCTCTTTCTCTAAGTCTTTTTGGAGGTTGAGCATTCTGCACTTGACTCTAGCACTTAGTTCTTTGATAGTCCTCCAAGCTGCATCTCTGGCTGTCTCAAAGAATGTGGTGTGCATTGTAGTGTTGGTGTACATGCAGAATCCCCTTTCTTTGTGGTTGTCTTCCTTGTTTTTGTACAAGTGAAGTTGCACCCACCAATACTCCACTCCTTCATCCATCACTGGAAAGCCCTTGTACACAGCTGCACCATGTGCTTCCATTGCCACCATGAGGTCCTTGAGAATATTGGGAAACTCAGTTTCACACTCCAAGGTCATGGTCATGAGTGGTCCTTTCTTCACGGCTTCGTTGATGGAGTTCATCTACAAAGGAAGTTGAAAGAGATTAGAAAAGTTTTACGAGAAGAATAGACAAGTGTAGAAGTAGTTGAAAACTTTTTCCTTAGTGGTTTTCCAATCCTAGGGTCATAATCCTACAGGCAACACAGTGCTCTGATACCATCTATTATACCCCTCCTTTATAAAGGAAAGGATCCCTGTGATTGCAACGCTAGTCCCTGGATCAATGCTAGCATCCACAGTTTAAGATGAAGTACACAGATACAAAGGTCGTTTATTACATTCATTCCAGAGATAAAACATAGTCTTTTACAACTCAGGGCCATAGGCCTAATACAAGAGTTTAAGGAATAAGTAAATAAACATAAGTCTTCATCTTCATGTGCCACAGGCAAGCATGTTGTGTGTAGACTCATGACTCCTATTCATCATCGGAGTAACCTGCAACATCACAAGTTACAGCCATAGAGGGTCAATACTTTGGAATAGTATTGGCAAGTGATACCTTAGTATATTTTAAGTGGACTATATTACTATATGCATTTTGGCTAAGTGTAGCTTGGCTTGCTTTGCTTGAAAATAAGTTTTACCTATTAGTTGAAATCACTAAGTTTTTCTTTGTCAAAACATTCCCAAGAAACCACCAATAGACATTGGGGTCCTTCACCCTTGTTCACCCACAAATTTTTACTTAGAAGTTGGAGTGATGATATTCTTGTAGCTTCCATGTCTTGATGCTCAATTTGTCCATTTCCTTGGACTAGGCTAAGTACTTAGGTTTTCCATCTGCAGAGGTTGTGCACTTTCCCCACCAGACTTGGTTTCCCAAGACAGGACCTTTCAGAAGCCTTTCCTTAGTCAAAATGGACGCGCTCCAACCTATCATCCCAACTACCACCAACTGTCCAAGTGACTAAGTTCTAGCTACCTATATGATCAAGGCAGAGCCCATATTGCCAAGTGGTTGCACTGTAAGCTTTCTCAACACTTGGCCTCCAAATCCCTTTGTGCCTAGGTGGCATACCACAAGTGAGATACACAACCCAAGTCCATGGCCTTGTGCAACCACTCAACATAACCCAATCTTTCCATTCCACCCAGGAGGTTCATTTGACTTAGTTGTTTTATTAGGAAAGCATAAGTCTCTTGACTTAGAAATATTTTCATCATAATAAGTATAGATGTTCACCACCCTTGTTTGCTAAGTAGCTAGGCTAAGCATGTTGTGGTAACTTAACTTAGGAAAATTCCCTAGCAATTCTACCATTCTACACTACTTAGGATTTCCCAACTTAGCATTAGACAAAAAAAATAGCATGCAAGACTTAGCAAAATATCTAATGCTAGTACAAAACATAGGATAGAAATATTCATGAAAATATCACTTGCCTTGGTAGTGGGGAGAGTAGCACTCTTCACAATCACAATCACTAGCAAAATCTACACAAAATTATAGCATACAATTACACACAATATATTCAATCAAAAATAATATGAATGCATGCATGCAAGAATTTTACTAAGTGGTGATTTTGAAAACTCTATCAAGTATGCACATGTTTACAGAAACTTAGCAAGTCACAAATTTGCCAACTAAACTCATTTGGCTCCAATACAATTTACCAAAATAAAACTCTACTTAAAATAGCCTTAAAACATGTTCTACAAATAAAATCATTTTAACTGTTACTATTTGATAAATAAATTGGATATTCAGAAAGGTCTTGTTTCACTGAATCCAACGGTATAAAGTTTGTAAAATTCTAACGTGGCATTCAAAATTTATAGCAGTTTGAAGTTTGGATCTAAATCAGGTTTTAAATTCTGTTTTTGAATTTATCCTTGCCACGCGTCACAACCTCACTGGCGCGTACCGGTTCACGCGGATCGAGCGCTGCGGACCGCACGATCTAAATGAGATCTGGCGGCTCAGACACACCCGTACCCCTTCGCTCAGGATCTATCCTAGCCCTACGATGCAGATCCAACGGACCAAACTGCCACGCCACAATCTGGCGGCGCTAGCGGCGCTAACTGGCGGCGGCGCGTCTGACTACGGCGGCGCCGGCGTTCTACATCGCTCTAGGAAGTAGGGAGGTGCTTACCAGATCCGCCAAGACGTGCTGAAGCTCGGTGTGGTACTGGTTTGCGGAGGGGCGCTCGGAGATGGGCTCTAGATCTCGTCGGAGTTGCGTTTGGCGTCGGGTTGATGTTGTCGAAGTCGTTGCCGAAGTTCCGCGTCGCCCTAACACGAACCAGTGGGTTTAGGAAGTGCGCAAGACAGTTGCGAACACGCTCGTGTGAAGGAAAAGGCAAGGGGTGCACTGTACTTACGGAGATTGGTCGCCGGAGTTGGGGTGGTCGTCAGGTGCTTACGGCGTCAAGCGAATGCGGCGACCTGGGGCAATACAGGATGAGCTAGTGTGGTCAGGATGTGCGCCAGAGGATTACAAGACGGCTCGAACAATCTAGAGGGGGAGGGGCGCACGGGGCTCACCTGAATCGATCGCCGGAGTGAGCTCTGTCTGCGGCGGTTCTGAGCGAGTCGTGGGCAGCCTGGTGGCGTGATTGTAGAATTGACTGGGGAAAAATGACTGCGAGGAGGTGGGGATCTTATAGCCGGTGTCTCGACAGGAAACGCCCGAGGTTTAATGCCCAATTAAGCCGCGCCATTACCGGCAGTGACTGCAGCTGCGACGTGGTCGCGGGCGCGGTTTGAGGAAGACGATGACAGCGTGGACAGGCCCGCTTGTCAGCGATGTGTGCGAAATGGGGTAGGGTCCGTTTGTTAGTGACTGGTTGAGTGCGTTCGCGCGTGAGAGAAGGAAAGAAATTTCCCGGGTGGGCTTGCTGGGCTCGATCCTCTGCTGGGCCAGATAACTGGCGCTCGGCCCTTTTCTTTTGTTTAATTCTTTTTCTTTTCTAATTTGGTTTTCTGGTTAGATTTAGATATGAATTCAAATCCTTTTTGAATTCAAATGATTCTGGGAATTTTGCAAGGTATTGTGGTTTCAAAAACCAGTCATTTAATCATGTGGTTACCCTGAAAGTGTTTGGTCCAGTTTGGTTTTAAAACAATTTAGAGACAATGTCTCTGGTTTGCAATGTTTTTGAAATTAGGGTTTTGAATTTATTTCCAAATTGAAATCTTTGGTCAAACTTTTACTCCTAAACTTTCCAATAATGGAGGCAAGCAAACAAGTTCTTAATCATTCAGGTTTCAAATGGTGTTGGTCTTTTGAATTAAATCTATCCACATAAAATCATAACACCAAAGCTTATGTTTTTCTGAAGTGATTTTGAGAAAATCCCTAAATGATGATGAATGCAAGGATGATATGAATGAGTTTTGGAATATGAATTTAGGGATGTTACAGTGATCCAGGAGTGGATCATTGGACAGCGGTCAAAAACATCCTTATGTACTTGTGAATAACTAAGGATGTGGTTCTTTCTTATGGAGGTGATGAACAACTTGTTGTTAATGGTTACACCGATGCTAGTTGGAACACCGATCCGGATGATTCTAAATCTCAATCTGGATATGTATTTACTTTGAATGGTGCAGCAGTTAGATGGAAGAGTGCAAAGCAAAGTGTTGTGGCGAGATCTTTAACTGAATCAGAATACATAGCTGCTTCGGAGGCTTCACAAGAGGCGATATGGATGAAGTATTTCATTACAGAGCTCGGTGTGGTTCCAAGTGCGCTGGACCCAATGTCTATCTACTGTGATAACATGGGCGCCATAGCCAATGCGCAAGAACCAAGGTCACACAGGAAGCTGAAGCACATCAAGCTACGTTTCCACGCTATTCGAGAGCATGTCCAAGATGGTGACATAAAGATTTGCAAAGTACACACAGATCTGAATGTGGCGGATCCGGTGACTAAACCTCTCCCGAGGGCAAAACATGACCAGCACCAAACCGCCATGGGTGTTCGGTATATTACCATGTAATCTAGATTAATTGACTCTAGTGCAAGTGGGAGACTGTTGCAGATATGCCCTAGAGGAGATAATAAAAGTGGTTATTATTATATCTTTGTGTTTATGATAAATGTTTACGTTCATGCTATAATAGTATTAAACCGGAAACATTAATACTTGTGTGATTTGTAAACTAAATTAGAGTCCCTGGTCAAGCCTCTTTATAATACTAGCTTGTTGGTTAATAGATGGTTGTGGTTTCCCAATCATGAACATTAAGATGTTGTTAACAACAAGATCATATCATTAGGAGAGTGGTGTGATGGACATACTCCTATAGATAAGTGTAGCATTAAGATCAAGTCATTTCAATAGTTTGTTTGCTATAAGCTTTCTGATACATAGTAACCTAATTCCATCGACCATGAGATCATGCTAATCACCATTGCCGGAAGGATACTTTGATGACATCAAACACCACACCGTAAGCTATAAAGGTGGCAATGAGTGTTCGGAAAGTATGTGTTGAGGCACATGGATCAAGAGTGGGATTTGTCCATCCATATGACGGATAGATATACTATGGGCCCTCTCGGTGTAATGTCATCCAATTAGCTTGCAAGCATGTGACTTGTTCACAAGGGACCACATATCACGGGAACGAGAAAAGAGTGCTTATCAGTAACGAGGTTGAACTAGGTATGCAGAGATACTGACGATCAAAACCTCGGATAAGTAAACTATCGTGAGACAAAGGGAAATTGGTATCGTATGTAAGTGGTTCATTCGATCGCAAAGTAATCGTAGAAATATGGGGGAACCATATGAATTTCCAGATTCTTCTATTGGTTATTGATCGGAGAAGTGTCTCGGTCATGTCCGCATAATTCATGAACCATAGGGAGACACACTTAAGGATTTTATGTTGTTTAGTAGATATTGAATGTTAATAGGGATACCGAATGTTGTTCAGAGTCTCGGATGGGATCCGGGATATCACGAGGAGATCCGGAATAAGATCCATATAAGGAAAGTCTGATTCCGGAGTTTGGGAAAGTTTCCGAAGTTTTCATCGGAGAGGTTCTAGAAGGGTCTAGAAGGTTCACCGGTCCGGAAGTAGAATGGTCCATGAATATGTCATGGGTAAGTGGAATGATTGGATCATATCCTAGGTCATTTGGTGTGAGCATTTGCAAGAGAGAATTAAAGCTCTAAATTGAAAGTCAAACGGGAAGTTTCAAAAGTCAAACTGGAACAATGGTTTCCTAGTGGAAGAAGAAACAGGTCCTTCTCTCAATCCAACTTGAGTTTGGGTTCCCACCCCTCCCAAGGCTGCCCCTCCTTCTCATAAATGGAAGGGGGGCTGCCCTAACACCACAAGCCCTAGCCCCTCTCCACCCAAGCCCTAGCCGCCGCCGCGCGCCACCGCCCTAGCCGCCGCTGACACCTTCTCCTCCTCCCGGTCTTCTAAACCCTAGATCTTCGGGAAACCCTAATCCACCATAACTCGCACCGGCTTAGGCAAAGCCCTACGGGATCTTCCCTCTACTTCCGACACCACGCCGTCGTGCTGCCGGAATCGCGAGGGGAGAACTACAACCTCCGCTGCCTGCTGGAACAAGGAAGAGGAAGGTCTTCATCAAGTACCGAACGTGTGACCAACTGCAGAAGAGCTGCCGGAACGCAGCGCCGGAAGGATCTATTACGTGATCTTGAGATCGGCAAGTGTACGACTACATCACCCACAAGAATATGCTCTCGTTAACCGCTTTGGAATCTTCAAGGGTGAGTGCTTCTATCGACTCGTTGCTACAATCTAGTAGATAGATCTTGGCTTGTTTGTGTGCATGCGGTAGAAATTTTTTGTCTTCCATGCTACGAACCCCTACAATAGTTTGTGATAATGTGTCCATATTGTGCATATGTGTGCATCATGGGATGGCAAACAATGTTTCAGGAGGAAGTTTTCCTTTTCGTTGCACCAAAAAGCCGTTTTCCATTTTCCGAGTGCAAAAAACGGACGGTTTCGTGAAGCAACCACCAAATGGCTAATCAAAATACTACCATCACATTTTTCAAAAATACTAGACCACCTTACATGGATAATTTCATAACAGGGGGATCTCAAACATTTCCGTCTATCCCTGGTGAAAAAGACAAATTCCTACCGAATTGCCGGGAAGTGGGTCAGATATGAACTACAAATACATGATCGGATGCTCATGATTTTATAAAAAAATCCTTTTTAGGTTCTAAATATGTTGTTTCATCATAGATCCACTTCAAGTTTAGCGAGTCTCAGTCCCGAGCTAAGAATCTTTATGCCCTCCCTTCGACAAAGTTTAACGATAGTTTAAAACGGGCATTATAAATTCAAAAACGATCCAAACAACATGAAACATTCGCGTGGTGTCATATTATGTGACATAGTTATAAGGAAAAATATCAAACTTGGTCTATTGATTATGTCTCAAAAAACCTTCACAAAATGACCTATCTCGTTCGAGGTTTCTTGGCTTTCGGGTCAAATTACCAATGTTATGGCTAGAATGAAGGCATATTTTGTGATAATGTGTCCATATTGTGGATATGTGTGCATCATGGGATGGCGAACAATGTTTCAGGATGAAGTTTTCCTTTTCGTCGCACCAAAAAACTGTTTTCCATTTTTCGAGTGAAAAAAACGGACGGTTTTGTGAAGCAACCACCAAATGGCTAATTCAAAATACTACCGTCACATTTTTCAAAAATACTAGACCACCTTACATGGATAATTCATAATAGGGGGATCTCAAACATTTCCGTCTATCCCTGGTGAAAAAGACAAATTCCTGCCAAATTAGTAGGAAGTGGGTCAGATATGAACTACAGGTACATGATCGGATGCTCATGATTTTTTACAAAAATCATTTTTAGGTTCAAAATATGTTTTTAATCATAGATCCACTTCAAGTTTAGCGAGTCTCAGCCCCGAGCTAAGAATCTTCATGCCCGCCCTTCGACAAAGTTTAACGATAGTTTAAAACGGGCATTATAAATTCAAAAACGATCCAAACAACATGAAACCTTCGCGTGGTGTCATATTATATGACATAGTTAGAAGGAAAAATATCAAACTTGGTATATTGATTATGTCCCAAAAAAACCTTCACAAAATGACCTATGTCGTTCGAGGTTTCTTGGCTCTCGGGTCAAATGACCAATGTTATGGCTAGAATGAAAGCATAGTTTGTGATAATGTGTCCATATTGTACATAAGTGTGCATCATGGGATGGCTAACAATGTTTCAGGAGGAAGTTTTCCTTTTCGTCGCACCAAAAAGCCGTTTTCCATATCCCGAGTGCCAAAACGGACAGTTTTGTGAAGCAACCACCAAATGGTTAATTCAAAATACTACCATCACATTTTTCAAAATAGACCACCTTACATGGATAATGTCATAACAGGGGGATCTCAAACATTTCCGTCTATCCCTGGTGAAAAAGACAAATTCATGCCGAATCGGTAGGAAGTGGGTCCGATATGAACTACAGGTACATGATCGGATGCTCATGATTTTTTACAAAAATCATTTTTAGGTTTATAATATGTTGTTTCATCATAGATCCACTTCAAGTTTAGAGAGTCTTAGCCCCGAGCTAAGAATCTTTATGCGTGCCATTTTAAACGGGCAAATTAAATTTTGATAATAATCACGACATAGATTTTGATAAGTTGATATTGATATCATATTTGGATTCCTCTCATTTTTATAATCAATTTAGAAATATTATTTGCCGAATTCCGATTTACATATTTAAAGATATTAATTTTTCCATAATAAATAAAAAATACAAAAAAATCATTATATTTTTATTTGAATTCAATAATATTTTTACTTATTCATTGTTGTTTACTTAAATAATTGCTTGTAATTTGAAAAAATACAACCATGTGTCATGATGATATAAGAGTTAATAGGAATAGTATCATAGTATTGATAATAATGTGTAAATTGCTTTGCGGGAAGAGATTCTGAAGGAACGAGGAAGTTAAGCATGCTAGAGCTGGAGTAGTGCTAGGATGGGTGACCAAACGGAAACTTTGACTAAGACTGCAATTTAATCAATTATTAACTATAAATAGTGTTAAAATGATTAAAGCGAGAGATTAAGGAGTCAAACAATTCAAAGATTAAAAAAAATTAAAAAAATATTTTAGGCTATGCCGACGGCCTAGCCGTTGGCATAGCTCCAGGCTGGACCTTTATCGAAGACGGCCGTTGACTGACATGCGGGGCGCGCTGGAAGGCGCTATGTCGAGGGGGGAGGGTTATGCCGACGGCCACGGAGCTGTGCCGACAAGGATGTACGCCGAGGGGGCTACGCCTATGGCCACCATCGGCACAGCCTGTGTCGACGACAATTTGGCGCTGTGCCGACGGCAGCCGGCCATCGGCGTAGCAAATCTTTCCTGTAGTGATCGGATTACTCCACATTAGGAGGTGGTCTAATCAACTACTAAGGCGTCAATATAAGTCACAATATCTCAGGAAACCTTGCCGCCGCCCTCGTCCCGCGGGAGGCGGCGGGGACGATCTCCAGTCGCTGCCACCGGCCAGCCCCAATCCCTCTCCCTGCCACCGTCGATGGCGTCGCCAGGCAAAGCCTGGGCGCTGGCGGCAGCGGGGGGGGGGGGGGGGAGGGGGGATTCCCCTGCTCGGTGAGGGGAACGCCAGCACGGCTTCTGCTGCGCGGAGACCTTGCGCCGGAGTGTGGATGGCGGTTGCCCCGACAGTGGTGGTGACGGCCTGTGCTCTGCTATGGTTTTGGGAGACGTCGTTGGGATGGCGGAGGCGACATCGTGTCAGAATAAGGGTGTTAGAGCTCGATCCCCATCTCGGCAAGGCCACTTGTGGCGGTGCCGGCGAGCTTCTAGCCTGGTATCCTCTCAGATCTACAAACCTGGGGAAGGTGGTCCCTCTGGGAGCGGTCGTTTTTCGACTCTGCCATGGAGCTTCGGGAGTTGGAGGGCTGCTGTTGCTGTTGTCTTCCCCTCGGCCGGTGTGGCGGCGTGGTGGAGCTTCGGCGACCAGATAGAAATAAACAAGATCCAGATCCATGCCCATTATTAGCACGCATTCCAAAGAAAGCACGCAGCCCAATGCCTGAATCGCTCGGACAGCTCCCTCGTCCCCGCCTCATAATCAATTCGTTTTTTCTCAAGTTGCTCGTACGTCCTCCGGTGGATTAGTGAGGGATTAGGGAAGCATGTTTTTTCTTAGCTCTCCACATAATTTAGAGAAGATATAATATATAATTTGTACAATGTATTATCTTTTGGCTATCTCTATTAATTAATGTGAATTAACTATTTTTATTAAAAAATTGGTTGGCTAAGTGAAGGCATATGTGTAGGGGTTCGTAGCATGGAAAACAAAAAAATTCTACCGCATGAAAACAAACAAGCCAAGATCTATCTACTAGATTGTAGCAACGAGTCGATAGAGGAACTCACCCTTAAAGATTCCAAAGCGGTTAACGAGAGCAGATTCCCGTGGGTGATGTAGTCGTACACTTGCCGATCTCAAGATCGCGGAGACGATCCTTCTGGCGCTGCGTTCCGGCAGCGCTTCCGCAGTCGGTCACACGTTCGGTACTCGATGAAGACCTTCCTCTCCCTTGTTCCAGCAGGCAGCGGAGGTTGTAGCACTCTCCTCGCGATTCCGGCAGCACGACGGTGTCGGAAGTAGAGGGGAGATCTCGCAGGGCTTCGCCTTAAGCCGGAGCGAGTATGGTGGACTATGAGAGAGGCCTTGGTGATCTAGGGTTTAGAGGCACCAAGGGGGGAGCTCGGCCGGCGGCTAGGGCTTGGGGAAGCCCCAACTCGGCGAGTTGGAGGAACCCTAGGAGGCGGCGGTGACTTGGAGGAGGCCGGCGGCTAGGGCTAGGGTTTTGGGTGTGTTGGGTGTAGGGAAGAGGGGCAGCCCTGCCCCTCCTTATATAGGTGGGAGGGCGCGGCTTGGGAGGAGGGAGTCCTCCCCCAAGTCGGCCTCCTTGGCCGGCGGGTGGAGGGAGAGGAACACCTCCCCAAGTAGGTTTCCTACTCTCCCTCCACCAAGCAAACTTGCCGTTTGACTTTTTCAAATTGGCGTTTGACTTTCAAATTAGGATTTGATTTCTCCCTTTATTTTGCCCACCATATGACCTAGTACATGATGCAACCATTCCACATTGTCATGACATATTCATGTACCCTTCCCCTCCGGAGTGCCGGACCTTCCAGACCCTTCTAGAACATTCCCGATGAAAACACCAGAATCATTTCCCAACTCTGAAACCAGACTTTCCTTATATGAATCTTATTCTCCGGACCATTCCGGATCTCCTCGTGATATCCCGGATCCCACCCGTGTCTCCGAACAGCATTTGGTATCTTTCTCATCATTCCATAACTACTCAACAACATCGAATCCTTAAGTGTGTCTCCCTACGGTTCGTGAATTATGCGGACATGATCGAGACACTTCTCTGATCAATAACCAATAGAGGAATCTGGAAATTCATATGGCTCCCACATATTTATACGATTACTTTGCGATCGAATTAACCACTTACATACGATACCAATTTCCCTTTGTCTCACGATAGTTTACTTATCCAAGGTTTTGATTGTCGGTATCTCTGCATACCTAGTTCAACCTCGTTACCGATAAGTACTCTTTTCTCGTTCCCGTGATATGTGATCCCTTGTGAGCCAGTCACATGTTTGCAAGCTAATTGGATGACATTCCACTGAGAGGGCCCAGAGTATATCTATCTGTCATATGGATGGACAAATCCCACTCTTGATACATGTGTCTCAACCCATACTTTCCGAACACTCAATGCCATCTTTATAGCCACCCAGTTACGGTGTGGTGTTTGATGTCATCAAAGCATCCTTCTGGTGATGGTGATAAGCATGATCTCATGGTCGAAGGAATTAGGTTACTATGTATCAGAAAGCTTATAGCAATTGAACTATTAAAATGACTTGATCTTTATGCTACGCTTATCTATAGGAGTATTTCCATCATACCATTCTCCTAATGATATGATCTTGTTGTTAATAACATCTCAATGTTCATGATCAAGAAACCATGATCATCTATTAATCAACGAGCTAGTATTATAAGGAGGCTTTACTAGGGACTCTAATTTAGTTTACAAATCACACAAGTATTAATGTTTGTTGTTAATACTGTTATAGCATGAATGTAAACATTTATCATAAACACAAAGATATAATAATAACTACATTTATTATTGCCTCTAGGGCATATCTCCAACAATATGATACAATCGAAAAAATAGTGTTCTCTTATTTTTAAGAGATCATCCCTTAGCTAAGAAGGAATAACCTACTCTTTTTTGTTTCTCTCTCCTTCAACTAAGAAAAATTCTAACATGACAAGTATAAGTAAAAGCTGCCGCCGCCGAATTATACATGTCCTGATGGATTATGATGGCTCAAACCACTCCCGGGTTTGTCTGAGATTTCACGAAGGACCGTGATTCCACATTGACGAGGTTTCGACTCGTCAATGCCCATTGTTATGAGCTTGGGTTTTGAAGAAGATGGGGGTGCTGGAGATTGCGGAACGTTTAACAGACAAGCAACCAGGGGATACGAGATTTACCTAGGTTCAGGCCCCCGGAGGGAAAACCCTACTCCTGCTTCTCTGCTCTTGATTACGGCGGAACCAAAGGTTACAGGGGTGCGCAAATGCAATCTGGCGTGGAGGTGTGTATGCGGTAGAAGGATTCTTCTTCTCGCTGTGCCCTCCTGGCCTTTATATAGAGTTTAGGCAGGTCTCGAGCACAGATCAAGTCTGTTACAAGTTTAGGATTTTGCCCTTTTGAATATTCTATCTGTTTAGTCTTTCTCTCCAAGGATCCGAAGATGTCATGGGCTTGGGCCACCCGAAAATCTCCGCAGGCCGCGTATATTCTTGTGGGCCTTCCTTGGGCTGGACCAGGTATGCTAATGTCGTGTACCCATAGGGTATAACCATGTCAGTAGTCCCCGAGTGTTCAGTCGAATCGCAGATTCGGCAGAGGACTCTTTAATCTTTCGGGTGCAGCTATTTCTGTTCATCATATAAAAGAATGATTGTAGTGTTTTAGGGATTGTTGATGCGTGTGCCTGACTCTCCTGACGGATTAGGGTCAGTTAATTGTCTTAGGACAAAACAACATGATCTTCCTCAGATCCGAGTCCCTAGACTCGAACCCGAAATAGATGCTGGCGTAATTCGACTTAGGCCGTTGAGGTCTTATAGGAGTCGAATCCCAGTAGTTTTCCAATGATGTACCCAACGCGTTCGTCGGGGTTTTCATCACGCCTGTTAGCACGGATTTTTACTAGCAGAGCGCAGTCAAGTGCGTTACTAGGCCATCAGATGGTATCTGTAGGTCTTATATTTGCGTCGCAGATACAGCATCCGAAGTTTTATCACCGCGGAGGTGTTTCGGGTGGCCAAGGAGGATTTTGCTCACTTAGCGTTAGTTGGGGCAAAGTTTCCAAAAAGTTTTTGCATTTTGATCTGAAGGATTGCAGTCGAAGAATTCATAGGGTGCGCGACCAGCGCTCCCTATGGGAGGAGCCCGGAGTGTCTGTTCGAGTCGTAGACTCGAGCAGGGACTTTAACTCAGCCGTTATTAGCTTCAGGTCCGTAGGACATAAATTTTTTGGATGCTTGAATCAATACTCCCTATGGGAGTAGCCCCCGAGTCTGTAGTGGAGTCGTAGACTCGACGTAGGACTTGAAGAATAGAACATTGTTGTAGTACCTTATTTGTGCCTCGGGTGCGTGGCCAGCGTCCTGATAGGAGTATCCCCCGAGTAGTTGCTCGAATCGTTAATTCGAGTGAGTACTTTTGTCAACCAAAGATTTCTAACCGTTGCTGGTGTGGTTTTGATGACGTCAATGCTGACGATCGGTGACCGCAAACGTCTGCGGTGCCAGAGGTGACGTGACTAGACGAACGTGGGTCCCACTTTCTGACTTTGAGTTGACTGGTCACGCGCGACGTGGCAAGAATTACAGCATCTCCTCGGTTTCCGTGCGTAGTGGACGGCGTGCAAGCGACGGTTCGCTGCTATGTTGACACGTGGATGGTAGGATTTGATCCTGGCATTAGGGCTTCCAGATGAACGGTCCCTGTTCATCGTCTTCATCCTTATATCTGTGGGGAAAATGGAATTTGTTTTCACCCTTAGCCATTTGCTTTTCACTGCCTCCAGTTCTTGAGCGTTTTCCTTTGCACGCTAGACGTTCTCCAATCGTTTCCTTCCTCATTCTGGCGCGCACACCGCCGCCGTCGACGCGCCACGATGGGGAAGCCGAAGAAGGCCTCCACCGTAGCGGGCACCAGTGTTGCTGCCGGCGGCAAGAAGGCCACCGCCACCACTCGTGTCACCGAAGGTGGGTGGAGGCACACGGAGACGCGCAAGGGCGACCTGCGCAAGATTCGTGATCGAGGTTTAGTCCCGCGGGATAAGGAGGCCGTCAAGATCCCCGATGATGAGGTAATTCCCCGTCCACCCGCAGGGTTTCAGGTGATGTTTTTCGCGTTTGTTATTCGCGGCCTCTCTTTCCCAGTCCACGATTTTCTTCGTGGATTGTTGTTCTTCTATGGCATCTAACTCAACCATCTCTCGCCAAATTATCTTCTCCACATCGCCTGCTTTGTTGCTTTTTGCAAGTGCTGGCTCGGTATCGAGCCACACTTTGGCCTCTTTCGGAAGATCTATTCTGTGAAGAGGCAATCTGGCTCCGACGGAGTTTATCCGATTGGCGAATGCGTCATTTCTCTTCGATCTACTATTCTTTTCTTCTCTTTCTCTATGTCTGAGTCCGTCCAATACTGGCGGAGGATGTGGTTTTATATCCGCGAGTCCACAGTGCATGGGCAAAGTTTCGGCCTTGCCCCTTTCGACTCCACCCAGGAGATCTTGAAGAAGAGATTCTAGAAGAATCATATCCTAGAGGGCGAGGTGGAGGAGGTAGAGGAGCTCTACCGTTGGGTGGAGGCTCTCTAGGTGGTTGGGGAGAAGGAGGTGAACAGTGTGGACATCATCCGCACCTTCCTCAAACGTCGGGTGCATCCGCTCCAGGAGAGGGCGCATCCGATGTTCCTTACTTTGGCCGCCACGACCCGACAAGAGTTTCGGCTGAGGAGCTTTCCAGGGGGGATCTCGACAGAGTTCTTCGACCACATCTGAAGTTCAAGTCCGACGAGGACCTTTCGGGGAAGTCACTGACGCCCTCGTTAAGTGCCGCGAGACCAGTTCCGCAGGTGTAGATTTTGCGACGTGCGCGTAGCGCTTTATTTTCGAGTGCTTTTCCTTGTAATTGCTTGTACTGATCGTTATGTCTTCATTGTGCAGGAGCTCAAGGTGGCTGGCATGGTGCCTCCGCTTCCCGCGAGGTTTTCGATTGCGCTAGAGAACGAAGTTGTGGACTCTGAGTCTGAGCTTCCGCCGGCGCAGTCGCCAACTGAGGAAGCCCCCAAGGCGAGCGAGGGGCAGACCCAAAAGCAGGCACGGAGCTTGAGCGAACCTTTGGATGCCTCGAATCCACCGACGGCAAGGGACCCTCCGTTCCTTGTCCGCCACAGCGGAGGTGATGATGCTTCTTCCTCACCTATCCCGGCCGTGCCTGTGCGGGCTGTGCGCCGCAGCCGCCGGCCAAGAGGAAGAAGGAAGAGAAGAAAGGGAAGAGGGCGCTGCCCGTGTTTCATTTGAGCGACATGGACTCGTAAGTATCTTCGAATGCCTTTTGTTGCCTTATTTTTGTCTTCTTGTTTTTGATTGGTGCTTTCCTTACAGCCACTCCTCCGAGGGCTCCTTTAGTGAGGCCACTCAGGAAGCCGTGGGGGACTCGAAACTAACGCCTCCCTCTCAGATGGTGGCCACCTCTAGGGGTGTTGCTCCGAACCCCTCTCCGCGGGAGGCTCGAGTGATCGTCGCCCAGAAGACTGCACCGGGACCTTCAGAGTCTCCGTCTGAGCATGTAAGTTTTTCTCTCTCTTGCTGTAGGGGGAGCCTCGGGGCCTTTGTTTTTGGATGATCTACTGATCTTGGTTCCTTCTGTGTGTATCGGTGGGAGCCCCCGAGCATTTTTCGTGTGTTTGATGTCTTGCTCATTTCTTGGGCGCAGCCCCCAAGCCTTTTTTGTGATGCTTTGTTTCTTCTCGTAGCCCTTTGTGCATAGTGCGAACCTACTTGTGTAGCAGCACCTGGCGCTGGAGGCCAGCATGCGGTAGCTTCGAGGTACATGCTGAATTGATCCTGTTCTTTTTTTGCCTGCTTGCTAGTTTGTGTAACTCATGTATGTTCTTGTTGCTTTTGCACATGAGAATAATACTTCCCTCCTCGAACTTGATGCTCTCGAAAAGAGCCTTGGGCGAGCGGAGAAGAAAGCCGAGGATGCCATTGGAGTGAAGGAGCGCCTGGAGCAGGAGCTAGCCGACGCAGCTGGGGCCAAGGAGCGCCTGCAGCAGGAAGCTACGGATCGTGAGGAGCAACTCGCCACTGCTGCGGCTGCGCGTGAGAAGGAGGTGGCCGAGAAGCTGATGGCTGCTGCCAAGGCTGTTTCGGGTGAGTGTTTTTGGCCCGTCTTTTTCTTTTTTCGACTGCTTTGTCTTCTTGCACTTATTCGATTTCTGCTTTGCATTTTGCTCCAAATGCCTCGGGCATTGAGTTCAATCGCAGTGCCTTGGAGCATGGAAGTGCTCTGGACGATGCCGCCACAGCGGTCGAAGACCGCTGCAGTACTGCTGCTGCCTCCCTTGCCAAGTCCAAGGAGATCCTCGGGCGCTTCTACAAGGTGCTCGTACCCAAGGGCGTCGCCCTTGAGGATGTAGAATCTTTGGTGGATGCGCTGTCGGCGGAGGCTCATGTGGCCTAAAAGCGCAAGCGGAAGGGCATCAGCGCTTCAATGGGACTAGACATGGCCATGGCATCCGGGGCGGAGCTGGATCTTCATCAGGTGACCTCTCAGATGCCCACAGCCCCCGATGGTTCCGAGGTAGCCTTCGCTGTCTATGCTTCTCGCTGTAAGCTCTATGGGCCGAAGCTCATTGACCTGCTGGCGGAGTATGCGGTGATGCAGCAGGAGGAGGTCAAGAGCAGACAATCTGGCTCCAAGGCCACTCAGGATGCGGCTGCTTAGGCTTCGTCATTGTAGTTGTAGTATAGTTGCCTTCTTCTTTTGTTGTAATCTTTGACGAACAATTTCCCTGTGCCATGCAGTGGCCTTTTGTTGTATATAAATGATCTTTCGAGCTGCTGCTCAGTCATGTGTTGTTCATACTCTTGTTTGTTTTCCTTTAGGGACCTTCGGGTGAGGACCCTATCGATACTTCGTCTTATTCGCGGCCACGGCCATCCTTGGATGATGCCTCGCAGCTTATTTTTCCTCGTGACCGCGTCCGCAGTATTGAGAAGGAGATACTTGGAATCCGAGGTCATGTGGATGTGTGGAAGTCGAAAGCGGAGCGAGCTACCACCAGAGAGGAGTATCTGATGGGGGAGCTACGACAGTTGGCCGAGCAGCTGCAATGTAAGTTTCTTCGAGCTGCTGCTTGTTTTCGGGTGCGCCTAGTGTGCGAGTCATCTTACTATGTAGTTGCTGCAGGTGCTAACCTTGTTCGGATCAACTACCTGACCCAGCAGGATATGGAAGCCGGAGACTTTTTCTGGATGGACCGCGACCGTGCCACAGTCCTTGCGACTGTGCAAGATCATGCTCATCAGGTGTCGCGAGTGGTAATGCAGGTGAAGACTTGTCTAGCGTCGATCCTGCACGTCATGTTTCCCCTTGATGAAGCGCCATCGACTCTCTGTGGTTTGCTGGCGAAGTTTTGGGACGTGCGTCACGCTAGGGAGTTGGTGCGGCACCAATTGGTTACGGGGGTGAAGGCCGCCCTTTCCCTCATGCGGCTGCATCGCCCTGATGTTAATCTTGCGGCTGTGGCTGCTGGGCCGCCTCCTCGGCCAGATGGTGGCCTATAGGACATGCACCCGCACTACGCGGCTGTTAGGCAGTATGCCGAAGAGATTGTAGATCTTTTTGAGCATTGTGCGCAGGTGATCCTTCAATGTAGGTAGGTCCTGTAAAAAGATAGAAGTAAAACTTGTATATATTTCTGACTGGTCGTGTTGTGCCCTTTGTTGTAAAGGTTAATTGTATTGGCACGGGGTGCTTGGCTATATGCATGACCTTTTCGTTAGCCTGACGTGATCAGCTACTCAGGTGTACATGCGTTATCCTCAGTCGACGAAGTCACGAGGTGAGGGGGAGCACCCGAGTGTGTTGTAAAAGAAAGAAATGTAAGGAAAAGATAAATTTTCGGGGGGGGGCACTTAGCTTTATTCATATCGTAATGAGGAGGTACATTGTTCGGCTGAGTAGCCTTATTGAAAGTAAAAAGGGGGGTAGCTAGGGTTAGAAGCATCACAATTGTGCGACGTTCCATGGGTTGGAGTATGCGACTCCAGACTCCATGTGCTTGAGGCGGTAGGAGCCACCTGAGATGAATTTGGTGATGACGTAGGGTCCTTCCCAGGATGACTTGAGCTTTTTTGACCGCTCTTGTTTGAGTCATAGGACTAGGTCTCCTTCGACGAAGGACTGTGGGCGCAGCCGACGGCTGTGATAGTTGTGGAGGCTCTGCTGGTAGACCACCGAGTGGGCCGCAGCGATGTCGCGTGCCTCGTCGAGTGTGTCAACGGCATCTTCGAGTGCGGCCGTCGATTCGGCTTCACTGTAGGCGACGAACCGTGGGGCCTTATGGCGTACTTCCGTGTGCAATAAGGCTTCGGCTCCGTGCACCATGAAGAAGGGCGTGTAGCCGGTTGAACTGTTTGGTGTTGTGCGCAAGCTCCAGAGGAAGGAGGGTAGCTCTTCTGCCCAGGCTCCCGCAAGCCATTCGAGTGGGATGAGTAGGTGTTTCTTGATGCCGCCTCCTACGAGGCCGTTGGCCTTTTCGACCTGCCCGTTGGTTTGCGGGTGTGCCACGGAGGCATATGATATGTTGATCCCCAGGCCTTCACAGAAGTCCTGGAATTCTTTGGAGATGAAGTTAGACCCGTTGTCCGTGATGATGTTGTGTGGCATGCCGAACCTGTAGACTATGGATTCGAAGAATTTTACGGTCGTTTTACCCTTTTGGTTGGTAACGGGCATGGCTTCAATCCATTTGGTGAACTTATTAACTACGACAAGGAGGTAGGCGTGGCCTCCTTTCGAGGACTTGGGTAGTTTGCCGATCATGTCGAGGCCCCATTGGGCGAAGAGCCACGACAGGGGTATGGGCCTGAGCTCCGATCCTGGTGCGTGCGGTTTATCTGCGAACCTCTGGCAGCCGTTGCATCTTAGTACGATGTCCTTGGCATCGTTCATGGCCGTTGGCCAGTAAAACCCAGCTCGTAGAGCTTTGGCGACGAGGGCACGGCTCCCCGCGTGATGGCCGCAGATGCCCTCGTGGATGTCTTGGAGGGTGGTTTTGCCGTCGCCGATGGTGATGCACCTTTGGAGTAAAACCAAAATGCTGCTCTTTTACAACTCGCCATTGATGATGGTGAAGGACTTGGACCGGCGAGATATGTGCCGGGCATCTGTCTAGTCATCAGGAAGTTCCCTGTTTATCAGATACCGAAGGTACGGTTGCGTCCATGTTTCCTCGATTGCCATGACCTGCATCAGGTTGACCGACGTGACCTCCGTGTCGAGTTTTTCGGGTCCTTCCTGTCCTTCGGGCAGCGCAGCCCCCGAGTGATCTGCTTCTTTGGGTGATACCGTGGGGAATTTCCTTTTGATGTAAGGCATGCATATTTGCTCGAGGAACACACCTGGTGGCACCCGTGCGCAGGTGGAGCCGATGTTGGCGAGTCTATCGGCTTCTTCGTTGCTTTCTCTTCCAATGTGCCTCGCAGCCATCGAAGTCTCCTTCGAATGATTTGTAGAGCGTGCGGTACGCGATCATGTTGGCAGCGTGTGCATCGCACTCGTTCATCGTCTGCTGGACGACGAGGTTTGAGTCTCCGTAGATGACGAGGCACGTTGTGCCGCAGACCTTGGTCATCTTCATGCCGTGGATGAGGGCCTCGTATTCGGCTTCGTTGTTGGAGGATAGAAATTTCATTCGGAGGATGTACTTCATCTTGTCGCCCTCCGGGGATGTCAGTATTACCCCGGCTCCTGCTCCAGCTTCGCGCTTGGATCCATCAAAGTGCATCGTCCATGACTACGTCATATTCGGTGTATCTGGCAGCTGTAGCTCCATCCAGTGGACAAGGAAGTCCGGGAGGACCTGGGATTTGATCGCGTGGCGCTTCTCGTAGACTATGTCTAGAGGGGACATCTCGATGCCCCATAGGGCTACGTGTCCTGTAGCTTCTGGGTTATTCAGGATGCTGTTCAGAGGTGCCTCGTTGACGACCATCACCTGATGCTCCTAGAAGTAGTGGCTCAGCTGACGAGCCGTCATGAACACGCCGTAGGCGAGCTTCTGGTAGTGAGGGTACCTCTATTTTTTTGGTGTCAATACCTCGCTGAGGTAGTAGATTGTGCGTTGGACCCCATGGGTCTTGCCATCTTCGGGTCGTTCGACCACGAGCACGGTGCTTATCACCTGGTGCGTGGCTGCTCTGTATAGCAGTAGGGGCTCGCGTTCCCTTGGTATGAACAGGACGAGCGAGGTGGAGAGCATCCGCTTCAGATCTTCGAATGCGTCATCGGCTTTAGGTGTCCACTCAAATTGTTTGCTTTGAGTAGCAGCTGGTAGAAAGGCAGGGCCTTCTCACCCATGCGGCTGATGAATCTACTCAGGGCCGCAATGCGCCCAGCTAGCTGTTGGACACCTTTGAGGTTCTTTGGTTTCTCCATGGCCAGTATGGCCTGGATTTTCTTCGGGTTCGCCTCAATTCCTCGTTGGGAGATGAAGTAGCCAAGCAGTTGGCCAGATGGGACGCTGAAAGTGCACTTTTCTGGGTTTAGCTTGATCTTATAGTGATCAAGGTTGTCGAACGTCTCGCGGAGATTGTCGATCAGCGTCTTGGCCTCCCTTGTCTTGATGACTATGTCGTCGACATAGACCTATATGTTGCGGCCTATCTGTCTCTTCAGGCATGCCTGCATGCACCACTGGTACGTGGCACCTGCGTTCTTCATCCCAAAGGGCATTGTGTTGTAGCAGAATACTTCGAACGGCGTGATGAATGCCGTTTTTTCCTGGTCTTCGACCTTCAGCCGAATCTGGTTGTAGCTTGAGTAGGCGTCGAGGAAGGAGAGTTTCTCGCATCCTGCAGTCAAATCGATGATCTGATCGATCCGAGGGAGAAGGAAGTGATACTTTGGGCAGTGCTTATTGAGCGATGTGAAGTCCATGCACATCCGCAGGATGTCCGTGTCCTTTTTACGGACCAGCACGGTGTTGGCCATCCATTCGCTTTCCTTGATCTCTCTGATGAAATCAGCGTCTAGCAGTCTGTTGACTTTGACTCCAATGGCTTCGGCCCGTTGCTCGGACAATCGTCAGATGGATTGTTTGACGGTCTTGGCATCTAGAAACACGTTGAGTGCATGCTCGGCGAATTCCCTGGGAACTTCTGGCATGTCCGCAGGACACCAGGCGAAGAATTCCTAGTGCTCACGGAGGAATTCGACGAGCGCGATTTCCTATGCGGGGCTGAGGTCGTTGGCGATCAGCGCCGTCTTGGAGGCGTCCGTCGGGTGGACCTGCACCTTCTTCGTGTTGACTGTTGAGTCGAATGACATTTCAAGTGCGTTTTGCCTTGATACTGGGGGTGCCCCGTTGTCTGTCACCTCTCGAAGCCTTCTTAGCTCCTCCTGCATGCCGAATGACTAGGAGATTCTGTTGAAATCCCTGTCACAGTGGTCAGACCGGGTGAAGCTCCCCTGGACCGTGATGACGGCCCTAGGTCCTGGCATCTTGAGCAGCAAGTACGCATAGTGTGGTACTGCCAGGAACCTTGCAAATGCCACATGCCCGAGAATGATGCGGTACTATGATGGCCAGTCCACCACTTCGAACTCCAGCCGCTCACACCGGAAGTTGTCGGGCTTGCCAAAGATGACGTCCAACCATATCTTGCCCAGGGGGTATATGCCCTTCCCTGGGACGATGCCGTGGAACGTTGTGTCGGATTGTTCCAGGCTGCACAGAGGGATCTGTATTGCTGCTAGGGTGCTAGCGAACATCAGGTTGATGCCGCTGCTGCTGTCCATGAAGAAGCGGCTCATATCAAACCCTCCGATCTGCGCCTCGAGCACCTGGGCAACATAACCTGGGCGAGGGATCTGGCGGGGGTGATCCGAACGACTGAATGTGATGCAGGACTCCAAATCGCTGAGGTACTGAGGGATGGCGGGTGGAGTAGTCACAGCCAAGCCGACCTGGCGGGTGATCTTCTTTTGCACCCTGTTTTTTCGGGCACCCTTTTTGGATCATCAATGACCCTTTCGGCGCGGGTTACCCGTTTACGCCGTTGTTCTTCATGGGTGCGATGGGGTGATTTGAAGGTCCCCCGGGTGGTGGTGGAGGAGCTCCGTGGGTGATGTCACCTGGTGCGGGTGCGTGTCCGAACCCAGGGTTCGAGATCTGCTGTCTCATCTGGGCCAAGCTCTCGCTGAGTTTTTGGAACTCGCGGCAGTCCTTGAGCATATGGTTGGCCTTATTTTTGCCATCCTACTTGTCGATGTAGTAGTGGATAGTGCATGGACCCGATAGCTTGTCGTATGCCGAGGGTTCATCGTCACAGCCGTGACGTTGCCACGTTTGCGTCGGGCGCCCTCCGTCGCGGAAGTTATTTCCACGGTACCCGCCACTCTTGCGGTTGCTTTTGTTGCGGCGGTCAGCATAACCAGCCGCGACCATGTCGGGTCCGTCTCGATCGTCGCAGAAGCGTGATCTTCGTTTGCTAAGGCATTCACGTCTGTGGCCGTAGTCATCTTCCTCATCCGAATGTGATCGGTGGAGGGAGTCTCCGCCATCTGCCCACCTGTTGGCGATGTCCATGAGGTGGTCAAGTGTCTTGGGTTTGACGCGCCCAAGCTCCTCCTTGAAGTCAGGGCGCTTGACACCGTCCTTGAAGGCGTCGATTGTTCTCTCCTCGGTGATATGTGCCGTGGAGTTTTTGATGTTGGACTAGCGCAGTATGTACGAGCGAATGGATTCATCCGTACGCTGGGTGCAGGTCCGAAGCTCCTCAATCGAGGCTGGACTTTTGCTGGTACCCTTGAAGTTTCGGATGAAACTGTATGACAGCTCCTCCCAGTTTCGGATTGAGCCTGAAGACAGGCTAGTGAGCCCGACGAGGCAACTTCAGCGGCAACTTTTGTGCCTAACGAGGGAACTTCGAAACCCCGTGAAGCAACTTCGATGCCCGGCGAGGCAACTTTGAAACCTGGTGAGGCAACTTCAGTGCCCGACGAGACAATTTTGAAGCCCGACGTGGCAACTTGTGCCAACTTCGGAGGCCGACGAGGAAACTTGTGACCGAAAAGTCGACTTTGGTGCCCGACGGAGCAACTTCTGTGCCTAACAAGGCAACTTTTTCCCGCGAGGCAACTTCGGAGCCCGACGGGGCAACTTCTGCACCTGACCAGGAAATGTCGGGGCCTGATGAGGCAACTTCAGAGCACTACGAGGCAATTTTGGTGCCCGGCGAGGCAACTTCGGTTCCCGGCGAGGCAACTTTGGAGCCCGACGAGGCAACTATTTCCTGGCGAGTCAACTTTGAAGCCCCGCGAGGCAACTTCAGAGCCTGACGAGGAAACTTCAGAGCCTGGCGAGGCAATTTTAGATCCCGACGAGGCAATTTCGGTTCCCGGCGAGGCAACTTCGGAGCACGACATGGCAACTTCTGTTCCTAACGAGGCAATTTTTGTCCGGCGAAGCAACTTCGGTGCCCGATGGGGAAACTTCTGTGCCTAACGAGGCAACTCACTACTAGAAAAACGACTATAGGTAGATTTTAATTCTGTGATGCATATAGGAAAAATACTCCACTAAATTAATTTTGTGGCGCATATAGCAAATGCTCCACAAAATTCTTGCAATTCTATGGCGCATATAGCTATATGTGCCATAGAAATTGAGAATTCTGTTGCGCATATAGCTCTATACGCCACAGAATGGGGGCCACAGGAATTTTGTGGTGCATATGGATATATGCACCACAGAATGTTAAAATTTTGTGTCGCACATTCTGTGGCGCATATAGCATATGCGCCATAGAATTCTCACTTTTTGTGGCGCATATATCTATATGCGCCACAGAATTTTGACATTCTGTGAAGTATTTGCCTTATGCGTCACAGATGTGCGAAACAGATCTAAAAAAGGTGGCATCCCCTCCTACCTACCACCACCCTTTCCCTTCTTCACACCTCCAACTAGCCAGGCCCAAAAGTCCCAGCCAGCTGAAACCCTAGATCCTACCCAACCTTAACCCTAATCTAGACCAACCATTTCCCTTTTCCCTGCCCGCCGCCGCTGCAAGACACACACAACACGCACGCAAGGCACGAACACTCAAAGCGCATGTAACACCCCAGTTTTAGTAAATCATTATTTAGGGTTTGATTGAGCATTCATTAGCATCATCTCTTAAAACTGCATGCAAAGAAAATAAAATGCAAACCTTAAAACCCTAGTTTCCCCTCTCTCTTTAAAACCTTCTAAAATGGTTTTGTATTTTGAAATCACAAAATTAAAGGAGCCCAAATTGATTAAAGGGGTCCCTCAGTATTCTATATATTTTATAAATCCTTTGGTATTTTAGAAATTACCCAAAAAAGATATGAAATCAAATTGCAAAAGAGAGAAATGAAATAGGAAAATAAAAAAAGGTTTCTATAAAAAAAACTGCAGCAGAGCCGCAGCAGGCCGAGCCCAACCTCTCCCTCTCCTCCCTCCCTGCCGCAGCCCAGCTTTGGCCCAGCCGTGGCCCAAGCTTGGCCTGATACCTCTTCACTGTCGTCTTCCTCGCGAGGAAAGCTCCTCCGTGTCGCTGCCTCGGCCGCTCGCCGTCGTTGCGATGCCTGCCCGCCGCTGAGATGCACGCCGCCGCTCTGGAGGCCGATAAGACCCCCCTGGACCTGCGAGGATCCCTAGTCGTGCCCCGGTTATCCTCTCCCTCCCTCACTTTTCCTTTTCCAGCGGAACCTAAAACCCTAGCCGAGGTCGCCGCTCGCCGACGTCGCTCTGTACTGCCCCAAGCACTGTCGTTCGTCCCAGGAGCTTCGCTAGGTCTTCCTCATCGACCTCATGTAGCCACGCAAGATAGGGAGCTCCATGTTTGCTGGAAGCGAGTTCGACACTCCGTCAGCCGTCGCAGTCACCGTCACCGAGTCGCCTCCGTCCGTCTTCCTTCGACCTCGTCGACCCCACCGTCGCGCTCAGGGTGAGCATGCGGTGCTCTAGGACCACCTCGCGTCTCTCCTCTCCCTCTGGTTTGCTCTGCTGCCAAGCGCCACCGTCATCCGCTGCGGTTGCTTGTCGTCTAGTCCGCTCCGGTGACCACCCCGCAGCGGCGCCGCCAGGTTTAGGTTCCCCTCGATGCGCTGATTCAAACGTGTAAAGCCCCGCAGCCACACTTGCTCTCCTCCGCCGCCTACCATCGCCATATGGCGTGTACGCCGACGAGCTGATGTGGTCCCGCGTGGCGTCTACATGGCAGCAGCGTGGAGTCGATGTGGCCACCCTGCTGCCTTCCATCGTGATATGCTGACCTGGCCATAGGGCCCAATTGTCAGTGACTGGGGGTAGCCTCAGACCCAGTAAAAAACGACCCCTCCCACTCTGCTGATGTCATGCTGACGCAGTAATCCAATTTAAAATAATTTAAATATTTTCCAGAAATTGAATAAAACTTGTAAATTCAATAACTTAATATTTATAAGTCAGAAAAATATGTATAATATATCAAAATGTTCATAAAAATTAGAACTATCTAATTAAGCTATAATGCATTGATCAACAACTTTTATGTCAAGTTTAATTAGAAGAACTTAGTAACCCCTCTCATATACATGTAGAGTTTCCCGAGTTAGGGTTTGTACCCCTCGGAACCCCGATTAAATGGTCAAGCATGCCTTAGGGTTACATTTCAATGCAAATTAATTTGTCATATCATCATCCTTGCTTGAGAATTGCATCGATGCCATGTGTTGATTATTTCCCTCTCTTTCCGGTGTTTGGTTCTTCCCGGTAGAATACGATATCGAGATCGAGATCGAAGACTAAGATCAAGACCATCAAAGATCGAAGAACAATACTTGACCAACTCTAATCAAGTCAAGTACAAGCTTCTGAAGTTATGCTTTCTGGTTATCAACTGGCAAAGGCAAGCATAACCCTGCCATTATATAATCCTATGATTTCGAAAGCATTTCAATTCCTGCCATGATGCATACGATTCTACTATGGTCTTTTATCGATAGATAGAGTATCCTATCTGTTGGATTACTCCCTTTGAGCTTATATTACATGATCCACTGCTCCTAACATAACTAGGTTTGGCTTGTGTGCACTGCTAGAGCTTATATCTATGTCTTGATTAGCCATGCATAGCTGCCAGTGCCGGTTCATCCAGATGATGTATCAGATGCAGATAATCGAGTATGACAAGAGAACGTGATGAGATGAGATCAGTGATATGAGTTAAATATGCTAAGGCTTGTATGGGAGGCCACGGTGGGATATGGTTTTTCTAGTCCCATACTCGCCACCACTAGGACCCGAGTTCTTGCCTTTGGAACCAATACGAGCGTACAACCACACGGGGCCTGAACAACCTCACGAGCAACTAACTTGCCTAGTAGATTCCATGAGTCACATAGTTCGGGCGTTCCATTCGACATGCATTCTGGATCTTCTCGAAGGCGGTGAAGGAGGTGCATTCATAACAGGTAGGGAAGCGTGGACCGGGTTGCTTGGGGTAGATAGCGCCCCTGGTAAACCAACCTCGCGTCAAATCTTTAAGTACCGGCTTCAGGATTTGACCCATTATGGCGGAAACATACTTATTGCGTGACTCATGGTCTCGGCGAAAGCAAGATAAAGGTCGTGTCTAACCACCCTCTGTCGGCCTTCCAAGGAAGAGGGCTAATCATGTGGCATTAAGAGAAGGTTAGTACGTGTGGGTAAAGTTGTACACCCCTGCAGGGTAATAATCTTTTCGAAAAGCCATGTTCACGGTTATGAACGACTTGGTGACCGGACTCAAGATCATAGAGAACAAACCTAATCGTAAAACTTGGCAGATCAATGTGTGCTTAAGGATGCTTCCTCATGGGTACGAGGGGGTGATCCTAGTTAGGGTTGAGATGATGAAGACTTGGTGGATATCAAAAGATGGTGATCAATATTTTGGAGATGTCGCTCTCTCATCCGCTTTTAAAATACTCTGATTACACGAGATTCTTCTCTCTCTCTTGTTTTATAAACAAAGATGGCTTTATGCAAAACAACTCCACTAGCCATAAGTCTTGCTGAGTACACCCTGTACTCACCCTTTCTTTGTTAATACTTTTGGCATAGTAAGTGTTTCCTGAAGATCCGTTTGGTACTACATCGACACCGACGAGTAGCTTTGGGTTCCCGGCTGGCAGCCTGGAATCTATGGGCTAGGACATCATCGTTATGCTTCAGGCCTCTTAGGCCATTTGTTAAGTTTGCTATACTTAATAGCAAAATTTGCCTTCTGTTGATTGATGTTTGTGGTAAGTGACCTCTGCTTGTAATAATTTGGTTCTCTGGTCAGTTATGAGCTTGCTGTAATAAATTTTGTGTGTCATAGGGTCACTGATGTGTTACCGATTCTTCACTGGATATTCTCGAGCTCAAGGTTAATCTTATGTCAGACGGAGGTCTGGGATTTGTTTAGCCCTGATCCGGGGTGTGTCACAAGTCTTGGTATAAGAGCAGTACTGACCGTAGGAAAACCTTGCTATTGGTCGATGTTGAGTCTAGTGTTTGTGAAAACTATTTTAAAGATGAAAAGTATTTGCGAAAACTCTAGTATGCTTCTTTTACTCCTTATCCAGTTTCGCTCTAACTCTGGGTTATCTTATCTGGTGTTAATATTTGAAAAAGTTTTGATATCTCTTCCATTCTTTCAAAGTTTAGGTGCCTTTTTGGCATGTCGTTTCTAAGCCAGTTGACCTAGTGTTGAGTTCTCTAGAGTCGTGTGTGTTGTGAATTCCGTGTTCCCTTTGCTCTTGTTCATCTGAGAGATTCCTTTCTATCATGATCTCTCTATCCTTTGGACCCACAACATTACATTGTTGGTTCCACAATGTTCTATTTTAGGCTTCGAGGTCTCCTTTCGCCTCGTGTGCCTCCTTTTCATTTGTTGGGTATTTCAGAAGTCGTTTCTTCTCTTGGAAGCTACCTCATGATTATTATCTTATAGTGTACGCTAAGTCACTCAAGTAGTAGTTACTCTTCTCTTTGAGTTTTAACCCTTGGACTTGAACCTAAGATCCCCGATTGTGCTAGATTCTGGTGTTGTGAATCTTGTACATGAAGCTGACCTTTAACCCAAGATTCATTCCTTTGACCCCTGACGTTAATGTTCATACATTACCCCAGGATGGCTGGCACTATTTCTAGCCTTCAAGCTTGTGGTCTTTGTCGCGATTGAATTGTGACAACTAACGACTTCCCCTACCACATGCTATGGCAGATGTTATTTATTGGAACCAAATAGATCATGACAAGAGTACTCCTCGAGAGTCTCGCATCGATATTCGTGACTCTGCCACACCTTACCCCTTCTCTGCATTGGTTTTCGGAAGGTTGTTAACTTATGCATCCACATCTAGGGATTCTAGCTTGAGTATGTTCCTTTTCCTTTTTTGCTTTCCGACCTTTGTCTACCAGTTGGTAGCCAAGTAGTAAATTTGCATTGGTGTCTTCTAATGCAAGATACTCTTGTGGTCCGTCAAGACATACCATTTTGGAATGTCTAGGAGAAACAAAACTCCAGTACCTCGTCATATCTAGGACTAGGTCAAAGTGTTGTAATCCACAGATCAAGAGGCATTGATTAGCTTCTATTTGTTCTATCTTAAAGTGTCACACTCTTTTATACTAAGAGGTCGTGCTGAGTTTTATGACCCCTTAATGAAGTTATGATTTCACACATCTTTACCACCCTTCCTCGAGCTTCCGTGCTCGTGAATGATGCGTGTGCGTAATAATGTGGCCATATGAGATTCTAGCAATTATTATTGTTTTGAACTCTAAGGACATTTGAGTCATTCTTAGTGTGATTGATTAACCTATCACTAAGCAAAGGATGATTGTGCTGCCAAGTCCTTTATTCTAGTACACTCTCTTCGGTCAAAGAGTTAGGCTTGTGCTGAAAATTTGAGACTATGTCTTCTTACTTTACCAAGTAAGTTTCCTCTCGAACTAAGTAACATATTGGTGGTTCATGATATTCTAGATGTCTTACTAGAAGTATCGCCATGTTGCCACATGACCGTGTTGTCAAGTTCTTGAGAAAGCAAGTTCTCCGAACTACTCTTTTCTCCAAGGATCTGTACTGGATACCCCTGAACTAGTTGGTTGAGCTTAAACAACAACTTGGAGAGTTGTAAGACAAAAGTTCTATCCAACTTTGTTCCATCTCAAAGGGATGTCTAGTTTCGTTCGTGCTGAAGAAAGATAGAATATTCTTTGTGGATATGTTATCTTCCCTCACCTTTGATTTGATTTGGGTTATCGCCAACTCAAACTCAGTTCCAAGGACTATCTTGATGGTGCTTTTACTCGTGATGTTTCACTTGAGTACATCTTCATGTCTATGGTCTGACCAATAGTTATGCTTTGTTCATACGACATATGAGTCCACCTTCTTGGAGTGGCCTGGTAAGTTTGTTGATGAGACCATCGATGGCATCCTTATCTCCTCCATGCTAGATTAGATTCATATGGAACATTGGCCATTAATGTTGGAAACTTTCGAGAACCGTCTTCGAGTCATCTCGAAGTATGTGTTCTGGATGTTAGAAGTAACCTCTTCCGGTTCACGTGCAGTTGTTGAAAGTTGTCGCCGTGGATTCGAGAAGAGTTATATTCCTTTTCTTAAGGATACATGTGTGTGTTTTACTGATAGTACTTTATGTGTGTGCAGTTGTTCTTCGACAAGTTGCTAAACACATGGGTCTAACAATCTAGCTCAGTCTTTTGGAGCTTTACACTCTATTCCGTGTCTTGAGAATCTAGTGGCTTTATCTTTGAGTAAATGTTGCACCCTTCTATTCGGAAATGCTGAGTCTGAAGTATCATTCCACCTAACCAAATCTGAATCTCAAGCAGCAATGATGGTTGGTGTTTCTCAAGGTTTTTACATAGGTCTCTTTGTGAATCTGGCAAGATTAATGTAATGGTTGACATACTTAGCCAGAAAGATCCTTTGTCATGTTCTCTCGATTCAGCAGTAACAACCACTCTTCATCAGACTTCTTCTATAATTCAATATAGGAGTTGTTCCTATGGTTTCCTTTGTATCCGAAGTCCGACCTTTACCATATGTATCGTATATCGAACATCAAGTAGAACATTTAAAGTACTGCTGCTAAATGTCTCTCGGTCGATCATCCAGACCCTTTATGTTGGCAAGCGTTATGTTGTGCCAAGTACTTGAAGTCTGAGAATGAAGTTTCTTTCTTCTCGTGTCATCAGGAATCTCCTTACCATTTCGTCTAGTGGTGTGAAGTGATACCATAATCGTGGTAAAGATTTTGATAAACCTGGATGAATAAAGAGTTTCCTTCGTTTTCTTAGCCATGTTTTAAGAGTGACTATGATTTTGGTAATCTGTAGATTATCTTGCTACATGTTTCTCGTGACTCTTATGAGTCCTCTTCAAAAAAACACATTTCTGTCTTAAGCCCTTTGTTGGATGAAAAAGTAACCCTTACGTGTCAAAAGTAGTTCAACAGCTTGGTTTTGTTGATCCATATCTCTCCAACCTGAAATCTCTACTTAAGTCATTTAGTAGAGGTTCTTTATCGAAGTCTGTGGTCATGTTCTTTATATTGGAAGCTTTACTTTCCAGAAGCTTAAACTCTTCTGTAAGTTCTATGGTCTCAATCCTTATGAATACCATCTATCTAAAAATTTGAAACCATCTCCTCTTGTTTCCTCCGCTACCTTGACGTGTTTCATGTTCGTCATCTCAGAGTCGTTTCCGAACACTCCATCCATGAGTTGACCATGAGATGCTTTGTGTGTCATTTAGTGTGCTTCCCTCTTATCTTTAGAGTGGCCATGTTTCCATCTCTCTCTCACTCTTTTCCTACCTTTGGAATCTCGGGTCGAGATTCTCATAAGGGGGATAGAGCTGTAACACCCCAGTTTTCGTAAATCATTATTTAGGGTTTGATTGAGCATTCATTAGCATCATATCTTAAAAATGCATGCAAACAAAATAAAATGCAAACCTTAAAACCCTAGTTTCCCCTCTCTCTTTAAAACCTTCTAAAATGGTTTTGTATTTTGAAATCACAAAATTAAAGGAGCCCAAATCGATTAAAGGGGTCCCTCGGTATTTTATATATTTTATAAAGCCTTTGGTATTTTAGAAATTATCCAAAACAGATTTGAAATCCAATTGCAAAAGAGAGAAATGAAATAGGAAAATAAAAAAGGTTTCTATAAAGAAAACTGCAGTAGAGCCGCAGTAGGCTGAGCCCAACTTCTCCCTCTCCTCCCTCCCTGCCGCTCTGTGCAGCTGCCGCAGCCCAGCTTTGGCCCACCAGCGGCGCAACATTGGCCCGATACCTCTTCACTATCGTCTTCCTCGTGAGGAAAGCTCCTCCATGTCGCTGCCTCGGCCGCTCGCCGTTGTTGCGATGCCCGCCCGCCGTTGAGATGCATGCCGCCACTCTGGAGGCCGATAAGACCCCCCTAGACCTACGAGGAGCCCTAGTCGTGCCCCAGTTCTCCTCTCCCTCCCTCTCTCTTCCTTTCCCTGCGGAACCCGAAACCCTAGCCAAGGTCGCCGCTCACCGACGTCGCTCTGGACCGTCCCAAGCACTGACGTTTGTCCTAGGAGCTTCGCTAGGTCTTCCTCATCGACCTCGTGTAGCCACACAAGATAGGGATCTCCATGTTCGTCGGAATCGAGTTCGGCACTCCGTTGGCCGTTGCAGTCATCGTCGCCGATTCGCCTTCGTCCAGCTTCCTCTAACCTCGTCGACCCCACCATCGCGCTCAGGGTGAGCATGCGGTGCTCCAGCACCACCTCGCGTCTCTCCTCTTCCTCTGGTTTTCTCTGCTGCCAAGCGCCACCGTCGGCCGCCGCGGTTGCTTGTCGTCTAGGCCACTCCGGTGACCACCCCGCAGCGGCGCCACCAGGTTTAGGTTCCCCTCGATGCGCTGATTCAAACGGGTAAAGCCCCATAGCCCCGCTTGCTCTCCTCATCCGCCTACCATCGTCGTCTGGCGTGTACGCCGGCGAGTTAACGTGGTCCCGCGTGGCGTCTACATGGCAGCCGCGTGGAGTCGATGTGGCCACCCCGTTGCCTTCCATCATAGGGCCCAGTCGTCAGTGACTGGGGGTAGCCTCAGACCCAGTGAAAAACGACCCCTCCCACTCTGCTGATGTCAGCCTGACACAGTATTTCAATTTAAAATGATTTAAATAATTTCCAAAATTTGAATAAAACTTGTAAATTCAATAACTTAATATTTATAAGTCAGAAAAATATGTATAATATATCAAAATGTTCAGAAAAATGAGAACTATCTAATTAATCTATAATCATGCATTGATCAACAACTTTCATAGCAAGTTTAATTAGAAGAACTTAGTAACCCCTCTCATATACATCCGGAGTTTCCCGAGTTAGGGTTTGTACCCCTCGGAACTCCGATTAAATGGTCAATCATGCCTTAGGGTTACATTTCAATGCAAATTAACTTGTCATATCATCATCCTTGCTTGAGCATTGCATTGATGCCATGTGTTGATTGTTTCCCTCTCTTTCCAGTGTTTGGTTCTTCCCGATAGAATATGATATCGAGATCAAGATCGAAGACTAAGATCAAGACCATCGAAGATCGAAGAACAATACTTGACCAACTCTAATCAAGCCAAGTACAAGCTTCCGAAGTTCTGATTTCTGGTTATCAACTGGCAAAGGCAAGCATAACCCCACCATGATATAATCCTATGATTTCAAAAGCATTTCAATTCCTGCCATGATGCATACGATTCTACTGTGGTCTTTTATCGATAGATAGAGTATCCTATCTGTTTTATTACTCCCTTTGAGCTTATATTACCTGATCCACTGCTCCTAGCATAACTAGGTTTGGCTTGTGTGCACTGAGCTTATATCTATGCCTTCCTTAGCCATGCATAGCTGTCAGTGCTGGTTCATCTAGATGATGTATCAGATGCAGATAATCTAGTATGACAGGAGAACGTTATGAGGTAAGATCAGTGATATGAGTTAAATATGCTAAGGCTTGTATGGGAGGCCACGGTGGGATGTGGTTTTTCTAGTCCCATGCTCGCCACCACTAGGACCCGAGTTCTTGCCTTTGGAACCAAGACGAGCCTACAACCACACGGGGCCTGGACAACCTCACGAGCAACTAACTTGCCTAGTAGATTCCATGAGTCACATAGTTCGGGCGTTCCATTCGACATGCATTCTGGATCTTCTCGAAGGCGGTGAAGGAGGTGCATTCATAACATGTAGGGAAGCGTGGACCGGGTTGCTTGGGGTAGATAGCTTCCCTGGTAAACCAACCTCACCTCACATATTTAAGTACTGGCTTCGGGATTTGACCTATTACGACAGAGCCATACTTATTGCATGACCCATGGTCTCGACGAAAGCAAGGTAAAGGTCGTGTCTAACCACCCTCTACCGGCCTTCCAAGGAAGAGGGCTAATCATGTGGCATTAAGAGAAGGTTAGTACGTGTGGGTAAAGTTGTACAGCCCTACAGGGTAATAATATTTTCTAAAAGCCGTGTTCACGGTTATGAACAACTTGGCAACCGGACTTAAGATCATAGAGAAGTATAACCTAATCGTAAAACTTGGCAGATCAACGTGTGCTTAAGGATGCTTCCTCATGGGTACGAGGGGGTGATCCTAGTTAGGGTTGAGATGATGAAGACTTGGTGGATATCAAAAGATGATGATCAATATTTCGGAGATGTCGCTCTCTCATCCCCTTTTAAAATACTCTGATTAGAAGAGATTCTTCTCTCTCTCTTGTTTTATAAACAAAGATGGCTTTATGCAAAACAACTCCACCAGCCATAAGTCTTGTGGAGTACACCCTATACTTACCCTTGCTTTGTTGATACTTTTGGCAGAGTAAGTGTTACCTGAAGATCCGTTTTGTACTACATCGACACCGACGAGTAGCTTGGGGTTCCCGGCCGGCAGCCTGGAATCTATGGGTTGGGACGTCATCGTTATGCTTTAGGCCTCTTAGGCCATTTCTTAAGTTTGCTATACTTAATATCATAATTTTCCTTCCGTTGTTTGATGTTTGTGGTCAGTGACCTCTGCTTGTAATAATTTGGTTATCTACTCAATTATGAGCTTGCTGTAATAAATTTTGTGTGTTGTAGGTTCACTGATGTGTTACAGATTCTTCACTGGATATTCTCGAGATCAAGGTTATGCTTATGTTAGACGGAGGTCTAGGATTTTTATAGCGCTGATCCCGGGGGTGTCACAGCGCACACTACACCGACGCACCCTATGTGCACGCACCGGCCACAGAACGCAACGTGCAAAAATCCGACCTCACCACGTCGCTGTACCCGAGGTACACGATCCCCTCGCCCACTCCCATCACGCACAAACCCTGGCCCTACCTCTCTCTCCCCGACGCTCGTACACTCCATGCGATTCCTCCTTCCCTCGATCGATCCCCGCCCCGCTCCTTCCTACTCTGCTTAGTGAGCCGCCGCCGCCACCCTCCTCCTTGTGGCCCGCCACCGGATGCCTCCTCCTCGACCCCGACGCCTGCGACCTCCGCGCCCAGCCTCGCCTCCCCGACTCTCCTCCAATCCCTCTCTTCTACTTGGCCCTATCTCCTCTCCTTGCGAGCTCCCTGTGTCAAGCCGTGGCTCGCCTCTCTCTCTCTCTGCAAGCACCCTCCGGCCACCCCACGCTTGCTCGTTGTAGAGCCACTATCAACACCGCTCCACAGCGTCCTCTTCCCGCCGGCGCTGCTGCCCTTGTCGGCCTCCCTCGCTACAGCGGAGCTTCGTCGTCCGCTCAAGCCTCCGCTGCCGTTCTCCTCTGGGCCGCGTCGCCCTGTCGCCGGTCCCCATCCTCGGCCAAGTGGGCTCCCTCTCCGTCCACCCGCGCCCTGCCGCCTCGCGCCCCTGTGCCTCCGAGCCGCCCCGTCCGCAGTCGTGCGACCCCCTTGTCAGTCGATGTTGTCTCCCTCACGTTCCGTTGCCCAGCATCGCCCAGTCCTGCGCGCACCGGCCACGTCTGCCTTTTTCAAGCACCGGCCATGGCACCCGTTTTCTATTAACCTGTTTTGGTCTGGCTTTGGTGTGATGCTTGTGGTGAAGTTACAGTGGCACACTATGTTGCTGCTGATGCCGTGTTCTGTGATATCTGAAATGTACTTGTACACTTATTCTGTTCTATGTGATGCGATTGATGAACACTTGTAAAATTCGTGCTTGTTGATGTATTATATGTGAACTGGAACATTTGTATTGCTGTGTGCAGCTTTTCTTTCTATTTCGGTCAATTTTTGTATATTTCCTGTAATATATCTATTATATACCTATATTTTTACCAGATTCTGAAAATTTCGAAATTCTTAAAAGGGATTATGTGGCGCATATGGCATATGCGCCACAGAATATTGAGAATTCTATGCACCATAGAATTCAAATTTTAGCGGCGAGAATTTAGTGGCGACCACCAAATGCGCCACAAAATTCAAATTTGGTGCGCCACTGGTAACGTTTTTCCTAGTAGTGTTTGGAGCCCGATGAGGCAACTTCGATGCCCGGGGAGGCAACTTCTATGCCCGACGGGGCAACTTTGGTGCCTGATGAGGCAACTTTAGAGCCCGGCGAGGCAACTTCGGTGCCCGGCAAGGCAACTTTTGTCCGGTGAGGGAACTTTGGTGCCCGACGGGGCAATTTCTGTGCCTGATAAGGCAACTTTAGAGCCTGATGAGGCAACTTCGGTGCCCAACTGGGCAACTTCGGTGCCTGACGAGGCAACTTCGATGCCCGACGAGGCAAATTCAGAGCCCATCGAGGCAACTTCAGAGTCCGACGAGGCAACTTCGGAGCCTGAAGTTTGTTTTGTCAGGTACAAATGTTGCCTCATCAGGTACCGAAGTTACCTATTGATGACTGTAAAATATAGCCATCCACGTTTGTATTTAAACTAGATATTATTCATATATTTGATGAAATATCTCTCTAATTCCTGCCACTAATGCCTAATGATCAAAGGGGTATGCAATCCTCTCTCACTATTTTTTCATGCGCAGATAATGACGTATGATGATGAGAATCACTACATAAATGCAAAAGATACGAGATTTCCAACAAGTCAAACAAACGAGGATCCCTGAAGTTAATGTTGAAGCTTTAACGACCAACTATACGGCAGAAATTTTATTCCGGCTGTATAGTTTGCACCGACTTCATTAGGTCAAATAGAACAACTTTTGTGAAGGGACCCCTATAAAAAGAGGCTTCGAGCAACGGGAAACAGCGCTTCTTTTCGACCTCAACTCTCCCTGCCACCAGAATCCGCCACGCTGGAGGAATAGATCTAGATCTAAACCTCTAAACCCTTCTCCACCACTTCTAATAGTAGATCTATTCTCCAATTAACGAGATGGTAATACTATTTGTTATCAACCTTATGATCTCTATTATAATGTTTATGAATGTCGATTTCATCTCTATATGTGAGTAATTCTCCTTAGGCTATGGGCTTCGGCCTAGCCATGTAGATTTTTGTGCATGTTACTTATCATAGATGGGATCATGTATCAGTTTGTATGACACGATGATTGTAGTACCCTCTCTTTCCTAAATCTAAGGACTTATCAGGTACCCAAGACCCCGAGGACTGATCCAGATCAAGCGGGTGTGAGTAATGACTGATCTGCAGGATGAGAACCCCAGTGACAAAAGGGGTATTACGACTGTATGTGAGGAATTTACTTGGGATTAACGGTGACATCACTATGCATATCTAATGGCGCCTAAGTTGATGTAGGAGCGCCTCGTTGGAAATCCCAAGAGCAAGGTGTGAAGCAGCATAGCAGCAAGTCTTCCCTCAGTAGATACCGAGGTTATCGAACCAGTAGGAGGAAGGAAACGTCACATAGGTGTTGCAAGCAACGTGGAGACCTGCACAACACAAACTCAAGGCTTTGCTCCAACGAATCAGTGAGGTTGTCAAGCTCATCGGTTTGCTGTAACAAAGGATTAAACGTATGGTGTGAAAGGTACTGGTTTGTACCAAGTTAACAAGTAATAGTGGAGGATGTATTGATGGTAAAGATTGGACCGGGGTCCATAGTTCACTAGAGGTTCTCTCCTTAGATAAACAACATGGCATGAAGGGTAAACAAATTACAGCAGGGCAATTGACAGGAACTGAGCGAGGCATAACAATGCAATTACTAGTCAAAAAGATCCTATGAGATTCGATTGGGCAATACAACAAGATACATAGACCGCCATCCAAATGCATCTATGACTAGAAGTCCACCTTCAGGTTATCATCCGAACCCCCTCCAGTATTAAGTTGCAAGCAACAGACAACTGCTTTAAGCAAAGTGTGTAAGGTAAAGAGTCCACATGTTCTATGAACAAGAGACCATTGTTTTCTCCCTAGTAGCAACAACACATCTACAACCGAAGAGGTTATTATCACTTCCCTTGGAAACTAGAGGCATGAACCCACAATCGAGCATAAATACCCTCTCTTGGCGTCACTAGCAACTACTTGGCCAAGATAGCTACTAACAACGGAGAGCATGCAAGATCACAAACAACACAGACATGATAGAATCATAAAGATAAAACCATTAATCAAGCCAACATAATAATCTCAATATCCATCGGATCCCCGCAAACACAACATGCATGATTACAAATAGATTAGATCTTGATCATGAACGGAGCTCATATGATCTATACATGAAAGCAAAAAGGAGGAGATACAACCATCTAGCTACTACATGTACCCATAGTCCAAGGTGGAACTACTCACGAATCATTCCGGAGAGAAGGCCTCCGGGATGATCTCCCCTCCGGCAGGGTGCCGGGAAGAGCTTCAAATCCCTCCCGATCTAGGGACGATGGTGGCGACGGCTACAAACGGTTTCGTGGATATTTGATTGGGTACTCAGGATTTCTGCATCGGGGGCTTCTTATAGGCGAAGGGGGAGGCCGAGGCGGCGGCCAGAGGGAGCACACCCAAGCCAGGCATGGGCTAGGGCCCATCCACGCCTAGGGTGGGTCTGGCCCCCCTGGCTGGCCCCTCTGGCTCCCCTCTGGACTTCTTGTTCCCCGCGGAAAGTAATTGACTTTGGATTTTGTCCCGTCCAATTCTGAGAATATTTCTCTACTAACTTTTCTGAAAATAAAAACAGCAGAAAACAGGCATCTAACACTGTTGCAACTTGTTAGTAGGTTAGTACCAGAAAACATGTAAAAATCACATCAAAGTGTAGACAAGTAAAGCAACGTAAATACTAAAAAAACATGGATCATGAAAAATTATAGATACGTTTCCGACGTATCACTATCATTAGTTCTTTCTTCTATGAATGAGACTAGTAGGTTATTGCTATAAGCGGTTGCGGAGGCGATAAAAATTATGGATGCACTGCCCACATATAATTATATTGCTCTAACGATTACATGCATAATTTATTATTATCTATTATTCCCATCAGATATTTTGCACAACTACTGGTGAAAACTGAAGACGCTAGGCCCTCTCTCTCTCTCTCCATCATCAACAACAACAAAAAGATCGCAAACTCTTGGTCCAGTGAAAACGCAATAGGAATCTAAATCTCTCGAACGTCCGTTTAAGTAATCTCACTTTGCTTTCTGCTTCCCGAGAATTCGATAAACCCTACTAGGGAAAAGGAGCTATACTATATCCGTAATCCGGATCGAAGGTATCAACCATTTTTTTGGCGCCGTTGCCGGGGAAGCAATAGGTACCCTGGTGAGGTTAGTAGGAACCTTGCTAGTTTTAATTCTTGTTTTTAATTTTGTTAGTTTGCTTTCAGTCTTTATTTGAAAAACCAAAAATATTATTTAGTCTTTTAATTCTTGTTTTATCATCATTAGTACTTGTTTAATAAAACACCAAAACATAGGAAGTATGGCTGAAAAAAGCTAGGGGAGTTTTCAATTCCCAATAATGATTATTTGCGTACTCCTATTACTAAGCCAACAATTGTTGTAGAAGATTATGAAATTAAGCCCCATTATTTAAGTTTGGTTCCACAGAATCAATTTGGAGGCTATGATGTAGAAGATGCAGGTATGCATTTAAATACTTTTACTGAAAAATGTGATATGATGCACATTAAAGATGTTGATCCCGAAGTGGTCAAGTTGCGCTTATTTCCTTTCTCTCTTAGAGGAAGAGCAAAAGAATGGTTGCTATCTTTGCCTAAAAGTACTATTGCATCATGGGTGGAATGTACTTCTTTATTTATGACTAAATTCTTTCCACCTGCAAAGACTATGCAACTCAGATCTAATATTACTAGTTTTAGACAGGAAAAGCGTGAGCCACTAACACTTGCATGGGAGAGAATGAAAGAATGCATGAGAAACTGTCCCAGCCATGGGATGGAATATTTGTTAATTCTCCATTTATTTTAAATGCTCTTAACCCTGTGTCTAAGTCTATGCTAGGTACTACAGCTGGAGGAACATTTATGGGTAAGCAAATTACCGAAGCAAAGCAGCTACTAGACAATATGCAAGACAACCATGCCCAATGGCATGTGGAAAGATCAAACACGAAGAAGGTGAACTCCGTCACACCTCAAGAAAATGAAGAACTCAACGCTAAGTTGGATGAGTTTATATTGGCCGTTAAAGGTAAGAAAACCTAGGTAAGAGCTACTCACGAACCAACTATTGAAGAAATAGACTTCATAGCTCGTAATGATTATAACCCTTCTTGGAAGAAGAATTATAATCAATACTTTCAGAAATATAATTCTAGTCCTGCAGGTAACTCTAATAATAATATGGCATCAACTAATACTAGTCTCGAAGAAACTCTTAATCTTTTATAGACTCGCAAAATGAGCAAAACAATATTTTAGTTAAAGGAAACGAGGAATCCATGTATCAATACTTCATTAATCAGGTAGCAATAAATGCACGTGAGCTTGAGGAAGAACATAAAAAAATTGCTGAAAAATTGCCTGTTAAGCTAGATGATATATTTGAGCCTACTTAAGATTAAAATTGGGACTAATGAAATAGGTGCACTCTGTGATCTAGGTGCAAGTATTTCAACAATCCAAAGAGTATTTTTAATAATTTAAACCTTGGCTCTTTTGAAATCATCGAACTTAAACTACATCTAGCAGATTCTACTTATAAACAAGCAGTAGGCATTAAGAAAATACCTTAGTGTACATTAAAGGTTGTCCTGCTCTTATTGATTTTGTTATTGTTGACATGCCTGAAGATGCTACTACCCCTATTATACTAGGCCGTCCTATTTTAAGAACTATTAAGGCTTTAATTAATTTGCATGAAGGAACATGAAGCTTCAATTGCCTTCGTGGGATCCTTTTGTTATTCATTTCCCCGGGAAAAAGAAAGCCAAGCAAGATGATAAGGAGGCCATCACTTTGAACGCCAAATATTTTGGAGTGGGTGTTCCACTCATATGGCCTAAGTGAGCAACATCAAGGTCAAGCTATTGACCATAAAAGAGGGCCACATGGGAGGCAACCATGTGAAATAAAGGTTTGAGTAAAGTTTTTAAGTTTTATATAGAATAAAGAGTGCTAGAAAAATCCAGTGAGAAGGAGAGATTCATCGGTACTAAAAATTCCTATTTTATACATGCCAAAGTTGGTCGACAATTTAGTCTGTCATTTTTCTATCAAAACAAGGTATTTCACTAAGTTCCAGTCTAAAAAGTAATTTTTGAAGAAACAGAATTTTTTTGATGTGTACAGAAGCTTTAACGACCAACTATACGGCGGGAATAAAAATTCCCGCTGTATAGCTCTGGCAGTATAGTTATTTGAGACATCGACAATTTTTCATCCCAGGATATAGAAGGTTTCATGACCAACTATACGGCGGGAACAAAAGTTCTGGCCGTATAGTTACAGCCGCCACAAAAAAAAACCTAGAAACCCTAAAATTTTGCCATCAGACCAACTATACGGCGGCAACAAGTGTTTCGTCCATATAGTTTCGATCGTATAGTTGCATCCGACCACTTAAACCCACGGGGAGATACCCAAAACATCCAAACATTAATCATTTTTCTTTCTTCTACCTCCAAACTCTCTCAAAAAATCAAGGGATCTTCACCCCTACTCAATTTCGTTCAATTTCCTCGCACACAAGTGATCTACGGTATGTTTCTCCTTCAATCCTTCAATTACTTTTCGCGAATTCATCTCTGATCTATTATCATTATCAATATAGGGTGAGACTTATTTTGAACTAGTTTCCATGATTATCTTGCCTAGATTATTATGTTGAGGAGATTCTTTAGTGTTCTATGACGAGGATTATGATATGACTATTACTGTTGGATCTAAAAATTATATTTTGTCTTTCTTATTTATTTCTAAAAGATGAACACGAGGAGCCAAACACGTGTTCTTGTTGCCGCTAGTTCTTATCAGGATGCAGCTCAGGAATGCATGGGGATTCGATTTAAGGACGAGTCCCGCCGTGATCGTTTCAACAGGATCAAAAACCGAGAAGTCAAGGCAACTAACTGGGCTTGCCACGTCACACTAAACCAACTTGGTAATTATGATGACTTTAATTTACTTTGCAATAGAGTTGGTCTGCAAAACTTTGTATTTCATGATGCACCAACCTATCGCCGGTTAACCATTGAATTTCTTAGTTCTTTGGAAAACATCGTTAAAGCATGGGATGGGGAGGATAGAATTTCTTTCCGACTCATGAACACTAATTATTCATTATCACTTGATGAATGGTGCAATTGTTTTGGTTTACCCAACAATGATCCTAATTCTCTGCGCGCATCTTTTACTAGCATAGAACCATCCCCTGAACTCTGTTATAATAGAATGAGCTTTACTTCTAGAGTGAGTAAAGGGAAAAATATTCAACATCCTGCTATTCGCTGTTTGTTTTATGTTATTGCTAACACCTTACAGACACGTAAAGAGTTTACAAGACTCAATGAGAAGGACATCTTAGTCCTTGCAAAAGCTTCTTTCAACTGTGACAACTTGTCACTTTACTTGGACGCAGTTCTTGTGCGCTACTTGGAGTACCAATCCTTTCAAAGCAAAAAACCAATCACTCGTAGAGGCGTTATCACCATGCTCGCCAATGTCCTAGGCATCGATCTAGGTGAGTTACAACCGGTACTAGATGAGCGACATGTTGGTTTCTATGTGGAATGCTCACTTGGAGAGGTTCCCACGTCCGTGCATGTAATATTTGTCGTCTAATTTTGCCTAATCGTGTGCCATGTCGCGTAGGCGCAACACAACTTTTCAGCTAAAATTTTCTTGCACTAACCAATATTTTTTGCCGTTCATCTTCTCTAACTATTCGGCTTAGATTTTCTGGCCCACCTTTTCTGGCCGGAATTTCTCTACTTAATTTTCGAACAAAATGTCTTGGCTTCATTTTTTCAGTGGTAGTTATTCTATGTCTACGATAATATTTCTTGGCTCCATTTCTTGATTATTTGAAGGTAATTTTCTGACCAGACTTTCTGGGCATAATTTTTGCCTTTAATTAATTCTCAGTAACTTTATGACTATGTGTGGTTGTCTGATCTTACTTCTCCAGTAGTATTTCTTTTAGGGTTATTTCATTTCATCACACTTTTCCATCTGTGATTTTTACATGGTAGTTACCCTTCGGTAATTTTCCATGAATGAGTAATTTTTTGGCTGCAATTCACAATCAGCAATTCAGTTTTATTATACTTTTTTTGTCAACACTAATCACACCATGCGCCACCTCTTTTATCTACAAATAGGGCTACCATTATCTTCTGGCGTAACGTCAGACAACAATAAACTCCAGCAAGAATTTTAATAGATTAATTCACAACATTCTCCCTCGCGGGCGCGGACGCCGCGCCTTATTCCCTAGGTTTTATACACATGGCAAAGACTTAAAAAATTTCCAAAAAAAATTTCGTCCCTACATAATACGACATGGACAATATAATTGCGAATCCAGTAACAGATTCATAGATAGATGACCAGATCAACGATAACCATAGTTGTAACCAAAAACGTAACAGTGAAGATCGACGCAAATCCATAGATCAACATACAGTCCATAGATAGATCAACATATTCTATGTTTTTACTCTTGTTGCACTTGTCCTTAATTTAAACTTGGTCTTATGGACTATAATATGTACTTCTAGTTTATTGGGATCTCCATTATTTGATCCCAGGATCGGGATCTGCATTAATTGAGTCCTTAATTAGGATATGCATTAATTGATCCATTAATTGGGATCTGCATTAATTAATCTTAAAAATGTCTAGTGTTGTTCCCATTAATTAGGATCTGCATTACTTGATCTTGCAAATGTCGGGTGTTGTTCCCATTAATTAGGATCTTCATTAGTTGATCTTTAATGAGGATCTGTATTATTGATTTGCAGAGGCCGGGTGTTGCTCCCTGATACCTAATTACGAGTTTCAAGTGAAAGCACATCATCATTCACACAAATTTAAAGCACATTAGCGGCTACTAGATGGTACAAGCGTAACCAATTGTGGCACTTGTTCTTAATCTGTAATTGGTCTTATGGACTATAATGTGTTCTTCTATATATCCTGTATGTACTTGCGAGAGTAAAAAAGGAAATGATTGGAGAACTTTTACAATGGTTAGCCTTTTTCTGTCGCTACCCAAGACAATATGGGACGAAAATACATCAATAATAAGATTTATCAATTAGCATAAAAATCATGGAGACTAAAGCCCGCTAGCTCAACACAAGATGGGTGAAAAGTACCATCGAAAATAGATTTTATCGTATCCTAAAAGAGAAAACAAATTAATAAGTTTTTGGACCTTGCATGTTGGTCACAAGATGTGGATTTATTTGCCAATTACTATGAGTAAATGCTGTATCTATTAGCTAATTAGTTACACTAGTCAAAGTCTAGATCGGGATCTGCATTAATTGATTTCTTAATTGGGATCTGCATTAATTGATCCTCAAGGTCTAGATCGGACAAGTTTGATCCCGTTATGATATGCATTAATTGATCCTCAAGATCTAGATCAAGCATCTTAGGGCTTGCACGTAGTTCTAGATGACAGCTCTATGAACCAATTCAGACAGAGTATGTCCATAGCTAGTAGAATCTGCTTTCACTGGCTGACAGAATTCCTAGTTTTTATACCAATTTCAAAATTTGACAAATATTTTATAAAAAATATTGTGTTTCTCACAGAATTTGTCAAATATTTTACAAAAATACACACCATAATAATCTGACCTAAGATGCTTGATCTTTCTCTCTAGTTTATTTTCAACTTTGGCTTTATAAATTTTATAGTAGTCTTTAGGTGCAACAAATAAACATAGCAGAATTTGGTAGGATCATCAGTCAATGTCATGAAATATCTCCATTGTTTTGTTAATAGAAGATCCTAAAATATTTGGGGTTGCAAAAGGATCTTGGCTCATGTTTTGAAATGCTAGAATATTTTAGAATATGTAAAATAAGCCAAGACATATCTTTTGTTAAATATCCTTTGTCAATTGATAGTGAGGTAGATAACTAGCTTAACTAATACACACTCAAACATAAGCACAACAAGCAAACAATTGTTTCACCACTCGGGAAGAAAAAGTTTTTGTTTCCCTAATTTTTGCACTTTGGACACATAGTCAGGGTTATTAAAAGTGGGATGTTACAGAATCGGCATGCACCTACAAGCTACAGTAGATATATATGAAAACATTGTCAAACACTTAAACCTCTGAATATTTGCCCTGGATGCATGGTCATGATCTGGTGTTTGTTGTTATAATGACATTAAAAACCTTCCTTTTTGTTTAAATCAAACCGCTGTCCAATGTTTTATCAACTATCATAAGTTTGTCGGGTTTCGGATATGGAATTTGATGAAGCTTAAGTGATGTGAACTACTAGAGTATTTTTGATAATTTACAAGATCTATCTATGAAAATTGATAAAACTTAGATGCATCATAAACGAAACTTAAGAAAACTATGTGAAACTTGATAAAACTTACACTAGTGGAAAACGTGCCATTGGTCCCGATTTGTAAAGGCCTTTCGTCCCGGTTCCCAACCGGGACAAAGAAATCGGGACTAAAGGCCTACCCCTTTAGTCCCGGTTCGGCCACAAACCGGGACTAAAGGCACTCACGGGGCCGCGTCGAGTGTGCGGGACCTTTAGTCCCGGTTTGTAATACGAACCGGGACTAAAGGATTTTAAAAAAAATCAATTTTTTTTTTGATTTTTTTTCAATTTTTTTTAAACCTTTGAATTGTTTGACTCGTTAATCTCCCACATCCCTCATTGTTAACACTAATTATACTTAATCTTTGTTCAAATCATACTTTTGGTCCTCCATTCCATCTCTGCCACCCCGCGCGAAGGACCCTTATATCTTGTTGTCAAGACTAGTATATCAATCCTATTAACTCATATCGATATGTGACACGTTTTATTTTTTGAAATTAAGAAAAACTATTTTTAGTAAACAATAATAAATAAGTAATAATAACATTTTATTCTAATGAAAGTAAAAACTAATTAAATTAATATTTTATTCATTTTTGCCATTTATTCATTTAATATGACATAAACAATATCTTCAAATCTATAAATCGAAATTCAACAAATAATATATCCATTATTATCAAAAAAAATGCGAGGAATTCAAATATGACATAAAAATACTAAAACAATTAATTTAATTAGTTTTTACTTTCATTAGAATAAAAATAATTTTTTTTCTTTTCGAATTTTAAGAATCCAAAACGGCCTAAGTATGTTGAAATCAAAGAGCTAATTTTTCTACATGTTTTGATAGGTTATAATTTTTTTACATGGTATGCAAAAGTTATGGCCATTTGAATTTTTCATAACATTTTTTTGTAAATTATGTAGAAATTTATATTTGTTAATTTTTGTAACAACTAAATCACTTAATATAACTATAGTTCGAAGGATTTTATTTTTAAATTTTTTTATAACTTTTTGGCATGATTTTAAATCTAGAAAAGACGATCTCCGGAAAGATTTGTGCCCGTTTTACTGCCACGGCAGAACTTGAGAATTTTTTTGCCCACTTTCTTTTGTCCGGGTTGGTAATACGAAGCGGGACTAAAGATCACACCTTTAGTCCCGGTTGGTGATACGAACCGGGACTAAAGGGGTTGGCACCGGGGCACCTCTTTTAGTCCCGGTTGGTGATACGAACCGGGACTAAAGGTCCCGTTTGACCCGGGACTAAAGATTATTGGCGTTCTAGCAGTTGGAACCGGGACTAATGCTCACATTAGTCCCGGGTTCAACCATAACCGGGATTAATGCTCCGAACTGGGATGGACGAATAGCTCTTTTTCTACTAGTGTTAGATGATCTTTATAGTCGAAACTTAATGAATCTCCGTGACACTTAATGAAACTTTGAGGAGTTGTACCATGGGTAGTAATTGCTAAAAAATACAAGGTTGATTTTGCCAAAACTAGAGCAACCAGATCCTAATTAGGTGGACTCTAAGTTTATTCTCACTATGCGGTTCTTTATGAATTAGCAGCCACTAATTCTCTTGTCCAGCAGCAGAAGTACTCAACGGACAGGTGTACTCGTTACATTCTCGTCATCTATCTAGGCACTGTTGCAAGCCATGGGTTGGTGAGTAGATCGGCGATGCATAACTGATCAGAGAGCAAAGTGTGGAAGGAAGACCAAGAAATAATTGATTCATTCATGGCCTGGCTGAACAAAATGACATAGGGATCCTAATAGCAGGAAGACCTTGCTCTAATATATAGGAAGTACGACACTCTAGAATGACCAAGTTAATGCACAAAAATTGATTCCTTCTCCCTAAATTGAGGGCGCCAATTACCCCTCCCTGTTTCGTCCAATCTCCTTGCAAAATTGTATCATGAAGGCGATTACCATGGTCCTGACCTCTAGGCTCCAGAGCACCATTCACTCTCTCGTGGACGCTGACCAGACCGGGTTTCTCTCCGGACGTCGTATCTCTATAAACATTGTGTACACTACCGACATTATCAGATGCTGCCACACCAAAAAATCGCCTACTCTTGTGTTTAAAATTTACTTTAAGAAAGCCTTTGACTTTGTCAACTCACAGAGCCTTCCGGCCATCCATAAGGCTCACGGGTGCGATGAGACGTGGTGTCAGTGGATGGAGCGCGTCTTTCTCACCGGCCACACCGCTGTGCTCCTCAATGGTGTGCCTGGTGACTGGATTCGGTGTCGCAACAGGCTCCGTCAAGGGGACCCGCTCTCCCCACCTCATCATCATTGTGGCCGACGTTCACCAGTGTCTCATCCGCGTGGCTTTTGCCGTGGGCAGGCTGTCTCATCCTTTATCACCCACCACCCCATACCGGTTCTCCAGTACGCCAACGACACTCTCATTATCTGCAAAACGGACCTGGAAGCTGCTCCTCGCCTAAAAGCTGTCCTAGACGATTTCTCCCTCGCTACTGGGCTGGCCATTAACTTCCACAAGTCCTGCTTCATTCTGATGCATGCCCCCCCCCCCCCCCATGAAGCATCCCTGATGGCGGCTACCCTCGACTGCCCAATCTCTTCCTTCCCTCAGCCTTACCTCGGCCTCCCGCTCTCCCCCACCAAACTTCCCATCTCTGCATATGCTCTTCTTATTATGTCCTTCGACCACTGTCTGTCTAGATGGCGGTGTTGGGGTTCATAGAATTAAAAACAAAAAAATTATATCGCATGAACACACACAAGCCAAGATCTATCTACTAGATTGTAGCAACGAGTCGATAGAGTACTAACCCTCGAAGATCCAAAGCGGTTAACGAGAGCAGATTCTCATGGATGATGTAGTCGTACACTTGCCAATCTCAAGATCGCGTAGACGATCCTTCCGGCGCTGCGTTCCAGCAGGTAGCGGAGGTTGTAGCACTCTCCTTGTGATTCCGGCAGCACGACGGCGTGGTGTCGAAAGTAGAGGGGAGATCTCGCAGGGCTTCACCTTAAGCCGGAGCGAGTATGGTGGAGCAAGAGAGGTGCCTTGGAGATCTAGGGTTTAGAAGCACCAAGGGGTGGGGTGTAGCCGGCGGCTAGGGTTTGGGGAAACCCTAGTCGGCGACTTGGAAGGAGGCCCTAGGCGGCGGCAGCAGCAGGTGGTGGCGCCAGGAGCTAGGGTTTGAGGTATAGGGAGAGCAGGCGCCCTACCCCTCCTTATATAGGAGGGGAGAGGCAGTTTGCGGAGGAGGGAGTCCTCCTCCAACTCCTCCTCATGGCCGGCGGGTGGGAGGGAGTGGTACTTCCTCCCCAAGTAGGTTTCCTACTCTCCCTCCACCAAGCAAACTTCAGATTTGACTTTTCAAATTGGCGTTTGACTTTCAAACTTGGATTTTATTTCTCTCTCCATATTGCCCAGCCAAGTGACCTAGTACATGATGCAACCATTCCACATTGTCATGACACATCCATGTACCCTTCCCCTCCGGAGTGCCGGACCTTCCAGACCCTTCTAGAACATTCCTGGTGAAAACACCGAAATCTTTTCCGAACTCCGAAACATTACTTTCCTTATATGAATCTTATTCTCCGGACCATTTCGGATCTCCTCGTGATATCCCGGATCCCATCCGAGACTCCGAACAACATTCGGTCTCTTACTCATCATTCCATAACTACTCAGCAACATCGAATCCTTAAGTGTGTCTCCCTACGGTTCGTGAATTATGCGGACATGACCGAGACACTTCTCCGATCAATAACCAATAGAGGAATCTAGAAATTCATATGGCTCCCACATATTTCTACGATTACTTTGCGATCGAATGAACCACTTACATACGATACCAATTTCCCTTTGTCTCACGATAGTTTACTTATCCGAGGTTTTGATCGTCGGTATCTCTGCATACCTAGTTCAACCTCGTTACCGATAAGTACTCTTTTCTCGTTCCCGTGATATGTGATCCCTTGTGAGACAGTCACATGCTTGCAAGCTAATTGGATGACATTCCACCGAGAGGGCCCAGAGTATATCTATCCGTCATATGGATGGACAAATCCCACTCTTGATCCATGTGCCTCAACCCATACTTTCCAAACACTCAATGCCACCTTTATAGCCACCCAGTTACAGTGTGGTGTTTGATGTCATCAAAGCATCCTTCCGGTGATGGTGATTAACATGATCTCATGGTCGAAGGAATTAGGTTACTATGTATCACAAAGCATATAGCAAATGAACTATATTAAATGACTTGATCTTTATGCTACGCTTAACTATAGGAGTATGTCCATCACATCATTCTCCTAATGATATGACCCTGTTGTTAATAACATCTCTATGTTCATGATCAGGAAATTATGATCATATATTAACCAACAAGCTAGTTTAACAAGAGGCTTTACTAGGGACTTTCTTTATGTTTACAAATCTCACAAGTATTAATGTTTTCGGTTAATACAATTATAGCATGGTATGTAAACATTTATCATAAGTATGAAGATATGATAATAACCACTTTATTATTGCCTCTTGGGCCTATCTCCAACAGTCTCCCACTTGCACTAGAGTCAATAATCTAGTTTCAAACCTTTGTGTATTAAACACCTATGGCTTTATGGTGTTGTATGTACACGATTGCTAGTGGTCAACTGATCTCCGGATCTTACACTTCCAGTTTCGTGTGTAATTGCATGTCTTTGCGTCTCTACGCATCACTCATTCTCTAATGAGATGGCTTTGTATAAATTTGGTCCTTTGGTGAGACCTTTAGTTATTTGGGGTTAAAACATGTTGATAATATTATCGTACAATATATCTTCATAGCATTATCCCTGCTGTGAACTACACCTAGTTTGATAACAAACTACGTGACACAAATGTCCTCTTTTGCTGCTATAATAGCAGTTATATACTTAGCCCTTTTGTTGTAGTATCTGACACAATGTCTTAACTTTGGAACTCATCCAAATCCATTATGTAACTTACTTTCCATTATATTGTGCCACCCTTAGTTTAGATTGAGATAAACTTAATTTGTACTTTGTGACAAAACTAGTATCAATGTAGTACTTTTAACCATCTATTTGTCACTTCTACAAATAATATACTCTTAGTTCTTCCAAAGGATCATAAGAATATCCTTACTATCGTCCAATCATCATGTTACGAATCATTCTGGTATATGCTCATAACATTTAGAGCATAGGACATATCTAGATTTCTACATATCACAGTATGATTGATATAAATACTCTCTGTGATTTCATACATCAAGTATCAATCTATACTTAAATCTTTGTTTCACTTACTAAGTGTCAACACATCAATATTGAACTCATTCAATCCTTTATGTACATTTCTTGTAGTTTCTATGAACATTTCTTGTAGTTTCTATATTGAACTCATTCAATATATCATCTATGTACTTTCGGCACAACCATATTAGTGTATCAATCTATCTATATAGATATAGATGCCAAATATTTGGGTTTTGCCTAAATCTTTCATCGGGATAAAATTCTTAATATGTGTTAATAAAAGATACATCATTTTCAATCAACAATATGTCTTCCACATAATGTATTAGAAACATTTCTTAGCGCTCCCACTTAATTTCTTGCAAATGCAAGCATCTTCATTGTCTCTGACGAATTTAAACTCTTTTAACAATTTCATCATGGTGAAGATTCCAACTCCGCGATGCTTACTTCAACCATTAAAGTTTGCATATGCTTTTAGCATCCTTTGAATTAACAAAACTCTTTGGACCGTGTTATACGCACGTCCTAGGTAACAATTCTATTAGAAGAACTTGTTTTGTTTATTCAACTACCACATAACAAAATTATATGTAGTGGTTGCTACATTAATCCGTCTAGACTAAATATCGCTATGAAAGATCAAATCTTGTCATATACAACCTTTGAACATTGTTGTGAACTCTTTCCCAACATGTTGACTATTTCATAGATGTGTAACATCCATGTATATTTCTTTATAGATCCAAACATGACTGTAAGGTCTTACACCTTTCTCGAGGGTCCTTCAAGTTCAAAGCTTGATTTCTCGTGTATGGAACTATCACAGATTTTATGGCTGCAAGCCATTTTACAGAGTCAGGGCCCATCATCACTTCTTTGCATGTAGTCGGATCATTATTATCAAATAATGATTTAACTCTCAAATCTTGGTATTTGATTGTTTACCCGACCTATTTGTTTCAATAGGAACTTTGATCTCCGTGACCACAACCTTTGAGGCATGTGAGCCATGAGCATTGTTGCTGCCTCCGGAACACTTTTCGGCGCTGCGCAACTTTGCACATATAGCTAAGGTTCTTTTAACCTTATCAAAGTTCTATTGTCCTCCCACTTAACTTTTCACGAAAAATTCCTTCTCTAAGAAACTTGACGTTCTAAGTGACAAACACTTTTGTCTCCGATGTTATGGAGGAATACTTAACAGTTATTCGAAATAACATACAAAGACAGGTTCATCCGACCTTGGTTGCAAACATCTTTCTTATGCATAACATACCAATGTTTAAGAAAGGACAACTTGGGTTTTATCCCAAACCATAACTTTATATGGTGTCATTTCAACGGATTATGATGAAGCTCTTTTCAGTGGAAAAACTGTAGTCTCTAAAGCTTTTAATCTTTAAAATATAATGATAGTTTTATGAATTACACCTTTGATCTTACCATGTCAAACAAGGTTTAGTTACATATCTCGAACGCTCCATACTCTTATGGTGTTTCGGGAAATGCAAATCCACGAAACGATTCCTTAAATCTTAGGTATTATGCTAAACTTGTAACTCAAATATCTTCCTTTATGATCTTATCATAAACTATTTATATTCTTGTTACAATGATTTTGCACTTCATCTTGAAAATCTTTGAACTTTTCAAATGTTTCATACTTCATCCTTATTAAGTAAATATTCATATATTCACTCAAATTTTCGGAGAAAGCATATGAAGTTGAAATCCATCGCTCTTGACTACACATAATGGACTTCATACAACAATATGTACAAGTTCCAATAAGCTAGCCATTCGTTCCCTTTTGGCCTATGAACGAAGTTTTAATTATCTCTAGGAAAGTTTCACAAGCATCATTTGATCAAAAATCAAAAAGACTCCAAAATTCCATCCACATGGAGTTTCTTCATGTTTTCTTTCCAATATAATTTAAACGGCGATGTCACTTCCTAATCAATTTGTCTTTCGACATTTTTAGCACTAGTTTTATGGATGTGATTTCTCCAACGAGATTTGTGAATCATCCATCTTTTATGGATTACAACAATTATTTGAACAACCCTTTTGTTCTCATAATACCTGATAAAACAAATCTTGAAGGCAAGCTTTGATGTTTAACAAGCAGCACAATAACCCTTTATTTGTTCTCGATGAACATCATCACATATTATTTTGCTAGTTACTTAGGCCACTGTAGTTCATGAATTGTGTTGTTTCGTATGACGATTCACACCAACAAATTCAGTATCAAATACTTAAGAACCACATTGTTTAATAAGCAAAGAATATAGCCATAACATGTATATCATCTATATACTTAAGCTGAACAATTCTAATCTTTTCTTTTCTGCCATATATTTATGAGACTCTCTTTCAGTATTTCCTTTTCTGTTTGAAAGAATCTATCAACATCAATAGTGGAGTCATATACATGACACATAGTCCAAAGCATGTATAGTAAAATACCAATGTCTTTGGACTTGCACTTTGAAGTAGATCATCATCATCAAATGTTTGGTGTTCTTTCAAATTCCTTTCTTTAGTAATCTCTTGGTGTAGTAAACATTTTACCTACATCAAATATTCACCCTTATCATGGAATTATCCATGATCAAGCTACTTTTAGCTTATAACGGTGAATCGCGAGTATAATGTTGCTCTCCAAAACCTCTTGGAGGATTAGGACAACTAGTGTCTGCAAATTCTCATCAAATATGAGAACATGACTTTTGCCATATTATACTCTGTCATGTTGCAACCAAAACTTCGTTTCAGATATCAAAATATCTTCCACACATCATGGTTTCTGAAACAACTCTTTCAGATCCTAGATAACCTTGATATTAAGACAATCCTTTGAATATCAAGAATCATGGAGACAAACATGATACTCATACACTAACACTTGGAATTGTCACTCTTGATTTAATACCAATTATTAAACTTCATGGAGTAACCGGAACTTACTGAAAGTTTGCAATAGGACTTTTAAAATTTAGATTAACACTTCAAAACAATACGATACCAGTTCGTAAAGTAACTAACCAGAATTCTATAGTTCTATCATCTCAATTATAACTAAGCGCAAGGTGGTAAACGGATGCCAATGACTACAACAATTATGCAAATTCACTTTGATTTAATTTATGATAAATAGTGTTCAACTTTTAATCATATTGCCATTGAAATCCCACTCAAAACAATATCCCTCACATTGTTTTAGTGATCACACGAACCAAATCCACCACATCAAAACCGATCATCACGAGAGTTGATGTAGCTTCAATGGCAAACAATCAACATGTTCATCATATCTAATATATGACTCATGCTTTACCTTTCGATGATCCGTGTTCCGAGACCATGTCTGTACATGCTAGGCTCGTCAAGATCAAACCTTAGCTTCCGCATGAGCAAATCTGGCTTGCTCACGTTGAATACACTCGCAGAATCTAACACACCCGATCATCACGTGGTGCTTCGAAACAACGAGCTTTAGCAACGGTGCTTACTAAGGGTGAACACTTTAAAACTTGAAATTGTGTGCTTGAGGGATCATCTTATAATGCTACCGTTGTGAACTAAGCAATACAAGATGCATAAAAGGATTAACATCACATGCAATTCATAATATGTGATATGATATGGCCTTTCTTCTTGTGCTTCTGATCTCCATCTTCAAGCAAGCACATGATCTCCATCATCACCGGTGTGGCGTCAAGGTCAATGGCGTCGCTTCATGGTTGTCGTCCACTAGCATCAACTATTACAACTTCTTTGAATAGACATGGAGGTCTTAACGAAATTTAAAAGACAACCATATGGCTCCTGCCGGTTGCGAACTTACAATAAGGGACATTGCATACATCATATATAATCATAATCATGGCCATATCACATCACAGCACACCCCTACAAAACAAAGATAGACGCCTCTAATTTTCTTTGCATGTTTTACGTGGTTTGGGGCTTTCAATAACCGTCGTTCTAACTTACAAACAGGAACCACAACATTTATACTAGTATTGTCAATCACCCGTTGTAAATTGAATCTTAACTATGTTGGGAGAAACAGGCACCCGCAAAGCCACTAATGCAATACAAGTTGCATGTCAAGCGTGGAGCAAGTCTCATGAACGATGTCATGTAAGGTTAGCCCGGGACGCTTCATCCCACCATCCCGCAAGATGCAAAGTACACAAGAATCAATCGACAACAAAAGCATCAACGCCCATAATGACCATTTTGTTCTACTCGTGCAACAGATCTACATATAGACACGGCTCTGATACCATTGTTGGGGTTCGTAGCATGGAAAACAAAAAAAAATTATCGCATGAACACACACAAGCCAAGATCTATCTATTAGATTGTAGCAACGAGTCGATAGAGTACTAACCCTCGAAGATCCAAAGCGGTTAACGAGAGCATATTCTCGTGGATGATGTAGTCGTACACTTGCCGATCTCAAGATCGCGTAGACGATCCTTCCGGCGCTGCGTTCCGGCAGCGCTTCCGCAGTCGGTCACACGTTCGGTACTCGATGAAGACCTTCCTCTCCCTTGTTCCAGCAGGCAACGGAGGTTGTAGCACTCTCCTTGTGATTCCGGCAGCACGACGGCGTGGTGTCGGAAGTAGACGGGAGATCTCGTAGGGCTTCGCCTTAAGCCGGAGCGAGTATGGTGGAGCAAGAGATGTGCCTTGGCGATCTAGGGTTTAGAAGCACCAAGGGGTGGGGTGTAGCTGGTGGCTAGGGTTTGGGGAAACCCTAGTCGGTGACTTGGGAGGAGGCCCTAGGCGGCGGCAGCAGCAGGTGGTGGCTCCAGGAGCTTGGGTTTGAGGTGTAGGGAGAGGGGGCGCCCTACCCCTCCTTATATAGGAGGGGAGAGGCTGTTTGGGGAGGAGGGAGGCCTCCTCCAACTCCTCCTCATGGCCGGAGGGTGGGAGGGAGTGGGACTTCCTCCCCAAGTAGGTGTACTACTCCCCCTCCACCAAGCAAACTTCAGATTTGACTTTTCAAATTGGCGTTTGACTTTTAAACTTGGATTTGATTTCTCTCTCCATATTGCCCAGCCAAGTGACCTAGTACATGATGCAACCATTCCACATTGTCATGACACATCCATGTACCCTTCCTCTCCGGAGTGCCGGACCTTCCAGACCCTTCTAGAACATTCCTCGTGAAAACACCGAAATCTTTTCCGAACTCCGAAACAGGACTTTCCTTATATGAATCTTATTCTCCGGACCATTCCGGATCTCCTCGTGATATCCCGGATCCCATCCGAGACTCCGAACAACATTCGGTCTCTTACTCATCATTCCATAACTACTCAACAACATCGAATCCTTAAGTGTGTCTCCCTACGGTTCGTGAATTATGCAGACATGACCGAGACACTTCTCCGATCAATAACCAATAGAGGAATCTGGAAATTCATATGGCTCCCACATATTTATACGATTACTTTGCGATCGAATGAACCACTTACATACGATTCCAATTTCCCTTTTGTCTCACGATAGTTTACTTATCCGAGGTTTTGATCGTCGGTATCTCTGCATACCTAGTTCAACCTCGATACCGATAAGTACTCTTTTCTCGTTCCCGTGATATGTGATCCCTTGTGAGCCAGTCACATGCTTGCAAGCTAATTGGATGACATTCCACCGAGAGGGCCCAGAGTATATCTATCCATCATATGGATGGACAAATCCCACTCTTGATCCATGTGCCTCAACCCATACTTTCCAAACACTCAATGCCACCTTTATAGCCACCCAGTTACGGTGTGGTGTTTGATGTCATCAAAGCATCCTTCCGGTGATGGTGATTAACATGATCTCATGGTCGAAGGAATTAGGTTACTATGTATCAGAAAGCATATAGCAAATGAACTATATTAAATGACTTGATCTTTATGCTATGCTTAACTATAGGAGTATGTCCATCATATCATTCTCCTAATGATATGACCCTGTTGTTAATAACATCTCTATGTTCATGATCAGGAAACCATGATCATATATTAACCAACAAGCTAGTTTAACAAGAGGCTTTACTAGGGACTTTTTTTATGTTTACAAATCACACAAGTATTAATGTTTCCGGTTAATACAATTATAGCATGGTATGTAAACATTTATCATAAGTATGAAGATATGATAATAACCACTTTATTATTGCCTCTTGGGCATATCTCCAACAGGCGGACCCTTCTATTATCCTCGGGTAGTCGCCTGGTGTTATGTAATGATGTGCTGAATAACCTTGCTACCTACTATATGTGCTCGTATTTTCTTCCACAAGGTGTCCTTGAGAGCATCGACAAAAGGTGCCACACTTTCCTCTGGAGCGGGAAAGATTCTTGTTCGGGTGCTTGTTGTTTAATCGCTTGGGATAAGGTTTGTTGGCTAAGCAGGAGGGCGGCTTCAGTATTAAGGATCTCCACCGGCAGAACGTGTGCCTTCTCCTAAACTTTATTTACAAACTCCAACAGACCGAGTCCCTTCCCTGGATCGATTGGTTCTGGCAGAACTTCGGTCGGGACCTGGGTGACATGTCTTCTACACCCTCCTTCCTTGACAACATTGTGCCACATCCCATTTGGCATGCCGGTATTGTGACGATTTTATGGTCACTTTGGAAGGAGCAGAATGATTTGGTTTTCAACGCCAAGACCTCCTCGGCGAGTACTTTTTGGAATTTGCCCACAGATCGAATACATCAGACTATGACCATGAGTTGAGCCTTGCTTTTTATCTTGTATTGCTCAACTAACGGTCACGGTGAGATTACAAGGCCAGGATACACGCATATATATATATGCCAAGACTAGACAACTGACTCGGTAGCTAAACCTAGTCTAATACATATACGTATAGTACCTAGACACATACACCTACTCGGACTGCAATTCAATACGTGTAGGACACGTGATTATCTAACAGTACCGTCCTCTGCAGGGCCTCTGATGACCTCACGGTGGCCCTGGTGTTCAGGCCCGTCGATGAGGGTGATCGACATGAGCAACCGAACAGGGCCCCCGGGTAATTAGGGCCCCCAAATCTCGATTTGTCAGTAGGCTTTAAGCCTGATTAGTAAGAAGAGAGTCACGTATCTCTAGGATTTGGTTTAATAAACAGAGAAAAATACTACTCAAGGACAATGTTGGGAAGAAAAATATAACCACATGGCTGCACCGGGCACAAATCACGCAACAACAAGTCAACATCACGGCCGCATCAGATGCAAATCACGCAACTCCAAGACAGCGAGAACTGATCCGATCGAGCGATGCAGCATCAGCCATCCGGCCTCGGGCCTTCATCTACACGAACCCATATCGTGTCAGAAAAACAAAGTTGGGATTGAACACGCAGACGATTGACGCCCCGAGCCTACCAGTGCCAGGCGATTCAACGAATCAAATCTCAGATGAGGTTAATACTTGCTCCATCTCTCGAGTGATTAATCAACTCAAGTCGGTCGATTCCAGTTTCCAATCTTGATCAATTTATCGGTTCCGTGACAAAGAAAATTGTGTTTTACCTTGTCATTCTTCAAGTTATTAACTCGAATATAGGTGAATAAAAAGTTTTCATCTACTTTTGTTTAGTGAAATCCTAACACACGTCTCACGATTTCATCATCATCGTCAAAACCTAAATAACTCTTATAACTTCATCTTATTCGGCTTCCTTGGCAAGCCTATAAATTGCTATCATCATTTAATTCAGTTTTTTGTTTGTAAAATAGGAAAAATCATGAACTTCAGTGTTACATTTACTCTTTTAGCATATGCGTAAGTGATAATATAAATTCACTCTATTAGTTATATCATAATTGTACAAAAAATTAGGCCCCAATTTAGAATTCGCACCGGGCCCCAAATTTCTGGAGACGGCCCTGCTGGTGTTTCAATGTGCACGACCGGGGGCACCTTGACGCACTTCACTCTTACGCCATGTCCTGTATCCCTTGCTGTTTTGTTTTTGTATTTTTGCTCATGTGCACTCTCTAGCTTCCCCTGCCCCTTCATCTTACCCTTGTATGTTTTGGATTGACTGCCAAGTCTTGCCGAGTAATACAACAACCTCCGCAGGCCGCATATCTTACAGTGGGCCTTCCTTCGGGCTGGACTAGGTAATGCTAATGTTGTGTATCCGTGAGGTATAACCATGTCAGTGGGGATCCCCTCCCCCCCCCCCCCCCCCCTCCCGTGATTCTCGAAAAAGATCTGCATGGACGAGCACAATTTCTGTATCACTCTGAATTTCATATAGAATATCATTGGGACATAATCCTAATTGACAAGTTGCTATGGCACTTACATTACATTACATGGAGTGAAACTTAAAACGACGAATTTAATCTCCGAGTTATGGAAATCGATTTCCTAGTTATTTGACGAATATGTCGATGACTCTGAGCGAAGCCTCTTGTTGTTGTCGTTGTAGACATAGGAGGTTGCTGGCCAGAATACAAATCACACCATGACTCAACAGTAGTGATCTCAGCGAAGCCTCTTATTGTTGTCGTTGTAGACATAGGAGCTCGCTCGCCAGAGGAAGAGTGTAAGGCCGGCAGCGTTAAGGCCGGCAAGCAAGGAGTAGAAGTAGTCAAGGTGAGCACGATTAAGGTTGTCGGCGATCCAGCTATCCCCACCGGCGCTGGTGGTGGTGAGACTCTCAACGAGGGAGATGAGGAAGACGCTGATGAAGTTGCCAAAGCCCAAGACGCCGTAGTAGAGCGCGAGGCCCAAGCTGCGCAGCTCGTGTGGCATCTGGTCGTAGAAGAACTCCTGCATCCCGATCTCGGCGAAGACGCTTGCCGTGGCCATCATCACGTGCTGCGGCAGCAGCCACATCCAGGTCATTGGCACCGTGGCACCGGCATCGTCCACTAAGCCATGGTCGCGGGCCACCTTCAAGCGCCGAGACTCCACTAGTGCCGCTGTCGACACCGCCGCAAGCGACAAAACTATGCCTGTTCCCAGGCGTTGCAGCAGCGTGAGCCCCGAGGGGTTGGCCGTCATGGAGCGAAGCAACGGCACCAGTACCCTGTCGTAGAAAGGGACGAACACAAGGATTGTTGCCGGGCCAAAGAGCAGCAGCGCGGCAGACGGCAGCTCTAGGGACGACGAGCCAAAGATGCGACGGTCTAGGGTGCGACCCTGCTTGTTGAAGAGCGTCATGATTTGGGCAAACACGATACCGTAGGATAGGCAGCCGGCCCAGATAGAGAGCAAGTGCAGCATGCCGCGCGTCTCCTCTGCATGCTTGGCTTTGGCTATGGCTATGGCCGCTTCTTCCTCCTCTACATGCTTGACATTATTGACAGCAGCAGGAAGGGTCCGAGCAAGAAGGAGCGTGACGGGGTTGTTGGCGGCGCCAGAGGTGGGCGTGTATAGGCGGTATGTAGATGTTCCGATGAGGAAGACCATGAAGGCGCAGAGCACGATGGCGCATAGCATGCCGTATCCAGTGGCCCAACCAAAGTACTCCTGGACATAACCAACGCCACCCAGAGCGGTGGTGGTACCAACGGCTAAGGCAAAGTACCACCAATTGAAGAAGGAGCTGCGGGCGGCGTCGTCCCGAGGGTCGTTGGGGTCGAACTGATCGGCAGCCAATGCCAGGGCACATGGATAGTCCGCGCCTTGCGCCACGGCTATCAGGTACAGAGAGGTGTAGAACAAGGCCACTTGCAATGAGCAAGGAGTAGTGGATCCTGCTGCTTCTTCTTCTACCTCCGCCGCCGCCGGGAGCATGGATGCTACAGTCATCATGCCATACCCCTGCACATATCGTGTTTGTTAGTTCAACATTCATGTTTGTACACTACATACTCCATCCGTGTTGAAATAATAACTTTTATCTAGATTTGAATTTATCTATATACTAAAATGCGTCTAGAAACATTTGTTATTTCTAGACGACGGAGAGATTATAATAAATAAATAGTTGCAAATAAAAAGCAGACAGAGCGTGAGTATTAGTATTACCAAGACGTAGAGCGTAAAGGCGAGTATGATGGATCGGTAACGCCCCAGCCAGGAGTCAGCTATGAAGGCACCTAGCAGCGGCATGAGGCTGGCCGTCCCCACCCAGGCGTTCACCGCGCTTGCTGCGGCGGCGTTAGAACGGCCTAGAGGCCCTGTCAGGTACATGATCAGGTTCGCCTGCACGCCGTAGAAGGAGAAACCGCTAGACACCTCTAGCACTGCATTCCATTCTCATGCCGTCAAATATATATATACTTACCTAGAATTAATGCAATGTATAGAATTATTAATTTGAACATACATACATACCCACGACGAAGAGGGCAGAGCGCCAGCCGCCGGAGGTGCTGCGGTACACCGGCCGGCCGCGGTAGTCGGAGACGCCAGCCAGTGGCGGCTCATCCGTACCAGCCAGCAGAAACGGCATCTCGGTGTCCTCCATTGCTAGCTAGCTATCTTCTTCCAACCTCTCCCTGCCCGGCCTGTTGGCTACCTGCTCACTTGCAGAGATCTCTGATGTAGCTCTCTAGAAAAAACAAAAGCACGCCCATGCTAGCCAGCTAGCTAGCTCACCACCTACTGCCCAGATCTGGCCGCAGCGTTATGTACATGGACAAGTTGTCGCTCAGCACCTACCCATGTGAGACGTTTCACTGTAATACAGTAATAGCTAAACAGAACCAGCACGTGTCCCTACGATGCACATGCAGGGATACAGGTCAGAGGGTGCTCAGAAAATCATCTCTCTTACATCATCATCATTCATGGCGGCGCATTGCCTCGCCGTTCTATTTGATCTAAAGTGTTAGGTAATGACAAAACAATGTTTATTATATAATAGTTATTCTACGGCCCAGTCTTAATCTTTAGAACCGTATAATATTTTATGTTTTCGTGTTTTTACAATATAACTATAATGACTCATAAAATCGATTTATTATCATTTTTTTGGTTGTATTGAATATATAAATATAATTATTGCTATATAAAATATTCTTTTTATTCTAGCAATGTAAAAATATGTTGGGTGCAAAATAACTTTTCTACAGGTTGGATGTTGTATATAACTCCTATTATATACTCTAGGTGTACATATTTTCATATTCAATATACCTAATATACGAATGCATTATAACTACTTATTATTCTCAATAAACCTTGTTAATTATTTTAAGATAATTATATGTGGATAAATTTAACTTGTATATGTGGATAAATTTTGATTCAGAGGAGACTGGGATTAAGCTAGAATAATTGATTTAATGATTTTACACGGCAGATGGCCTCAACTTCCGTGCATTATCTTTTTTTTTTGGAAATAGGTGCATTTATTAACATAAAATGTTTAATGTTTACACCCGGCCTCTGCATAACTAAGATGCACACAGCCACAGGAACGACAAAATTAGGAAATAAAAAGTAGACAAGCATTATAAAAAAAACACTATCGAAATAATTATCTTCAATCTAAGGTAGATCAATCCTCAAATCACGCGGTCATCCATGTCAGGAGAAAATATCCCTCGCTGTGTCCTTCAATCGCGTACATCCCTCCATAAATAAGTCGCGAAACTCCATACATTGGAGAATAGTCCATGATCGGATGATAGATGTGGCTCGATAAATAACCTGCAGAGGAGAAGACACAATATTATTAAAAATCTTGTCATTTCTACATAGCCATAGCGACCATATAATGGCAAGCGCTCCCACCCTAAACAAAGTTTTGTACTTATCAATAATCCATGCAACCAATTACCAAAAAACATTGGTTACCGAACGTGGAGGATATAAACCAGATGCTATTTGGATGAATGACCATATAGAGCGAGCAAATTTGCAATGGAAGAATAAATGACAAATTGTCTCATCGTGATGACAAAAAACGCATTGTGTACTTCCATGCCAATTTCTCTTTGCAAGATTATCTTTTGTTAGAATTACTCCTTTACATAGATACCATGCAAATATCTTAGTCTTAAGGGGTATTTTCATTCCAAATTTTACTATTATCATCGACCGGGATATCAGGTTGAACCAAAGCTCTATATAGTGAGCCAACAGAAAATTTCCTACTTTCTCGTAATTTCCATTTGAAAACGTCAATACCGTCCGACAATTATATCATGGATAATCGTAATAGTAGATTGTTCCAAGATACCAGTCGAGGACCAAAGAGACTTCTTCTGAAAGACACATTAGGAGGGTTGTCTTCCATCACTGTGGGAATTGTATCACCTTTATGTCTAACAATCGAATAAAGAGCTGGATATTGTTCGCGAAGAGTAGTTTGGCCAAGCCACATATCTTCCCAAAACCTAATCTATGATTCATCCTTAATCTCGAAAGCACCAAAACGATAGAAATGTTTTTTGGTGGCCATAAGACCCGGCCAAAAATATGAATCACCGGGTTTCCAAACCACATGAGACACTGCTTTGGACCCCACATATTTCCTCCATAACATGACTTGCCAAACACCATCTTCTATAAGTAGTTTAAAAGCCATTTGCCCAGAAGCGCGGTATTTTTGACTTGCAAATCATATATGCCCAGTCCACCATACTCCTTCGGGCGGCAAACCACATTCCATCTGGCCAATCGATACTTCTTTTTCTCACTATCCCCTTGCCAAAAAAATCTTGAACGGAAATAATCCACATTGTTTAAAACACCTTTTGGTAATTGGAAAAACGAGATCATATATAGTACCATATTAGTAAGTACTGAATTTATGAGTACTAGTCTTCCACCAAAGGATAACAATTTGCCTTTCCAACTATTAAGACATTTTGTAGTCTTTCCTCAACGAGTTTCTATTCAGCAATTGTGAGACGCCGATAATGAATCGGTATTCCCAAATAGCTGATTGGAAATTGCCCCTGACCACAGCCGAAAAGTTCAGCATATAGGTGGGCCTCGTTTTGGGCTCGCGAAAACAATAGAAATTACTTTTATGGGAGTTAATTTTATGTCTAGATAGCTGCTCTAATTACAAATTACCTTATGTAAAATTAATTTAGGCAGTAATTACATAAACGACTGAATGAGAGCGCGCCACTCCGCAGAAAAACCTTTCATGCGAAGTGTTTGCTGGAGGAAAGACCAATCAACTTTGTCGTATGCCTTCTAAAAGTCAATCTTGAATAAAATTCCAAAGTTTAGGTGGGCCTTGTTTTGTTAACCTTAGACAGTAGAATTATATTGCCAAAGTTTAGTCTAAAGAGATCCAACTGACTGACTTGTAAAAACCCAAACAAATTCATCAGGTCCTCCTTGATAACGTCCCAGAAATTTTGGTAAAATTACGCTGGGAAACCATCAGGCCCTGACGCTTTGTTATGTTCCATTTGAAAAACATCTTTCTTAACCTCTTTCTCGGTATATGAGGCAGTTAGAAAGTTGTTTTCTTTAGCAAAAACATGGGGGATATCGACCGTTTGGGACTCATCCAGAGAGAATGAATTTTCCGCTGGAGCTCCAAACAAGGATTTATAATAAGCTGTAATATATGACTTAAGTTGCTCATGTCCCTCAATCATACCTTCTTCCTGGATCAGAGAGTGAATAAGTTTCTTCTCATGCTTGCCATTGGCGACAGCATGGAAGTACCATGTATTCACATTTCCTTCATGAATGAATTTTGCTTTAGAACGTTGGTACCATTTGAGTTCCTCTTCGAATAGAAGTCGGGATATCTCTGTATTCGATTGGTTTTTAAGCTCATTTTTTTGTGCAGTTAACGGCCTAACCTCCGTGGAAGCCTCTAAGTCATCTATTATAGATGTTAGTCATATTTTTTCGTTTTTTAGGATCCCAGCTGTGTGCCTGGCCCAGCCATGAAGGAACTTGCGTAAAGCACATATTTTGTTAGTCCATCGTAGGATAGACGTTGGCCACCAACCGGTTTCTCCCAAATAGCCTTAACCATCTCGTAAAAACCATCATGGACCATCCATCCATGATGGTGATCCAAATAATTAGTAAAAATGGGCCCACATGACAGTGTCAAGGTTGTGGCAGATAGCTTAAGAATGTTTGCACGCGACCACGCTTAAGCTTATAGAAAACTTACCCTTGCACCTATATGATGAAGTGCCATAATCGCATGGGATTCATCGAGCTGACTTGTTTTGGTAGAGGCATATAACAAACTTTTGAAAATACTGACTTTTTTTTGCTACCAACATTTGATTCATTTATTACTTAGGTTTTTTAGGTATTTGCCAATAGTGAAAATACTGTACATCTTAATTGCTAATAGTAAATTTATTATAGACGTATGTTTTAATAACCTGTTACAGTTGATAATTTATTAATTATTAATATGGTTAGTAGTAAGTCTCTACTCCAGTATTCACTAAACAAAATTTGCATTGTGTTATTGGAAAAATATTCGTTTTCCTGAATTCTACAATCATATAGCATAATCTTCTTGCATTCGACCAAGAGGAAGAAAATTACGGTGGTACATATATATTTTTACCATTTTGAACCTTTAATAGTAGTTGTGTTTCTGTCCTAAGGTGTTGCATATCCTAAAAGAAAAAACAAATTAATAAGTTGTTGTGCTATTGACGTACCTTGCATCGGTTACTGGATGCAGATCTGTTTGCCAATTAATTTGAGTAAATGCTGCATATGTTATCTATTTAATTAGACAAGATCAAGTTCATGATATGCATTAATTGATTCTTAATTGGGATCTGCATTAATTGATCCACCGGCCTAGATCGGGCAAGTCAGATCTGATTATGATTACGAATCCAAAGTGGTGTTATAGTTGTTGCATTGGTTCAACGCACATTAATTAGCTATTGTGCCCTTGCATGAGGGATGGATGATTACATAAACGTTACTCCCTCCATATCTGTTTATAGGGCTTGTATGTTGTTCTAGAATTCATATTTGACCAACATAATACACGATATAAATTTAGTTGGTCAAATTATGTTGGTCAAATTAATGATCTAAAACTAGTGCAAGCTCTATAAATTTAGTAAGTATGCCTCGACGACTACGGGAAATACCCTATGGAACCCGAGTCCTAGTGGATGCATTTATTTCCAAAATTGAAAAAATGCTATTTAAAGTTTCAAAATTATATTGAAATAAATTTTTGCATGTTCCATTTTTTTATACTTAGTCATGCAAATTATCAAGAAAATATATAATTATATGTGACCTAAACAAAAATGACAAAATGTCCAAGTCACACTATAATGATTGGATTTCTACTATTCAAAGAAATACAAGTTCCCAATTTCTATGTTTTTGTGTAAGCCACATACCGTCGTATTCTGCCTTAAAATTCCATTAAGGGGAGGCGGTGACGCTATGGGCAGGAGTTCAGGGTGGGCGACACATGCCGCTGAACTTGTGCCCCATGAATGCACACATATAGTAGATATGTAAATAACCGTTATGTATGAAAACAAAGCACACTCAGGCTAGCGTATACACGGCGTCGAAAACGACCAATTGTGGTCTAAAGGACCGATGCGGAAAACCTCTTCAAGGATGAACACACTTTGGAGTTGTTTGATTCTGTGTGACCAGCTGATACGAACAAGCGGATCCCAACCAGGAGCTTGCACCTGCCCAAAGTTGACATCTGCCATGGGACAACAAAAACCAAATCTTCCTTCAAACCCTGGTGGAGAAAATATGTATAAATACATGCTTATCAATATTCATGTTAATTTCATATCTAGGTCTAACTTATCAGCACATGGATAGTTTCTTTTTCTAGGGAGGAGTCGTAAATATTTCCAGTCATGTAATCATGGAATTACATCCCTAGTCATTGATCCCAAAGCCGTTTTCATGCATAAAAGAAATTTATTAAGATATAAAGTCCAACCACCGCTATAATCTTCAAGGTTCTCATAATCTATCCCCCGGTTAGATTGCACATCAACTTGTTTCCGGTTCTCTATATGGTTCACTACGGTCAGAAGCAACTGAGAATATTCGTTGCAGCAACAAAAAAAAGTTTAGAACTCCACATCCTAACCAGACAAGTATTTAGCTCAACAAACAATCCGTTGGTTTTTCTCATTATAGTCAGTGGAGGGAAACCATGTACTATAAGGATAAATCAGTTCTCCGCTGAGGAGGAGAGGATTATTGACCACTCCAGCTCTCGGAATCCAGAAAATTCGACGGCTTCCGCAGATGAGGCAGAGGAGACGACCTCTAGATCAAATACATATATAACTGATTACAACAGCATCATGTTTATGTCACAGCAGTAGTATTTGACTTGATTCTCTTAACTCCACAAGAAGGGGAATGATATATTCTTCAGAGATTAACACAAGGGTTTTGGCGCTGCGTAAAATACACCTCTGCAGCTTTTCAGCTGGTTTCTTTCATGCTCCCCCTTTTATTCTGTTATTACAAGAAAACGTTACAGTATTATACCAAAAAAATAGGTGGAAACAGGTTCCGGAAATTAAGAGTACTTGCTGGAAGTGGTTTCTCATTATTACTGTAATTATGTGATCAATCATCTTGATATATGTAACTACTAGTTAAGCCCTTGGGATGATGCGAGCACGGAGAGGGTGCTTCATGTTGATGGCCATAGCTAGCTCCTCCGTCATGTCGACAGCAGTGTCTTTTGGTGCTGGCGGCAGCCACTGGAACTCCCTGACGAGGCTTCCCACGAAGTACTCGGCATGCAGCGTGGCGAGCGCGTAGCCCGGGCACATCCTTCGGCCAGCACCAAAAGGAACCATCTTGATCTCCTTGGTCCCCGTGATGTCCACCGGGTCAAGATGATGATGGTTTTGCTGCTGCAAGAGGAAGCGCTCAGGACGGAACTCCCTGGCCGCCGGCCACACGGTCTCATCAAGCCCAAAGTCGGCCACCAGGAAGTTGATGTCGGCGCCCTTGGGCACCATGTATCCACCCAGCTCCGCGTCGCTCTGCACGCCGTGCGGGAAGACCAGGTGGCCTGTGGGGCGCAGCCGCAGCCCCTCCAGCACGACGGCTTTGAGGTACGGCATCCCACCCCCGCGCAGGACGTCGTCGGTGAGCTCAGGCTTGTCCCTGACCTCCTGGTACAGCTTGTCTTGGACGTCGGGGTGGTTTACGATGTCCGCCATGATCCATTCCAGCAAGGCCACCGAAGTGTCCAAGGAGGCAATCATGAACTCGGAGCAGAGGCTTACCATCTCGTCGTCCGTTAGAGGGCGGTCGCCTTCTTCTGCGACGCGGAGCTCCAGGAGAGAGTCGGCGTAGCATCTGCATCGGGGGCCGCCGTCGTCTTGGTCGCGGGGCGCGTGGTGGTGGTGGATGAGCGGTAGCGTCAGGTCCTTCTGCCTCTCCCGTAGCGCCATGTCCCGTGCCCACTGCTTCCGCTGCAGCCTCTTGGTGATGGGCTGGAAGATGGATAAGACGGGGAACCTGCTGATGGCTTCGGAAATCTTGAGCTGCATCTGCTGCATCTCGTCCAGCGCCTCCTGGCCAATCCTGACGCCGAAGGTCATGTACATGAGCAGGTCGAACAAACAGCGAGCCAGCAATGGCCTCACCGTCACAATGCCGCCGCCGCCCTGCTGCTGCTGCTGCTGGGACTGGGATGCTGCATCGCGGCGCAGCGAGGCGACGAAGGCGTCGCACACTCGCTTCCTGGCCGGCGCGAAGAGCCTGACGCGTGATGGGTGAAGTGCCTGCGAGTGCAGGTTGCGGCGGACGAGACGAAAGTAGTCCCCAAGGGGAGAGGCGGACATAGAACCTCCTAGAAACAGGGTAAAAATCTCGCTGGGCTGTGGGCGGGTGTCGAAGTTGCCGCCGCCCTTAACCAGGGCGCTATGCGCGAGTTTGCGGTCGGCGACGAAAACGAAAGTTCGCCCGCCCAGATAGACGGAGACGATGGGGCCATAACGGGCATGCAAGCTCCGAAGTATTGGTCCAAGTTGATATATCGGCCCCTTGAGCATCAAGCACTTGGCTATGAACAGGAGGGCCGGCGGACCAGGTGGGAGATTCTTGCGCCCACCACGGTTCTTCACCATAAAGATGAGGAGAGGAACGACAATGGAGATACACAACAAGAGGATCGACGACGTCGTCGTCAGCCCCTCCATTATTGTGTGTGTGTGTGTCTCTCTCTCTACTTTAATTTGGTGGTATTACACAGCTAGTACTAGTACTATACGATGATCGATGATCAACTCCATCTTGTGGCCACTATATATACACTAGCTAGCTATAGCTACTATGGCGATCGATCGATCGAGTGCCACTTTACAAAAAACAACCTCGATCGCGTTTCTTATCATCACCTGCTTGTAGTAGTCCACCATCTAGCTAGTTCTGTATTTCCTCTCCCTCTCGCGCAGACGTGTGGCGCCCACGTACTGGCCTTATTACCATCACTTGCTACTTTCCGTAAAAATTACACGCTACCTACTCCCTTCAACCCATATTACTTGACTTGGATTTGTCAAAATTTGGATGAACCTATATACATGGGTCGGAGGGAGTACTAGTAAGTCGTGGCAAACATGCTTCTTTTCGGACGCAACCCATAACCTTTTTGACCAAATTTTTAGAAAACTTTCAGAAAAGACTATCAACAACTATTATATTATATAGATACCATGTAAAAATATATTTCATAATGTATTAAAGGGTATGGAATACGTATTATAAATATTCTCTAAAAACTTGGTCAAACTCTAGCCCGGATCTCGATGTCCAGTTCCTCTCAAGTTATACATCTGTAACTCAATCACTTCCCCCCTCCTTTTTGGGAGGACATTCTCCTCGCATGCATGGAAAAAGAGAATCCCTTCAACTAACTTAGTACCCCCTCACCAACTAATTTACGTTTTTGGGCACCATACTTTATTTCTTTATGTATTTAGTTATACTCTATTTTTCGTGTGCATACGCTCTGTTTTCTTTGTTTTTACTCATGTTGCACTTGTGCTTAATTTGAACTTGGTTTTATGGACTATAGTGTGTACTTCTAGTTAATTGGGATTTGCATTAATTAATCCCAAGTCAGGGATCTGCATTAATTGATCCCTTAATTGAGATATGTATTAATTGATCCCTTAATTAGGATCTGCACTAATTGAGCTGCAAAGGTCAGGTGTTGTCCCATTTTCAAAAGAAATAAACATGATCTGACCCTGATATCTTAATTGATCCCTAAGATCGGGATCTGCAGAGGTCAGGTGTAGTATTACGTATGTAATTAGTTTATTCAGATCTGCATTAATTGATCCCTAAGATCGGGATCTGTATTAGTTGACCCCTTAGTTGGAATCTGCATTAATTGCTCTGCAGAGGCCATTTGTTGTTCCCTTTTAAAAAAAAGGAAACATGATCTGATCCTGATATCTGGTTACGAGTTTCAAGTGAAAAAACAATAAAATCCAACGAGCATCAGCATGCATAGTGGTTTAAAGCACAGTATCTCACTACTAGCGGCTGCAAGTGTAACCCGGCCGGTGCATATTGCTTACTTAAGTCCCATAGAAGTTTATTTACATTTTTCTGCACCATACTTTATTTATTTATACTTCGGTTTTTCGAGTATGTATACTCTGTTTTCTGTGTTTCTACTCCTGTTATACTTGTGCTTAATTTGAACTTGGTCTTATGGACTATAATGTGTACTTATATCTTGTTTGTACTTGCAAGAGTAAAAAGGAAAAAGAACTTGGAGACCATTAGAAAGGTAGCCTTCTCCTATCGCTACCCAAAGAAAGTGGGATAAAAATCCACAAATGCATGTCAATTATCGGAAAAATCGTGGAGATAAAGACCCACTAGCTCAACACAAGGTGAGTGCTACTTTACAAAAAACAACCTCACGTTTCTTATCATCACTTGTAGTCCACCGTCTAGTTCTGTATTTCCTCTCCCTCTCCCGCAGACGTGTGCCGCCTACGTACTGGCCTTATTACCACGACTTGCTAGTACCGTGTGCTCCTTTTAGGGAATAGTAGCATTCCGTAAAAATTGCATGCTACTAGTAAGTGGTGGCAAACCTGCTTGTTTTCGGGACGGGGATGCAACCCATCGATATTAACTCATATACCAGATGATGTTAGGCTGGTCACAGTGAGAGTATTATATTATTAGCATTATGCATATGATACTAGTGTATGATACTATCTTCATAGTGCTTAGTATCAACTAGTTATATCATAGTCTCATGGCATTTAATTATTTGTAGAATCTCAATGCAATTTGATGTACAAGATATATTTGACATTAAATTTTCTTGTTGTATGTGCTATGATACCGTATCATATTATGATACCACTAGCACCTCTCTCTTTACTAATTGTCTTGCCATATCATCATTTTGCCAAGGTGGCGTGCATGATACTCCTTACGATACTACCGCTAGGGTCAGCCTTATTGTATACTCCATCGAATACAACCCGTCCAATACAACCCATCAACATTAACTCAGATTCGACAGCTTAATTAGTTTACCGTGTTTGTCAATATATATGTTTATAAAATTTTATTTCGGTGGAAATAATGTTTTCTGGGTCATGAGGAGTTTTCATCATGAAAAAAGTCTAGCCCGGATCTCCATGTCCAATTCCACTCAAGTTAAATAACCGTAACTCAAACCCCTTCGTGTCCCGTTTGGGACGACATTCTCCTAGCATGCATGGAAGAAGAGAACCCCTTCACTAACTAATTATCCCCCTCTTCAGTAACTAATTTATGTTTTTATGCATCATACTTTTTTGTATGTATTTAGTTATACTTTTTTTCGAGTGCATACACTATGTTTTCTCTGTTTTTACTCTTTTTGCACTTGTGCTTAATATGAACTTGGTTTTATGGACTATCGTGTGTACTTCTAGTTAACTGGATTTTATATTAATTGATCCCAATATCAGAATCTGCATTAATTGAGATATGTATTAATTGAGCCCTTAAATGGGATCTGCATTAATTGATATGCAGAGGTCGGGTGTTGTTTCCTTTTCAATAGAAATAAACATGATCTGACACTGATATCTTATATTACATACTACCCCCGTCCCAAGGAATAAGGCGTCCTTATTTTATGTGTTTTTCTTTGACCAAGATTTACTATAAATATGTATAAAATATTCAAAAAAAATTAGCACCATTGGAAAGTGTGTTACAATATGAATCCAACGATACTAATTTACCACAATATAATTAAATTTTTGTTGCTCTATTTATTCGGTCAAACTTTGCTATGAGATGCGTCTGCGCCTCATTCCTTGAAATGGAGAGAGTGTGTATTTAGTTACTCACTCCATCCTAGAGCGTAAGTCACAATCTTATTTTCAGGTTGTCCCGCATATGGAGCAAATAAGGCACAATTTTGTATTAATTGGAGTTAATAGAACATGCAGCCCACACCTTCCTCTCCTCCACATGCATCAGTTTGGCACGTCCACCGTGCATGCAATAATTATGTGGCTGTTTTTATTGGCTGTACCAGATACAAAACACCACAGTCCGGCCTAATTAGTCACAATTTCAGCCACAATCACGTTAAGCCTTGGCCAAGATATTAGAGGATTGTGACTTACACTCTAGGATGAATGGAGTAATTCAGATCTGCATTAATTGATCCCTAAGATCGGGATCTGTATGAACTGATCACTTAATTGGGATCTACATTAATTGATCTGTAGAGGCCAGGTGTTGTTTTCTTTCCCAAAAAAAAGGAAACATGATGTGACCTCGATATATGGTTACAAGTTTCAAGTGAAAAACAATAAAATACAAAGGGCATCAGCATGCACAGATTTAATACTAATTATCAAATTTCACGGAGTAAACAGAGTTTGCTGAAAGTTTGCAATAGGACTTTAAAATTTAGATTGACACTCAACACAATACGATACCAGTTCGTAAAGTATATATCCAGAATTCTATAGTTCTATTATCTCAATTAAACTATGCATAAGGTGGTGAATGAATGCCAATGACTACAACAAATTATGCAAATTCACTTTAATTTAATTTATGATAAATTGAGTTCTACTAATCCAAATTAGAAATGAACTCCCACTCAAAAACGACATCCCTCGTGCCTTTTTGGTGATTGCATAAACCAAATCCACTACACCAAGTCCGATCATCACGTGAGTCGGTGTGGCTTCAAAGGCGAGCATCAAATGGGCATCATATCTTCCATATGGCTCATGCTTAACCTTTCGGTCCGTGTTCCGAGGCCATGTCTATACATGATAGGCTCGCCAAGTAAGAACCTTAGTATTTGTGTGTGTAACTGTCTTACACCCGAAATATGATCGTGGATCCAAGAACACCCGATCATCACGTGATGTCTTGGAGCGACGAAACATAATCGGTGCATACTTAAGGTAGAACACATATTTATCTTGATATCTAAATGAAGGATCATCTTATTATGATAATAAAACTCCAAACAAGCAATATAAGATGCAACAAACATCACATGTTAATAAGTGAAATGATATGGTTCTTGCACTTGATCTCTATCATGTGCATCATGGTATGATCGCCATCATACCTCTATGTGTAAGGCCAAGGTCTATGGAGCTTACATGTTATGTGTGTTGTAAGAGTTTGAACTTATACTTGTACTTACAACATCACCATATCATGACACTAGCCCAGCAACAATCTAAACTAGACGCCTCTAATTTATCATTGCAAATTTTACGTGGCTTAGGGATTTCGAAGATAGAACCATTCTTACCTACGAACATGAACCACAACGAGGATAACCAAATTGTTGACAACTCGTTGCAAATTAGATATTTACTATAGTAGGAGAGACAGACACCCGCTAGCCACTTATGCAAAAATAGTTGCATGTCAAGCATGGAACATGTCTCATGTGCGAGGACATTTAAAGTTTGGCCGGTACGCTTCATCCCACTATGCCACCAATATCCAAAGTACAACCAAGAATCAATAATATGATCATCATCGCCCACATACTCATATGTGTACTACCCGTGCCATCTACGCATAGATCCGGTTCTGATACCACTGTGGGGTTTGCAGCATAGAAAACAAAAAATTTCCTACGATGGGAACAACTATGTACCAAGATCTATCTACTAGATACAAACAACGGGCGGATGTATATCCGTAGAGAACATACCCTTGAAGACTGACAAAGCTTAACGAGTCCAAACTCGTGGTTTATGTAGATGATCTCTTGCCGATCTCAAGATCGAGAGGAAGTTCTAGAACCGCAAACCAGCGGCGCATCCGTGCTCGCACACACGTCCGAGGCACCGAGCAACCTCCGCCTCCTCGCTCCAGCGATGCAGCGGAAGAACAACCCTTTCTTGCCGAAAAGCCACCATGGGTCAATGAAGCCAATGTCATAGATTTGTCCTCTGCTGCATTCAAGAATCTTCATTTTGCATATTACAGTATGATTATGTACATGCAATAAACAAGGTGAGATAGCTGGAGACTAAATTAATTACAGAATTAGTACTTACAGACAATAGGCACTGATGATCGATTTGTCCAAGGCGTCTTGATTGAATAATTGAAATAGTTCATCAAATTCAATGGATATCATGTCATCCTTTTCTTTCCCATGATGTTTTTTTGTAACCCTCAGCACTATCCATTTAGCCCCGACCTTTGTGGCATGCATGTACCAGTTATGCAATCTTCGCATTTTTGTTGGATGATTATTTACCTCCTCAGGTTTGACGAGAGGTTTGCCGTAGTGGTATTTGTATGCTACTTCACTCACGGGGAAGTACTCTAACTGGGATAAGTACTGGGCAATACTCATACCTTGAGCAGCGGCAACTTCTCCGTATTGTGCAACTACCTCTGGATCATACTGCTCTTCGGCCCCATATTTGCTCGACCCCACATTGGTTTGGCAAATCACCTTGAGAGGGGCGCAAGACTGTTTTGCTTGTTCTCCGAGCTGGGCAACAGATTTCTCGCTTTCATCAGTACTACTCTTCGAGGCTTTTTGTGCCGCATGTGACTTGAGAATAGAATGCTCATAGTCTGATGACAGCTTTGGATCGGGTTGATGAAGAGTCTTTAGCATTTTCAACACTTTGGCTTTTTCTTCTTTGAAGCACATGGATAGTCTCTTTTTGATTCTTCTAGAGAAGAGCCATAAATAGGTGTAGTCATGTAACCATGCGATTTCACTCCTAGTGATCGATCTTAAGGTTGTTTATGTGCAAGAAAGGGAGTTATTAATATATAAATTCTAACCACCGTTGTAAGTTTCAAGGCCCCCATAATTTACCCCTCGTTAATAAATCATATTTACTACTTAGGACACGGTTTCTGTCAAGGTACTCCGGCCATACTTCGTCCTAGCAACATTGAACGGTGAAAATCTTATGCATTTTTCAACATAAGTGTGCACTCATACATCAATACATAGTTTCATAATAAAAGATAACATACTTGTATGCAACCAACAAAGAACCATGTTGGCTATTGACTAGCATGAATGAAAATTAGTCGGCGCATATAAAACATGAAAGGGGGTTCGCATCAGAAAATAAAAAACTCCTACCTAGATCAACACTACTACCAAGATCTATCTAGTAATGGGAAGGAGGTTTCGGGGACACACCATTGTAGACTGAAAGCGTTTATGTTCATGGAAATATTCACCACGTAGTCGTACTCGTAGCCGACCTCAAGGTCACATTGCTCCTCGCATGTCACCTCATGGTCCTCTCATGAAAGCTCTGGCGCCACAACTGGTAGCACATCCGTGGTCTCGCCCACGTCTGGTATCTAATGATGACTCCCATTTTCCCTGATCCAGCTGGGATGTGTAAGTAGACCTTCTGGAACTGGGATACAGTAGAGCGATGGCGTGTCGGGATGCTGTCATCTCCCATGCGTGCAGTTCTTCATGGAACCCCACACACGGGATTCAATGGGGAGAGAGAGAAGAGAAATCCCTAAGGAATAATGCCTTAGGAATTTCACAATTTATTGTGTATTTTCCCTCTCTCTATTCCCATATATATTGGTGAAAGGGAGGGACCCCCACCTTGCCAGCCGAAAATGTGGGACGAAAGATGGAGGAGGTGTGGAGGTGCGCGTCCAAGGGAGGAGGTTCCGGATGGGTGGACCCCGCCCGCCCTGTGCAGCAGCCCATGGTCAGCGTCCGGTAGCCTCTCCAAGGGCCTTTCCTCTATGGGAATTGGCGCAATAGGGAGGTTATCCAAAAAATAATTATTAAAATACACTTTTATTAACTAATTCATATAATTAAAACAAAAATCATATTTAACATTTCCTCATGATCAAAAACTCATTTTTTATCACGTCGAACATCTTTGGACTTTACCCGAAACACTTTTGGTTTTCTCTCTTCTTTCCAACGGTGATCCCAATGATTCCATAGTGATTTCCAAGCGTCGTAGAACTATTAAGTGTGTTACCATACGGTTTGGAAACATCACACACATGATCGAGAACCCTCTCATATCAATGATCATTAGCGTGACTGGGATGCCCATTATAACCCCTATGCATTCCATGATGTTCTATCGTTTGGATCATAAACTCCGAGTTCAATTCCTTTTGTTACTTTGATTTGATCATCGGTATGAAGATACCAATCTCGTTACCTAAAAGTCAACTTAACTTGTTCCCATTATATCACATCCTCATGACCTAGTCATTTGTTGCAACTTATTGGATACAATGTCACCGAGTGGTGAAATGGATCGTATGGGCACCTAGAGGGGGGGGTGAATAGGTGCTAACCAATTTTTAATAATTTTTCAATTTTAGGCTTGACACAAAGTAAATTCTCTAGATATGCAACTACAAGAATTTCTCTATATGCAACCCTAACCACTAAGCACGTAAAGAGAGGAGCGAAGAAACCGTAGTGGAGCATGCGGAGACACAGGGATTTGTTTTACCGCAGTTTCTTCCTTGTTAAGGGAAGTACATCTGCGTTGGAGGGATGGGAGGTTCTAAGACCACCACGCCACAATATGCCTCACCCTATTCTCCGATGGATCTCGCCACGAGAGGCCTGATCCATCTTCTCCACTATTTGATCCCTTCGAGGCGGGAACCGATGCCTTTTACAACACTATCGGGGCACACACCCACAACCGAATTGGGGACTCCCGAGATGACAACAAGCTGCCACAAGAATAAGGTTTATCAATATAAACAAAAACAAGGACCTAGGTATTTGCAAAAATACTAGATCGGTGGTTCTCCAAATGAATGGAGAGGAGATGAAGTGCTTGATTGGTGATGATGAAGACCGAGTTCTCCTCCTTCGATTCCCCAAGGGATGGGGCCTTTGGGTGGATCTAGGTGGAGCTCTCTTGGATGAAGATTGCAGATCTGATCTTGTCTTTTTCGAATGAATCAAGAGGTCTGGCAGGAGGGGGAAGGATGGCTTAAATACCCCTCCCCAGATCTGGCCGTTGAGAAAATTTGGGGGCGGATTATCCGCCCCACACTAGGGGCGGATTATCCGCCCCCTTGGGGAAACTCCGCCCCAAGGGCGGATTTTCCGGGAGAAACTCCGCCCTCTCTCTAGGGCTGGCGCCTACGTGACTTGGTGAAGATCTTGGGGGGGCAGATAATCCGGCCCCCTTGTGGGGCGGATTATCCGGCCTGGCCGGAAAGTCCGGCCAACAGTCCGCCCCCTCTCTGGGGCTTGCGCCTTGCCGGTGAGCAAGGGGGGGTCGGACTATCCAGCCCCCCTGAGGGGCGGATTATCCGGCGAGGCCGGAAAATCTGGCCAAAACTCCGCCCCCCTTCTGGAGCTTGCGCCTGCTAGGGAAGATGGAGGGGCGGATTATCCGCCCCCCAAAGGCAGATACTTTTCCCTTTTTCTCAGAGAGAGCTGCAACACTTCAACACACATTAAAATACTCCTTGATATTGTTATCTAACACACAAAATACTAGGGATTAAGAAATGTTCTTTCAGTCTCCCCTTTTTGGTGTTAGATGACAATACTAGGATTTGCAATGAAACCGGCTAACGCCACCTTAGAATGAAAGGCGCTCCCCCTAGATGTGTGCATATTTAAAATTTGCATTTAAATACAAATACACACACTAGAGAGAACACAACTTCCATATCAAAGATAATTGAAACAAGGTGGGTTGGGAAACAAGGTCATACCACCGGGATGTGATTATAGCCAAAGAATATAATTAGCTTGATATCCTCTGAGCACATCCCAACAGTACCAACAATATTGATGCATACATTAGATAGGCCCATGATTCCATATGCCATCAAATATGCTCCATAGATAAATCCAGAATTCCATGAGATCCACAATAGATAAATCCAGAATTCCATGACTACCAAACATTGTACCAAACATAGTTGTGCACGACATAGTCTTACATAATCAAAGACAAATAGCAAATAAGTTCACGCTAAAAAGGCACAAGCAAGCAAATAAAACGATAGAAAGATAGATGCTTGCGCCCGACCCTTCCAAATCCACAAGACCTAATAGAACTACTTCTCCCCCTTTGGCATTGAAATGCAAAAAAGGAAGAAGAGCGATGCTAACGCCCCTAAAGATCACTCCTCCTCATCCACGTCGTAGTCATTACCGTCCCCTTCCTCTTCATCATACTCATCATCATCATCATCAGCTGGAGGAGTGGGTGCCCTCGGTGGTGGAGGAAAGAGGCAACTCTCAAGCTCGCCGTAGTTGATCCCTGAAGAGTTCCACTGAGCATATGGTTCCGGAGCAGTGGGAGGAGGTGGATGGCCAGTGGCACCTGAGACATGGTGGAGAATAAGCTGCTGTGTGTGGTCCCTCTCATGATCCCGGCGGTACGCCTCATATTGGCCCTTGTGAGTGTCAATGCCCATGCAAAGAATGTGCCGCTGGAACCAAGTGAGCTGCTTAACCTCACGTGCCATTGGGGACACCGTGGAACGACGACCACTAGCGCGTGCATCACGCATGAAGGACTCCGGGGCAGTGGAAGGGTGATGGGTCTTCTGAGCCTTGTTGTAGATTTTCTTGGGCTTGTGAACTCCATCCAAAGCAGTGCCAAAGTCCTCATGGGGCAACATATTCTTGATTAGCATCATAATGAAAGGAGCATAAGGAATAGAGAGCCTGTTCATCATAGCATCCGTCATCTCATGGTATATGTAGTCCATGACATCCAGTTTGTAACCTGTAGCTGAACCAGAGTTGGTGGCACACTCGTGAGAAAAAGCAAGGAGAGGAAACAAGTGTCCACGGATCTTGTCATTGTTGCCACCACTAGGAGCGATGCAGTCCCTAAATATGCCAACAAGGAAGGCATACAAGGGAGAGAGTCCAACGAAAGTATCAGCAATACCATCAGAAGAAAGGCAAGGGGCGAGTATACTGTCCTTGGATGGCTTCAGTGGTGAAATAATGCGATGGCCAGAAGGAGTGTCACGGCCATGGAACGCATACCCAAGAACCTGCCCAAAGAAGCGGAAGTCCGACTGAATCATTGTAGTTCTGGTCATCCACTTCATAGTGCGGCGCTCATCACCGCAAATCACAAGTGTGGAGAAAAAATTGCCGCACCACGGATGAGTCATAGTTGCATTGAATGGTCATAAGGTGGTGGAGCCCCATCTTGTTGGTCACATCCAATGCCTCCAGGATCCTTGCCTTGGATTGAGCCTCAGTCAAGTTGATTGGGTGCATGGGGTGAATCCGGAGGGTGGCATACACATCATCATGAATAGCCCGAAAGTGGGCATTCCAAAACATAGAGTCCTCGGGGGGACCATCACTGTCAGCCTCATCATAGTAATCAATCTGGCGAATGGTGGCATACTGAATACTGTCCATAGCCTTGTAATTGGGCCAAGACTGTTTGCCCTTGCGAGATGCGGTCCTCTTAGTTTTCTTACCTGCCTCTGCCATCCGTTCAGCCTCTCTTGCTGCTCTACTGACCTCGGTTTCATCAATGAACTTTCCTTCTGAAGTAGGCTTGAGATAACGGGCATAGGAACGACGGGAGAAGGTCTTGGTCGGCTTGGAACCACCTGTGAAAAGCATTAGAGGGATAGCATGGAGATAAGCATACACACAAGTCTAGGAGAAAACAAATAGAAAGAGTAGCAAAGCAACCCATAACCAATGATGTGCATTGCAGGAGCAGGACCAAAATAGACCAGAGTTCAATCTCCAGGCTGGATTTTCTGGCCCTAGCAGGGGCGGATAATCCGCCCCCCGCAGAAATTTTCTGGATTGGCCCAGATCTACCATGGCAAAATAGATCGGGCACTAGGGTTGCAATTCTACTGATTCTAGCATGTAAGGGACAACACCAAGAATCTTCTACAACGAGATTTCCACCAAACAAAATGCATCCCATACAAAAGGAGAGAGATGAGGGAGTTACCCTCACTCATTGGAGGAAAATTGTGAAGGAGAAGATACCTGGAGGCGAGGTGAAGAAGATCCGGGGAGGGCCCTGAGAATCCGGTGGTCAAATCGACTTCGGGAGGGGCGGATGCTCCGGCGGAGGCTGGGGACAGAGGTAGGGTTGGGGGAGGACTGGCTGATCTGTTTGAGCCTGCCCTCCCTGACCTAGCCTTTAAGGGGCCGATTTCGCCCGGGGCGGATAATCCGCCCCCCACTTAGGGCGGATAGTCCGCCCCCTCTGAGAATTCTGTTACATACAGACTCAGGCCGGAGCAACCTTGCAAAACCCCTCGATAGTGTTTTAGAGGACTTGTGTGCAAGAATAGATGGTTCAAGGAGGGAAAGAAAGGCTTGGGCTGAGAGCATCAAACTGAGATGGTACTACACACCCAAATTTGCAAGAATCAAATCAAACAAAAGCCAAAATTGAGTGTTTTTTTTTTCATAAGAACAAGAGATATGCAAGAAAATCCAAAGAGACCCATGAGAAACCAACTCTTCTGTAGGAAGAGGGCGGTGGCCGAAGCCACCATGTTGGAGCGCATGGCATGGCACCGCGAAGATGTATCTTGAGTTCAAAACCAATGCTCATCGATGACCCACATATCACAAAATGATATTAAGGGAAATGATTTTACTTGCTTTCGGCATTATGGGGGGAGGGTTAGCCAAATCAATTAGGACCACACTCCCCCTGCCCGCATCTAAACCAAATACATGAATAAGAGCAAGTGAGTGTGCAAGGGTAGTCAAGCCAAGCTCCTTGAATCTATGATATTTATCTCATTCCTCAAATAACAAAATCTTGCTTCATCAAGAGTCTTCGTGAAAATATCAGCAAGTTGGTTCTTCGTGCTCACAAAGGATAGGGCAATATCATCACGAGCAACATGATCCCGAATAAAGTGGTTGCGAATCTCTATATGTTTTGTTCTTGTATGTTGCACGGGATTGTAACAATTTTGATAGCACCTTCATTGTCACATAATAGAGGCACTTTGTCACAATTGACACCATATTCCTTTAAATTTTACCTCGTCCATAACAATTGTGTACAAGCACTTGCAGCAGCAACATATTCAGCTTTGGCGGTCGAGAGTGAAATACAATTCTGTTTCTTTGAAGACCAACACACTAGAGACCTGCCAAAGAATTGACATGCACCAAAGGTTGATTTCCTATCATCTTTGTCACCAGCCCAATCTGAATCAGTGTAACCACATAGAGAGAAACTTGAACCCTTGGGATACCATAACCCAAAATTTGGGGAATGAACCAAATATCGGAAGATTCGTTTGACCGACACTAAGTGGCTTTCTTTAGGAGAGGCTTGGTACCTTGCACACACTCCTACACTTAACACGATATCGGGCCTAGATGTGCAAAGGTAAAGGAGAGAGCCGATCATGGATCGGTATACCTTTTGATCCACGTCTTTACCCTTGGGATTGAGATCAAGATGACACGTTGTTTGCATTGGAGTAGCAACACCATTGAGATCCGTCATCTTGAATCTTTTGAGCATGTCTTGGATGTACCTAGCTTGATTAATAAAGGTTCCCTCTCTAAGTTGTTTGATCTCAAATCCAAGAAAGAATCTCAGTTCACCCATCATGGACATATCAAACCTGTCAGTCATAAGCTTTGAAAATTCATCGTTAAAAGCTTGGTTAGTAGAGCCAAAAATAATGTCATCTACATAAAGTTGGCATACAAAATCTCCCTATTAACCTTCTTAGTAAAAGGAGGGGGATCGATTTGCCCAACTTTGAATCCACGGTCTAGCAAAAGCTCTTTAAGGTGCTCATACCACGCACGTGGGGCTTGTTTAAGGCCATAGAGCGCCTTATCGAGTTTGTAGACATGGTTTGGAAATTTGGGGTCCTCAAAACCCGGGGGCTGCTTGACGTATACTAACTCATGGAGAGGACCATTAAGAAACGCACTCTTAACATCCATTTGCTGTAATTTAAAGTTATGATGGGCAGCATGGGCAAGAAGGATACGGATGGACTCAAGACGATCCACATGAGCATAAGTCTCGCCAAAATCAATTCCTTCCACTTGAGAGAATCCTTGAGCCACGAGTCGTGCTTTATTCCTCACAACAATGCCATTTTCATCTTGTTTGTTCTTGAAGATCCACTTGGTACTGATAACATTGCGGCAGTCCTTGGGTTTCTCTACGAGCTTCCAAACTTTGTTGCATTCGAAGTTATTTAATTCTTCATGCATTGCAACAACCCAATCAGGGTCTTCAAGAGCATCAAAGACCTTCTTCGGTTCAACCATGGAAATGTGAGCTTGATGATCACAGAAGCTTGCAAGTTCTCTTCTAGTAGATACCCTTCTTCGTAGATCACCAGCAACCTTGTCAAGAGTGAGACCCCTTAGTTCAAGGTTCCGATCAGCACGAGCCTTGCGACGAGCCTCAATGTCCTTATTGTTTCTAGAAGGAGTTGATTCAGTATTTGTATACTTGTCTTGATCACTGCCTTGCCCTGATCTTGATCTTGATCTGAGTTAACACCAGGAGGTTGCTGCAGAGCTTGTTCTTCAGGGCCAGATAATCCGCCCCTTGTAGGGGCCGGACTATCCGGCCTGGGAGATGAAACACCAGTGGCTTCTTCCTGAGCATGCCTGACAGGACTTGGAGAAACAGAGCCGGATAATCCGCCCTCAGGGGCCGAAGAATCCGGCCTGGGAGTTTCTTGGCTGTTGTCTTCTCCTCCGGATCCCCTGGAACGAGTTGGAGTGCCAGGGGCGGTATTTCAACATTTGCATCACAAACATCAACTTTCCCTACAAAGGAGCCGTTATTTTCATCGAACTCCACACTACAAGATTCTACAACAATCCCAGTGAGCTTGTTGTAGACTCTATAATCCCAGTGGAATTCGGCACTGTAACCAACAAAAATACCTTCTAAAGCCTTGGACTCAAATTTTGACAAACAGACACCTTTAATAAGAAAGAAACACTTACACCCGGAAGTATGAGATGTTGGGCTTGTTACCGGTAAGTATTTCATATGGAGTCTTGTCCAAAATCTTTTGGAGGTAGAGCCGGTTCGATGAGTGACAAGCAGTGGATATGGCTTCAGCCCAAAAAATTTAAGGAGACTTCAATTCAGCCAACATTGATCTTGCCATATCCATAAAAGTCCGGTTCTTCCTCTCGGCTACACCAGTTTGTTGAGGGGTGTGCGCAGCGGAATATTGATGTCTAATCCCCTCTTCGCTAAGAAACTCATTCAAAGTGTAGTTCATGAATTCGGAGCCGTTGTCACTTCTTATTGCCAAGATAGGAACATTGTGTTGACGTTGAACTTCATTGGCAAAGTCAATGACAGTTTGTTGAGTCTCGCAAGCTTGAAGAAATAGACCCATGTATATCTTGAGTAATCATCGACAATGACCAAGCAATATTTCTTCCCACCAAGACTTGCATGAGAAGGAGGACCAAATAAATCCACATGAAGTAATTCCAAGACCTCTTTGATGACACAATAGTCTTCCTCTTGTGGGGAGAGTCATGCATTTTTCCTTCAACACAAGCCCTTCAAACACGATCTTTGGCAAAAGAGACATTGTCTTTTAGTCCAAGGATGTGGCCACCCTTTTGGAGACTTTGCAAAGTTCTCATGTTGACATGGGCTAAACGGCGATGCCATAGCCAGCCCACGTCGGCCTTTCCGAATAAACACATCGGACCTGAAGTGGTTTTTCCCGAGAAGTCCACCACATACAGGTCATTTTCGACGTATCCAACGAAAGCGACCTGTAGAGACTTGCTCCACAAGAGTACCACCAAATCATCATCGATAAAAATAGCAAAATCCATCTTTCCAAGGGCATGAACATAAAGAAGGTTGTAACCGAGGGTCTCCACAAGCATGACGTCCACGAGAGAGATATCGTGGGCAACCACAACCTTGCCAAGACCCAATACCTAAGATTTAGACTTATCACCATAGGAGACTGTGATATTATCATGATTTGGATGCATCTCCATGATGATCTCCTTGCTTCCGGTCATACGACTAGTGCATACACTATCCAGCACCCATATCGACCCACCGGAAGCATAGCCCTCGGAGCTTCTTGCCATGCGACAAGTAGCATTCTTGTTGATGATGTTTTCGTTCGGAGAATCGAAGAGAGATGTTGAAGGAGACGTGGTGGCTATAGCAGCCACCTCTTGAGAGCTATCGTCTTCATCCTCATCTTCACTTCCCGATGAATATTCTTCTTGAGCCACTAGAACGGTCTTTGGTTGCTTCTTGAAGGGAGCATTCTTCTTTACAAACTGTTTCTTGCGTGGAGCCTTTGACTTGTCCTTGAAAATAAGTCTTCCTCCATTATCTTCCCTGCTTTGATATGGACACTCAGCTACAAAGTGCAGCCGATCACCACAGTTAAAACATGTTCTCAGCTTGGGACCATTTTATTTTCTTCCATAGGCTCCACTCTTGCGGTCTAGTTCATCTTTAGCCTTGGCTGGATCTTTCCAAAAGTTTCTAGCATAAATAGCCAAGTATTGTCCGTGGATCCTTTTTATATCCTTGGGACAGTACTCCAGACCTTCTATGGAATATTCATCATGATCAATCACACTAGTCTTCAAGTCCACGTTGACCCCCTTTTGCATCCCCATAGCTCGAGCACGAGCATCTTCGGCATTCTTGGCAGCCACTTTGAAAGCGACCATTTCTTGCATTACCTCACTGGATGTCATGAGGTGATAGTTATGCCTACCTTGGAGACTTTTCAAATCTGTGGGCTCAAATGTCATAAGAGCACTGACATACTTGCGCTTGATCCATGCATCATCAACATGAGCGGCACCATGATTTCTGAAATTTGTGGCTATTGCCTTAAGCCTCCTATACATGTCTTCATGGTCTTCTCCATCCAACATATAGAATCCTTCAGCTTCGTTGCTCAATGCATCATATCTATTCCTTTTCATACTTTCAGTTTCGATGAATAGTTCGGTGAGAGCATCCCAAGCTTCCTTAGCTGTACTAAGATGCTGAATGTGTGGCATATCTTTGTCACCCACACCAAGCTGTATCATGTGTAGAGCTGTAGCGTTGAGTTGGCTATCGATAACTTCTCTTCTTGTAAGATTGTTGGGGTTTCCAACATGAAGACCATTTTCAATGATCTTCCACAATTCTATGGAGGAACTGCACACATGAGATTTCATCAAAAATTGCCATTGAGTAAAAGTACATGCTGAAAGTTTGGGTGGATCACCCCTATTATGTATATGTGGGTGAGGGATAGGTGGATCAGGGGAATACACATGAGAAACCTCATTGTATCCATCCTTACCGCTATCATTTTTCGAGGAGGAGCTCTTGCTAGTGTCATCACCAACCACTTCGTTATCTTTGGAAACAGTTTTACCCGTTTCCTTGGATTGCGGAGTGGTATCCTCAGAGTTAGATGGAGGTGATGTTGCGGATGTGGAGAGACGCATTATCAATTGACGCATCTCTTCCATCTTAGCCTCCACTGAACTCACCAAGGTTGTTTCCAACATCTTGAGATCATTCATGGTGACTACCTCCAGAGCATCACTCCCATCTACCTTGGAACCCATACTTCTCTTAGGCGGTTAAGCCTGAAATAAGAGCCGGGGCTCTGATACCAATTGAAATGGATCGTATGGGCACCTAGAGGGGGGGGGGGTGAATAGGTGCTAACCAATTTTTAATACTTTTTCAATTTTAGGCTTGACACAAAGTAAATTCTCTAGATATGCAACTACGAGAATTTCCCTATATGTAACCCTAACTACTAAGCACGTAAAGAGAGGAGCGAAGAAACCATAGTGGAGCACGTGGAGACACAGTGATTTGTTTTACTGCAGTTCCTTCCTTGTTAAGGGAAGTACATCTGCGTTGGAGGGATGGGCGGTTCTAAGACCACCATGCCACAATAGGCCTCACCCTATTCTCCGATGGATCTCGCCACGAGAGGCCTAATCCACCTTCTCCACTATTGGATCCCATCGAGGCGGGAACCGGTGCCTTTTACAACACTATCGGGGCACACACCCACAACCGAATTGGGGGCTCCCGAGATGACAACAAGCTGCCACAAGAACAAGGTTTATCAATATAAACAAAAACAAGGATCTAGGTATTTGCAAGAAATACTAGATCGATGGTTCTCCAAATTAATGGAGAGGAGATGAAGCGCTTGATTGCTGATGATGAAGATCGAGTTCTCCTCCTTCGATTCCCCAAGGGACGGGGCCTTTGGGTGGATCTAGGTGGAGCTCTCTTGGATGAAGATTGCAGATCTGATCTTGTATTTTTTGAGTGAATCAAGAGGTCTGGTAGGAGGGGGAAGGATGGCTTAAATAACCCCTCCCTAGATCTGGCCGTTGAGCAACTTTGGGGGCGGATTATCCGCCCCCCACTAGGGGCGGATTATCCGGCCCCTTGGGGAAACTCCGCCCCAAGGGCGGATCTTTCGGGAGAAACTCCGCCCCCTCTCTGGGGCTAGCGCCTGCGTGACTTGGTGAAGATCTTGGGGGGGCAGATAATCCGGCCCCCTTCTGGGGCGGATTATCCGGCCTGGCCGGAAAGTCCGGCCAACACTCCGCCCCCTCTCAGGGGCTTGCGCCTTGGCGGTGAGCAAGGGGGGCGGACTATCCGCCCCCCCTGAGGGGCGGATTATCCGGCGGGACCGGAAAATCCGGCCAAAAATCCGCCCCCCTTGATACATACGGGAGAACAAATCCCGATATTGATACATACGCCTCAACATGTTCCTCTAGAATACTCAACATACACCTTTATTATCACCTTGTTATGTGCGACACTTGATGGTCTAAGCAGCCGCGGGTGACAGTGATTAGATATGATCTCATAGCCATGATACTATAATATAAAATAATACTAGTGTGAACTCTCTCTATTAATTATTGTGCCACATCATCTTATTGTGGATTGTACTACAATATACATCAACGAATCTCCCTTTTTGCTAGGAATTAGAATGCGACGCCACGAAGATCCCATTATTCGGTTTAAACAATGATATCATCCTTGCTACTTGACTCGAAACTCCTTTAGAAGTAGATGAAGAGTGAAGGGTCCAACGAAGGTGGTAGATCTTGCATATAATCAACATATGTGTGTCTCTTCTAAATACTCACAGAAGCTTCTTAAGTTTCTTAACAGATGTATTCTTCTCTTTCTCAACTGGGCAGTACTTGACTCCCACAAGATCACCAACTTTGCTGATAACCTAAAATGTTTGGATCAAATTCAACACATTAGGGCATCACATGATCCATAAGTATCATATTTCATGTATCGTATCAATAGTCATGTGCTTTGTGTGAGCATGTTTCATATAAAAGGAGCGGACTTTACCTCCAAACCTCTTATAAGATCGTCCCTAGAATGGGAAGCTGAGATACATATCCTAGCTCTGGCAAGTAGCAGTGGTGTAGCAGGATATGCAATAGTACAAACAGCCACCTATATTATGGGGAACATGACACATTAGTAGAGAGGAACTCAAACTTGACTTGTTAGAATAAATCTCACATGCATTTTTAACAATATTACTTTATTGTATGAAAACTCACATTTTCCCTCAGACACTCCCTTGAGAATGCAGGCATTTTAGCGGGGTTGTAAAGCATGATTGGCATGACAGGTGAGTCATTATCTCCTAGCACCTCAAAACCCATTTTCTTAAGCTCTAAACGAAAAAAATTGCCATTCTCCCGAATCTGAGCAAGTTTCCTGGCTCCTATTTAGAGAAATGACTAGATTAGGAATTTCATCAACACAAGAGGGACATGGAGAGAGATGATATGAATATTTCAACCCTCATTCAGAGGGTATACCTCTGTTAGATCCATCCTCCCCAAGGATAACCTTCATTGCGGAGATGACCTGTTGGGCTGCTGGAGGTGAGATGGATGTTGCATATATGTGGGCTGGGCATGCATGCTTGAGATGGTGTATGATCTCCTACATAAAACATTGAATGAACTAGTGATAAGTTTTATCAAATCTGTACATGTTTAAACAAAAACTGGTAAGGATCTTGTGTATACTTTTGATGCTGCAATGTAACCTCCGCACGATCCAAATGATTTTGTAAATGTTCCCATCATGATATCAACATCAGCTGGATCCACTCCCATTAGTTCGCATACACCTCTCCCCGTCTTTCCAATGGCTCCAATACTATGTGCCTCGTCTAAATATGTGTAAGCCTATATATATGTTAAGATATTTAAGAACTCTAGTCAAGTCAATACTCCAATATAAATACATCGCTAGCAGTTTGATGTTAGCAGGTGAGCACAGATAATAAGCTTTGTATGGGAGGAACCCTATATGGTATACAGTGTTCATAGGAAACAAGCATAAGTGGTTGATCAGTATGCACAATTCTCAAACCTTATACTTCTTGCAGACAGCCATAATCCCAGGGAGGTTGCACATCTCCCCTTCCATGCTATAAATTCCCTCCATAATCACAATTATCTTCTCCCATGGCTTGTGCGTGCCATGTTGCCCCCCAGCAATCTGCTCCCTTAGTACATGTTCCAAATGTGCAGGGTCTGGAAGAAAATAGAGGAAACATTAAAGTACGTGCCTATATATATGACATGAAGTTCCCCTGAATGATCACAGAAGGAAAATAAGTCATTGATTTGTTACGGCACTTACTGTTATGTTTGAAAACCTTGATCGTAGCCCCTGAAAATCTAGACCCACTCACTATTGAATTATGGTTAAGCGAATCACTAACTATTAGACCTCCCTGAAATCATTATTATAAATACACATTAGCTCCAGCATGCATCAAAAGAAGAGAAGAAAATGGCCTCGTCACATATATACCTTTCCAATCAATGAAGGAATGATCGCAGAGTTTGTGGCATAGCCCATGCCAAAAACAATAGCCGCGGGCTTGCGAACAAATCGTGCCACCAGCTCCTCAAGCTCTGTGTGGAGCTTGGTATTTCCTAAGATCATGCATATATACACAAATGACTTGATCTCTATACTTTTCTGAAATGCTAATTAATTAAAATCGTAGTACTAGCCATGTAGGGATAGAATAAAATTAATTTCCGCGCTAAAATGAAAGCCTCACGCCAAAATTTTGGCTGAAATTCGTGCAGCCCGGAACACATGATAACTTACTTGCTATCTTGGTCTACTCTCATGGTTGGATTTATTGTCAAAATTCGTGTATGTTTTCATGCACGGATTGATGCTTATCATGCACACATCTCATCAAGTAGTACAGCTAGTCAGGGTCTAGCGCATCAAGTATAACTAGTATACGCATGCATCCGAGTTTATAGAAATTTTTGCAACAATAGGGGCGGCTTGATATGGTACAATAAAGTCTGGTCATGCTATTTTATAAACGGCAATAACACCGTTAACTGCATGCAAGATATTGACTCTCTCTCTCATATTGGCAGCTAGTTCACGTACTCCCTGTATCCAACGTCAACGCTTGCGTGCATTGGTAGCATCCTAGATAGCAAATCCGCGTTGATATATATATATGCTCGTAAGAGAAAATATAGTATATATGCATCAATGTTTACAATAGGTAGTAGCGTAGAATATGTATACGAAAACTTTTTTGAAATGAAAACACAAAACTAAAAAAAATTGAACATAAAATGAAAAGAAAAACACAAAACCCTAAACCCTAAAACCCATCTCCTGCCGCGGTCGATTGCCCAAAAACGTTGCCGCGGCAGAAAACCTTTAGTCCCGGTTGGTGCTACCAACTGGGACTAATGATCCTCTAGCCCAGCGCACTTCGTAGAGGCACGTGAATGGCCTTTTCTCCTGGTTAGTAACACAACCGGGACTAAAGGGAACACATCCAGTTCCGATTTTGCAGTCCCGGTTGAGAAACCAGGACTAGAGGCCATCCCAAACCGGGAGAAGAGGCCTGTTTTCCACCGGTGGAGGCATCGCGATTTTAATTCATATCTTATTATTAAAATTAATTATATCTTGTTTGCAGATAGCCCATGGCATTCTGCGGCTTTGAGATCCACAACGTTGGTGATTTCGACTGGAGGCACACTTCACAGCAGCGACGCGACGATGACTCGGCGCTCAATCAAGGCCATCTGACATTGTCGGCAGCTTCATTGTCGGTGACCTGTTACCATTTGAGAATTATATTTACTGTAGCAGATCCGGCAATTGGCGGCAGGAAACTGTCATTTGCTTGGAGGCACATACCGAATTCATTTGAAGCATTGCTAACATACAATTATGTGGAAGAAAAAATATTTTTTCATTCGAAGCTATTCTATATAGGTCATGGACTATGTACAATTTTACAATGCTATTTTAACCACTACCCAGTTATATATGTAAAAGCTACATTTATTTGATGCACATTTCAGTGAAGAAGAAAGAAACATTTTTGGTCGGTCTAAGCATGCTTATGATATTTTCAAATCAAGCTGTTATAACTGCTTCAGATAAAAGTAAATTGTGATTCGATTAGAAGCAATATTAGTAGCACTGGAAACAAAAACTTTGATCCCATCAGAATTAAATATAAGTCCCATTGAATACACATTTTTCTTAAATTATTGCTACTAATTTTTATAAGGACCTCTTCAAAAAATAGGATCCTTATGGTTTCACTATTAAGGATGGTTTCCTTAAACTAGAAGAGAAAATGGTGCCTAAGAAAAATATTGTATTTGTTAGATGCCCCCTTTATTGAAGAGGACGTCAAGAAAGTTGTTTTCTGTTCTTACTCTGATGGATCCCCTAGAATAGATGGGTTCCTTTTTTCTATTTTCTCAGAAATTTTGAGATCTTATTAAAGGAGACTTGAAGGATATTGTTGATAATTTTTATAATGAAATTATATATATATAGGTAGATTAACTGTAACACCATGGTGTTTAGGCACCATCCGTGATACACGATTTTTTACAATGAACTGTCCAGAAGGTATATATATCTAACTTATATATACATAAAATATATATAGATATAGATACTAAAGTTACATAAAACCTAGGTATCACGTACCTAAGTTATACGTACCTTGGAGACGTGAATACGTGAATATATATGCAACGAGTGTACGTACATTTTAGATATATATACCTTGAGTATAAATAACTTGGATACCTAAGGTTTATATAACTAAGATATACCTATCCAAATTATATATACACACTACAGGATTAGGAAGCTTCATCGAGAGCTGGGAGCTACGTTGACGGCCAAACGTTAGGGCCATCGGCGTAGTCATCGTCCAGGCCAGCTCCCCTCCGCAGCCATCGGCATACACCTGCCCTCGGCGTATCCTATGCTATCCCGAGGGCTGCCCTCGGCGTAGCCTAGGCCGACGGCCCTCGGCGTAGCTATTTTTCCTTTTATCTCATTAAACTTTGAAAAATTATAATTAAATCATTCTAATTCAGAAAAATACAAATAATATATCAAAATTTGCAGAAAAATAAGATCTATCTAACAACACTCAAATATTGCATATTCGTAAAAAAAATAAGTGAAACATAAAACATTATATATAGTTTAAAACGGGCATAAGAAATTCGACAACGATCCAAACAATGCGAAACTTTCGCGTGGTGTCATATTATGTGACAAAGTTACAAGGAAAAATACCAAACCTGGTACATTGATTATGTCTGAAAAAAACCTTCACAAAATGACCTATCTCATTCAAGGTTTCTTGGCTTTCGGGTCAAATGACCAATGTTATGGCTAAAATTAAGGCATAGTTTGTGATAATGTCCCCATGTTGTGCATACATATGCATCATGGGATGATGAACAATATTGCAGGAGGAAGTTTTCCTTTTAGTCGCACCAAAAATCCATTTTTTATTTTCCTAGCACAAAAAACGAACGGTTTTGTGAAGCAACCACCAAATGACTAATTCAAAATGCTACCACCATATTTTACAAAAAATACTAGACCATCTTATATTGAAAATATCCCAAAAGGGGATATAAAACCTTTCCGTCCACCCCTGGTTAAGAAGATAAATTCCTACCGAATCGGCAGGAAGTGGATCAAATATGAACTACAGGTACATGATCCGATGCTCATGTTTTTTTACAAAAATCATTTTTAGGTTCACAATATGCTATTTTATTAAAGATCCAATGAAAGTTTAGCGAGGCTCAGCCCCAAGCTAAGAATATTCATGCCCGCCGTTCGACAAAGTTTGACGATAGTTTAAAACGGGAATAAAAATTAAAAAATATCAAAACAATGTGAAACCTTCTCATGATATCATATTATGTGACATAGTTACAAGGAAAAATATCAAACCTGGTATATTTATTATGTCTAAAAAAACCTTCACAAAATGACTTATCTCATTCGAGGTTTCTTGGCTTTCGGGTCAAATGACCAATGTTATGGCTAGAATTAAGGCACAGTTTGTGATAATGTGCCCATATTATGCATACATGTGCATCATGGGATGACGAACAATATTGCAGGAGGAAGTTTTCCTTTCGGCGCAACAAAAAGCCATTTTTATTTTTCGAGCACACAAAACGAACGGTTTTGTGAAGCAACCACCAAATTGCTAATTCAAAATGCTACCACCATATTTTACAAAAATACTAGACAACCTTATATGGACAATGTACCAAAAGGGGATCTAAAACCTTTCCGTCCACCACTTGTGAAAAAGATAAATTCCTAGAGTAGTGCTAGGATGGGTGACCGAGCGAAAAGTTTGTTAAAGACTGCAATTTGATCAAAGATTAAATGTAATTAATGTTAAAAATGTTCCATGTGAGATATTAACGATTCAAACAATTCAAAGATTTAAAAATTCAATAAAAAATTCAAAAATATCAAAAAAAAGTTGATATTTTTTGTTTTTTTTACAACCTGTAGTTATTATGCCGACGGGGATATGCCGAGGGCAAGGCCGTCGGCTTAGCATACGCCGACGGCTAGAGCTACGCCGACGGACAAAAGTGTCTCCGCCGAGAGAGACCTTTGCCGAGAAGGCTACGCCGAGGGTAGCCGTAGCATACGCCGAGGGCATTTTGGCCTACGCTGACGGCTTTTGCCCTCGGTGTAGCGTGCCGTTACTGTAGTGACATAAGGTAATGCATATCTAAGGTTACCTAATTTAAGTATGCAATATCTTAGGTATGCAATATATTCACGTAACCTGGGTACGGACATCTTAGGTATATGTAACTTAAGTATGTATATCTTATATATTTGATACCTAGATATGTGTTACTTAGATACGCATACCCTCAAGCATGTGTGGTTCAAAGTAAAAATACACGTAGCACGTATGATGCTAGGCACCATGGTACACCAGTTATTTTACCTATATATAGATAGACAGAGAGCAAGATATTAATGTTTGTTATCCTCACTCTATCCCAAAACACCCTGATGCCAGCTCCAAGAAAAAGTTTAGGCCAATCAGTCTTTTGAACTGTTTTTTAAATTTTTTACCAAAGTTAGTACGAATAGATTTTGCATCATCACGCAAACTATTACTTCCATAAATTAGCCTGCCTATATAATAGGATGTTTTATTTAGGAGTTACTGCACATAAAATCTTGCACTCTGCAGTACATGAAAATCCTCAAGAGCTTATCTTAGAAATAGATTGTGAAAAAATGTTTTTATAAAGTCAATTTAGATCCTTCTAGATTCTTTGAAGACCTCTCGGCTAAGAGTGTTTTTGGGCTAAAAGAATTGAATGGTTGGGAAATACACCCAATAAGACTTAGTACATGGCAAGCTTAATAACATAATAGGAAATTTCTTTGTTACTGCAAAAGGAGGCAAGGGGCCGGAATCCCATGTCCCCCATCTTGTTTAATCAAGCATTTTATGTGTTTACTAGGATGTTAGCTAGAGCTAATGATACAAAAACCTTCACAAAATGACCTATCTCATTCGAGGTTTCTTGGCTTTTGAGTCAAATGACCAATGTTATGGCTAGAATTAAGGCACAGTTTGTGATAATGTGCCCATATTATGCATACATGTGCATCATGGGATGATGAACAATATTGCAGGAGGAAGTTTTCCTTTCGTCGCAACAAAAAGCCATTTTTATTTTTCGAGCACACAAAACGAACGGTTTTGTGAAGCAACCACCAAATTGCTAATTCAAAATGCTACCACCATATTTTTACAAAAATACTAGACAACCTTATATGGACAATGTCCTAAAAGGGGATCTAAAATCTTTCCGTCCACCACTTGTGAAAAAGATAAATTACTAGAGTAGTGATAGGATGGGTGACCGAGCAAAAAGTTTGTTAAAGACTGCAATTTGATCAAAGATTAAATGTAATTAATGTTAAAAATGTTCCATGTGAGATATTAACGATTCAAACAATTCAAAGATTTAAAAATTTAATAAAAAATTCAAAAATATCAAAAAAAAGTTGATATTTTTTGTTTTTTTACAACCTGTAGTTATTATGCCGACGGGGATATGCCGAGGGCAAGGCCGTCGGCGTAGCATACGCCGACGGCTAGAGCTACGCCGACGGACAAAAGTGTCTCCGCCGAGAGAGACCTTTGCCGATAAGGCTACGCCGAGGGTAGCCGTAGCATACGCCGAGGGCATTTTGGCCTACGCTGACGGCTTTTGCCCTCGGTGTAGCGTGCCGTTACTGTAGTGACATAAGGTAATGCATATCTAAGGTTACCTAATTTAAGTATGCAATATCTTAGGTATGCAATATATTCACGTAACCTGGGTACGGACATCTTAGGTTTATGTAACTTAAGTATGTATATCTTATATATTTGATACCTAGATATGTGTTACTTAGATACGCATACCCTCAAGCATGTGTGGTTCAAAGTAAAAATACATGTAGCACGTATGATGCTAGGCACCATGGTACACCAGTTATTTTACCTATATATAGATAGATAGAGAGCAAGATATTAAAGTTTGTTATCCTCACTCTATCCCAAAACACCCTGATGCCAGCTCTAAGAAAAAGTTTAGGCCAATCAGTCTTTTGAACTGTTTTTTAAATTTTTTACCAAAGTTATTACGAATAGATTTTGCATCATTACACAAACTATTACTTCCATAAATTAGCCTGCCTATATAATAGGATGTTTTATTTAGGAGTTACTGCACATAAAATCTTGCACTCTGCAGTACATGAAAAATCTCAAGAGCTTATCTTAGAAATAGATTGTGAAAAAATGTTTTTATAAAGTCAATTTAGATCCTTCTAGATTCTTTGAAGACCTCTCGGCTAAGAGTGTTTTTTGGCTAAAAGAATTGAATGGTTGGGAAATACACCCAATAAGACTTAGTACATGGCAAGCTTAATAACATAATAGGAAATTTCTTTGTTACTGCAAAAGGAGTGAGGCAAGGGGCCGGAATCCCATGTCCCCCATCTTGTTTAATCAAGCATTTGATGTGTTTACTAGGATGTTAGCTAGAGCTATTGATACTGGCCTAATCAAAGTCCTTTGCTCTACTGACCGGTACGTGTACCTCTGCTGGGAGAGGCGATAGTAAGGAGAGAGACCACGATGGCCCTAGGGTTCCACACCTCTCGATGGCGACATCACCGGTCCGCTCCACCTTCGGTGGCCCTAGGACCTTGGAGGTGTGGCGAACCGCGATCTCTTGCCGGCGGGATGTGTTTTGTTTTTTTGTTTGGCCTTTTTAGTGTCTTATTCGTGATGTTGAGGTGACGGCTATGTCCTGAAATTAGAATAAGGTCCTTCCCGCTTTATTCTCGTTCTGGTCGTGCATATAGCATCGAAGTAGGGAGCGTGAAGTCATATGTCCGGCGGATCTCTTGGAATTTTGTCTGTTTTTGTATTTATTGGTTTGTTTTCAGGTCACTCTCTTCTGATCTACAGTTGTCATCATTGAAAATGGTTGCTGCTCTAGTGCATTGGTCCTTTGTGGTCTTAACATGAAGATTTCCCGTCTCTCTACTATAACAAGCTCTACTACGATAAGTTTTGTCTGGCTACGGTGATGGAGGGACGAGGACGGCGGCACGCCTTCAGCTCGTGTTAGTGTTTGTAGTCGTCGCTAGGTGGTTTAATGACCTATTTGTAATTTGTATTATTTTTGGGACTCTTTGTACCTATATTGATGATTATTAATAGATTGATGAAATTTTCCAAAACAAAGGTCCTTTGCTTTGATTTGTGTCGTGAAGGTGTCATCTTCCTTCAATATGTAGAGGACACCATCTTATTTTCAGAAACGAACCAAGAATTGGCAGCAAATTTCAAATGTACGTACCTCCATCAACTCGGGAGCTGCAAGTAGTGGCAGAGTACTTTTTCAGCGACTCGATCACACGAGGGGTGCAGTACTCATCTGCTGCAGCAAAACCAAGGTAGTTGTAGGAACCCAGGTTAAGACACCTGGACGTTTTACCGGTACGCCTGCATTGAATTAATTATTGGAACACGACCAGAGACCGCTCATTAGTTCTTTTGCGTACGTACGCACGCTGTGGAATCACAAAAAAAATACGAGGAAAACATATATATACATACTGGAGTGTCTTGTGGGAGTCATTTGAGTGACGCTCGACTAGATCAAACCAAGCATCCGGCGCACTAGCAACGGGGCGGTCGAAGCAGTCCTGCATGCCCACCGATCGATCGATTAAGCAGAGTCAATATAGTAGTGTCCTAGCTAGTAATTACATGATCTATATATCTGAGTTCCAGCTCGATCATAGATCGCTCACCTGCATGCGGAGGTGGACGCGGCGCCAGTAGAAATCCTCGTACCCACAACAAATGGGCATGTAACCCTAACGGATTATCAGCACGAACAGCATCAGCTAGAGCACGTACGTCGTCAAGAAGAAGAAGAAGAAGAAGAAGAAGAAGAAGAAGACAACTGAATAGACCTCGAGGTTGCTGGATTTGGCGGCGTCGAGGATCCTGCAGAACAAGTCACGCAACCGGCCGAAGGCGAAGATGAGGGCATAGCTGAATCGCGTGGTGAGCGCGATCAGGAACGGGGGGCTCACCATTGGACTGGACCTCTCTAGCTTAGCTTAGCTTAGCTTAGCTTAGCCTTGCGGTTTTCTTTCAACTTGGCCCCTCGCGCGCGTCTCTGATTTATACTGTATTCCAACGGAGGAGGAGGCACATGCACAACAGCCCCAGTAACACTAATCCCCATACTTACCTAGCAAATCGCCGCCTCCAACCATTCAATTAATTGTTCTTCAAGCATTCAACACACTAGCTACTCGATCCCGGCCCAAATAAGTGTACTTTTAGCTTTTTCTTGTAAAGTTTGACTAAATATTTTAAAAAACCCGTACCGGCCGTATTTATGATACCAAGGCTAGATCATCCGTTTTCAAGTGAAGTTTCATAAATATAGCTATCAAAATAGCTACTCCCTCCATTCCAAATTATAGGGCTAATTTGGCAAAACTATGGAACCAAGATGGTTGTTCATTGGTTATGAAAAAGGAAAGAAAAATATGAATTTTTCCTTGATTATTCGGTAATAAATGCAGCAATCCCTTCTGCATGCGTGATGTGAGCTGTCCTCCGGCGCATGCACGAATCAGATCCTTTCTCACGCAGAATTTTTTAGTTTTCAAATAGAAGCCAAGTCAATTTCGGGCCACCAAAACCTGCAACTGAGGAAAAGGCCCTATGGAGTAAAGGGAAGCGTGTACGTTGTCACACTCCCCGCCCTCCAAAGGTGCCTAGAGGACGGGCTAGACGCAGCAGAGCGACCCCCGGGAGCGGATTCCCCACGAGCAGGGGGACAGGAGACGGCCATCTCGAGGCACATCACGACCTACAGGCAACACCGGCGAGACCCGGGAAGGTAACCCGATTGGGAGTCAGAGGATCCATAGTACCCGCAGCCTCCCAGACTTCATATTCATCATTTGCTAAAGAAAGGGTAAGGGATCTCTTTTCTGCAACGGAAAAAAATAAGCGGAGCTGATTTGACTCGGCACAACCTAACGATACATCCAATACCAATGATCTGTGCCTACCGATACGATACTCCTAAAATAAATTGACTATATAAAGAGCTACACTCTTGCAGCAAACTGAAGGGCACACAATGAAGTTGCATGGGATGAGTAATTAGAGGGAAGTCAATTGGGGTAATCAATGCGTGCATCACTCTAATTTTTCGGAATCTCTACAAAACCATGATTTGTTCAATATTCCGGAACGGAGGGAGTAGTAGGAATACGTGGTTTACCACGAACACTTAGTTGGTGGCACATATAGCTACTGCAGTGCCGGTGTGCTAGCTCATTTTCGCGGCGTGGAGAAAAAGTGAACGCGCCATCAATGATTAGCTAGCTACTGTCGGCGTGGCAACTCGGGACGCTATTTACGTAGGAGACCAGCAGAGACGATATTTACCACCATTTAATATTTAACGGTGGCATGGAAACCGTCTCGTGCCGCTATTAGTTGCGCGTCTACTCGCGGCGCATGCTGCTGCATCAATGTAAGTGGACGCGTACAACCACTCACGACGCAGCGGTCAGCTTTAATTACCATGCCACACACCTCCGTGACGTGCAATGTGTACTTTCTACGGGGTGCCGAGCTTCCCCACTCGCTAGCTTATTTACGTTTTTCTGCACAATACTTTATTTTTTATGAATTTTGTTATACTCCATTTTTTTAGTATATATACTTTGTTTTATATGTTTTTACTCATGTTGTACTTGTTCTTAATTTGAAATTGGTCTTAGGACTATAATGTGTAGTTAATTGGGATATGCATTAATTTATCCCCACAATTGGTCCCTTAATTGGGATCTACATTAATTGATCTGTAGATGTAGGGGGTTGTTCTAAAAGGAAATATGATCTAACCTAAGGATGGCAATGGGCAGGGTACTTTACCTATACCCGTATAGTCGACTGATGGAAAACTTTACCCATAATCGTACCTGTGGATATAAAATTTTACCCATGCCATACCCGACGGGTACCCATACTCGTTGAGTACCCGTCGAGTTGACCTAATTGTACACAATTTATTCAAAAATTTACATTCATCAATAGCATAAGTATTTGACAAAAAAAACTATCTCTACTCAATAATATTTAGATGAGTACATGATAATTATCAAAATTTAGAAATCGCAATCTCATACTCGTCACTAGGATGCTCATGCATATAGGTTTAAACTCTACATGTAAGTTTTACGTGTCATATTAAATGGGTAGTTTATGGGTATACCCACGGTTACAAGCTTATACCCGTGTACGTACCCGTGACTTAACGGGTAGAATATATGTAATCCCCATGGGTATAAAAGTATGCACATACCCTGCCCATATGAGTATGGTACCCGCGGGTATCCACCATACCCATGGGTAAATTGTCATCCTTAATCTAACCCTGATATATCGTAAATTACCTATGTATTTAGGCCTTTCACAATGGTACATAGTATCTTAGCATGGTATCATACTTCCTGTATTTTAAATTACACTGCATTCTGGGTTTGGTCAAAGTCAAACTTTTTAAATTTGACCAAACATATTTAACAAAATACTAATATTTATAGATCAATTTCATATAATATAAAACTATGTTTTATGGCGAGTCTAGCTATGTTTATTACATATTTTAGATGTTGATATTTTTCTTATATACATAGTCAAAAGTTATAAAGTTGGACTTTGACTAAACCAGGAACGTAGAGTAATTTGGGACGGAGGGAGTAGACATTTTACCTATGTGGCACTATAGTTAATAAAGAAAGAGATTGATGTTGTATCTTAGCTACTCCCTCCATTCTGGTTTAAAGGATACAATTTGCAAACCATGCAATCCCAAAATATTTATACATAAAAGCATTTAATCTCTGTAATTACTCCTGTGTGAAAACAATAAAATGCTTGCATGCACATGTGTGAACAAATATGAACGCCTTGATGGCTCTTTCTTTCCTCATGCATGTTCTTCTCCATACTATTAAATAGACCAATTAGAGGACACCTAGGGCCCAGAGAATTGCAAATTGTGTCATTTAAACCGGGACGGAGGGAGTAGTAAGATAAAACCTTTGCACAAAACCATAGGCAAAAATAATGGCCAGTCTCAATCCCATGTCTACAGGTCACCAAATTCATTAAATATAGAAACAGCTCTTAAAAACAACCCATTATAAAGATTGTTTTTAATTATTTATTATGCCTACGATAATGTTATGGTCCAAATATAGGGATCTGCATTAATTGGGATCTATATATTAATTGATCTGTGAAGGATGGGTCTACTATACGGTCCCAATATAGGCCTTAGTTAATTGGGATCTACATTAATTGGTCCCAATATCGGGATCTGCATTAATTGATCTCTTAATTGAGATCTGTATTCATTGATATGCGAAGGATGGATGTTGCTCCCTTTAAAAAAGAGAAACATGATCCAACCCTAATACTATCTGGCTACGTGTTTCAAGATAGAACATTAGATGGCTACTAGGTTCTGCAAGTGTAACCGATGTCTACTACTTCCTCTGTTTGGGATTATAGGTCCGACACGTATACCTAGATCGTTAATTTAACTAATAAAATATATAGCATAAAAGTTATACCATTAAAAAATTTAGCATCTAAAGTTTTTAATGATATAATTTTTGCGTTGTTTTATTTATATTTTGTTGGTCAAATTGGTAACCTAGTTAACCGTGCGTGACCTATAATCCCAAACGGATAAAGTACTTACTTAAGTTCCGTAGAAGCTTATTTACATTTTTTCACATCATACTTTATTTTTTATATATTTAGTTATACTCCATTTTTTGAATACATATACTTTGTTTTTTGTGTTTTTACTCATATTGTATTTGTGCTTAATTTGAACTTGGCCATATGGTCTATAATTTGTACTTCTATCTTGTTTCTATTTGCAAGAGTAAAAATGAATATAAACTTGGAGACCTTTAGGAAGGTTAGCCTTCTCCTATCGCTACGCAAACATATATGGGATGAAAATCCATGAATGCATGTCAATTAGCAAAAAAAAAAAGAGGAGACAAAGGCCCGTTAGCTCAACACAATATGGGAGAAAAGTAGCATCGAAGCACAATGATAAGTTGTACTCCCTCCGTCACGGTTTGGAGGGTGTTTTAGAGAGATCGATGGAACCTAGGTGGGCGCTGATTGGGGCTAGATTTGTGCAAAAACATGCGCTCATTAATTATTCGACGCCTTATTAAACATATTTACTCAATGGAAACGAGGAGTTTAGGCGCATGCATTGGTGGAGTTGCACGCAAGAATTAATTCCTTTGCTGCATGGAGTAGGAAGTGGAGAGGAAAAATAGGGCATTAATTCTGTAATTAAGTCTAACGCGCCTAGGAGGAGAGGAGTTTTGGGAACGCATGATTTTTGTAAGACGCCCTCCAAACCGTGACAAAGGGAGTATCATATCCTAAAATAAAAAACAAATTCATAAGTCGTTGTGCATTGGTCACGAGATGCAGATTTGTTTGCCAATTAATGTGAGTCAATGCTATATCTATTAGATAATTAATTAGTCAACATCTAGATCAGGATCTGCATTAATTGATCCTTTAATTGGGATCTGCATTAATTGGTCCCCAGGGTCTAGATCGGCCAAGCCAGATCCGGTTATGAGTATAAATCCTAAGGCCTTTCACAATAGGTGTTTCTTAGCGCAGTATCCTAGGTGTTTTGTCTATGTGGCATGTTATTTAATGAAGAAAGAGGGTGTTGTTGTATCTTAGCTAAGCTACACCTCTTACACGGTATCATAGGCAAAAAACTTGGCTAGACCAATCACACACATACATGAGACTAAAATCATTAAATGCAACATCACTAAGAAATCCCATCTAAGATACACCCCATTGTGATAGTTGTTTCTTAAGTTTTTATTACTTCTATGAAAACGTGCTAAGATACACCCCACTGGAAAAGGCTTAAGTGGTGTTAGAGTAGTTGCATTCTTTCAAGGCACATTAATGAGCCATGTTATATTGCGGAAGGACGTTTACATAGTACTCCCTCCGTCACGGTTTGAAGGGCGTCTTACAAAAGTCATGCGTTTCCAAAACACCTCTCCTCCTAGGTGCGTTAGACTTAATTATAAAATTAATGCCCTTTTGTTCCTCTCCACTTTCTACTCCATGCAGCCAAGTAATTAATTCTTGCATACAACTCCACCAATGCATACGCCTAAACTCCTCGTTTCCGTTGAGTAATTATTCCATTTGTCCCGAATTACCCTTCGTTTTAGGTTTAGTCAAAGTCAAACTTCATAAACTTTGACTATAAATATAAGAAAAATATCAATATCTCAAATATGTAATAAATATAGTTAGACTTGCCATAAAACATACTTTTATATTATATAGAATTGACATTATAAATATTATTATTCTGTCAAAAATGTTTAGTCAAGTTTTAACATGTTTGACTTTGACCAAATCTAAAACGAAGAGTAATTTGGAACAGAGGGAGTACGTTTAATAGGACGCCGAATAATTAAAAGTCGCATCTTTTTTTCACAAATCTGGCTCCAATCAGCGCCCATCTAGGTTACAAAAATCTCTCTAAAACGCACTCCAAACCGTAATGGAGGGAGTAGTATATTACTCCCTCTGAGTAAAGTATGACATTAAAATGTACTCCCTCCATACCGAATTATAGGCTAATATAGCTTCTGGAGATATACCATAATACTGTACTACTCTAAAACAATCTCTCTAAAACGGCCATGCATGCCAACGTGGTTCTCTCTCAACGGAGGGAGTACGTTTAATAGGCCGCCGAATAATTAAAGGACGTATCTTTTTGGCACAAATCTAGCCCTAATCAGCGCCCACCTAGGTTTCAACAATCTCTCTAAAACGCCCTCCAAACCGTAACGGAGGGAGTAGTATATTACTCCCTCTGATTAAAGTATGACATTAAAATATACTCCCTCCGTACCGAATTGTTAGGCTAATATAACTTCTGGAGATATACCGTAATACTGTACTACTCTAAAACAATCTCTCTAAAACGACCATGCATGCCAACGTGGTTCTCTCTCAACGTGGATCTAATATAGCTTCTGGAGATATACACGTAGCGCATGTTTTTGCACAAATCTAGCCCCAATCAGCGTCCACCTAGGTTCCAACAATCTCTCTAAACACCCTCTAAACCGTGACAGAGAGAGTAGGATAAATTGAATATTAATTGCTTCAATTAACTTTCTTGCATGACTCTTTTCTCAGAACCTTTCCACGATCCTCTCTCCTTTAATTTTCTTGGCCAGTGCATGCGCCCAGAAGAAGGAGAAACGGCCATGCATGCCAACGTGGTTCTCTCTCAACGTGGACCCAAACTGATCCAGTTTTAATTAACACATCGATCAAGGCTAAATTATCTCTCCTTTCTCTTTTTTATGGCCAATCAAAAATAACCTAGGTCCTAGTGTTTTGCTAATTTTGCCCAATAATCCGGTATGGAAGGAATAACATCTATTAGTGTGCCTTGTATACCATTAAGTATATCATTGTAAGTGACAGAGTGCCCTTGCTGCCATGATCTACCGAGATCCAGCCCCACGTCCCACAAATTAGTCCCTCCAAAAAAAGTATACCATTAAATTTTTAAAAATTTGCACTAATAAGTACCAAGTATAAAGAGAAGATGGTGACACTGTAGGTAAGAGATTCGAATTTTCCAACACAAAACATAGCACTTTATTACTGATGGTGTGGGCGACGGATGCCGTCGAACTCGTGCCCATGGATGCACACATATAGCAGACATGTTATGTATATAAACTAACCACACTCGGGCTAGAATACACAGGGCATCGAAAACGACCAATGTCTCTTCCTATCTTGCTGCATGGATGAAAGGACCGACTAGGAAAGCCTCTTCAATGACGAACACACATTGGAGATTTCTGAACATGCGAAGCCCAACAAGGAGCTGCACCTATCCAAAGTTGACATCTTCGATGGGACAATGAAAACTGAATCTTCCTTCCAAGCCCGATGGAGAAGAGATGCATGAATACATGCTTATGAATATTCATGTTAATTACATCTCCAAGTCTAACTTACCTACTCGGTAATTGGTTCAAGAAGATCTAGATAAGTGGCAAGGGAACTTTTTGATTTATTTCAGCTTGAGGAAGACAATAGGCGACTAAACTGTAGGGGTTCGTAGCATGGAAAACAAAAAATTTCTACCGCATGCACACAAACAAGCCAAGATCTATCTACTAGATTGTAGCAACGAGTCGATAGAGGAACTCACCCTCGAAGATTCCAAAGCGGTTAACGAGAGCAGATTCTCGTGGGTGATGTAGTCGTACACTTGCCGATCTCAAGATCGCGTAGACGATCCTTCCGGCGCTGCGTTCCGGCAGCGCTCCCGCAGTCGGTCACACGTTCAGTACTCGACGAAGAACTTCCTCTCCCTTGTTCCAGCAGGCAGCGGAGGTTGTAGCACTCTCCTCGCGATTCCGGCAGCACGACGGCGTGGTACCGGAAGTAGAGGGGAGATCTCGCAGGGCTTCGCCTTCAGCTGGAGCGAGTATGGTGGACTATGAGAGAGCCTTGGTGATATAGGGTTTAGACACACCAATTAGAAGGGGCTAAACCAGCGGCTAGGGCAATTAGAAGCTCTAACTCGGCGGCTTGGGAGAAATCCCTAGGCTGTGGCTAGGGTTTAGGTTTAGAGGGAGGCAACTTGTGTGTCTAGGAGGGGAGCCCTGCCCCTCCTTATATAGGTGGAGGGAGGCGCGCCTGGGGAGGGGAGTCCCTCCCCAACTCGGACCCAAGGTGGGCCGGCGGTGGGAGGAGGAACTCCTCTCCAAAGTCGGTTTCAAACCTCCTTCTCCTCTTTCCCAAAACTAGCCGTTTGACTTTCAAACTAGCCGTTTGACTTTTCAAACTAGGATTTGAATAAACCCTCTATTTGGTACAACGATGACACCAAGTACATAATGCAATCATACCAACTTGATATAACACATTCATGTACCCTTCCCCTCCGGAGTGTCGGACATTCCGGAACCTTCTAGAACATTCCCGATGAAAACACCGGAACCATTCCCCAACTCCGAAACAGGACTTTCCTTATATGAATCTTATTCTCCGGACCATTCCGGATCTCCTCGTGATATCCCGGATCCCATCCGAGACTCCGAACAACATTCGGTCTCTTACTCATCATTCCATAACTACTCAACAACATCGAATCCTTAAGTGTGTCTCCCTACGGTTCGTGAATTATGCGGACATGATCGAGACACTTCTCCGATCAATAACCAATAGAGGAATCTGGAAATTCATATGGCTCCCACATATTTATACGATTACTTTGCGATCGAATGAACCACTTACATACGATACCAATTTCCCTTTGTCTCACGATAGTTTACTTATCCGAGGTTATGATCGTCGGTATCTCTGCATACCTAGTTCAACCTCGTTACTGATAAGTATTCTTTTCTCGTTCCCGTGTATGTGATCCCTTGTGAGCCAGTCACATGCTTGCAAGCTAATTGGATGACATTCCACCGAGAGGGCCTAGAGTATATCTATCCGTCATATGGATGGACAAATCCCACTCTTGATCCATGTGTCTCAACCGACACTTTCCGAACACTCAATGCCACCTTTATAGCCACCCAGTTACGGTGTGGTGTTTGATGTCATCAAAGCATCCTTCCGGTGAAGGTGATATGCATGATCTCATGGTCGAAGGAATTAGGCTACTATGTATCAGAAAGCATATAGCAATTGAACTATTAAAATGACTTGATCTTTATGCTACGCTTATCTATAGGAGTATGTCCATCATATCATTCTCCTAATGATATGACCCTGTTGTCAATAACATCTCTATGTTCATGATCAGGAAACCATGATCATATATTAACCAACAAGCTAGTTTAACAAAGAGTCTTTACTAGGGACTCTTTTATGTTTACAAATCACACAAGTATTAATGTTTCCTATTAATACAATTATAGCATGGTATGTAAACATTTATCATAAGTATGAAGATATGATAATAACCACTTTATTATTGCCTCTTGGGCATATCTCCAACAGTCTCCCACTTGCACTAGAGTCAATAATCTAGTTTCAGACCTTTGTGTATTCAACACCTATGGCTTTCCGGTGTTGTATGTACACTATTGCTAGTGGTCAACTGATCTCCGGATCTGACACTTCCAGGTCCGTGTGTAATTGCATGTCTTTGCGTCTCTACGCATCACTTATTCTCTAATGAGATGGCTTTGTATAACTTTGGTCCTTTGGTGAGACCTTTAGTTCTTTGGGGTTAAAACATGTTGATAATATTGTCGTACAATATATCTTCATAGTATTATCCCGCTGTGAACTACACCTAGTTTGATAACAAACTACTTGACACAAACGCCCTCTTTAGCTGCTATTATAGCAGTCATATACTTAGCCTTTTGTTGTAGTATCTATCACAATGTCTTAACTTTGGAACTCATCCAAATCTATTATGGAACTTACTTTCCATTACATTGTGCCACCCTTAGTTTAGATTAAGATAAACTTAATTTGTACTTTGCGACAAAACTAGTATCAATGTAGTACTTTTACAATGAACTAACCATCTATTTGTCACTTCTACAAATAATATACTCTTAGTTCTTCCAAACGATCATAAGAATATCCTTACTATTGTCCAATGATCAACTTATGAATCATTCTGGTATATGCTCATAACATTTAGAGTATAGGACATATCTGGATTTGTACATATCACAGTATGATTGATATAAATACTCTTTGTGATTTCATACATCAAGTATCGATCTATACTTGAATCTTTGTTTCACTTACGCAGTGTCAATACACTTGAATATATCATTAATATTGAACTTATTCAATCATTTCTGTGCAACAAGAACCTTTCTTGTAGTTTCTATATTGAACTCATTCAATATATCATCTATGTACTTTTGGCACAACCATATTAGCGTCTATTGATGCCAAATATTTGGGTTTTGCCTAAGCCTTTCATCGAGATGAAATTCTTAATATGTGTTAATAAAAGATACATCATTTCCAATCAACAATATGTCTTCCACATAATGTATTAGAAATATGTCTTAGCGCTCCCACTTAATTTCTTGCAAATGCAAGCATCTTCATTGTCTCTGATGAAATTAAACTCTTTTAACAGTTTCATCATAGTGAAGATTCCAACTCCGCTATGCTTATTTCAACCATTGAAGTTTGCATATGCTTTTAGCATCCTTTGAATTAACAAAACGCTTTGGACTGTGTTATGCACACGTCCTAGGTAACAATTCTATTTGAAGAACTTGTTTTGTTTATTCAACTACCACATAACAAAATTATATGTAGTGGTTGCTACATTAATCTGTCTAGACTAAATATCGCTATGAAAGATCAAATCTTGTCATAGTCAACCTTTAAACATTGTTGTGAACTCTTTCCCAACATGTCGACTTTTTCATAGATGAAAACATCCATGTCTATTTCTTTATAGATCCAAATACAACTGTAAGGTCTTGTACCTTTCCAGAGGGTCTTTCAAGTTCAAAGCTCGATCTCTCGTATATGGAACTATCACGGATTTTATGGCTTCAAGCCATTTGTCGGAGTCAGGGCCCATCATCGCTTCTTTGCATGTAGTCAGATCATTATTGTCAAATAATGATTTAACTCTCAAATCTTGGTATTTGATTGTTTACCCGACCTACTTGTTTCAATAGGAACTTAGATCTCTGTGACCACAACCTTTGAGGCACGTGAGCCATGAGCATTATTGCTGCCTCCGGAACACTTTTCGGTGCTGCGCAACTCTGATCATATAGCTAAGGTTATTTTAACCCTATCAAAGTTCTATTGTCCTCCCACTTAACTTTTCACGAAAAATTCCTTCTCAAAGAAACTTGACGTCCTAAGCGACAAACACTTTTGTCTCCGATGTTATGGAGGAACAGTTATTCGAAATAACATACAAAGACAGGTTCATCCGACTTTGGTTGCAAACATCTTTCTTATGCATAGCACACCAATGTTTTAAGAAAGGACAACTTGGATTTAATCCCAAACCATAACTTTATATGGTGTCATTTCAACGGATTATGATGCAGCTCTTTTCAGTGGAAAACGGTAGTCTTTAAAGCTTTTAATCTTTAAAATATAATGGCAGTTTTATGAATTATACCTTTGATCTTACCATGTCAAACAAGGTTTAATTAAATATCTCGAACACTCCATACTCTTATGGTGTTTCGGAAAATGCAAATCCACGAAACGATTCCTTAAATCTTAGGTATTATGCTAAACTTGTAACTCAAATATCTTCCTTTATGATATTATCATAAACTATTTATATTATTGTTACAATGATTTTACACTTCATCTTGAAAGTCTTTGAACTTTTTCAAATGTTTCATACTTCATCCTTATTAAGTAAATATTCATATATTCACTCAAATTTTCGGAGAAAGAATATGAAGTTGAAATCTATCGCTCTTGACTACACATAATGGACTTCATACAACAATATGTACAAGTTCCAATAAGCTAGTCATTCGTTCCCTTTTGGCCTAAGAACGAAGTTTTAATTATCTCTAGGAAAGTTTCACAAGCGTCATTTGATCAAAATCAAAGACTCCAAAATTCCATACACATGGAGTTTCTTCATGTTTTCTTTCCAATATAATTTAAACGGTGATGTCACTTCCTAAGTGATCTTTCAATCAATTTGTCTTTCGACATTTTTAGCACTAGTTTTATGGATGTGATTTCTCCAACGAGATTTGTGAATCATCCATCTTTTATGGATTACGGCAATTATTTGAACAACCCTTTTGTTCTCATAATACCTGATAAAACAAATCTTGAAGGCAAGCTTTGACGTTTAACGAGCAACACAATAACCTTTTATTTGTTCTCGATGAACATCATCACATATTATTTTGCTAGTTACTTAGGCAATTGTAGTTCATGAATTGTGTTGTTTCGTATGACGATTCACACCAACAAATTCAGTATCAAATACTTAAGAACCACATTGTTTAATAAGCAAAGAATATAGCCATAACATGTATATCATCTATATACTTAACTGAACAATTCTAGTCTTTTCTTTTCTGCCATATATTTATGAGATTCTCTTTCAGTATTTCCTTTTCTGTTTGAAAGAATCTATCAACATCAATAGTGGAGTCATACATATGACACATAGTCCAAAGCGTGTATAGTTAAATACCAATGTCTTTGGACTTGCACTTTGAAGTAGATCACCATTATCAAATGTTTGGTGTTCTTTCAAATTCCTTTCTTTAGTAATCTCTTGGTGTAGTAAACATTTTACCTACATCAAATATTCACCCTCATCATGGATTTATCCATGATCAAGCTACTTTTAGCTTGTAATGGTGAATCGCGAGTATAATGTTGCTCTCCAAAACCTTTTGGAGGATTAGGACAACTAGTGTCTCCAACCTTTTGCAAATTCTCATGAAATATGATAACATGACTTTTGCCATATTATACTCTATCATGTTGCAACCAAAACTTCGTTTCAGATATCACAATATCTTCCACACATCATGGTTTCTGAAACAACTCTTTCAGATCCTAGATAACCTTGATATTAAGACAATCCTTTGAATATCAAGAATCATGGAGACAAACATGATACTCATACACTAACATTTGGAATTGTCACTCTTGATTTAATACCAATTATTAAACTTCATGGAGTAACCGGAACTTACTGAAAGTTTGCAATAGGACTTTTTAAACTTTATATTAACACTTCAAAACAATACGATACCAGTTCGTAAAGTAACTTAACCAGAATTCTATAGTTCTATCATCTCAATTATAACTAAGCGCAAGGTGGTATACGGATGCCAATGACTACAACAACTATGCAAATTCACTTTGATTTAATTTATGATAAATAGTGTTCAACTTTTAATCATATTGCTGTTGAACTCCCACTCAAAGCAATATCCCTCACATTGTGTTAGTGATCACACGAACCAAATCCACCACATCAAAACCGATCATCACGAGAGTTGATGTAGCTTCAATGGCGAACAATCAACATGTTCATCATATCTACTATATGACTCATGCTTTACCTTTCGGTGATCCGTGTTCCGAGACCATGTCTGTACATGCTAGGCTCGTCAAGATCAAACCTTAGCTTCCGCATGAGCAAATCTGGCTTGCTCACGTTGTATACACTCGCAGAATCTAACACACCCGATCATCACGTGGTGCTTCGAAACAACGAGCTTTAGCAACGGTGCTTACTAAGGATGAACACTTTAATACTTGATATTGTGTGCTTGAGGGATCATCTTATAATGCTACCGTCGTTAACTAAGCAATACAAGATGCATAAAAGGATTAACATCACATGCAATTCATAATATGTGATATGATATGGCCTTTCTTCTTGTGCTTCTGATCTCCATCTTCAAGCACGAACATGATCTCCATCATCACCGGCATTGCATCAAGGTCAATGACGCTGCTCCATGGTTGTCTTCCACCATCTTCAACTATTACAACTACTTTGAACAGACACGCGGGTCTTAACAGAATTTAAAGACAACCATATGGCTCCTGCCGGTTGCCAACTTACAATAAGGAACATTGCATACATCATATATAATCACAATCATGGCCATATCACATCACAGCACACCCCTGCAAAACAAAGTTAGACGTCTCTAATTTTCTTTGCATGTTTTACGCGGTTTGGGGCTTACAATAAGTGTCGTTCTAACTTACGAACAAGAACCACAACATTGATACTAGTATTGTCAATCACCCGTTGTAAATTGAATCTTAACTATGTTGGGAGAAACAGGCACCCGCAAAGCCACTTATGCAATACAAGTTGCATGTCAAGCGTGGAGCAAGTCTCATGAACGATGTCATGTAAGGTTAGCCCGGGCCGCTTCATCCCACCATCCCGCAAGATGCAAAGTACACAAGAAGCAATCGACAACAAAAGCATCAACGCCCACAATGACCATTGTGTTCTACTCGTGCAACAGATCTACATATAGACACGGCTCTGATACCACTGTAGGGGTTCGTAGCATGGAAAACAAAAATTTTCTACCGCATGCACACAAACAAGCCAAGATCTATCTACTAGATTGTAGCAACGAGTCGATAGAGGAACTCACCCTCGAAGATTCCAAAGCGGTTAACAAGAGCAGATTCTCGTGGGTGATGTAGTCGTACACTTGCCGATCTCAAGATCGCGTAGATGATCCTTCCGGCGCTGCGTTCCGGCAGCGCTCCCGCAGTCGGTCACACGTTCGGTACTCGACGAAGACCTTCCTCTCCCTTGTTCCAGCAGGCAGCGGAGGTTGTAGCACTCTCCTCGCGATTCCGGCAGCACGACGGCGTGGTACCGGAAGTAGAGGGGAGATCTCGCAAGGCTTCGCCTTAAGCCGGAGTGAGTATGGTGGACTATGAGAGAGCCTTGGTGATCTAGGGTTTAGACACACCAATTAGCAGGGGCTAAACCAGCAGCTAGGGCAATTAGAAGCTCTAACTCGGCGGCTTGGGAGAAATCCCTAGGCTGTGGCTAGGGTTTAGGTTTAGAGGGAGGCAACTTGTGTGTCTAGGAGGGGAGCCCTGCCCCTCCTTATATAGGTGGAGGGAGGCGCGCCTGGTGAGGGGAGTCCCTCCCCAACTCGGACCCAAGGTGGGCCGGCGGTGGGAGGAGGAACTCCTCCCCAAAGTCGGTTTCAAACCTCCTTCTCCTCTTTCCCAAAACTAGCCGTTTGACTTTTCAAACTAGGATTTGAATAAACCCTCTATTTGGTACAGCGACGACACCAAGTACATAATGCAATCATACCAACTTGATATAACACATTCATGTACCCTTCCCCTCCGGAGTGCCGGACATTCCGGAACCTTCTAGAACATTCCCGATGAAAACACCGGAACCATTCCCCAACTCTGAAACAGGACTTTCCTTATATGAATCTTATTCTCCGGACCATTCCGGATCTCCTCGTGATATCCCGGATCCCATCCGAGACTCCGAACAACATTCGGTCTCTTACTCATCATTCCATAACTACTCAACAACATCGAATCCTTAAGTGTGTCTCCCTACGGTTCGTGAATTATGCGGACATGATCGAGACACTTCTCCGATCAATAACAAATAGAGGAATCTGGAAATTCATATGGCTCCCACATATTTCTACGATTACTTTGCGATCGAATGAACCACTTACATACGATACCAATTTCCCTTTGTCTCACGATAGTTTACTTATCCGAGGTTATGATCGTCGGTATCTCTGCATACCTAGTTCAACCTCGTTACTGATAAGTACTCTTTTCTCGTTCCCGTGGTATGTGATCCCTTGTGAGCGAGTCACATGCTTGCAAGCTAATTGGATGACATTCCACCGAGAGGGCCCAGAGTATATCTATCCGTCATATGGATGGACAAATCCCACTCTTGATCCATGTGTCTCAACCGACACTTTCCGAACACTCAATGCCACCTTTATAGCCACCCAGTTACGGTGTGGTGTTTGATGTCATCAAAGCATCCTTCCGGTGAAGGTGATATGCATGATCTCATGGTCGAAGGAATTAGGTTACTATGTATCAGAAAGCATATAGCAATTGAACTATTAAAATGACTTGATCTTTATGCTACGCTTATCTATAGGAGTATGTCCATCATATCATTCTCCTAATGATATGACCCTGTTGTCAATAACATCTCTATGTTCATGATCAGGAAACCATGATCATATATTAACCAACAAGCTAGTTTAACAAAGAGGCTTTACTAGGGAAACTTTTATGTTTACAAATCACACAAGTATTAATGTTTCCTGTTAATACAAGTATAGCATGGTATGTAAACATTTATCATAAGTATGAAGATATGATAATAACCACTTTATTATTGCCTCTTGGGCATATCTCCAACATAAACATGGCTAGTGATGGGAATGTATAACCTATAGTCAAATGATTATTCGATATTCCTTTTTGTTCATGATTAGAGTTTAGTATTTATGCTACAACTGCATATGATTCTTGATTATGAGAATCAAAGGTGAATCTCAGAAGCACGTGTAAAGTGATACCAAGTGTTCATAGTCTTGCGGTATCTTATTGTCAAGGGATGATCAAAATCCCTGATCATGGTATATATATACCATTTGATAATAAGAGCATATTGTCGGTTGTACAAGGATGCTGAACTGACCCAAGGAAAATGATCTACATTAAGATAATCACCATATTATTGTTGTTGGCCTATCATTATTGTTGTTGTGTCACTTTTTTCCTTTGACCATGAGGATATCAATTGTCCATCTTACTGGAAGATATGTGTTGATCATCACCCAACATTACCTTTCACCAGGTGATCATAACTGTGGTCGCTCACATATGTTGGAAACGTATGTATGGGCACAAGATAGTCTGGTTGACGAGGTTTAATCTCGTCAATGCCTATTGTTATGGACTTGGGTTTTGGAGAAGATGGGAATGCTGGAGATCGCGGAACGGTTAGCAAACAAGCAACACGGGGACACGAGGTTTACCCAGGTTCAGGCCCCCGGAGGGAAAACCCTACTCCTGCTTGTCTGCTCTGATTATGGTGGAACCGAAGGTTATAGGGGTGCGCTCAGATGCAATCTGGCGTGGAGGTGTGTATGCGGTGGTATGCGAGAGATTGTAAGGGACCTCCTCGTCGTGCCCTCCTGGCCTTTATATAGAGGTAGGCAGGTCCCAGGCATAGATCAAGTCGGTTACATGTTTTAGGGTTTACCCCTTTTTAATTTTCTATCTTCTCTAGTCTTGCTCTCCAAGGATTCAAAGGCGTCATGGGCCTTGGCCACCCGAAAGTCTTCATGGGCCGGCGTATACTTGTTGTGGACCTTTCTTGGGATGGACCGGGTATGCTAAGGTCGTGTACCTGTAGGATATAACCATGTCAGTAGCCCCCGAGTGTTTGCTAGAGAATGATTTGAGTGTGTAGAGATTGTTGATGCGTGTGCCTGACTCTCCCGATGGATCAGGGTCAGTTAACTGTCTTAGGACAAAACAACACGATATTCTTCAGATTCGAGTCCCTCGACTCGAATCCGGAACAGATGCTGGCGTAATTCGACTCAGGCCGCGGAGGACTTACAGGAGTGGAATTCTAGTAAATTTAAATGATGTACCCAACGCGTCCATCGGGATTTTCATCACGCCTGCTGGCATGGTTTTTCACTAGCAGAGTGCAGTCGTGTGCGTTGCCAGGCCATCAGATGATATATGTAGGTCTTATCTTTGTGTCGCGGACACAGCATCCGAATTTTTATCGCCGCGGAGGCGTTTCGGGTGGCCAAGGAGGATGCTTCTCACTTAGCGTTAATCGGGGCAGAGTTGTCAAAATGTTTTTGCATTCTGATCCGAAGGATCGCAGTCGAAGAATTCATAGGGTGCGCGACCAGCGCTCCCTATGGGACTAGCCCTCGAGTGTCTGTTCGAGTCGTAGACTCGAGCAGAGACTTTAACTCAGCCGTTTTTTGACTCCAGGTCCGTAGGACACAAAATTTTCCTCCTCGCTGAGGTGGATGACCCGATCATTGTTGCCTGCTATGGCCTGCTACGGCCTCGAGTGCTTGGGCCCATCCCTTCTTACTGAGGTGGATGACCCGATCATTGTTGTCCCTGTTGGGTGGGGGGATTGGCTTCTTCTGTTTCCACCGTTTCTACCCTGCGGGTTGGGTGGAGGATTGTGTTCCTGATCCTGTATGACCGCGACGCACTGGTAGCGCTTGTAGATCGGATCGCTGCTGCCACAGCTTTCGGATCCGGAACCGTAGGTCCCTTCATCCGATGGTGGATCGCACAGATCTGAGTTGCAGCTGCTGCTATCATAGGACTCATCTGTCGATGGTGATATGCGTAGCACGGGGTGTGGAGCCCATGAAGCAGGCCTGATCGACGGCAGGGGCACCCGCTCCGGGAGGCGGAGAGTGCCGATCTTCCCCACCTGGAATCAGAAGCTCTCGAACAGGATCTCGAGTCTGTCGCCAACGGGCTCGAAGTCCTTCTGGGTGGCCGGCGAGTGGGCGGTGTAGTCGAATGCGCCGAAGAGGAGATGACTCTCCGTCGCCGCAGAATTGTAGATAGCTTTGGTTGGGACTGTCATGATCGCACAATCAGCGCCCCCAATTCCGACAGACGGCGCCAATTGACGAGGTTTAATCTCGTCAATGACCATTGTTATGGACTTGGATTTTGGAAAAGATGGGGATGCTGGAGATCGCGGAACGGTTCGCAAACAAGCAACACGGGGACATGAGGTTTACCCAGGTTCAGGCCCCCGGAGGGAAAACGCTACTCCTGCTTGTCTGCTCTGGTTATGGTGGAACCGAAGGTTACAGGAGTGCGCAGATGCAATCTGGCGTGGAGGTGTGTATGCGGTGGTATGCGAGAGATTGTAAGAGACCTCCTCGTCGTGCCCTCCTGGCCTTTAAATAGAGGTAGGAAGGTCCCAGGCACAGATCGAGTCGGTTACAGGTTTTAGGGTTTACCCCTTTTGAATTTTCTATCTACTCTAGTCTTTCTCTCCAAGGATTCGAAGGCGTCATGGGCCTTGTCCACCCGAAAGTCTTCATGGGCCGGCTTATATTTGTCTTAGACCTTCCTTGGGCTGGACCAGGTATGCTAAGGTCATGTACCCGTAGGATATAACCATGTCATTGGTACTGGGATTCGCAACTCCGACAATGGAGAGATACTCTTGGACCGATCTCGATATTACGGTATCACTTATAGGCCAGACATAGGGTGATACGATCACTAGATACTGGAATATGTGAATGAGAGAGTAAGTCAAACCGGTAACGAGGTCCACATGGTATTATGAGAATAGCACCTTTTCTTGCCTTGGGTTTGTAATATCATGATGTGAAACGATAGTATGCCACATCAATCGGTTCTCTCGATTACTTCATAGTTATGTGAGTGTCAATATGGGTGTCCAGATTCCGCTATTGATTATTGTCCGGAAAGTGTTCCAGAATACCGAACCTGAAGGGTCATGCACGCTTAACAGACTTTGTTCTTAGGAGTATGTAGAGATGGTATGTATGAGGGAGAAGTTCTGGAATGGTTCTGGATCATTGATATGTCATAAACGAAACTATAATTTTTGATGCTCCATGCTTGTTTTATACCAACTATCTTATGTTTTGTCTACACTTTGAGGCATTTTTATACATTTTCTAAAACTAACCTATTAACAAGATGCCACAGTGCCAGTTTCTGTTTTCTGCTGTTATTGGTTTCAGAAAAGTTAGTAAAGAAATATTCTCGGAATTTGACGAAACAAAAGTGGAACTTCCTATTTTTCAGAGGCGAATACGGAGTCCAGAGGCTAGAGGGAGGCGTACCCCAGGCGGCTGCACCTGGGCCTGGCGCGGCCGGGGGCACGTCGTCCTATGGTGTGCCCCCTGGACCTCTACCGACCTTCCTCCTTCGCCTATATAACCCTCCCCCCCCCCCCCCCGAGGAGAAAATCCTTGGGGCCCGATCAGAATTCCACGAAAAAATATGTAGCCACCGCCATCTCCATCCCTTGATCGAGAGAGATCCGAAGCTCTTCCTGGCACCCTGCCGGAAAGGGGAGATCATCCTGGAGGCCTTCTTCATCACCATGCCAGCCTCCGGAGTGATGCGTGAGTAGTTCATCCTTGGACTATGGGTCCATAGCAGTAGCTAGATGGTTGTTTCTCCTCTTTGTGCTACCATGTTTAGATCTTTTGAGTTGACTATCATGATTAAGATCATCTATTTGTAATCCTACATGTTGTGTTTGTTGGGATCCGATGGATATTGAGTACTACATAAAGATTGATTAATGTTTTTATCATGTCTATGTTATTTGTGATCTTACATGCTCTCCGTTGCTAGTGGTTACTCTGGCCAAGTAGTTGCTTGTGACTCCAAGAGGGAGTATTTATGCTCGATAGTAGGTCGATGCCTCTAGTAATCTGGGGGAGTGACAAAAACCTCTAAGGTTGTAGATGTGCTGTTGCTACTAGGGAGAAAACAACAATCCTTTGTCCAAGGGAAATTGTATTGTTTACTTTACATACTTTGCTTAATGCAATTATCTATTGCTTGCAACTTAATATCCGAGGGTTGTTCGGATGATATCCTGGAGGTGGATTATTAGTCATAGATGCAGTTGGATTATGGTCTATGTATCATGTTATAATGCCCAAACGAATCTCATAGTGATCATCATGTCATGTACATGCATTGTTATGCATTCTCTACCTGTGAATTGCCCAACTGTAATCACCCAACATGTTATTTATCTTATGGAGAAACACCTCTAGTGAACTGTGGACCCCGGTCCATTCCTTCCTATTGATATTTCATCTAGTGTTTACTGTTTACTTTCTGCAATTACTACAAGCAATTACTATCTTCCACACTATACATTTAATCCTTTGTTTTCAGAAAAATCAGTGATTTGACAACCTCACTATAAGTTGGGGCAAAGTATTTTGGTTATGTTATGCAGGTTCCACGTTGCTAGCAACACCTTCGGAAGATGTTTCTTTCTCCTACTTGTTCGATAACCTTGGCTTCACAACTGAGGAAAACTTTCTGATGTACTCATCATACCTCTCTTGGGGTTTCCCAATAGGTTCTACATCAACAGAGCCACCATCAAGCATTTTCTGGCGCCATTGCCGGGGAGATATAGGACAGCTTCAATCTCTTCCTCCCCGTCAAAAATCTTTTCTAGGAGAAATAAGATTTCTACAAGGGGAGTCTCTCACTACCAATCTCTTTACTTTGTTTTTGTTTTGCATTGTTTCTTTAGTTTTGTTTGGTCTGTTTCTTTTTATCAAAAAAACACAAAAAATTAGTTCCTACTTTAATTGTTATTTTTGTTGGCTTGCTTTAATCTTGCAAAAATGAATACTCCTGAAAACACTAAGTTGTGTGACTTCACTAGCACAAACAATAATGATTTCATTAGCACACCTATTGCTCCACCTGTTACTGAAGCTACTTTCTATAAAGATAAACCTGCTTTGCTGAATCTTGTTATGAAAGAGCAATTCTCTGGTGCTAGTACTGATCATGCTGCTGCTCACTTTAATAATTTTGTTGAACTCTATGAGATGAAAAAAATATAAGGATGTAGATAGAGATATTATTAATCTTAAATTGTTTCCTTTCTCTTTAAGAGGAAGAGCTAAAAATTGGTTGCTATATTTTCCTAAAAATAGTATTGATTCTTGAATTAAATGCAAATATGCTTTCATTGGAAAATATTATCCTTCTGCTAAGATTATATCCATGAGAAGTGACATAATGAAATTTAAAAAATTTGATAATGAACATGTTGCTCAAGCTTGGGAAAGAATGAAATCTTTAGTGAAGAATTGTCCCACTCATGGACTGACTACTTGGATGATTATTCAAACCTTTTATGCAGGACTAAATTTTTCTTCAAGAAATATGTTGGATTCGGCTGCTTGAGGTACCTTTATGACCATTACTTTGGGTGTTGCAATAAAGCTCCTTGAGTGATAAAATTGATTCTATTATGTCTATGCTTGTTAGTGGAAAAGCTAATATTGATCCAAATAATGTTCCTTTAGCCTCTTTGGTTGCTCAAGAAGAGCAAGTTGATGTGAACTTCATTAAAGGCCATATCCTCCTAATAATAGCATTAGTTATCATGGTAAATCTGGAATGCCTAGTGAAGAAAAGATTTTGGAAGTTGAAATATCCACTAAAAACTTCATGCAAATGCAATATGAGCAGAATAAATTATTTACTAAAACCATGGAGGAACAATCTGCCATTTTGAAAAATATTAGTTGTCAACTTGAGAATTTGAATAGGGAAATTCCTGGTTTGCAATCCAAAATTTTGATTGCTGAAAAATATATTCTCTTTGTCTGAAGCACAATCTTTTTTGATTAATAAAATAGCTGCTAAACCATAAACTATGGAAAATCCCTTTGCTGCTAGTAATGCCATACAAGTTAGAATTGATGAAAATGTTAGGATGTAGCTGAATGGCATGCTAGGTGGGAGAGAGAAAATGAAATTTCTAGAAATAATAGTATGACTAAAGTTTGTATCATTACCACCACTAGTAATGTTGATGCTAGAAAACCACCTAAAGCCCCCGTTGCTTTTGCAACATTGCCTAAACCCAATGAGACCTTTTCTATACCTAATAATAAAGCACGAAGTGTTTCTCCCGATCCAACACTTTTTTGAATCGTTTTACCCTCTCACCAAAATACATATTATCCACCAATGCCATCTCCAAGTGAAAATAGCGGTTGAAAATAAACAAATCTCGGCACGCCGTGAGGAAGCGCATGGACAATAACAGACTGGTGCATGTACCGAGGGCCTGCGAGATCGTGCGGGGCCAGCGATGGTTGGTCGACCACGTGCAGGTACATGCGTTGGGCTTACGTGCATGGCCGTTTGGCTCTGCTGGGCCTGACCAACATCAACGAGGCAGCTAGCTACGGCTTCACGTCAGAACCAAGACCACTGCTACCTTAAATCGATCTTCACCGGTTTATATATGATGCAAATTTGCCTTAGTAGCTAATCCGAAATAAACTAAGCAGGCAGACTCAGTATGTGGTGCGAGCGCTAATTAAACGGAATTGTGGGTTTCCTGCTGCACATCGGAACCAATCAACATCGCCTTTGGAAAGAGAGGCTTTATATGAGGGAGTGCGTGCGTATAGGAAAAAATATGGTGAAGAAAACTATATGAGGGGGAGTACAATAAATAAACTTGTGACGTGATTATATCATTTGCAATTTCTAACGTGATATAACAGATTAACAATGACATATTTATTCTAAAAAAAATGACATATTTGAGGTTTGTTTGAGAAAATTTAAACTGCATTTTTTATCTATAAACTAGAAATAAGATCTAAGGATCGAAGTAGTGGTAGCACGTCAATTCACTATACTCTTTTTGTTTGAAAATAAGTGACTTAGATTTTTCTTTGAATGAGACATATTTTCGCAACTCATGCTATGTTAAAAATAGAAAATGGAAAAATTAAGTCTAGGGTTACGGTGTTCCCTAGATTGTTGGGAAAAATTGAGTTGTACGGAGTTTTAAGCACTAAATTTTGAAATGTTGGCAAAATATTATGTTTGTACTACATGTAAATTCATTTTAAAATGATAAAAACTAAGGTTGACGCCTGTCATCATGTTGGGAATTTTTCTACGACATCTATTTTCGAGGTCTCTTTTAAGGTACCTTTTACTACTCAAGAAGGTGACTAGTATAAATTAAAATATAGCCATTGATTTAGAGGGGACAATGTCGACCTTTTAATAGAAAAAATAATTACTACACTGCAAATCTAATTAATTATCCCGTTAATTTAGCCTAAAATCTTGGCAACGAGATCTCCCATTTATTTTTGATTTTCATGTTCTTGATTTGTCTAGCTCTCTGTGATTATACCTTTTACTACTCATCGAAGGTGACGAGTATAAATTAAAATCTAGCCATTGATTTAGAGGGGGCAATGTCGACCTTTTAATAGAAAAAATAATTACTACACTGCAAATCTAATTAATTATCCCGTTAATTTAGCCTAAAATCTTGGCAACGAGATCCCCCATTTATTTTTGATTCTCATGTTCTTGATTTGTCTAGCTCTCTATGATTAATTAAAACAACGGCAGAACCTTCCAAAAAACAATGGCAAAATCAGGTCGACGGAGTTCATGTGCTCATGGCGGCCGGCCGGCCGGCCGCGCAGCATGACTACTAAACTCCTGGCCATGGAACTAGCTTGGCTTGGAATCTTTACCAAACAACTGTTAGAGACAGTACAATCGTATTTCGTTAATTAATTAGATCTCTCCACTCTTCACCGCCATCGCGCCATAAAGGCAGCGGCTATGCACTTTTGCTGGAGACGTTAAGCTTTCCTTTTTTAACGGGATTTAGTTTTGCAGTTGTAGTTCCTTCCGATTTTGACTCTGCATGCACGATTACTTTTCTGCTTCTAGGCACTAGTATGTTTTATACTACTCATGTTTTCCCTACTAGTATAATTTAGTTTAAACCGTTAGATCCCAAGAAATAAACGGTCTATATTTAGTTGGGGGTACCATAAAAATGGAGGGAGTAATATTCTTAGATATGCTTACGTTCTCATCATGAAAAGGAGAAATGTGTGACAATATCGACGGTGGTGACAAAGAGAAGTGTCAATGGTTTACTAGAGCATTTGATTATTTATTTCTCCCGATGCAACGTACGGACACTTTTGCTATATACACTTAAATTCGAAATTACTCAATTTAGTGTCAACCAGAACCACTTCACCTCAATAAAAAATAATTAATGGTTAGGAAGAAAAACCAAATTGATCAAAGGGGCTCAGAGGAGAGGCTAAGATTACGCCACGGGTCGATCACACTGGCATATTTATCATACATAATTGTATTCAATTCTAGCATGTACAAATTACGACACGCCGTAGCAATGCATGGGTTTCGTGCAAGTCCAATAAAAATGTTGAAATTTTTCAAAATATGGGAAACAATAGTTCTACTACTGTGAATGATAATTTTGATTTTGATCTTGATGATTGCAATATTTCTGAAATAATTATGTCCTTGCAAAAGCTTGCTAGAATTCCCAATGACGAGGTTTGATCTCATCAATGCCCATTGTTATGGACTTGAGTTTTGGAGAAGATGGGGATGCTGGAGATCGTGGAACGGTTAGCAAACAAGCAACACGGGGACACAAGGTTTACCCAGGTTCAGGCCCCCGGAGGGAAAACCCTACTCCTGCTTGTCTGCTCTTGATTACAGCGGAACCGAAGGTTCCAGGGGTGCGCAGATGCAATCTGGCGTGGAGGTGTGTATGCGAAAAGTATGAGGAGAAGATCCATGTCGTGCCCTCCTAGCCTTTATATAGACTCAAGCAGGTCTCGGGCACAGACCTAGTCGGTTACAGGTTCTAGGATTTTACCCCTTTGAATTTTCTATCTACTCTAGTCTTGCTCTCCAAGGATCCGAAAGCGTCATGGGCCTTGGCCACCCGAAAATCTTCATGGGCCGGCGTATGATTGCCGTGGGCCTTCCTTGGACTAGACCAGGTATGCTAAGATCATGTACCCGTGGGGTATAACCATGTCAGTAGCCCCCGAGTATTCAGTCGAATCGTAGATTCGACTGAGGACTCTACAATCTTCCGGGTGCAACTATGTATTTCAATAGTTCATGTGTAGGGATTGTTGATGCGTGTGCCTGACTCACCCGACGGATCAGGGTCACTTAACTGTCTTAGGACGAAACAACACGATATTCTTCAGGTTCGAGTCCCTCAACTCGAACCCGGAACATATGCTAGCGTAATTCGACTCAGGCCGCGGAGGACTTACATGAGTGGAATCCCAGTGAATTTAATTGATGTACCCAACGCGTCCGTCAGGATTTTTTATCGCACCTGTTAGCATGGGTTTTTATTAGCAGAGCGCAGTCGTGTGCGTTGCCAGGCCATCAGATGATATTTGTAGGTCTTATCTTTGTGTTGCAGACACATCATCCGAATGTTTATCACCGCGGAGGTGTTTCGGGTGGTCAAGGAGAACGTTGCTCACTTAACATTTAGTTGGGGCAGAGTTGCCGAAAGGTTTTTGCATGCTGATCCGAAAGATCGCAGTCAAAAAATTCATAGGGTGCGCGACCAGCGCTCCCTATGGGAGTAGCCCCCGAGTGTCTGTTCGAGGCGTAGACTCGAGCGGAGACTTTAATTCAGGCCTTGTTCAGTGTTAAGTCCATAGGACACAAAAAATTTCGGATGCTTGAATCCATCTTCCCTATGAGAGTAGCCCCCGAGTATGTAGTGGAGTTGTAGACTCGCCGTAAGACTCGAAGAAATATTTCGCTTCTATTGATGTTCCGGGTGCGCGGACAGCGCTCCTGATAGGAGTAGCCCCCGAGTAATTAGTCGAATCATAGATTCGAGTGAGTACTTTTAACTTTGAAGCCGAAGAAATTGTAGTTGTTGCTAGTATAGCTTTTGATGACGTCAGTGCTGATGATCGATGACCTCAAACGTCTGCTACGCCAGAGATGACTTGTTTGGACGAAAGTGGGTCCCACTTGCTGACCTTGAATTGACTGGTCACGCGCGGCGTGGAGATTATTACGGCGTCGCCTCGATTTCCACGCGTAGTGGACGGCGTGTTAGCGACGGTTTGTTGTGACGCTGACACGTGTATGGCCCGATCTTCCGTTGGCGTTAGGTCTTCTTGATGGACGGTTGTCATGCGTCGTCTTCGTTGTTATAATCATTGGGGAAAGCTGCAGTTTTTTTTCACCGCATCTATTCTTGTTTTCACTGCCTCCTTGTGCTCTAAGAGTTCTTGCTGGGCGCTAGAATATCCTTGCACATTTCCTTCTTCCCTTCTGCGCTCTCACCGCCGGCGCCGCCGCACCGCGATGGGGAAAACGAAGAAATCATCATCTGCGGCTGGTACCAGCGCCGCCGGAGGGAAGAAACACGCCACCGCTACCCGTGTCACCGACGGTGGTTGGCGGCGATCAGATACGCGGGAGAGTGACCTCCGCAGGCTTCGCGAGCGGGTCTTGATCCCGCAGGATAGGGAGGCCGTCAAACTCCCACGCAACGAGGTAATACCCCGTCCCCCCGCTAGGTATCGGGTTATGTTCCTTGCCTTCGTTATTCGCGGGTTTTCCTTCCTAGTCCATGACTTCCTTCGTGGGCTGCTGTTTCTCTATGGCATCCAACTGCATCATCTTTCCCCCAATTCTCTGCTTCACATTGCTTGTTTTATCACCCTCTGCGAGTGCTGGCTCGGCATAGAGCCTCACTTTGGCCTCTTCCGGAAACTCTATTCCGTGAAGAGGCAATCTGGTTCGGATGGTGTGTATCCCATTGGGGGTTGCATCATCTCCCTCAAGGCCAATATTCTTTTCTTTTATTTTTCCATGTCCGAAACTGTCTAGTACTGGCGGAGGCGATGGTTTTACATTCGCGACTCCACAGTGGCTGGGCAGCATTTTGGTCTTGCTCCTTTCGACTCCTCCCAAATAATCGAGCCGAAGAGGTCTTGGAAAAACCAGATCTTGGATGGCGAGGTAGCGGAGATAGAGGCCCTCTACCGTCGGGTGGAGGATCTCCAGTTGATTTCGGAGAAAGAAGTGAACGGTGTGGATATTATCCGCACGTTTCTCGAGCGTCGGGTGCAGCCCCTCCAGGATAGGGCGCACCCGATGTTTCTTTATGCTGGGTGCCGTGATCCGACGCGAGTTTCGGCCGAGAAGCTCTCCCAGGGAGATCTCGACAGGGCCCTTCGTACGCTGCTGAAGTACAAGGCTGGAGAGGATATCCCGGGAAGTCGCTGACTCCGCCATTTTCTTCTACGCTGGCCGTTCCACAGGTGTAGATTCGTGCGCGTAGCTCTTTTGTTGGCTGCATGTTTATTTTCACTTGTTTCCTAACAACGTCTCTTCTTTTCTGCAGATCTTGAAAGTGCCGGGCATGGTGCCGCCATTGGCCGAAATCTTTCCGGATGCTCCGGATAATGATGTGGTGGATTCCATGTCTGAGCTGCCGTCGGCATGATCTCCGGCTGAAGAGGCCAATGAGTCGAGCGAGGACCATACTCACAAACGATCACGGAGTTCCAGCGAGTCTTCGGATGCTTCGACTCCTCCGACTCCTAGGAATCCTCTGTTTCTTGAGCGTCATAGTGATGGGGATGGAGGCTCTTCCTCCCCTATTCCTGCTCTTCCTGTGCGGGTTATAGCGCCGCACCCGCCAGCGAAGCGGAAGAAGGAAGAAAAGAAGGAAGAGAAGAAGGAAGAGAAGAAAGAGGAGAAGAGGGTCCGAAGGACCCCTCCTGTCTTCAACCTGAGTGAGCTTGACTCGTAAGTTTCCTCTGCACTGTGTTTTCTTTACTGTTTACTATGTTCTTGTACTGATTTGTTTGTGTGCAGGCATTCTTCCAACGACTCCTCTAGCGATGGTGCTCAAGAGATGATGGAGGAGTCGAAAGTCGCGTCTCCTCCTCCTCGGACGGTGGCAACTTCTGAGGGCGTTGCTCCAAACCCTCTTCTGCAGGAGATGCAGGTGGTTGCACCTCAGAATTTCGCCAGCGGACCTTCGACGTCACCATTGGATCATGTAAGTCTCCTGCCACGGAGGGAGCCCCCGAGCATTTGCAAAAGAGCTTTCTTGTTTTGTTCTTCAAGTCTCGGGGGTAGCCCCCGAGCGTTTTCGTGTGTGTATTTTTCTTTTGTTCTTTTCTGTTGGGCGTAGCCCCCGAGTCCTTTTTCTGACTGGTAGGTCTTCTTCCTGCAGCCTTTTGTGCAGGAAGCCAAGCGACTGGTGCAGGAGCACCTGGTGCTGGAGGCCAGCCTCAAACAGCTTCAAGGTACTGTTATGCCTTTGATGTTTGCTTCTTCGTTTATTCTTGTCCTGTTATCTAACACCTGTATTTTTTTGGATGCAGAGGAGAATAACACTTCCCTTCGTGAGATCGATGCTCTCAAAAAGAGCCTTGGTCAGACGGAGAAGAAGGCCGAGGTCGCCCTTGGTGCGAAGGAGCTCCTCGAGCTAGATCTGGCTACTGCGGCCGTGGCTAAGGAGCGCCTGCAGCGGGAGGCCACGGACCACGAGGAGCAGGTTGCCACTGCTGCGTCTGCGCGTGAAAGAGAAGTGGCTGGCAAGCTCATGGCGGCTGCCAAGGCTGTTTCGGGTAAGTATCTTCACTTGCATACTTTTGTCTTTCTTCTGCGGAGTTTTTGCTCATTGCTTCTCTTTATTATCTCAGATGCCGCGGGCATTGAGTTTGACCATGGTGCTCTGGAGCACGGGAGTGCTCTAGATGATGCTACTGCAGTGGTCGAAGATCGCTGTAGCACCGTCATCAGTTCACTTGCCAAGGCGAAGGAGGTCCTTGGCCGCTTCTATAGGGAGCTTGTTGCCAAGGGTGCGGCCCTTGATGATGTTGACGCCCTGGCAGAGGCACTGTCAGCCGAAGCGCCTGCGGCGTACAAGCGCAAGCAGAAGGGCATCGGCGCATCTGTCGGGCTGGCGATGGCTTTGGCGGCTGGAGCGAAGCTGGACCTTCCCCAGATCACCTCCCGGATGCCGACGACTGCGGATGGATCCGAGGTAGCCTTCGCTACCTATTCTGCTCGCTGTAAGCGATATGGACCAAAGCTGATTGATTTGCTGGCCGAGTACGCACTACGGCAATAGGGGAAGCCAAGGCGAGGCAGTATGGCTCCGAGGCTACTCAGGGTGTCGCATCTTAGGTGTTGTAGCTGTAGGATAGCTTTAGTTTAGTTTTGTTGTAATTATGTTGATGATCAAATCCTTGTGCCACGTAGTGGCCTTTTATGCACTTAATGAATTCTGTTGAGATGTGTTCTCCTCTGTCTGAGTGTTCATGTCTTTTGCCTTTCTGCTGCTCTAGGGTCCTTCGGGTGCTGATCCCGTTGACGCCTCGCCTGCCGCGCGGCTGCGGCCATCTTTGGATGATTCGTCGCAGCTTTCTTTCCTTCGAGACCGTATTCGTAGTATCGAAAAGGAGTTGCTTGGGGTGCGTGGCCATGCCGACGTTTGGCAGTCCAAGGTGGATTGTGGTTCGGCCAGAGAGGAGTACTTGATGGCGGAATTGCTTCGACTGTCTGAGCAGCTTTAGTGTAAGTTTTTTCGACCTACTGCTCATTTCTTCGGATGCGTAAGCTGGCCTGGCATCTTACTTTTGTGCGAGTATCGCAGGTGCTAATCTTGCTCCATGTGAGGAGAAGGAGCATGTTGCTGTTCGGGTCAATTCTTTGACTCAGCGGGACATGGAAGCTGGCGGGTTCTTCTGGATGGATTGCGACCGTGCCATGGCTCTGGCAACGGTGCAGGATCGCGTTCACCAAGTATCGCGGGTGCTTCGCCAAGTGCAGACTTCACTCTCGTCGGTTCTGCATGTGATGTTTTCCCTGGATGCTGTGCCAACAACCCTGTCCGGTCTTTTGTCTAGATTTCGGAGCGTGACTCGTGTCCAGGAATTGGTGAGGCAACAGCTCGTCGTAGGGGTGAAGGCTGCGTTGTCCCTTGTTAGGCTGCGTCGTCCTGATGTAGATCTGTCTATTGTAGCGGCTGGACCACCTCTTCGGACAGATGGTGGCGAGTGGGATATGCGTCCGCATTATGTGGCTGTAAGGCAGTATGCCGAGTAGGTCATGGATTTGTTTGAGCAGCGTGCTCAAGTTATTCTTCAGAATAGGTAGTACCTGTAAAAGAGATAGATGTAAAATTTGTATATTTCGACTGGGCATGTTGTGCCCTTTGTTATAAAGGTTTTGTTGTTGTTTGAGCACGCAGTGCTTTTATTTGAGTACGTGTCCTTTTCGTTTGCCTGACGTTGTCAGCTACTCAGGTGTACACGTGTTATCCTCAGTCGATGAAATCGTGAGGTGGGGGGGAGCCCCCGAGTGCGTTTGTAGCATGAAGTAAAATTGCAAATAGCGAACGTGATTTTTGGGGCGAGACACTTAGCTTTATTTATATCGTAATGGAGGAAGTACAATGTTCGGCTGAATAGCCTTGGCTGAAAAACCTTATTGAAAGTAAAGGGGTAGGTAGCTAGGGGTAGAATCATCGCAAGTGTGCGATGTTCCATGGGTTGGAGTATGCGACTCCAGACTCCACGTGCTTGAGGCGATAGGCGCCACCTGGGATGACTTCGGTGATGATGTAGGGCCCTTCACATGGTGACTCGAATTTCTTCGGTCGCTCTTGCTTGAGTCACAAGACGAGGTCTCCTTCGACGAAGGACCTTGGGAGCAGCCGGCGGCTGTGGTAGTTGCGGAGACTCTGTTGGTACACCGCTGATCGAGCTGCTGCTACATCTCTTGCCTCGTCGAGTGTGTCGACAGCGTCTTCGAGTGCAGCCGTGGATTCGGCTTCGCTGTAAGTGATGACCCGGGGGGCCTGGTGGCGTACTTCGGCTGGTAGTACGGCTTCAGCTCCATGCACCATGAAGAACATCGTGTAGCCAGTGGAGCTGTTTGGCGTAGTGCGCAAACTCCATAGGACGGATGGTAGCTCTTCCATCCAGGCTCCGGCCTTTCGTTCGAGTGGGCTCATGAGGTGCTTCTTGATGCTAGCGCCGATTAGGCCGTTGGCCTTTTCGACCTGCCCATTCGTTTGCGGGTGAGCCACTGAGGCGTATGTGATGTTGATCCCGAGGCCTTCGCAGAAGTCTTGGAATTCTTTGGAGATGAAGTTCGATCCATTGTCGGTGATGATGTTGTGCGGTACGCCGAACCTGTAGAAAATGGATTCGAAGAATTTGACGGCGGTCTTGCCCTTTTGGTTGGTAACCAGCATGGCTTCGACCCACTTGGTGAATTTATCGACTGCGACCAGGAGGTAAACGTGCCCCCCTTTCGAGGACTTTGGCAGTTTGCCGATCATGTCGAGGCCCCATTGAGCAAAGGGCCAGGCTATAGGTATGGGTATGACCTCTGACCCGGGTGCGTGCGGTTTGTCGGCGAACCTTTGGCACCCGTTGCATCTTCGGACGATGTCCTTTGCATCGCTCATGGCCGTTGGCCAGTAGAATCCATCTCGTAGAGCTTTGGCGACAAGGGAGCGGCTGCCTGCGTGATGGCCGCAGATGCCCTCGTGGATGTCTTGGAGGATGGTTTTCCCGTCACCGATGGTGACGCACCTTTGTAGTACACCCGTAATACTGCGCTTGTACAACTCGCCATTGATGATGGTGAAGGCTTTTGACCGACGAGATATGCGCCGGGCATCCGTCGGGCTGTCAGGCAGTTCTCCGTTTATCAAGAACTGGAGGTATGGTCGCGTCCAAGTTTCTTCGACTGCCATGACCTGCATCAGGTTGACCATAGCGACCTCTGTGTCCAGTTTCTCGGGTCCTTCGTGTCCTTCGGGCAGCGTAGCCCCCGAGTTTTTGCTTCTTCGGGTGATCCCTTGGGGAATTTCCGCTTGATGGATGGCACGCAGATCTGTTCGAGGAACACACCCGGTGGCACCTTTGCGCAGGTGGAGCCGATGTTGGCGAGTCTGTCGGCTTCCTCGTTTCTTTCTCTTCCAACGTGCCGAAGCTCGCAGCCGTCGAATTCTCCTTCGAGTGCGTTGTAGAGTGTGTTGTACGCGATCATGTTTTCTTCATGTGCGTCGCACTCGTTCAGCGTCTGCTGGACGACGAGGTTGGAGTCACCCTAGATGACCAGGCGCGTTGCGCCGCAGATCTTTGCCATCCTCATGCCGTGGATGAGGGCTTCGTATTCGGCTTCGTTGTTGGAAGCTCGGAATTTCATCCGGAGGACGTACTTCATTTGGTCGCCTTGCGGGGATGTCAGTATGACCCTGGCTCCTGCTACAGCTTCACGCTTGGAGCCGTCGAAGTGCATCGTCCATGACTGCCACATGTCTGGGGTGTCTGGCAGTTGCAGCTCCATCCAATGTACAAGGAAGTCCGGGAGGACTTGAGATTTGATTGCGAGTCGCTTCTCGTAGACGATGTCCAGGGGTGAAAGCTCGATGCCCCACAGGGCCACGCGTCCTGTGGCCTCTGGGTTATTCAGGATGCTGTTCAGGGGTGCTTAGTTGACAACCATCACCTAGTGCTCCTGGAAGTAATGGCTCAGCCGTCGAGCGGTCATGAACACGCCGTAGGCGAGTTTCTGGTAATGAGGGTACCCCTGTTTTGTTGGCGTCAGTACCTCGCTGAGGTAGTAGATTGGGCGTTGGACCCCATGGGTCTTGCCTTCTTCGGGTCGTTCGACCACTAGCACGGTACTGACCACCTGGTGTGTGGCTGCTATGTACAGCAGTAGAGGCTCGCGCTCCTTTGGCGTGACCAAAACGGGCGAGGTGGAGAGTAGCCGTTTGAGGCTTTCGAACGCATCGTTAGCTTCGGGCGTCCATTCGAATTTATCTGCCTTGCGTAGCAGCTGGTAGAATGGCAGGGCCTTCTCGCCCATGCGGCTGATGAATCTGCTCAACGCCGCTATTCGTCCTGCGAGCTACTGGACACCCTTGAGGTTTTTTGGCTTCTCCATTGCCATGATGGCCCTGATTTTCTTCGGGTTCACCTCGATCCTTCGCTAAGAGATGAAGTACCCAAGTAGCTGGCCCGATGGGACGCCGAAGGCGCACTTTGCGGGGTTGAACCTATCCTGTAGCGATCAAGGTTATCGAACGTCTCGCAGAGATCTTCGATAAGCGTTCTTGCCTCCCTAGTTTTGATGACTATGTCGTCGACATAGACTTGGACGTTGCGACCGATCTGGTCCTTGAGGCATGCCTGCATGCATCGCTGGTACGTGGCACCTGCGTTCTTTAGCCCGAAGGGCATTGTGTTGTAGCAGAACACTCCGAAGGGTGTAATAAACGCTGTTTTCTCTTGATCTTCGACCTTGAGTCGAATCTGGTTGTAGCCTGAGTAGGCGTCGAGGAAGGAGAGTTTCTCACATCCTGCGGTCGAATCGATGATCTGGTCGATCCGAGGAAGAGGGAAGTGGTCCTTTGGGCAGTGCTTGTTCAGCGACGAGAAGTCCACGCACATCCGCAGGATATCCGTGTCCTTCTTGGGGACCATCACTGTATTTGCGAGCCACTCGCTTTCTTTGATCTCCCTGATGAAGTCTGCGGCGAGTAGCCTATTTATTTCCTTCCCGATGGCTTCGGCCCGTGGCTCGAAGAGTCTCCGGATGGACTGCTTGACGGGCTTGGTGTCTGGAAAGACGTTGAGTGCGTGCTCGGCGAATTCCCTGGGAACTCCTGGCATGTCCGCAGGACACCAGGCGAAGATTTCCCAGCGCTCACGGAGGAATTCGACGAGCGCGCTTTCCTATGCGGGGCCGAGGTCGTTGGCGATCAGCGCCGTCTTGGAGGCATCCGTCGGATGGACTTGCACCTTCTTTGTGTTGATGGTGGAGTCGAAGGACATGTCAGGTGCGTTTTGTCGTGCGACTGGGGGTGCCCCATTGTCCGTCACCTCGCGGAGCCTTACGAGCTCCTCGTGCATGCCGAATGATTGGGAGATTCTGTTGAAATCCCCGTCGCATTGGTCCGATCGAGTGAAGCTCCCGTGGATTGTGATGACGCCCTTTGGTCCTAGCATCTTAAGTAGCAGGTATGCGTAGTGTGGGATAGCCAAGAACCTTGCGAATGCTACATGCCCGAGGATGGCGTGGTATTGTGATGGCCAGTCCACCACTTCGAATTCGAGTCGCTCGAGTCGGAAGTTGTCCGGCTTGCCAAAGATGACGTCGAGCCATATTTTTCCCAGGGTGAATATGCCCTTTCCTAGGACAATGCCGTGGAACATTGTGTCTGACTGTTCCAGGCTGCACTGGAGGATCCGCATTGCTGCTAGAGTACTTGCGAACATCAGGTTGATGCCGCTTCCACCGTCCATGAAGACGCGGATCATCTCTAAACCTCCGATCTGTGCGTCTAGCACCAGGGCAGCATGACCTGGGTGAGGGATCTGGCAATGGTGATCCGAACGACTGAACGTGATGCAGGACTCCGATCCACTGAGGTACTCAGGGATGGAGGGTGGAGTTTCCACGACCAGGTTGATCTGTCGGGTGATTTTCCTCTGCATCCTATTCGTGGGGTGCCCCTTCTGGATCATCAGTGCTCCTTTCGGCGGGGGATACCCGTTCCCAGCGTTGTTCTGTGCTGGTGCGACTGGTTGGTTTGGGCCTCCTACAGGTGGCGGTGGAGGAGCTCCATGCGCTATCTCACCTGGCGCGGGTGCGTTCCCGAATCCAGGAAGTGGAGCTTGCTGCCTCATCTGGACCATGCTTTCGCTGAGTTTCTAGAACTCGCGGCAGTCCTTGAGCATGTGGCTTTCCTTCTTCTTGCCATCCTGCTTGTCGATGTAGAAGTGGATGGTGCATGGACCCGAAAGTTTTTCGTATGCTGAGGGTCCGTTATCGCGGTCGCAGCGCTGCCACGACTGTGCTGGGCGTCCTCCGTCGCGGAAGTTTCCTCCGCGGTATCCTCCGCTGTTGCGGTTGGCGTCGTTGCGGCGATCGGCGTAGCCGGCCGTGACCATGTCGCGTCCATCGCGATCGTCGTAGACGCGCGATCTTCTCTTGCTACGGCGCTCTCGTCGTCGGCCGTAGTCGTCCTCTTCTTCCGATTGTGCTCGGTGGATGGAATCTTCGCCGTCAGCCCACCTGTTGGCGATGTCCATGAGGTGGCGAGTGTTTTGGGCTTGACGCGCCCGAGTTCCTCCTTGAAGTCTTGGCGCTTGACGCCGTCCCTAAAGGCGTCGATGGCCCTCTCTTCGGAGATGTGCGCTGCGGAATTCTTGGTGTTGGACCAGCGTAATATGTACGAGCGAATGGATTCACCCGTTCGTTGAGTGCAGGCCTGCAACTCTTCGATTGAGGCGGGCCTCTTGCTGGTGCCTTTGAAGTTTCGGATGAAGCTGTAAGCTAGCTCATCCCAACTTCGGATGGACCCTGAAGATAGGCTGCTGAGCCAGATCCGGGCCGCTCCTGTCAGCTGCAGCTGAAGGCATTGCATGGCGGTTTCCTTGTTTCCACCGTGCAATTTGACAGATGACAAGTGGTCGCTGACCCATGCCTTTGGGTCTTGTGTGCCGTCGAACTTCGGAGTATCCGAAGGAAGCTTGAAATTGCGCGGCATCTTTGTTCGTCGAACAGATCTGCTGAAGCATCGGGCTCCGCAGAGTTCTACTTCGTCTTCGTCCATCTCGGATACAGACGTGCATGCGCGCTTGGCTCGCGCTTTGTCGATTTTGCGCTGTGTGAGTGCGTCCCTGGCGTCGTAATCGCGGTTGCGGTGACGGGAACTCTTGTTCCTTCTAGGAAGGTCGTGTTCCTCTTCTTCGGATGAAGGGGTGGGGCTGCGGTCGAACCTGACCGGGAGCTTTCTTCTTCGGCTCCGTGGGAGCTTCCTGGTGGAGCGCAGCTCTAACGAGTCTGAGTCCGGTAAGTGCGGACTTGTGCATGGCTCTTTTATGGTCCCCCTCTGGAGGTGGGTGGGATGCGAGGTAAGCAGTGGCTGCCATGATCGCAGCCTGCGGCGTTTTCAGGATGATGTTGCCGTCGGCGTCCATCTCCATGAAGGATGTGCGGAGGGTTCGGGTCACCTCACGGCGCTCCTTGGGATCCATGTTCTCCATCCGAGAGCGGTGCTTGTTGCCTTGGTTGCCGTTCGAGCTGGAGCCGATGCCCATGGTGGAGAGCGCGGCTCGTCGCGCGCTGGACTCTGAGGCTGCTTGCTTGCGTTTGTCAAGCACCTCCTGCATCTTGACCTGCTTCTTGTGCTCCTCGATCAGGAGCAGATGGTAGGCCATCAGCAGATCCCGGGAGGAGTCTGCAGGCAGGACTATGTTGCCTGCCACGGCGTTGCGTGCCTGGGCACATCCTTCTTTGCTAAGGCGGATGACATGGCCGTTGTTTTCCCCTTCGGGTGGGGGGGACTGGCTTCTTCTATTCCGCCGTTTCAATCTGGCGGGTTAGGTGTCGGGTTGGGCGGCAGGTTGGGCGCCTGCTGGTCCACGTCGCTTTGGATGACTACGGCGCATTGGTAGCGCTTGTAGATTGGTCTGCTGCTGCCGCAACTTTCGGATCCGGAACCGTAGGTCCCTTCATCCGATGGCGGATCACACAAGTCGGAGTTGCAGCAGCTGCTGTCGTAGGAGTCATCTGTTGGTGATGTTGTGCGTAGCACGGGGTGCGGGGTCCACGAAGCAGGCCTGATTGATGGTAGGGTCACCCGCTCAGGGAGGCGGAGGGTGCCAGTTTTCCCCACCTAGAAGCAGAAGCTCCCGAACAGGATCTCGAGTCTGTCGCCTACGGGCTCGAAGTCCTTCATGGTGGCCGATGAGTGGGCGGTGAAGTCGAAAGCGCCGAAGAGGAGGTGACTCTCCGTCGCCGCAGAGTTGTAGATCGATCGGGTTGGGACCGTCACGATCGCACAACCAGCGTCCCCAGTTCCCACAGACGGCGCCAATTGAAGAGGTTTGATCTCATCAATGCCCATTGTTATGGACATGGGTTTTGGAGAAGATGGGGATGCTGGAGATCGTGGAACGGTTAGCAAACAAGCAACACGGGGACACAAGGTTTACCCAGGTTCAAGCCCCCGGAGGGAAAACCCTACTCCTGCTTGTCCGCTCTTGATTACGGCGGAACCGAAGGTTACATGGGTGCACAGATGCAATCTGGCGTGGAGGTGTGTATGCGAAAAGTATGAAGAGAAGATCTAGGTCGTGCCCTCCTAGCCTTTATATAGACTCAGACAGGTCTCAGGCACAGACCTAGTCGGTTACAGGTTCTAGGGTTTTACCCCTTTGAATTTCCTATCTACTCTAGTCTTGCTCTCCAAGGATCCGAATCTTCTCCAAAACCCATGTCCATAACAATGGGAATTGATGAGATCAAACCTCTTCAATTGGCGCCGTCTGTGGGAACTGGGGACGTTGGTTGTGCGATCGTGACGGTCCCAACCCGATCGATATACAACTCTGCAGCGACGGAGAGTCACCTCCTCTTCGGCGCTTTCGACTTCACCGCCCACTCATCGGCCACCATGAAGGACTTCGAGCCCGTAGGCGATGGACTCGAGATCCTGTTCGGGAGCTTCTGCTTCTAGGTGGGGCAAACTGGCACCCTCCGCCTCCCTGAGCGGGTGCCCCTACCATCAATCAGGCCTGCTTCGTGGACCCCGCACCCCGTGCTACGCACAACATCATCAACAGATGATTCCTACGACAGCAGCTGCTGCAACTCCGACCTGTGCGATCCGCCATCGGATGAAGGGACCTACGGTTCCGGATCTGAAAGCTGCGGCAGCAGCAGACCAATCTACGAGCGCTACCAATGTGCCGTAGTCATCCAAAGCGACGTGGACCAGCAGGCGCCCAACCTGCCGCCCAACCCGACACCTAACCCGCCAGATCGAAACGGCGGAATAGAAGAAGCCAGTCCCCCCCACCCGAAGGGGAAAACAACGGCCATGTCATCCGCCTTAGCAAAGAAGGATGGGCCCAGGCATGCAACGCCGTGGAAGGCAACATAGTCCTGCCTGCAGACTCCTCCCGGGATCTGCTGATGGCCTACCATCTGCTCCTGATCGAGGAGCACAAGAAGCAGGTCAAGATGCAGGAGGTGCTTGACAAACGCAAGCAAGCAACCTCAGAGTCCAGCGCGCGACGAGCCGCGCTCTCCGCCATGGGCATCGGCTCCAGGTCGAACTGTAGGGGTTCGTAGCATGGAAAACAAAAATTTTCTATCGCATACAAACAAACAAGCCAAGATCTATCTACTAGATTGTAGCAACGAGTCGATGGAATAACTCACCCTCGAAGATTCCAAAGTGTTTAACGAGAGCAGATTCTCGTGGGTGATGTAGTCGTACTCTTTCCGATCTCAAGATCGCGTAGACGATCCTTCCGGCGCCGCGTTCCCGCAGCGCTCCCGCAGTCGGTCACACGTTCGGTGCTCGACGAAGACCTTCCTCTCCCTTGTTCCAGCAGGCAGCGGAGGTTGTAGCACTCTCCTCGCGATTCCGGCAGCACAACGGCGTGGTACCGGAGGTAGAGGGGAGATCCCGCAGGGCTTCGCCTTAAGCCGGTGCGAGTATGGTGGAGCTTATGAGAGAGGCTATTAGTGGTCTAGTAATTAGACACACCAATTAGAGGGCTCTAAACCAATTAGAAGGCTCTAAACCGAAACAGCTCTAAACCGGGGTCTAGGTCTAGTTTCTAGTTTAGAGGATAGGAACTTGTGTGTGCTAGGAGGGGAGCCCTGCCCCTCCTTATATAGGTGGGAGGGCTGGCTGCGCCATGGGGAGGAGAGTCCCTCCCCAAGTCGGCTTGGTGGGGCGCCGGCCAAGGGAGGAGTCCTCCCCCAATTCGGCCTCCACCAATCCTCCTCTTTTCCCACTTCCCAAAATTGGCAGTTTGACTTTCAAATTAGCCGTTTGACTTTTCCAATTTAGGAATTAAATAAACCCTTTATTTTGGACAGCGAGAACACCTAGTACATGATGCAATCATTCCAACTTGCAATGACACATTCATGTACCCCTTCCCCCCCGGAGTGCCGGACATTCCGGGACCTTCTAGAATGTTCCCGATGAAAACACCGGAACCATTCCCCAACTCCGAAATGGGACTTTCCTTATATGAATCTTATTCTCCGGACCATTCCGGATCACCTCGTGATATCCCGGATCCCATCCGAGACTCCGAACAACATTCGGTCTCTTTCTCATAATACCATAACTACTCAAACAACGTCGAATCCTTAAGTGTGTCTCCCTACGGTTCGTGAATTATGCGGACATGATCGAGACACTTCTCCGAACAATAACCAATAGAGGAATCTGGAAATTCATATGGCTCCCACATATTTCTACGATTACTTTGCGATCGAATGAACCACTTACATACGATACCAATTTCCCTTTGTCTCACGATATGTTACTTATCCGAGGTCATGATCGTCGGTATCTCTGCATACCTAGTTCAACCTCGTTACTGATAAGTACTTTTTTCTCGTTCCCGTGATATGTGATCCCTTGTGACCAAGTCACATGCTTGCAAGCTAATTGGATGACATTTCACCGAGAGGGCCCAGAGAATATCTATCCGTCATGTGGATGGACAAATCCCACTCTTGATCCATGTGTTTCAACCAATACTTTCCGAACACCCAATGCCACTTTTATAGCCACCCTGTTACGGTGTGGTGTTTGATGACATCAAAGCATCCATCCAGTAAAGGCAATATGCATGATCTCATGGTCGAAGGAATTAGGTTACTATGTATCAGAAAGCATATAGCAATTGAACTATTGAAATGACTTGATCTTTATGCTACGCTTGTCTATAGGAGTATGTCCACCATATCATTCTCCTAACGATATGATCTTGTTGTTGATAACATCTCAATGTTCATGACAAAGAAACCACATCATCAATCAACCAACAAGCTAGTGAAGTATAGAGGCCATACTAGGGACTTCAAATTAAGTTTACAAATCACACAAGTATTAATGGTTTCCTTGTTAATACTATTATAGCATGAATGTAAACATTTATCATAAACACAAAGATATATAATAATAACTACATTTATTATTACCTCTAGGGCATATCTCCAACAGTCTCCCACTTGCACTAGAGTCATCTAATCTAGATTACATGGTAATATACCGAACACCCATGGCAGTTTGGTGTTGGTCATGTTTTGCCCTCGGGAGAGGTTTAGTCAACGGATCCGCCACATTCAGATCTGTGTGTACTTTGCAAATCTTTATATCCCCATCCTGGATATGTTCTCGAATAGCGTGGAAACGCAGCTTGATATGCTTCAGCTTCTTGTGTGACCTTGGTTCTTGCGCATTGGCTATGGCGCCCATGTTATCACAGTAGATAGACATTGGGTCCAGCGCACTTGGAACCACACCCAGCTCTGTAATGAACTCTTTCATCCATATCGCTTCTTGTGAAGCCTCCGAAGCAGCCATGTATTCCGATTCAGTTGAAGATCTCGCCACAACGCTTTGCTTTGCACTCCTCCAGCTAACTGCTGCACCATTCAAAATAAATACGTATCCAGATTGTGATTTAGAATCATCCGGATCGGTGTTCCAACTAGCATCGGTGTAACCATTAACAACGAGCTGTTCATCACCTCCATAAGAAAGAACCATATCCTTAGTTCTTCTCAAGTACTTAAGGATGTTTTTGACCGCTGTCCAATGATCCACTCCTGGATCACTTTGATATCTGCTAGTTAAACTAACAGCATATGCGATGTCGGGTCTAGTACATAGCATGGCATACATTAGAGATCCTATGGCTGAGGCATAGGGAGTCTTACTCATCTTTTCTCTATCTTCTGCCGATGTCGGACTTTGAGTTTTACTCAAGGTCATATTGGGCAACATGGGCAAGAACCCTTTCTTGCTATCTTCCATTCCAAACCTCTTTAGAACTTTGTCCAAATATGTACTTTGTGACAATGATATTTGGCGTTTCGATCTATCTTTATGCCTAATATGTAAGCTGCTTCGCCAAGATCCTTCATTGAAAAACTATTATTCAAATATTCCTTGACACTATTAAGAAGGTCTACATCATTCCCAATCAACAATATGTCATCCACATACAGTATTAAGAATGCTACAGAGCTCCCACTCACTTTCTTGTAAATACAAGCTTCTCCATAAGTTTGTATAAAACCAAAACTTTTGATTACCTTATCAAAACGTTGATTCCAACTTCGGGATGCTTGCTTCAATCCATAGATGGACCGTTGAAGCTTGCATACCTTGTTAGCATCTTTAGGATCGACAAAACCTTTGGGTTGTATCATATACAACTCTTCATCAATGTCTCCATTGAGGAATGCTGTTTTGACATCCATCTGCCATATCTCATAATCATAATATGCAGCGATTGCTAACATAATCCTCACAGACTTTAGCTTCGCTACCGGTGAGAAAGTCTCATCGTAGTCAACTCCTTGAATTTGTCGAAACCCTTTTGCGACAAGTCGAGCTTTATAGACAGTAACATTACCATCAGCATCTGTTTTCTTCTTGAAAATCCATTTGTTCTCGACAGCCTTCCGGCCATCCGGTAAGTCCACCAAAGTCCATACTTGGTTTTCGTACATGGATCCAATCTCGGATTTCATGGCTTCTTGCCATTTATTGGAATCTGGGCTCATCATCGCTTCCTCATATGTCTCGGGGTTATCGGTGTTGTCCACCAACATGACATTCATAACGGAATCATACCAATCTGGAGTGGTACGAGTTCTCGTTGACCTCCGAGGCTCTGTAGTAACTTCAACCGAAGTTTCATGATCACCATCATTAGCTTCCTCTCTTATTGGTGCAGGCACCACAGGAACTTCTTCCGGTGCTGCGCTACTCGCAATTTCGAGAGAAGGTTCGACAACCTCGTCGAGTTCTACTTTCCTTCCAGTCACTTCTTTCGAGAGAAATTCCTTCTCTAGAAAGGATCCATTCTTAGCAACGAAGATTTTGCCTTCGGATCTATGATAGAAGGTATACCCAACAGTTTCCTTCGGGTATCCTATGAAGACGCATTTTTCCGCTTTGGGTTCAAGCTTGTCCGGCTGTAACTTCTTTACATAGGCTTCGCATCCCCAAACTTTAAGGAACGACAATTTAGGTTTCTTCCCAAACCATAATTCATACGGTGTCGTTTCAACGGATTTAGACGGTGCCCTATTTAAAGTGAATGCGGCTGTTTCTAATGCATAACCCCAAAATGATAGTGGCAAATCTGTAAGTGACATCATAGAACGAACCATATCTAAGAGAGTTCGATTACGACGTTCAGACACACCATTACGCTGTGGTGTTCCCGGCGGTGTCAACTGCGAAAGTATTCCACATTTCTTCAAATGCTCGCCAAACTCGTAACTTAGATATTCACCTCCACGATCAGAACGTAGAAATTTAATCTTCTTGTTACGTTGATTCTCTACCTCACTTTGAAACTCCTTAAACTTCTCGAAAGTTTCGGACTTATGTTTCATGAAATAGATATACCCATATCTACTCAAGTCATCCGTGAAGGTAAGAACATAACGATAACCACTGCGCGATGCTACACTCATTGGACCACACACATCGGTATGTATGATTTCCAATAAGTCCGTAGCTCGCTCCATTATACCAGAAAATGGAGTCTTAGTCATTTTTCCCATCAGACATGCTTCGCATCTTTCAAGTGATTCAAAATCAAGTGATTCAAGAAGTCCATCGGAATGGAGTTTCTTCATACGTTTCACTCCAATGTGACCAAGACGACAGTGCCACATATAGGTCAAATTATCGCTTGATTTCAAACGTTTAGCCTCAATGTTATTAATATGTGTATTTCTACTATCGAGATTCAATATGAATAGACCATCTATCAAAGGTGCATGTGCATAAAACATATTACTCATATAAATCGAACAACCATTATTCTCGGATTTAAACAAGTAACCGTCTCGCAATAAACAAGATCCCGATATAATGTTCATGCTCAACGCAGGCACCAAATAACAATTATTTAAGTATAAAACTAATCCCGATGGTAGATGAAGAGGTAGTGTGCCGACCGCGATCACATCAACCTTTGATCCGTTTCCCACGCGCATCGTCACCTCGTTCTTCACTAGCTTCTGTTTATTCTGCAGCTCCTGTTTCGAGTTACAAATATGAGCAACCGAACCAGTATCAAATACCCAGGCACTACTACGAGTACTAGTGAGATACACATCAATAACATGTATATCAGATATACCTTTCTTCTTGATGTTGCCGTTCTTCAAATCCGCCAAGTACCTTGGGCAATTCCGCTTCCAGTGACCTTCTCCCTTGCAGTAAAAGCACTCAGTATCAGGCTTGGGTCCAGCCTTGGTCCTCTTCGTCGGCGTGGTAACTTTCTTACCACCCTTCTTGAAGTGTCCCTTCTGCTTAGACTTGCCTTTCTTGAATTTGGTGGTCTTATTGACCATCAACACTTGGTGCTCTTTCTTGATCTCCACTTCTGCAGATTTTTAACATAGCAAATAGTTCTGGCAACTCTTTGTTCATGTTCTGCATGTTGTAGTTCATCACAAAGTTCTTGTAACTTGGTGGTAGTGATTGGAGGATGCGGTAAACTCCCAAAGTATTAGGAATCACTATACCCAAACTTTGAAGTTTATTTGCGTGCCCAGACATTTTAAGCACATGCTCACTGACGGAGCTACCCTCTTCCATCTTGCAGTTAAAGAACTTTTCAGAAGCTTCATAACTTTCAATTGCCGCATGAGTCTCAAAGATTAATTTGAGATCCTCGACAATATCATATGGATCTGACTCTTCAAACCTTTTCTGAAGCTCCGATTCTAAACCATACAAGATAGCACACTGAACTATGGAGTACTGATTCTTCCGAGCGAGGTAAACATTCTTTACTTCATCGGTAGCATCAGCTGCAGGTGGGTCACCTAGCGGTGCATCCAGCACATAGGTCAAATTACCAGCTGTGAGGACAATCCTCAAATTGCGGAACCAATCCGCGAAGTTGCTTCCATTGTTTTTCAACTTTTCTTTCTCTAGGAACGCATTAAAAATGATGGTAGGGGCTGCCATTGATCTACAACATATTTGCAATAGTTTAGACTAAGTTTATGACAAATTGAGTTCAAATTAATTAATGAAATTAAACTAGGTGAACTCCCACTCAAAACAACATCCCTCACATTGTTTTAGTGATCACACGAACCAAATCCACTACATCAACACCGATCATCACGAGAGCTGATATAGTTTTAATGGCGAACAATCATCATGTTCATCATATCTACTATATGATTCATGCTTTGCCTTTCGGCGATCCGTGTTCCTGAGGCCATGTCTGTACATGCTAGGCTCGTCAAGATCAAACCTTAGCTTCCGCATAAGCAAATCTGGCTTGCTTACGTTGTAGTCACCCGCGGAATCAAAGACACCCGATCATCACGTGGTGCTTCGAAGCAGCAAGCTTTGGCAACGGTGCATACTAAGGGTGAACACTTTTAGAACTTGAAATTTATGTGCATGAGGGATCATCTTATAATGCTACCGTCGTCTACTAAGCAATACAAGATGCATAAAGGATTAACATCACATGCAATTCATAATATGTGATATGATATGGCCTTTCTTCTTTGTGCTTCCGATCTCCATCTTCAAGCACGAACATGATCTCCATTATCACCGGCATAGCATCAAGGTCAATGACGCTTCTTCATGGTTGTCGTCCGCCAACTTCAACTATTACAACTATTTTGAATAGACACGCAGGCCTTAACAGAAATTAAAGACAACCATATGGCTCCTGCCGGTTGCCAACTTACAATAAAGAACATTGCATACATCAAATATAATCACAATCATGGCCATATCACATCACTGCACACCCCTGCAAAACAAAGTTAGACGCTTCTACTTTCTTTGCATATTTTACGTGGTTTGGGGCTTTCCATAAGTGTCGTTCTAACCTACGAACAAGAACCACAACATTGATACTAGCATTGTTGATTACCCGTTGTAAATTGGATCTTTACTATGCTAGGAGAAACAGGCACCCGCAAAGCCACTTATGCAATACAAGTTGCATGTTAAGCGTGGAGCAAGTCTCATGAACGATGTCATGTAAGGTTAGCCCGGGCCGCTTCATCCCAACATACCGCAAGATGCAAAGTACACAAAAAGCAATCTACAATAAAAGCATCAACGCCCACAATGACCATTGTGTTCTACTCGTGCAACAGATCTACATATAGACACGGCTCTGATACCACTGTAGGGGTTCGTAGCATGGAAAACAAAAATTTTCTATCGCATACAAACAAACAAGCCAAGATCTATCTACTAGATTGTAGCAACGAGTCGATGGAATAACTCACCCTCGAAGATTCCAAAGTGTTTAACGAGAGCAGATTCTCGTGGGTGATGTAGTCGTACTCTTTCCGATCTCAAGATCGCGTAGACGATCCTTCCGGCGCCGCGTTCCCGCAGCGCTCCCGCAGTCGGTCACACGTTCGGTGCTCGACGAAGACCTTCCTCTCCCTTGTTCCAGCAGGCAGCGGAGGTTGTAGCACTCTCCTCGCGATTCCGGCAGCACAACGGCGTGGTACCGGAGGTAGAGGGGAGATCCCGCAGGGCTTCGCCTTAAGCCGGTGCGAGTATGGTGGAGCTTATGAGAGAGGCTATTAGTGGTCTAGTAATTAGACACACCAATTAGAGGGCTCTAAACCAATTAGAAGGCTCTAAACCGAAACAGCTCTAAACCGGGGTCTAGGTCTAGTTTCTAGTTTAGAGGATAGGAACTTGTGTGTGCTAGGAGGGGAGCCCTGCCCCTCCTTATATAGGTGGGAGGGCTGGCTGCGCCATGGGGAGGAGAGTCCCTCCCCAAGTCGGCTTGGTGGGGCGCCGGCCAAGGGAGGAGTCCTCCCCCAATTCGGCCTCCACCAATCCTCCTCTTTTCCCACTTCCCAAAATTGGCAGTTTGACTTTCAAATTAGCCGTTTGACTTTTCCAATTTAGGAATTAAATAAACCCTTTATTTTGGACAGCGAGAACACCTAGTACATGATGCAATCATTCCAACTTGCAATGACACATTCATGTACCCCTTCCCCCCCGGAGTGCCGGACATTCCGGGACCTTCTAGAATGTTCCCGATGAAAACACCGGAACCATTCCCCAACTCCGAAATGGGACTTTCCTTATATGAATCTTATTCTCCGGACCATTCCGGATCACCTCGTGATATCCCGGATCCCATCCGAGACTCCGAACAACATTCGGTCTCTTTCTCATAATACCATAACTACTCAAACAACGTCGAATCCTTAAGTGTGTCTCCCTACGGTTCGTGAATTATGCGGACATGATCGAGACACTTCTCCGAACAATAACCAATAGAGGAATCTGGAAATTCATATGGCTCCCACATATTTCTACGATTACTTTGCGATCGAATGAACCACTTACATACGATACCAATTTCCCTTTGTCTCACGATATGTTACTTATCCGAGGTCATGATCGTCGGTATCTCTGCATACCTAGTTCAACCTCGTTACTGATAAGTACTTTTTTCTCGTTCCCGTGATATGTGATCCCTTGTGACCAAGTCACATGCTTGCAAGCTAATTGGATGACATTTCACCGAGAGGGCCCAGAGAATATCTATCCGTCATGTGGATGGACAAATCCCACTCTTGATCCATGTGTTTCAACCAATACTTTCCGAACACCCAATGCCACTTTTATAGCCACCCTGTTACGGTGTGGTGTTTGATGACATCAAAGCATCCATCCAGTAAAGGCAATATGCATGATCTCATGGTCGAAGGAATTAGGTTACTATGTATCAGAAAGCATATAGCAATTGAACTATTGAAATGACTTGATCTTTATGCTACGCTTGTCTATAGGAGTATGTCCACCATATCATTCTCCTAACGATATGATCTTGTTGTTGATAACATCTCAATGTTCATGACAAAGAAACCACATCATCAATCAACCAACAAGCTAGTGAAGTATAGAGGCCATACTAGGGACTTCAAATTAAGTTTACAAATCACACAAGTATTAATGGTTTCCTTGTTAATACTATTATAGCATGAATGTAAACATTTATCATAAACACAAAGATATATAATAATAACTACATTTATTATTACCTCTAGGGCATATCTCCAACACGAACAACAACCAAGGCAACAAGCACCGCTCTCGGATGGAGAACATGGATCCCAAGAAGAGCCGTGAGGTGACCTGAACCCTCCACACATCCTTCATGGAGATGGACGCCGACGACAACGTCATCCCGAAAACGCCACAAACTGCGATCATGGCAGCCACTGCGTACCTCCCAGCCCACCCACCTCCAGAGGGGGAACCTAAAAGAGCCATACAAAAGTCCGCACTTACCGGACTTGGACTCGTCGGAGCTGCGCTCCACCAGGAAGCTCCCACGGAGCCGAAGAATAAAGCTCCGGTCAGGTTCGACCACAGCCCAACCCCTTCATCCGAAGAAGAGGAACACGACCTTCCTCGAAGGAACAAGAGTTCGCGTCACCGCAACCGCGATTACGACACCAGGGACGCACTCAGACAACGCAAAATCGACAAAGCGCGAGCCAAGCATGCATGCTCGTCTGAATCCGAGATGGACGAAGACGAAGGAGAACTCTGCGGAGCCCGATGCTTCAGTAGATCTGTTCGACAAACAAAGATGCCATGCAATTTCAAGCTTCCTTCGGATACTCCGAAGTTCGACGGCACACAAGACCCAAAGGCATGGCTCAACGACCACCTGTCATCCGTCAAATTGCACGGCGGAAACAAGGATACCGCCATGCAATGCCTTCAGCTGCAGCTGACAGGAGCGGCCCGGATCTGGCTCAGCAGCCTATCTTCAGGGTCCATCCGAAGTTGGGATGAGCTAGCTTACAGCTTCATCTGAAACTTCAAAGGCACCAGCAAGATGCCCGCCTCAATCGAAGAGTTGCGGGCCTGCACTCAATGAACGGGTGAATCCATTCGCTCGTACATACTACGCTGGTCCAACACCAAGAACTCCGCAGCGCACATCTCCGAAGAGAGGGCCATCGACGCCTTCAGGGACGGCGTCAAGCGCCAAAACTTCAAGGAGGAACTCGGGCGCGTCAATCCCAAAACACTCGACCACCTCATGGACATCGCCAACAGGTGGGCTGACGGCGAAGATTCCATCCACCGAGCACAATTAGAAGAAGAGGACGACTACGGCCGACGACGAGAGCGCCGTAGCAAGAGAAGATCGCGTGTCTACGACGATCGCAATGGACCCGACATGGTCGCGGCCGGCTACACCGATCGCCGCAACGACGCCAACCGCAACAGCGGAGGATCCCGCGGAGGAAACTTCCGCGACGGAGGACGCCCAGCATAGTCGTGGCAGCGCCGCGACCGCGATAACAAACCCTCAGCATACGAAAAACTTTCGGGTCCATGCACCATCCACTTCTACATCGACAAGCAGGATGGCAAGAAGAAGGCAAGCCACATGCTCAAGGACTGCCGCGAGTTCCAGAAACTCAGCGAAAGAATGGTCCAGATGAGGCAGCAAGCTCCACTTCCTGGATTCGGGAACGGACCCGCGCTAGGTGAGATAGCGCATGGAGCTCCTCCACCGCCACCTGTAAGACGCCCGAACCAACCAGTCGCACTAGCACAGAACATTGCTGGGAACGGGTATCCCCCGCCGAAAGGAGCACTGATGATCCAGAAGGGGCGCCCCACGAATAGGGTGCAGAAGAAAATCACCTGACAGATCAACCTGGCCGTGGCAACTCCACCCGCCATCCCTGAGTACCTCAGCGGATCGGAGTCCTGCATCATGTTCAGTCGTTCGGATCACCCTTGCCAGATCCCTCGCCCAGGTCATGCTGCCCTGGTGCTGGAGGCGCAGATCGGAGGTTTCGAGATGAGTCGCATCTTCATGGACGGCGGCAGCGGCATCAACCTGATGTTCGCAAGTACTCTAGCAGCAATGCGGATCCCGCAGTGCAGCCTGGAACAGTCGGACACAACGTTCCACGGCATTGTCCCAGGAAAAGGCATATTCCCCCTGGGAAAAATATGGCTCGACGTCATCTTCGGCAAGCCGGACAACTTCCGACTCGAGCGACTCGAATTCGAAGTGGTGGACTGGCCATCACAATACCACGCCATCCTCAGGCGTGTAGCATTCGCAAGGGTCTTGGCTGTGCCACACTACGCATACCTGCTACTTAAGATGCCAGGACCAAAGGGCGTCATCACAATCCACGGGAGCTTCACTCGATTGGACCAATGTGACAGGGATTTCAACAGAATCTCCCAATCATTCGGCATGCAGGAGGAGCTCGTAAGGCTCCGCGAGGTGACGGACAATGGGGCACCCCCAGTCGCACGACAAAACGCACCTGACATGTACTTCGACTCCACCGTCAACACAAAGAAGGTGCAAGTCCATCCGACGGATGCCTCCAAGACGGCGCTGATCGCCAACGACCTTAGCCCCGCATAGGAAAGCGCGCTCGTCGAATTCCTCCGTGAGCGCTGGGAAATCTTCGCCTGGTGTCCTGCGGACATGCCAGGAGTTCCCAGGGAATTCGCCGAGCACGCACTCAACGTCTTTCCAGACACCAAGCCCGTCAAGCAGTCTATCCGGAGACTGTCCGAGCCACGGGCCGAAGCCATCGGGAAGGAAATAAACAGGCTACTCGCCGCAGACTTCATAAGGGAGATCAAAGAAAGCGAGTGGCTCGCAAATACAGTGATGGTCCCCAAGAAGGACACGGATATCCTGCGGATGTGCGTGGACTTCACGTCGTTGAACAAGCACTGCCCAAAGGACCACTTCCCTCTTCCTCGGATTGACCAGATCATCGATTCGACCGCATGATGTGAGAAACTCTCCTTCCTTGACGCCTACTCAGGCTACAACCAGATTCGACTCAAGGTCGAAGATCAAGAGAAAACAGCGTTTATTACACCGTCCGGAGTGTTCTGCTACAACACAATTCCCTTCGGGCTAAAGAACGCAGGTGCCACGTACCAGCGATGCATGCAGGCATGCCTCAAGGACCAGATAGGTCGCAACGTCCATGTCTATGTCGACGACATAGTCATCAAAACCAGGGAGGCAAGAACGCTTATGGACGATCTCCGCGAGACGTTCGATAACCTTGATCGCTACAGGATCAGGCTCAACCCCGAAAAGTGCGCCTTCGGCGTCCCATCGGGCTAGCTACTTGGGTACTTCATCTCTCAGCGAGGGATCGAGGCTAACCCGAAGAAAATCAGGGCCATCATGGCAATGGAGAAGCCGAAAAACCTCAAGGGTGTCTAGAAGCTCGCAGGACGAATAGCGGCGTTGAGCAGATTCATCAGCCGCATGGGCGAGAAGGCCCTGCCATTCTACCAGCTGCTACGCAAGGCAGATAAATTCGAATGGACGCCCGAAGCCGACGATGCGTTCGAAAGCCTCAATGGCTACTCTCCACCTCGCCTGTTTTGGTCACGCCAAAGGAGCGCGAGCCTCTCCTGCTGTACATAGCAGCCACACACCAGGTGGTCAGCACTGTGATAGTGGTCGAACGACCCGAAGAAGGCAAGACCCATGGGGTCCAACGCCCAATCTACTACCTCAGCGAGGTACTGATGCCAACAAAACAGAGGAGCACCAGGTGATGGTCGTCAATGAAGCACCCCTGAACAGCATCCTGAATAACCTAGAGGCCACAGGACGCGTGGACCTGTGGGGCATCGAGCTGTCAGCCCTGGACATCGTCTACGAGAAGCGACTCGCAATCAAATCTCAAGTCCTCCCGGACTTCCTTGTACATTGGATGGAGCTGCAACTACCAGACACCCCAGACATGTCACAGTCATGGACGATGCACTTTGACGGCTCCAAGCGTGATGCTGGAGCAGGAACCGGGGTCATACTGACCTCCCCGCAGGGCGACCAGATGAAGTACGTCCTCTGGATGAAATTCCGATCTTCCAACAACGAGGCCGAATACGAAGCCCTCATCCACGGCATGAGGATGGCAAAGATCTGCGGCACAATGCGCCTGGTCATCTATGGTGACTCCAACCTCGTTGTCCAGCAGACGATGAACGAGTGCGACGCACACGCCGAAAACATGATCGCGTAACGCGCACTCTACAATGCACTCGAAGGAGAATTCGACGGCTACGAGCTTCGACACGTTGGAAGAGAAAGCAACGAGGAAGCTGACAGACTTGCCAACATCGGCTCCACCTGCGCAAAGGTGCCAGCGGAAATTCCCCAAGGGATGACCCGAAGAAGCAGAACACTCGGGGGCTACGCTGCCCGAAGGACACGAAGGACCCGAGAAACTGGACACAGAGGTCGCTATGGTCAACCTGATGCAGGTCATGGCAGTCGAAGAAACTTGGACGCGACCATACCTCCAGTCTGACGGATGCCCGGCGCATATCTCGTCGGTCAAAAGCCTTCACCATCATCAATGGCGAGCTGTACAAGCGCAGTATTACGGGTGTACTACAAAGGTGCGTCACCATCGGTGACGGGAAAACCATCCTCCAAGACATCCACGAGGGCATCTGCGGCCATCACGCAGGCAGCCGCTCCCTTGTCGCCAAAGCTCTCCGAGCTAGATTCTATTGGCCAACAGCCATGAGCAATGCAAAGGACATCGTCCGAAGATGCAACGGGTGCCAAAGGTTCGCCGACAAACCGCACGCACCCGGGTCAGAGCTCAGACCCATACCTATAGCCTGGCCCTTTGCTCAATGGGGCCTTGACATGATCGGCAAACTGCCAAAGTCCTCGAAAGGGGGGCACGTTTACCTCCTGGTCGCAGTCGATAAATTCACCAAGTGGGTCGAAGCCATGCCGGTTACCAACCAAAAGGGCAACACCACCGTCAAATTCTTCGAATCCATTGTCTACAGGTTCGGCGTACCGCACAGCATCATCACCGACAATGGATCGAACTTCATCTCCAAAGAATTCCAAGACTTCTGCGAAGGCCTTGGGATCAACATCACATACGCCTTAGTGGCTCACCCGCAAACGAATGGGCAGGTCGAAAAGTCCAACGGCCTAATCGGCGCTAGCATCAAGAAGCGCCTCATGAGCCCACTCGAACGAAAGGCCAGAGCCTGGACGGAAGAGCTATCATCCGTCCTATGGAGTTTGCGCACTACGCCAAACAGCTCCACCGGCTACACGCCGTTCTTCATGGTGCATGGAGCCGAAGCCGTACTACCAGCCGAAGTACGCCACCAGGCCCCCCGGGTCGTCGCTTGCAGCGAAGCCAAATCCACGGCTGCACTCGAAGACGCCGTCGACACACTTGACGAGGCAAGAGACGTAGCAGCAGCTCGATCAGCGGTGTACCAGCAGAGTCTCCGCAACTACCACAGCCGCCGGTTGTGCCCAAGGTCCTTCGTCGAACGAGACCTCGTCTTGCGACTCAAGCAAGAGCGACCGAAGAAATTCGAGTCACCATGGGAAGGGCCCTACATCATCACCGAAGTCATCCTAGGTGGCGCCTATCGCCTCAAGCACGTGGAGTCTGGAGTCGCATACTCCAACCCATGGAACATCGGACACTTGCGATGATTCTACCCCTAGCTACCTACCCCTTTACTTTCAATAAAGCTTTTCAGCCACGGCTATTCAGCCGAACATTGTACTTCCTCCATTACGATATAAATAAAGCTAAGTGTCTCGCCCCAAAAATTACGTTCGCTATTTTCAACTTTACTTCATGCTACAAACGCACTCGGGGGCTCCCCCCCACCTCACGATTTCATCGACTAAGGATAACACGTGTACACCTGAGTAGCTGACAACGTCAGGCTAACGAAAAGGACACGTACTCAAATAAAAGCGTTGCGTGCTCAAACAACAACAAAACCTTTATAACAAATGGCACAACATGCCCAGTCGAAATATACAAATTTTACATCTATCTCTTTTACAGGTACTACCTATTCTGAAGAATAACTTGAGCACGCTTCTCAAACAAATCCACGACCTGCTCGGCATACTGCCTTACAGCCGCATAATGCGGACGCATATCCCACTCGCCACCATCCGGCCGAAGAGGTGGTCCAGCCGCTACAACAGACAGATCTACATCAAGACGATGCAGCCTAACAAGGGACAACGCAGCCTTCACCCCTGTGACGAGCTGCTGCCTCACCAATTCCTGGACACGAGTCACGCTCCGAAATCTAGACAGAAGACCGGACAGGGTTGTTGGCACATCATCCAGGGGAAACATCACATGCAGAACCGACGAGAGTGAAGTCTGCACTTGGGGAAGCACCCGCGATACTTGGTGAATGCGATCCTGCACCGTTGCCAGAGCCATGGCACGGTCGCGATCCATCCAGAAGAACCCGACAGCTTCCATGTCCTGCTGAGTCAAACAATTGACCCGAACAGCAACACGCTCCTTCTCCTCCCTTGGAGCAAGATTAGCACCTGCGATACTCGCACAAAAGTAAGATGCCAGGCCAGCTTACGCATCCGAAGAAATGAGCAGCAGCTCAAAAAAACTTACACTGAAGCTGCTCAGACAGTCGAAGCAATTCCGCCATCAAGTACTCCTCTCTGGCCGAACCACGATCCGCCTTGGACTTCCAAACGTCGGCATGGCCACGCACCCCAAGCAACTCCTTTTCGAGACTATGAACACGGTCTCGAAGAAAGCAAGCTGCGAGGCATCAACGGGATCAGCACCCGAAGGACCCTAGAGCAACAGAAAGGCAAAAGACATGAACACTCAAACAGAGGAGAACACATCTCAACAGAATTCATTAAGTGCATAAAAGGCCACTACGTGGCACAAGGATTTGATCATCAACATAATTCCAACAAAAGAAAACTAAAGCTATCCTACAGCTACGACACCTAAGATGCGACACCCTGAGTAGCCTCGGAGCCGGACTGCCTCGCCTTGGCTTCCCCCTGCTGCCGTAGTGCGTACTCGGCCAGCAGATCAATAAGCTTTGGCCCATATCCCTTATAGCGAGCAGAATAGGTAGCGAAGGATACCTCGGATCCATTCGCAGTCGTCGGCATCCGGGAGGTGATCTGGGGAAGGTCCAGCTCCGCTCCAGCCGCCAAAACCATCGCCAGCCCGACAGATGCGCCGATGCCCTTCTGCTTGCGCTTGTACGCCGCAGGCGCTTCGGCTGACAGTGCCTCTGCCAGGGCGTCAACATCATCAAGGGCCGCGTTGTAACAACCCAAAAATACTAAGCTTGGATCATCAAACTCTAATCATCAAACTTAGGGTTAACCAAAAACTTTTCTAAATAAATTATGAATGCATGCATATGTGTATGCATTGATTTTGAATTCTTTTAAAATCACCTTGTTTGATTGTTTCATTGCCTGTAAAATGTTTCTTAGGTGAAATAAACATCATCTAAAACATTTCCCACACTTTTCCTAAAGACAAGTAAATCAAAACACATATATTAAATGAATGGTCACTTTGACCAATTTAACTCTCATGCCTACTTTGGCTGTCCCATACTTTCAGAACCTAACAGAAACTTTTCTGGATCTTTGCACCCCTTGAATGTACTCATAACAAAGTATCAAGGCCCACTTTGTGATCATCCAGAAACTTTCAAATGCATAGTTTAAATGACAATTCAAAATTGAATCTTTATCATATGGGAAGATCCCACTTATCAAAAACCACTCAAACAAGCTCAACTTTCAAAACCCAAGCATCTGCAGACTCACCAGCACCAAGCCCACCAAAAATCTTTTCAAAATTCAAAACTTGATTTCATGCGGCCATTTCATCAAACAGGTTGCAGACACAAATCAAACAAACATCAAACACTATTGTGAGCAGTGATTCTTGCCTAACTTGTTCCCTAGTTAGCTCACAACCAGCTCAGTAGATCATCTAGCAAGATTAGCCAAGCACTAGCACCACTGTGAGCTTGCCATTGCCATCAATGGTGAACAGCCGAGCACCCCCTTGCCACCCCATAGTCGACAACAAGCTAGGAGCAGCAGCAAGCCTAGCAAGCATGTCTGGGAGGCAGCCCACCGTCCACCGCCTCTCACTGTCCTAGCCGCAAGCGTTGCCAAGCCCTGGACCACGCGCAAGAACCGCGCCCAGACCGCCAAAGACCATGCCGAGCGTGCGCCAGAGCACCACCCTCGACCAGCACCCACAGACCGCGCGCCGCCCTCACCGCGTGCACACACGATCGCCACCGACCCAGGAGACCGCCAGACATCCCCGTTTGCCGCCCCGTGCCGCACAGCCACCGCCCGTCGTCGAAGACGCCGCCTCTGCCATGCAGAGCATCGCCCGTTCTAGACCAAGCTGCACCGCCCCACGCCTCAAAACCATGTCGTTGAGCATCGCCAGGAGACACAGCACCGTCCCCTACCCTTGCCCATGCCATTAGCCCCCTGTAACATCGCCCCCGACGAGCTCACCGTGCGCCCCGACGGTCCCCTCGCTCGACTATAAATAGAGGCCACCCCCGCTCGATTTCTTCACACCATCTCACTCCTCTCTCATCACTGATCGTGCCACACCGTTCTCAGAGCAAGGCGAGCACCACCCCGTCAGAATTTCACCGGAGCCCGCCGCCTCTGGAGAAGAAGGGAGCCATCGATTTCGTCCACCCCAGGAGCTGCCGCGGCCATCCCTGAGTTCGCCGTCGTCGACTTTGTCGTTCGCCCGCCTCGCCGACCCTCGCCCGTACCCCGGTGAGCCCCCAGCACCCCTCACTAGCCGCGCTAGGTTTCGTTCTCGTCGGCGTTGTCTCGCGTCGACGATGACTCTTAGCCATTGGATTAGAACTAGATCGAACGATCCACGTTGCCCCATACCGCTTCGCCCAGCCCCGTGTCACTGACGAGTGGGGACACCCACTTAAGCAGCCCGCGGGAGCACTGCGCTTAGCAGGCCGGCCCGTTAACTTTTCCCATGCAGCCTAGTTATTCAAATTAAACTTTTTCCATTTCAATTCAAACACACTTCTGTACCCAACTTCAAAAATCAACCCAGATCGATTCAATACACCAAATTGAATGAAACCAATTTTGTTGGAAAGGACTGTGAATGCTGAATCCAAGCCTGTTGGATTCAATTCATTTGGATCTATAGATCACTCATGGTAAAAATAACAAGGCAGAAGCTTTTCTGCATTCAAACATTTTTCAAATTTAAAACATAATAGGTTTTGAGTTGATTCCATCTCTCAAAAATCACATTTAACCATACCTTTCAGAATATATAAAAATATATATAGGTTTACTTGCAGAAATAATGTTCAAGTAATAAAAGAATGCCCCATAGGCATTACTAGCCACTTTAATTAATTAAAATAAAAGGGTAAAACCTTATTAAATTGTGACACCACTTTAAATCAAATTCCCATGGACTACAATATGTGGTGATGACATGTGTCAACATGATCCCATGTTTAGTTTGGAGAATATTAAATCTTAAGTAGTTTTTCAATGAGTAGAAATTACTTTTCTAAAAATAAAAGGAATTAAATCAAGGTTTAATGTTACTATGCCTACTATATGCCTTAAGCATATGTGATCACACCCACTTGATAAACCAATCCTAGTTTTATGTGCAAGGTTCTTATTTTATTTCTTTATCAAAGCTTTCTTAGAGTTTACTTAAGTGAATTATAGATACTAGAAAGATATTTGAAGGTTGCATAAAGAGCATACAATTTGGCCTAAGTTAGAAACCTTGATATCAGCCTAAGATATAAGATTGGACTTAGTTGAAACCCCACTAGTTTACCACCCCTCATCAGTACTACCCGCACCTGTAGATGCTAGTGCTAAGCATAAAACTTGATCAATTTTAGATGGGAATACTTGGTGGAAAAATGGTTATAAAAACCTTGGAATGATGGATCATTCTATTGAAATGTTTTGGACTTGTGTTTATAAATACCTGATGATCTTGGTGATGAAAATGTTGAGGCATGAGCCTTAGCCCTTTATAAAACTGATGGTTGTCTGGATGCGATACCATTCCAATTTTATCGTACAACCACAATACCCGAATATTGGGTAGGGCTTGACTGGAAGCTTATATACCTTAGTATTAGTTCCCTCACGGCCAAGGTCTGAGCTGAGGCTACCTTGTGAAGATTGTCCACCTGTGCAGTACCCAAGATGACAGTTGGTCATGGTTGGGAGGCCAAACTCACAGGAGAGGTGCTTATACTAGGGCGTGTAATTGAAAGGTTAGGATTTATTATCCGCATACTGAGTATGGTGAATTCATGATTTGTTCCTGATGGATGTATCGAATGTTGTGGTGAAAGTGTACAATCTCTGCAGAGTGTCAAACTATTCGAATAGCCCCGTCCGCGGTTATGGACAGTTGGAGTGGCCATACTGTTCCCCCATCAGACTTTTCAAAATGACCTGTGAAATGAATTGAGACTTTGACTTGACCACAACAGAGTTGTGATATGAAATACAAGTTCCCACTTAGGAGTTATAAAATTGTGACTAGCCTTGGAACCTAGTAGAGATAAATCTGGCTTCTGCAAAACAACCCTAGAGCCTAGTGTCCTATTATCAAAAAATCCCTTTTACTTGTTAGTATTAGTTTGCGAGTACTTAAAGAGTACTCATGGCTTTGTCCCTGGCTATTCCCATGGCCAGACTATGAAGAGGAGTACCTGGAAGGTTGCGACAACTAGGATCATCTCCCATCGTCAGCATTGCCTGTGACCCCGAAGATGGAGCTTCGCCTATGCTACCGTTACTATTACGTATTCCGCTGCTTGAAGTTGTATTAAGAACTGGATCATGAGATCCCTATTCGTGTAAGAACATATGTATCGTTTGTAATGGATGATGTACTATGCTATCCAATTCTGTTATGTCTCGCAAAAATGGTAATCCTGGGATTGCGATGTATGGCATAACATGCATCTAGGATTGAAAAATCCGGGTGTTGACAAGTTGGTATCAGAGCCATCCTGACCATAGGAGACCCTAGTTAGACTGGACGTTTGAACCAAAAACTTAGTTTTAGAACCAAAGATAATAAATATTTACAAAAACTTATTCTCATTCTTATATCTTTAATTCTTTCATAAAAATTCATGTTCCTAAAAAAAACTCTTGCAAAATACATAAAATTTTGACACACTTGATCACCCTGCTAATCTAGTCATCCTCTATTTTTATAGATGGACGTGAAGTACAACAAGTTTTACCAACTTGGGAATGGAGGAGACCTTATTTTGAGAGGGATCTGGATCAGCTTTCGGAACTTCTGGAGCATCCGCACCCCGAGTTCTTTGGAGCTCATCTAAATGATCAAGGAGGAGAAGACCTGCAGTGGCTAATTGTTGCAAGTCTCCGAGGAAAAATTGAACCTCCCACTGCGAAGGGAATTCAGTTTACCTTGAAGGAAAACAACTGGCTCGATGGACTTGCCAGAGCAATACAGGAAGCTCTTTCCCGTCTGTGTGGGCAGAGCATCAATCAGATCAATGGTACTCGCTTTGAGTTTTGCCCAAGGCGTAATGCAAATGGTCAACCCCTGGAAGCCCCATACCACCCCGAGCTGAAGACTCAATTGGACCACCTTAGCTTCATGATGTATGATCGTCAGCAGGAGTTGGACAACTGCCGTGACTACTGCAACCACAAGTCTGCCATCATCAAGACAAAGGACCAGACCATCGCCATGCTAGCAAGGGATCGCAAGTCTCGTCGCCTTCAGCTCGACAAGAAGGAGCGCATTATTGCCCGTCTTCGCCACCGCATCTCATCTTTGGAGGAGACCATCCACGAGAGAGACATGCAGTTGGAGGAAAGGGAGAATGCTGGAGAGGATCTTCGTGGAGACCCTTACTCCTATCTCAGCGATGACGATGATTTTCTGGAGGATCAGGCCATGGACTTTTTCACCGATGAGGATGATTTCGCCTTCATCGATGATGATGAAGATGATGAAGCCACAGACTTCGAGGAGTAGTAGAACTTGAGCACTAGCGTAGTGAGTAGTATTCGGTCCCACTGTATCGTAGTTCCCAGAATGGTTCTTAAAACCACCCGTTTTTCTTTGTTGTGGTGTGTGTTGTACTGTGTGCTATGAATGAATGAATGAAAAAGCAAGTTGCTAGAAAAATCTGAGTCAAACCTTTAAAAACTTTTCGAAGTCCCCGAAACCTTAGAAATTTCCCTCTTTTCTCATGATCTATCTAAATCTTCATATGCCACGTGGAGGAAGTGGTTCAGCCCCGGACTCGATGTTGCAGATCCTGCAACTATTGACTTTTGACCGCGAAGCTGAAAGAGCGGAACGTCAAGCCAACCTAGCCACTCTGCAACAGATAGCCCAGCTAGCCCACAACAACCAAGGCCACGGAAATCAGGATAACCATGGATCTAAGCTCAAGAATTTCCAGAACACCAACCCACCTGTTTTCACTAAGTCAGAAGAGCCCCTAGACGTCGATGATTGGCTGCAAACCATGGAAAATATCCTAGAAGTCGCCGGAGTGGAAGCCAACAAGAAAGTCCTGTTCGCCACCCATTATCTAGCCGGAGATGCCAGGGCATGGTGGAACAGTGTTCGCGCAATGACCGGAGGCTAGATGATGACCTGGGAGGAATTCAAGGTCAAGTTCAGCAGCACCCATGTACCACCAGGTTTGATCAAGAGAATGAGAGACGAGTTCAGAGAGCTGAAGCAAGGAAGGATGACTGTAGTGGAATACCGTGACAAATTTTTGTCATTAGCTAGGTATGCCCCAGATGAGATCGACACCGAAGCCAAGAAGAAAGAAAGATTCCTGAATGGTCTGCATGACGAGATGTAGACGGTGTTAGTCAATATCCCCTTTGCGGATATTGAAGCCCTTGTCGACTCTGCTATCCAGATGGAAGGAAAATTCAACCAAGCCAATTAGAACCGCAAGCGTCGTATGATGCATCAGCCAGGAACCCATCAGACCCCAAAGTACCGCCCCAACCCATCTCCAGGATTTGCCCCAAGAACCAACAGACCCCCGATGAACCGTCCAACCTATCCCAACCGTGGAAACCCTAGACCCGGAGGAAATCAGAACAACCCCGGCAACTCTAGCAATTTCACCCATGCCCCACCCAAGTTCAACACCAACAATGCTACCGCCAACCCCAACACTGCCCCGAGGACTGGAAGCAATGATGTGCCTATAGCAGCCAAGGACAAGTCGCAAGTGACTTGTTATGACTGTGGAAATAAAGGCCACTATTCTAACGAGTGCCCCAACAAGAAGAATGCTACAACCCCCAATGCCAATGCCCTAGCTCAGCAGCAGCGTCGTGTTCAGCCAGGGAGAAGATTTTCCCCAGGGAATTCACTCAACTGCAATGGCCGTCTTTTTCTCATGCATGCTGAAGAAGCTCAGGAAGCACCAGACGTCGTGCTGGGTATGTTTTCTGTTAATTCAGTACTTGCAAGAGTGTTATTTGATTCTGGTGCATCGCATTCATTTGTCACCGAAGAATTTGCATGCACTAGTAAAATTCAACCAACCAAATTGAAGCATGTGATGATTGTGCAAATTCCCGGATCAACCACCAAGGCTAGGCAAATTTGCAAAGCCGTCCCTATCCGAATCCATGGCATAGATTTTTATGCTAATCTGATAGTACTCGGAACTAAAGGTTTGGAATTAGTACTAGGAATGGATTGGATGTCCAAACATAAAGGATTGATTGACTGTGCCGAGAAAGCCATCACCATGACCAGTACAGCCGGAATATCGGTCGAGCATATATCTGAAACCTTACCTCGTCAATTTAAATGCAACAAGAGTATAGCCCAACCTACCCTTGACGAAGTACAGATAGTCTGCGAATACCCCGATGTATTTCCAGATGTTTTGCCCGGTATGCCCCCAGATAGGGATATCGAGTTTATCATTGAACTAATCCCCGGAACCGGACCCATAGCCTAGAGACCCTATAGTATGAACCCGTCAGAGCTCACAGAACTGAAGAAGCAACTGGATTCCATGTTGGAAATTGGATTGATTCAACCAAGTGTGTCCCAATGGAGATCACCTATCTTGTTTGTGGACAAGAAGGATGGAGGTAACCGTTTGTGTACGGATTATCGGAAGTTGAATGATGTCACCATCAAGAACAAGTACCCCTTGCCCAAGATAGAAGATTTGTTTGATCAGTTGACCCGTGCCAAAGTGTTTTCTAAGATTGATCTTAGAACTGGCTATCATCAACTCAAAATTCGTGCAGAGGATATTCCAAAGACTGCCTTTACCACCAGATATGGATTGTATGAGTATACAGTCATGTCTTTCGGATTAACCAATACACCTGCTTATTTCATGAACCTCATGAATAAGATTTTTATGGACTTCCTGGATAAGTTTGTCGTTGTTTTCATCGATGACATTATGATTTATTCCAAATCAGAAGAAGAACATGAGCTACACCTAAGGACCATTCTTGGAACCCTTAGAGAGCATCGGTTGTATGCCAAGTTTAGCAAATGTGAATTCTGGTTACAGGAGGTAGGATTCCTCGGTCACATTGTATCAGCCGGAGGAATTGCCGTTGACCCTGCCAAAGTGAAAGATGTAGAAGATTGGCAAGCCCCAGCCACTCAAACCCAAGTTCGTGCTTTTCTCGGATTGGCGGGATATTACCGCAAATTCGTAGAAGGATTCTCGAGTATCGCCAGACCCATGACCCAATTGCTGAAGAAGGACAAGAAGTTTGAATGGACAGACAAGTGTGAAGCGAGTTTTCAAGAACTCAAAAGGAGATTGATTTCAGCCCCAATCTTGATAATTCCGGATATCACGAAGCCCTTCGATGTGTATTGTGACGCATCCAAGATTGGTCTCGGATGTGTGCTAATGCAAGAAGGCAAAGTTATATCTTATCTATCTCGACAACTGAAGCAACATGAGCAAAACTACCCAACCCATGACCTCGAACTCGCAGCAGTAGTTATAGCCCAGAAGACATGGAGACATTACCTGATGGGAAATAGTTGTGAGATTTATTCGGATCACGAGAGCCTAAAGTATATATTCACTCAGAAGGAGCTGAATATGAGGCAGAGAAGATGGATTGAGCTAACCAAGGATTATGACCTGGACATTCACTATCACCCTGATAAAGCCAACATAGTAGCCGATGCCCTTAGCAGATTGCCGTGCCGCTTGAACGACATGATTTTGAAGGAGCAACCAAGTTTGCACAAGGAGATGGAAGATTTTCGAATGGAATTAGTAAGTGAAGGATTTTTGGCTAGCATAGAACTCCAGCCCACTTTGATCAGTCAGATTAAGGAGGCGCGGAAGGAAAATGCTAGTATCGACGGAATCAAGCGTCGTATCGGTATAGGCAATGTACCCGGATTCACCGAGGACGAAGAAGGAGTGTTGTGGTACAAAGGATGCCTTTGTGTACCAGCAAATTCTGAGTTGAAAGAAGTTATTTTGAAGGAGGCTCATGACACTCTTTATTCTATCCTTCCCGGAGGAACTAAGATGTATCAAGATTTAAAAGAGCAATTTTGGTGGCATAAGATGAAGAGAAATCGGAAGCTATATCGCCAAGTGTGATATTTGTCAGCGAGTCAAGGCAGGACATCAAAGACCCGCTGGATTGTTGCAATGTTTGCAGATTCCGGAATGGAAATGGGATTCTGTAGGAATGGACTTTATCACTGGACTACCTACTTCTAGTAGGGGAAATGACTCTATCTGGGTCATAGTGGACAGATTGTCCAAAGTCGCCCATTTCTTGCCCATCAAAACCACCTATCAGAGTTCGAAGCTAGCGGAGTTGTACATCTCTAGAATCGTTAGTTTGCACGGAGTCCCCAAGAACATAGTATCAGATCGAGGAACTCAGTTTACCTCGAGATTCTGGAAGAAAGTTCAAGAAGGTTTAGGAACCCGCCTAGATTTCAGTACCGCGTATCACTCTCAGACCGATGGAGAAACCGAGCGAGTAAATCAAATACTCGAAGATATGCTGAGAGCATGCGTGTTAGAATATGGATCCAAGTGGGAAGACTGTCTGCCGTTCGCAGAATTTTCTTACAACAATAGTTATCAAGCCAGTTTGCAAATGGCCCCATTTGAATTCATGTATGGAAGAAACTGTCGTACCCCTTTGAACTGGTCGGAAGTAGGAGAGAGTCAGATTTTCGGACCCGACATCCTACGAGAAGCAGAAGAGAAGGTTCACAAGATTCGTGATCACCTCAAGACCGCCCAATCCAGACAAAAGAGTTACGCCGACAAGAGACGTAGAGACCTCGCCTTCCATGTAGGAGATTTTGTTTATCTGAAAGTCTCGCCATTGAAGGGAATGCAGCGTTTCCAACTCAAAGGAAAGTTAGCCCCCAGATATATCGGACCTTTCAAGATCCTGAACCGTCGAGGAGAAGTATCGTATCAATTGGAGCTACCTGAAGAGATGTCAGCCGTGCACAACGTGTTCCATATCTCGTTACTTCGCAAGTGTCTCGAAGTCCCCGAGAAGACCGAAGTATTCAAGAATATCGATCACCGGACCCTAGAGATCAACGATGACCTGACCTATCCTGAAGTACCCATCCGCATTTTGGAAGAAGCTTTTAGAACTACCCGAACCCGAAGCATCAAGTTTCTCAAGATTCAGTGGAGCAACCACACAGAAGAGGAAGCTACCTGGGAGCGCGAAGATCACATCAGGACGGAGTTTCCCGATCTCTTCAAATCCTAGGTAATCTTTTCGTCCTTTTTCAAATCTCGGGACGAGATTTTGTTTAAGGGGGGAAGGTTTGTAACATCCCAAAAATACTAAGCTTGGATCATCAAACTCTAATCATCAAACTTAGGGTTAACCAAAAACTTTTCTAAATAAATTTATGAATGCATGCATATGTGTATGCATTGATTTTGAATTCTTTTAAAACCACCTTGATTGTTTGTTTCATTGCTTGTAAAATGTTTCTTAGGTGAAATAAACATCATCTAAAACATTTCCCACACTTTTCCTAAAGACAAGTAAATCAAAACACATATATTAAATGAATGGTCACTTTGACCAATTTAACTCTCATGCCTACTTTGGCTGTCTCAAACTTTCAGAACCTAACATAAAATTTTCTGGATCTTTGCACCCCTTGAATGTACACATAACAAAGTATCAAGGCCCACTTTGTGATCATCCAGAAACTTTCAAATGCATAGTTTAAATGACAATTCAAAATTGAATCTTTATCATATGGGAAGATCCCACTTATCAAAAACCACTCAAACAAGCTCAACTTTCAAAACCCAAGCATCTGCAGACTCACCAGCACCAATCTAGCAAACCCACCGAAAATCTTTTCAAAATTCAAAACTTGATTTCATGCGGCCATTTCATCAAACAGGTTGCAGACACAAATCAAACAAACATCAAACACTATTGTGAGCAGTGATTCTTGCCTAACTTGTTCCATAGTTAGCTCACAACCAGCTCAGTAGATCATCTAGGAAGATTAGCCAAGCACTAGCACCACTGTGAGATTGCCATTGCCATCAATGGTGAACAGCCGAGCACCCCCTTGCCACCCCATAGTCGACAGCAAGCTAGGAGCAGCAGCAAGCCTAGCCAGCATGTCTGGGAGGCAGTCCACCGTCCACCGCCACTCACTGTCCCAGCCGCGAGCGTTGCCAAGCCCTGGACCATGCGCAAGAACCGTGCCCAGACCGCCAGAGACCATGCCGAGCGTGCGCCAGAGCACCACCCTCGACCAGCGCCGACTGACCGTGCGCCGCCCTCACCGCGTGCACACACGATCGCCACCGACCCAGGAGACCGCCAGACATCCCTGTTTTCCGCCCCGTGCCGCACAGCCACCGCCCGCCGTCGAAGACGCCGCCTCTGCCGCGCAGAGCATCGCCAGTTCCAGACCAAGCCGCACTGCTCCACGCCTCGAAACCATGTCGTTGAGCATCGCCAGGAGACACAGTCCTCTACCCTTGCCCATGCCATTAGCCCCCTGTAACATCGCCCCCGACGAGCTCACCGTGCGCCCCGACGGTCGCCTCGCTCGACTATAAATAGAGGCCACCCCCTCTCGATTTCTTCACACCATCTCACTCCCCTCTCATCACTGATCGTGCCACACCGTTCTCAGAGCAAGGCGAGCACCACCCCGTCAGAATTTCACCGGAGCCCGCCGCCTCTAGAGAAGAAGGGAGCCATCGATTTCATCCACCCCAGCAGCTACCGTGACCACCCCTGAGTTCGCCGTCGTCGACTTTGTTGTTTGCCCGCCTCGCCGACCCTCACCCGTACCCCGGTGAGCCCCCAGCAGCCCTCACTGGCTGCGCTAGGTTTCGTTCTCGCCGGCGTTGTCTCGCGTCGACGATGACTCTCAGCCGTTGGATTAGAACTAGATCGAACGATCCACGTTGTCCCATACCGCTTTGCCCAGCCCCATGTCACTGACGAGTGGGGACACCCACTTAAGCAGCCCACGGGAGCACTGCGCTTAGCAGGCCGGCCCGTTAACTTTTCCCGCGCAGCCCAGTTATTCAAATTAAACTTTTTCCATTTCAATTCAAACACACTTCTGTACCCAACTTCAAAAATCAACCCAGATCGATTCAGTACACCAAATTGAATGAAACCAATTTTGTTGGAAAGGTCTGTGAATGCTGAATCCAAGCCCGTTGGATTCAATTCATTTGGATCTATAGATCACTCATGGTAAAAATAACAAGGCAGAAGCTTTTCTGCTTTCAAACATTTTTCAAATTTAAACCATAATAGCTTTTGAGTTGATTCCAACTCTCAAAAATCACATTTAACCATACCTTTCAGAATATATAAAAATATATATAGGTTTACTTGCAGAAATAATGTTCAAGTAATAAAAGAATGCCCCATAAGAATTACTGGCCACTTTAATTAATTAAAATAAAAGGGTAAAACCTTATTAAATTGTGATACCACTTTAAATCACATTACCATGGACTACAATATGTGGTGATGACATGTCTCAACATGATCCCATGTTTAGTTTGGAGAATATTAAATCTTAGTTTTTCAATGAGTAGAAATTACTTTTCTAAAAATAAAAGGAATTAAATCAAGCCTTAACCTTGTAATGTTAGAGATGATGCTAGATCATCTATAGGACCCTTGTGTGTGATGATTGCAAGTAGTTAAGTATTGTTTGGTGATTGTGTACCTCGATTTATTCATAGACGCTAGTACCGACCAAGGATAGGAGGAGGAAGGAGGATACTACGAAGAAGAAGCCGAGGAGAACTTCAACCACTGCTCTGCACAAGGAAAGCTTATATTGACATTTATGCAAGCTACCCTACTGATGCAACAAACCCCTACTTGTTACTATGCCTACTATATGCCTTAAGCATATGTGATCACACCCACTTGATAAACCAATCCTAGTTTTATGTGCAAGCTTCTTATTTCATTTCTTTATCAAAGCTTACTTAGAGTTTACTTAAGTGAATTATAGATACTAGAAAGATATTTGAAGGTTGCATAAAGAGTATAAAATTTGGCCTAAGTTAGAAACCTTGATATCAGCCTAAGATATAAGATTGGACTTAGTTGAAACCCCACTAGTTTACCACCCCTCATTAGTACTACCCCCACCTGTAGATGCTAGTGCTAAGCATAAAACTTGATCAATTTTAGATGGGAATACTTGGTGGAAAAATGGTTATAAAAACCTTGGAATGATGGATCATTCTATTGAAATGTTTTGGACATGTGTTTCTAAATACCTGATGATCTTGGTCATGAAAATGTTGAGGCATGAGCCTTATCCCTTTATAAAACTAATGGTTGTCTGGATGCGATACCATTCCAATTTTATCGTACAACCACAATACCCGAATATTGGGTAGGGCTTGAATGGAAGCTTATATACCTTAGTATTAGTTCGCTCACGGCCAAGGTCTGAGCTGAGGCTACCTTGTGAAGATTGTCCACCTGTGCAGTACCCAAGATGACAGTTGGTCATGGTTGGGAGGCCAAACTCACAGGAGAGGTGCTTATACTAGGGCGTGTAATTGAAAGGTTAGGATTGATTATCCGCATACTGAGTATGGTGAATTCAGGATTTGTTCCTGACGGATGTATCGAATGTTGTGGTGAAAGTGTACAATCTCTGCAGAGTGTCAAACTATTCGAATAGCCGCGTCCGCGGTTATGGACAGTTGGAGTGGCCATACTGTTCCCCCGTCAGACTTTTCAAAATGACCTGTGAAATGAATTGAGACTTTGACTTGACCACAACAGAGTTGTAATATGAAATACAAGTTCCCACTTAGGATTTATCAAATTGTGACTAGCCTTGGAACCTAGTAGAGATAAATCTGGCTTTTGCAAAACAACCCTAGAGCCTAGTGTCCTATTATCCAAAAACCCCTTTTAATTTTTAGTATTAGTTTGCGAGTACTTAAAGAGTACTCATGGCTTTTTCTCTGGCTATTCCCATGGCCAGACTATGAAGAGGAGTACCTGGAAGATGGACCCCAGGAAGGTTACGACAACAAGGATCATCTCCCATCGTCAGCATTACCTGTGACCCCGAAGATGGAGCTTCATCTACGCTACCGTTACTATTACGTATTCCGCTGCTTGAAGTTGTATTAAGAACTGGATCATGAGATCCCTATTCGTGTAAGAACTTATGTATCGTTTATAATGGATGATGTACTATGGTATCCAATTCTGTTATGTCTCGCAAAAATGGTAATCCTGGGATTGCGATGTATGGCATAACAGGCATCTAGGATTGAAAAATCCGGGTGTTGACACGCGCCCTTGGGGACAAGCTCCCTGTAGAAGCGGCCAAGGACCTCCTTGGCCTTGGCAAGTGAACTGATGACGGTGCTGCAGCGTTCTTCAACCGCTGCAGTAGCATCATCTAGAGCACTCCCGTGCTCCAGAGCACCGTAGTCAAAATCGATGCCCGCGGCATCTGAGATAATAAAGAGAAGCAATGAGCAAAAACACCGCAGAAGAAAGACAAAAGTAAACATCAAAACTTTCCTTCAAGATTTGTATTATCAGGTATTATGAGAACAAAAGGGTTGTTCAATTAATTGCCGTAATCCATAAAAGATGGATGATTTACAAAACTCGTTGGAGAAATCACATCCATAAAACTAGTGCTAAATATGTCGAAAGACAAATTGATTAAAAGATCACTTAGTAAGTGACATCGCCGTTTAAATTATATTGGAAAGAAAACATGAAGAAACTCCATATGGATGGAATTTTGGAGTATTTTGATTTTTGATCAAATGACACTTGTTAAACTTTTCTAGAGATAATTAAAACTTCGTTCATAGGCCAAAAGGGAACGAATGACTAGCTTATTGGAACTTGTACATATTGTTGTATGAAGTCCATTATGTGTAGTCAAGAGCGATGGATTTCAACTTCATATGCTTCCTCCGAAAATTTGAGTGAATATATGAATATTTACTTAATAAGGATGAAGTATGCAACATTTAAAAAGTTCAAAGACTTTCAAGATGAAGTGCAAAATCATTGTAACAAGAATATAAATAGTTTATGATAAGATCATAAAGTAAGATATTTGAGTTACAAGTTTAGCATAATACCTAAGATTTAAGGAATTGTTCCATGGATTTGCATTTCCCGAAACACCATAAGAGTATGGAGCGTTCGAGATATGTAATTAAACCTTGTTTGACATGGTAAGATCAAAGGTGTAATTCATAAAACTGCCATTATATTTTAAAGATTAAAAGCTTTAGAGACTACCGTTTTTCCACTGAAAAGAGCTCCATCATAATCCGTTGAATTGACACCATAAAAAGTTATGGTTTGGGATAAAACCCAAGTTATCCTTTCTTAAACATTGGTATGCTATGCATAAGAAAGATGTTTGCAACCAAAGTCGGATGAACCTGTCTTTGTATGTTATTTCGAATAACTATTCCTCCATAACATCGGAGACAAAAATGTTTGTCACTTAAAACGTCAAGTTTCTTAGAGAAGGGATTTTTCCGTGAAAAGTTAAGTGGGAGGACATTAGAACTTTGATAAGGTTAAAAGAACCTTAGCTATATGTGCAAAGTTGCGCAGCACCGAAAAGTGTTCCGGAGGCAGCAACAATGCTCATGGCTCATGTGCCTCAAAGGTTGTGGTCACGGAGATCTAAGTTCCTATTGAAACCAAGTAGGTCGGGTAAACAATCAAATACCAAGATTTGAGGGTTGAATCATTATTTGAAAATAATGAACATACTACATGCAAAGAAGCGATGATGGGCCCTGACTCCGTAAAATGGCTTGAAGCCATAAAATCTGTGATAGTTCCATACACGAGAAATCAAGTTTTGAACTTGAAGGACCCTCGAGAAAGGTGTAAGAACTTACAGTTGTGTTTGGATCTATAAATAAATAGACATGGATGTTTCACATCTATGAAATAGTCCACATGTTGGGAAAGAGTTCACAACAATGTTCAAAGGTTGACCATGACAATATTTGATCTTTCATAGCGATATTTAGTCTAGACGGATTAATGTAGCAACCACTACATATAATTTTGTTATGTGGTAGTAGAATAAACAAAACAAGTTCTTCTAATAGAATTGTTACCTAGGACGTGGGAATAACGCGGTCCATAGGGTTTTGTTAATTCAAAGGATGCTGAAAGCATATGCAAACTTCAATGGTTGAAGTAAGCATCACGGAGTTGGAATCTTCACTATGATGAAATTGTTAAAGGAGTTTAAATTCGTCGGAGATGATGAAGATGCTTGCATTTTCAAGAAATTAAGTGGGAGTGCTAAGACATGTTTCTAATACATTATGTGGAAGACATATTGTTGATTGGAAATTATGTATCTTTCATTAACACGTATTAAGAATTTCATCCCGATGAAAGACTTAGGCAAAACCCAAATATTTGGCATCAATAAACGTTAATATGGTTGTGCCGAAAGTACATAGATGATGTATTGAATGAGTTCAATATAGAAACTACAAGAAAGGTTCTTGTCGCACAGAAAGGATTGAATGAGTTCAATATTGATGATATATTCAAGTGTATTGACACTTGGTAAGTGAAACAAAGATTCAAGTATAGATTGATACTTGATGTATGAAATCACAAAGAGTATTTATATCAATCATACTATGATATGTACAAATCCAGATATGTCCTATACTCTAAATGTTATGAGCATATACCAGAATGATTCATAAGATGATCATTGGACAATAGTAAGGATATTCTTATGATCTTTTGGAAGAACTAAGAGTATATTATTTGTAGAAGTGACAAATAGATGGTTAGTTCATTGTAAAAGTACTACATTGATACTAGTTTTGTCACAAAGTACAAATTAAGTTTATCTCAATCTAAACTAAAGGTGGCACAATATAATGGAAAGTAAGTTCCATATGGATTTGGATGAGTTCCAAAGTTAAGACATTGTGACAGATACTACAACAAAAGGGCTAAGTATATAACTGCTATTATTGCAGCTAAAGAGGGCATTTGTGTCAATTACTTTGTTATCAAACTAGGTGTAGTTCACAGCGGGATAATACTATGAGGATATATTGTACGACAATGTTATCAACATGTTTTAACCCCAAAGAACTAAAGGTCTCACCAAAGGACCAAATTTATACAAAGCCATCTCATTAGAGAATGAGTGATGCATAGAGACGCAAAGACATGCAATTACACACGGACCTGGAAGTGTCAGATCCGGAGATCAGTTGACCACTAGCAATCGTGTACATACGACACCAGAAAGCCATAGGTGTTGAATACACAAAGGTTTGAAACTAGATTATTGACTCTAATGCAAGTGGGAGACTGTTGGAGATATGCCCAAGAGGCAATAATAAAGTAGTTATTATCATATCTTCATACTTATGATAAATGTTTACATACCATGCTATAATTGTATTAACCGGAAACATTAATACTTGTGTGATTTGTAAACATAAAAGAGTCCCTAGTAAAGCCTCTTGTTAAACTAGCTTGTTGGTTAATATATGATCATGGTTTCCTGATCATGAACATAGAGATGTTATTAACAACAGGGTCATATCATTAGGAGAATGATGTGATGGACATACTCCTATAGTTAAGCATAGCATAAAGATCAAGTCATTTAATATAGTTCATTTGCTATAAGCTTTCTGATACATAGTAACCTAATTCCTTTGACCATGAGATCATGCTTATCACCATCACCAGAAGGATGCTTTGATGACATCAAACACCACACCGTAACTGGGTGGCTATAAAGGTGGCATTGAGTATTCGGAAAGTAAGGGTTGAAACACATGGATCAAGAGTGGGATTTGTCCATCCATATGACGGATAGATATACTCTGGGACCTCTCGGTGGAATGTCATCCAATTAGCTTGCAAGCATGTGACTGGCTCACATGGGATCACATATCACGGGAACGAGAAAAGAGTACTTATCGGTAACGAGGTTGAACTAGGTATGCAAAGATACCGACGATCAAAACCTCAGATAAGTAAACTATCATGAGACAAAAGGAAATTGGTATCGTATGTAAGTGGTTCATTCGGTAATCGTAGAAATATGTGGGAGCCATATGAATTTCCAGATTCCTCTATTGGTTATTGATCGGAGAAGTGTCTCGATCATGTCCGCATAATTCACGAACCGTAGGGAGACACACTTAAGGATTCAATGTTGTTGAGTAATTATGGAATGATGACTAAGAGACCGAATGTTGTTCGGAGTCTCGGATGGGATCCGGGATATCACAAGGAGATCCGGAATGGTCCGAAGAATAAGATTCATATAAGGAAAGTCCTATTTCGGAGTTGGGGAATGATTCCGGTGTTTTCATCGGGAATGTTCTAGAAGGTTCCGGAAGGTCCGGCACTCCGGAGGGGAAGGGTACATGAATGTGTCATAACAAGTTGGAATGGTTGCATCGTGTACTAGGTGTCATCGCTGAGCAAAATAAAGGGATAAATCAAATCCTAGTTTGAAAAGTCAAACGCCAATTTGAAAAAGTCAAACGGCAAGTTTGCTTGGTGGAGGGAGAGTAGGAAACCTACTTGGGGAGGAAGTCCCACTCCCTCCACCCACCGGCCAAGGAGGAGGAGTTGGAGGAGGACTCCCTCCTCCTAGGCGCCTCCCTCCCACCTATAAAAGAAGGGGCAGGGGTGCCCCCTCTACCCTACACCTCTCTCCTCTAAACCCTAGCCCTAGCCGCCGGCCTCCACCAAGTCGCCGCCGCCCCTAGGGTTTGCCTAGCCTCCGAGTTGGGGCCCTCCCCTTTCCCTAGCTTCCGGCCTAGCTCTCTCTCCTTGGTGCCTCTAAACCCTAGATCGCCAAGGCCTCTCTCATAGTCCACCATACTCGCTCCGGCTTAAGGCGAAGCCATGCGAGATCTCCCCTCTACTTCCGGTACCACGCCGTCGTGCTGCCGGAATCGCGAGGAGAGTGCTACAACCTCCGCTGCCTGCTGGAACAAGGGAGAGGAAGGTCTCCATCGAGTACTGAATGTGTGACCGACTGTGGAAGCGCTGGCGGAACGCAACACCGGAAGGATCGTCTACGCGATCTTGAGATCGGAAGTGTACGACTACATCATCCACGAGAATTTGCTCTCATTAACCTCTTTGGATCTTCGTGGGTTAGTACTCTATTGACTCGTTGCTACAATCTACTCCCTCCGTTCAGAAATATAAAATTTTTTAGGTTTGTGCAATGAATGTATCTAGACGTCTTTTAGTGTATAGGTTCACTCTGAACCTCTACGAACCTATAACCTAAAAGACACCTAGATACATTCGATTCACAATACTAAAACGTCTTATATTTCTGAACGGAGGGAGTAGTAGATAGATCTTGGCTTGATCATAGATTAGATCTTGATTGTGTGTTCATGCGGTAGGAAATTTTTGTTTTCCATGCTACGAACCCCTACAGAGAGCACCATTGCCACCCCATTGTCGACAGCAAGCTACGAGCAACACTAAGCCTATCAAGCATGTCTCACAGACGCAACACCGTCCACTGCCACCCACTGTCCCAGCGCCGAGCGCAGATAGCCCGTCGACCACCCAGTACACCCATGCCAAACTCCTCTACGACCATGCCGAGAGCGCGCCAGTGCGCCACACTTGACCAGCACCCACAGACCGCGCGCCACCCTCGCCGCTTGCAGGGATGATCACCAGCACCCCAGCACCCCGCCAGACATGCCTGTTCATTGCCGTGCGGACCATGCGTGTTGTGCGACATTAAAACCGCCGTCGGACTCGCTCAGAGCACCACGACGTACCTAGCGATCAGCACCGCCCCACGCCTCGCCACCACCCCGTTGAGCTTCTCCAGGGAGCCCCGCACCGCCCCCTACTGTCGCCCATGCCAGTAGCCCTCTGTGCCATCGACCATGACGAGCTCAGCTCGCGCCCGTCGGTCCCCTTCAGGCACTATAAATAGAGGCCTCCACCGCTCGTTTTCGTCACACTATCTCACTCCCCACCTCTCACTGACCACCTCCACTCACTCCCGAAACAAGGCGAGTAGTGCATCGCCAGAATTTGGCCGGAGCCCGCCGCTACTGGAGGAGAAGGGAGCAGTCGATTGGAGCCGCCCCAGGAGAAGCTGTCGGTACCAGGAGAACCGCCATCGTCGACTTCGTCTTCCGCCCCCATCGCCGACCCTCGCCCGAGCCTCGGTGAGCCTCCCACGACCCCCACCTCCCGCGTTAGGGTTCTGTCTTGCCGGCGCTGCCCGACGTGGATGATGAAATGTAGTCGTTCGATTAGAGTTAGATCATGCGGTTCATATTTCCCCGTACCGCTTCGCCCCTCCCCGTCTCACTGACGCGTGGGGACAACCACTTAACCAGCCCGTGTACGCGCTGTGTGTAGTGGGCCGGCCCAGTAAAACATCCCGTGCGACCCAACAATTCAAATTAAGCTTTATTCATTTAATTTCAAACATAGTTTTGTACCTAGATTCAAAAATCAACCTAGCTCGATTCACTAAACCAAAATGCATGAAACAATTTTTTTGTAAAGATACTGAAATGCTTAATCCAAGCCCGCTAAAGTCAAACCATTTGGATTTGTAGATCAACCATGGTAATAATAACAAGGCAGAAGCTTTTCTGCATTCAAACATTTTTCAAAATTCAACCATAAGAGATTTTGAGTTGATTCCAACTCTCAAAAATCACATTTTACCATACCTTTCAGAATATATAAAAACATATGGGTTTACTTGCAGAGATAATGATCAAGTAATAAAAGAATGCCCCATAGGCATTTCTAGTCACTTTATTTAATTAAAATAAAAAGGTTAAACCTTATTAAATTGTCACACCACTTTAAATCACATTCCCATGTACTGAAATATGTGGTGATGACATATGTCAACATGATCCCATGTTTAAGTTGGAGAATATTAAATCTTAAGTAGTTTTCAATGAGTAGAAATTACTTTTCTCAAAATAAAATAAATAAGACAAGTGCTTTAATCTGGTAATGTTAGTGATGATGCTAGATCATCTAGAGTGAACTTTTGTGTGATGATTGAACATAGTTAAGTATTGTTTGGTGATTGTGTACCTCGTATTTATTTATAGACGCTAGTACCGACCAAGGATACGAGGAGGAAGGAGGATACTATGAGGAAGAAGCCAAAGAGAACTTCATCCACTGCTCTGCACAAGGCAAGCCAATACTTGCAACCTTGCAATCCTAATTCTCCTAGTTGAATTTTTGCAAGCTAGTTACTGAGCAAGCTAACACTTGCAATTATGAAAGTTAGATAACCTATGCAATGCATTAAGCATGCTTGGTTAGACACACTTGATGACCCAATCGTAGTTTTACTTGCAAGCTTAATATTTTATTTTCTTTATCAAAGCTTCTCTTAGAGCTTACATAGTGACTTGTAGATTCTAGAAAGATATTTATCGGTAGAATAAAGAGCATAAAACTTGGCCTAAGTTTGATAAATATTTATGTCATCCCTAAGGAATGAGATTGAAGCTAGATAATTCCCACTTATTCACTACCCCTCATTAGTCTTTACCCCCACTTGTAGATGCTAGTGCTAAGCATAAAACATGATCAACTTTAGATGGGAATACTTGGTGAAAATGGTTATGAAAACCTTAGAATGATGAGTCATTGTACTGAAATGTTTTGACATGTGTCCTTGAACAACAGATGATTTAGATGATGAAAATGTTGAGGCATGAGCCTTAGCCCTTTACAACATTGATGGTTGTCTGGATGCGATACCATTCCAATTTTACCGTACAACCACAATACCCGAAAATTGGGTAGGGCTTGACTGGAAATTGATATACCTTAGTATGGGTTCCCTTGTGGCCAAGGTCTAAGCTGAGGCTACCTTGTGAAGATTGTTGTAAGATCCCTCCTTTGTAAAGGAAAAGGATCCCTATGATTGCAATGCTAGTCCCTGGATCAATGCTAGCATCCACAGTTTAAGATGAAGTACACAGAAACAAAGGTCATTATTACAGTCATTCCAGAGACAACATAGTCTTTACAACTCCATGGCCACAGGCCTATTACAAGAGTTTAAATAAGTAAATAGATAACAAGTCTTCATCTTCATGTGCCACAGGCAAACATGTTGAGTGTAGACTCATGACTCCTAATCCTCATCAGAGTAACCTGCAACATCACAAGTTACAGCCACAGTGGGTCAATACATTGGAATAGTATTGGCAAGTGATACCTTAGTATAATTTTTGGTGGACTAGATACTATATGCAATTTGGCTAAGTGTAGCTTGGCTTGCTTTTCTCAAAATAGGTTTTACCTATTAGTTGAAATCACTAAGTTTTTCTTTGTCAAAACTTTTCCCAAGGAACCACCAATAGACATTGAGGTCCTTCACCCTTGTTCACCCACAAGTTTTTAATTAGAAATTGGGATGAGGAGATTCTTGATAGCTTCCATGTCTTGATGCTCAAGTTGTCCTTTTCCAGGGACATGGCTAAGTACTTAGATTCTTCCATCTGCAGAGGTTGTGCACTTTCCCCACAAGCCTTGATTTTCACCAAGACAGGACCTTTCAGAAGCCTTCCCTTAGACCAAATGGACGCGCTCCAACCTATCATTCCCACTACCACCAACTGTTCAAATGGCTAAGTTCTAGCAACCTATGTGATCCTGGCAGAGCCCATATTGCCAAGTGGCTGCACTAGAAGTTTCTTAACATTTGGCCTCTCAAATCCCTTTATTCCTAGGTGGCTTTCCACAAGTGAGATACACAAGGTAAACCATATAAATGGGCCTTGTGTAACCACTCAACATAAACCATTCCTTCCATTCCACCTAGGTGATTCATTTACTTAGTTGTTTTATTAGGAAAAACACAAGTCCAAAGACTTAGAAATATTTTCATCATAGCATGTATATTTCACCAACCCTTGGTTGCTACTAGCTAGGCTAAGCATGGCATAGATAAGCATCTTAACTTAGAAATTTCTAGCAATTCTACAACTACTAGGATTTCCCAACATGGCATATAAGCAAAATATAGCATGCAAGACTAGCAAAATATTTCTAATGCTTAGTAGAAAACATAGGGATAAAATATTCATTAAGCACCACTTTCCTTGGTAGTTTGGAGAGTAGCTACACTCCTCACAATCACAATCACTATTGGCACCAAACTCTACACATGAAATCATAACAACAAATCACATACAAAACATATACAAACAAAAATATGTGCATGCATGCAATATGATATGTGATGATTTTTAAAACTCACCAAAGCAAGTGTACAGTACTGGTTCATAAACTAGTTCAAAACTTGCCAAACAATATTTATTTATACCTTAAAACATTTCTTAAACAATTCATAAACTCAAATTAGCCCTACACATGTTTCTGTAAATAAAACCATTTTAACAGAAGCAAAACATTAAACACATTGCATATTTGGAAAGGGCTTGTTCTCCTGATTCCATTGATATAAAATTTGTCAAATTCTAACGTGGGAATCAAAAGTTATAGCTAAAACAAATTCAAACATCTAATAGATTCAAATCCTGTTTTTAAATCTAAACTGCTGCCACGCGTCTTAATCTGATTGGCCGGTACCGTTTCACGTTGGATCACGCTTCTGAGCCGCTGGATCTAACTTAATCGCGTGGCTCAGATCCCATCTTACCGCTTCGTCTATGTTCTATCGTATCCGCACGATCTAGATCTAACGATCCTAAGCACCTGACCATCCAGTGGGGGCGCTAGCGGCGGCGACAGGTGGCGACGCGCTCTGTCAGTGGCGGAGCCGGTGAACTAGGTCGCCCGGGGAGGTGGGAGGATGCTCACCAGATTCGCAGTGATGCGGAGAAGGTCAACGTGTCCTTGGTTGGCGAAGGGGCGCTCGGAGTCGTCAGGGATTCCTCGCCGGAGTTCGCGAAGGCGTCGAGTACGGCTGCTCGTTGACGTTGGCGAAGATATAGATCATGCCAGGGAAAAATAGACAGTGCGTAAGATGCGCGGAGTGACGCTGGTCATGCGAGTGTCAAGGAGAGGGCAAGGTGCGGTCAGAACTAACCAGGAAAGCTTGACGGAGTTGATGGTGTCGTCAGACTCGTGTTGTCGTTGATGTTGACGAGGCTCTGAATGATCATAGCATGTACCAGAGGGGTTAGGAGATGCGCATGGTTGCAGGGAATGTACTGGCAAGGTTAGAAGTCAAGGGGCGCGGGGAGCTCACCGGAATTTGCTGCCAAAGTTCGTCGGGACCGCGGCAGAGTTCGGCGAATTGTGGGCAGCCTGGTGGCGTGGCGTCTGTGCTAGGTGAGGGGAAATGAGCGGCGAGGGGAGGTGGTCTTATAGACAGAGCGGGGGCGGAAATCTCTCGCCGTATCAATGCAATTTAAGTGCGGCATCAGTGCGAGGAAACGGCAGCGGCGAGGTCGTCGTCGGCGTTGATTGAGGACGAAGGGTGACGCGGCAGTGAGGGCCCAGTCGTTAGCGAGTGGGTACACGCGCGTGGGGTGAGAAACAGAGGGAGAGGGGCAAACCCGGGTGGACTGGCTAACGGGTTGCTTCGCTTGTTGGGCAAAAATCCTGGCGCCGGCCCTTTTCCTTTTCTCTATTCCTTTTCTTTTTTCTGTTTTCAATTTCAGGAACCAAATTCAAATGATTTCAAAACCTATTTGAATTCAAATCTTTTCAGGATTTTTGTAGTGTGCAACAGTCACATTTCTGGGCATAAAACCAAGTGGTCACTTTGAATTGGCTTGGTCACTTGGAAATAAATAAAATAAGCAGTGGCATAGCACTAGTTTGAGTAGGTTTTGAAATTGGTTTTCAAATCATATTTGTTTGGAAACTTTGGTTTAAATCTTAGCAATCTAGCAATACAACCTGAGAGCAATAAGACAACAAGGTTTGGTTTCATGAACAACAATTTCTTATTGGAGAGTAGCATTTGTTTCAAATGCTGATCACATAAAATAATGAGCTCATATGCTCCTGTTTTTGAAGTGATTTGTTTGAAATGAAATTCATATGATCATGAAAGCATGGATGATATGCATGAGTTTGAAACTTGATTTTAGGGATGTTACAAATCTAACCCCCTTAAGGTGAATCTCGCCCTCGAGATTCGGATTGGCTAGCAAATAGGTGAGGGTGGTCTTTCCGAAGATCATCTTCTCTTTCCCATGTTTCTTCCTCCTCGGAATGATGGTTCCACTAAACTTTGCAAAACTTGATAGTTTTAGTCCGTGTGACTCTTTCTGCAGTCTCAAGAATCTTGATAGGCTTCTCCTCATAAGTGAGATCACTTTCCAACTGAACCTCTTCTAAAGGTATAGTATCCTTTAAAGAAGTTTCTTCCATTTCTGGATGACATTTCTTAAGCTGACTCACATGAAACACATTATGAACAGCTGACAAAGACTCTGGCAGTTCAATTTCATAAGCAACTTCTCCTTTACGACTTAGAATCTTGAATGGTCCAACATATCTTGGGGCCAACTTTCCTTTGACTCCGAACCTCTTCACTCCACGAAGTGGTGACACTCTAAGATAAGCTCTATCACCCACTTCATAGGTGACTTCTCTACGCTTAGGATCTGCGTAGGTTTTCTGTCGGGACTGTGCTATCTTCAATATGTCCTTAACCAACTTGACCTTCTCTTCGGCTTCTTTGATGAGTTCTGGTCCGAACAAACTTCTTTCTCCCACACCATTCCATAACAATGGGGTGGTACATTTTCTCCCGTAGAGAAACTCAAATGGTGCCATCCCAATGCTGGCTTGATAGTTGTTGTTATAAGAAAATTCTACGTAAGGCAGACTTTCGTCCCAACTAGCTCCATAGTCTAGGGCACATGCCCTCAACATGTCTTCAAGAATCTGATTAGTCCTTTCTGTTTGTCCATCGGTTTGAGGATGAAAAGCAGTACTGAATTCCAACCTCGTTCCCAATGACTCATGTAGCTGTCTCCAAAAATGGGAAGGGAATTGAGTTCCCCTATCAGACACGATACTCTTGGGCACTCCGTGTAGACACACAATTCTACTCATATAGATCTTGGCCAACTTAGAACTTGTATAGGTTGTCTTCACGGATATGAAATGAGCCACTATAGTTAGGCGATCCACTACTACCCAAATAGAATCATATCCTGACCTGGTCCTTGGTAATCCGGTAATGAAATCCATACCAATCTTGTCCCACTTCCAATCAGGAATAGGTAGTGGTTGAAGCAAACCTGCTGGTTTCTGATGTTCCGCTTTCACTCTACTACACATATCACACAAAGCAATATGTTCGGCGATGTCCTTCTTAAGATTATTCCACCAAAATCTTTCCTTCATGTCCATGTACATTTTGGTGTTACCCGGATGAATGGAATACAGTGAGTTGTGTGCTTCTTGTAATATCAGTTTCCGAAGCTCCGGATCTTGTGGAACACAGATACGTTTCCCATGCCATAAAGTACCCTGTTTGTCTTCATGGAACCCTTGGCTTTTCCTTTGCCAATCTTTTCCTTAATTTCTTCAATTTCCTTATCAATCTTATGGGCTTCTTTGATCTTGTCCAACAAGGTGGGTTGAACATCCAAAGACATGAGATGTCCTCCAGGCACAATCTCCAATCTGAGATCTCTAAATTGGGCACACAAATCATCAGGCAATTCTCCTTTGGTAAGGCCATTCACAAAAACCTTACGGCTTAAAGCATCCGCTACAACATTTGCTTTACCGGGATGGTATTGCAAACTTATGTCATAGTCCTTGATGAGTTCTAGCCATCTTCTTTGTCTCATGTTAATTTCTTTCTGGGTGAAGATATACTTCAAACTCTTGTGATCTGTGAACACTTCACAACGCTTTCCGAAAAGATAATGTCTCCATGTTTTGAGTGCATGGACAACAGAGGCTAACTCTAAATCATGAGTAGGGTAGTTCACTTCATGAGTTTTGAGTTGTCTCGAGGCATAAGCCACAACTTTTCCTTCTTGCATAAGTACTGCACCCAAACCATGATGAGATGCATCACAATACACTTGGAAATCCTTCTCCAAATCTGGTAAACACAAGACTGGTGCTGTCACAAGTCTCTTCTTCAATTCCTGAAAGTTGAGTTCACAACCTTCAGACCAAGAAAATTTCTTGTCTTTCTTAAGCAATTTTGTCATAGGCTTAGCTACCTTGGAGAAATTCTCAATGAACCTTCTGTAGTAACCTGCTAATCCAAGGAAACTACGAACTTCTTTCACTGACTTGGGAGATTCCCATTCAGTTACAGCTGAAACTTTAGCAGGATCAACTGCTACACCATCTCCTGACACAACGTGTCCAAGAAATCCAACTTCATTTAGCCAGAATTTACACTTGCTGAATTTGGCATACAGTTTATGCTCTCTAAGCTTCTCAAGTATCAATCGCAAATGTCCTTCATGTTCTTATTTGCTCTTGGAGTAGACTAAAATGTCATCGATGAAAACGACAACAAACTTATCAAGGAATTCCATGAACACCTTGTTCATCATATTCATAAAGTATGCTGGAGCATTGGTCAAACCAAATGGCATCACGGTATACTCATACAATCCGTACCTTATCGTGAAAGCTGTTTTAGGTATGTCTTGCTGTCTTATCTTGAGCTGAAAATAACGTGACCGGAGATCAATCTTTGAGAACACACAAGCTCCTTCTAGCTGATCAAACAAGTCATTAATTCTTGGCAAAGGGTATTTGTTCTTGATGGTCACCTTGTTGAGTGAACGGTAATCTATGCATAACCTTTGACTTCTATCTTTCTTCTCCACAAACAAAACTGGGGCTCCCCAAGATGAAGAACTTGGTTGAATAAATCCTTTCTGCAACTGCTCTCCAAGTTGTTTCTTGAGCTCTTTTAGTTCATCAACTGACATCTTGTACGGTCTCTTTGCTATTGGTCCAGATCCTGGTAGCAAATCAATAAAGAACTCCACATCTCTATCTGGTGGCATTCCCGGCAATTCTTTCAGAAACACATTCGGATATTCACTCAAAATTGGCACACTGTCTATGCTAACCCCCTTAAGAGAATTTAGCTTAGTCCCTTTTGATTCAAAGTTAGACTTGAATTTAATCCGTTTTCTTTCTGGGGTTGTGAGTGCAACTGTATGATTAGCACAATCTAGTACTCCTTCATACTTAGCCATCCAATCCATCCCTAATATTACGTCCAGTCCTTGGGAATCTAGGATTATCAGACTCACTGGAAACTTATGCTTTCCAAACTCTATTACTAGATCCCGGCATCCAAGACTTACTATCATGTCTCCACCTGGAGAACTAACTTTTATTGGACACCCAATGTTTTCAGTTGGAAACCCATTTATATCAACAAATGCTTTTGATATGAATGAATGCGATGCTCCAGTATCAAAAAGAACAAATGGTGGAATAGAATTGAGTCTTAACTTAACAGCAACAACATCAGGCTCCTCATAGATTTCCTCCACATTGATGTGGTTCACTTGTACCTTTTGAAAAGGGTTGGGCTTGTTGGGTCCTTCAACTTTCTTTTCTGGGCATTCATTTGCATAATGCACCATCTTCTTGCACTTGAAGCACTCAATCTGACTAATGTCCTTCTTGACAGGCTGGCTTCCACTGCCACTTCTACTACCACTGTGGTGGCTCTTATATCCACCCTTGTGGTTCTTGTACTTGTTATTGTCATGACTACGGTGATGCTTGTTGCCATGATGATGGTTGTGGTAGTGGTGTTTATTGAATTTCCCATGCTTGTGGGATCCTGAGCTTCCACTATCATCATAATGGGAACGTTTGTGAGACGATCCCGAGCTGTGCTTGTCTGAGTGCTTTCTCTTCCTACTTTCAACTTGCTTCATTTTGCTCTCCAAAATAGCAGCCTTATCACAGAGAGACTGATAAGTGGGAATATAGGCCACTGATAGCTGCAAGTTCAGTTCATCATTCAGCCCTTCAAGGAACTTTTCCTTCCTCTTAGCATCAGTGTCAACTTCATCCGGTGCATAACGCGCCAGATTGTTGAACTCCTCAATATATTCTGCCATGCTGCGGTGGCGCTGCTTCAAGTTATGGAATTCTTTCTTCTTCAGACTCATCACTCAGGATGAGATATGAGCAGTACGAAAGCCATCCTCAAAGATAGCCCATGTCACATCTTCTATGGGAGTGGTGATCTGGAAGTTATCCCACCAAGTGGCGGCTGGTCCTTCCAGCAAATGTGCTGCAAATCTAACCTTTTCTGCATCAGTACAGCCCACAGTTACCAAGTCCTTGTTCACAGAGCGTAGCCAATCATTGGCCACCATGGGATCAGTTGTTCCTGAGAACTTTGCTGGCCTCAATCTCAAGAACCTGGTAAGCATGTCAAAACCCGGTGGGTTGTTGTTGTTGTTGTTATTGTTGTTGTTGTTGTTGTTGTTGTTGTTGTTGTTGTTGTTGTTGTTGTTGTTGTTGTTGTTGTTGTTGTTGTTGTTGTTGTTGTTGTTGTTGTTGTTGTTGTTGTTGTTGTTGTTGTTGTTGTTGTTTTTGTTGTTTTGGTTCTGGATGAACGTCGTCATCATTTGCATCAGCTGAGTCTGAGCTGTCATCATTTGCTGCATTTCTGGAGTGATGTTGTTGTTGGGGTTGGGATTGGCGCGACGGGGAGGCATCTGTGGTTTGTTCAATAGAGATAAGAATGAGATACCCATAGATGCTTTCATGCACAATACATCACATAAACAATCACCAAACATGCATCACAATAATAATAGTTCAACAACAAAACGACAAGTTCGCAAGGTAAACACACAAATAACAAGCCATCCACATGTTGGATGGTCATTGTGACACAAATAAAGTATGATAAATAAATGAAAAATGAGTAGCCAAATCTACTCCTCGGCATCAACCTCCTCCTCAACAAAGGTAAGACCTGCATTCTCCATTGCGGTCTTGTATTCCTCGACATTGGCGGTCAAGGTCTCTACTTTGGCTTTGAGAGCCCTCATCTGAGAACGAAGCCTCTCAATCACCGTCTGCTGATGCTCGAGCTCGAAGTCCTTGGCCTGCAGCTCTTCAGTCATGTCCCGAATCCTCTTGTTCCTATCCTGGACTCGCTTCTCCTGACTCTTGAACTTTCTGTCCTGACTCTCGAACTTTGCCTCCATCTCCTTGAATATCTCATCTTGCTCCACGAAGAGCTTGTCCTTCTCACGAAGCTGCACCTGGAGTTCGTCATTGTTGAGAATGATGTTGGTCCTATCAGTGTCCACGTGCCTAATGAGAGCCTCGAAGTCCTGGAGGTATAGAAGAATCGGCTCCGCTGTCTTCCTCGAAGTGTCCTCGAAGTCGATGGCCTCTCCATCCTCATCACGTCTACCAAAGACGTGGATGTGGGTACCTCTAACCTGTCGAGAGTGTCTCCCTAGCAGACGTCCTATCAGATCCTGCATGACTACCTCAAGGCCTCTCTCCTTGTCATCGTGCATGAGCTTGAAGATGATAGCCTCCGTGGTAGGCTCAGTCTGGCGTCCGGGCTGATTGACCTTGAAACCCCAAAGGTCTTTCCTCTCAAACTTGGTGAGGGGAAGCACCATGATGGTAGGAAGAGGGAGATTGAGCAAAGTAGTGAGCTCAACAATACAAGGACCAAAGCGAGTTCCCTGGAACTCCTCAACAGTGCTGATGGTAACATTAGGCATCTATTTATAAGATAGAAAAAGTTAGAACAACACAATTTAAGATAATACACAAGGCAAAGCATCACATACATATCCTTGGAAATCAAAACACACAAGTCATGGCATACATGGATCCATTACAACAACCAAGGTTCAACTTATTTTAAGCAACATTTGGAAAATAAGGTGATAAGTGGTGGTCCAACTAACGAAGTACGCTTACAATCCTATCTCACTAGATATGTTGGCTAACACAATATTTCTTGAAGCAATCACTCTCTCTTGAGCACATGACTCCATCACCAAGTCTATAATGTCTCCTCTTAAGGATTGGTTGGTAGCCTCCAACTCTTGGGTATGTTTCTTCTCTCCTTTTAGGCTATTTTGGATGTTGAACATTCTGCACTTGACTCTTTCACCAAGTTCTTTGATGGTCTTCCAAGCTGCATCCCTTGCTGAGTCAAAGAATGTAGGGTGCATCACTGAATTGGTGAACATGCAGAATCCTGATTCCTTGTGGTTGTCTTCCTTGTTTTTATACAAGTGAAGTTGCACCCACCAGTACTCAATTCCTACATCCATCACAGGAAAGCCTTTGTACACAGCTGCACCAGGTCCTTGAGAGACTTGGGGAATTATGTCTCACACTCCAAAGTCATTGTCATGAGTGGTCCCTTCCTTACGGCTTCGTTAATGGAGTTCATCTACAAATAGAGATGAGAAAGAAGATTAGAAAAGTTTACGAGAAGAATAGACAAGTGTAGAAGTTGTTGTAAATTTTTCCTTAGTGGTTTCCAATCCTAGGGTCATAATCCTACAGGAAACACAGTGCTCTGATACCATCTGTAAGATCCCTCCTTTGTAAAGGAAAAGGATCCCTGTGATTGCAATGCTAGTCCCTGGATCAATGCTAGCATCCACAGTTTAAGATGAAGTACACAGAAACAAAGGTCATTATTACAGTCATTCCAGAGACAACATAGTCTTTACAACTCCATGGCCACAGGCCTATTACAAGAGTTTAAATAAGTAAATAGATAACAAGTCTTCATCTTCATGTGCCACAGGCAAACATGTTGAGTGTAGACTCATGACTCCTAATCCTCATAGGAGTAACCTGCAACATCACAAGTTACAGCCACAGTGGGTCAATACATTGGAATAGTATTGGCAAGTGATACCTTAGTATAATTTTTGGTGGACTAGATACTATATGCAATTTGGCTAAGTGTATCTTGGCTTGCTTTGCTCAAAATAGGTTTTACCTATTAGTTGAAATCACTAAGTTTTTCTTTGTCAAAACTTTTCCCAAGGAACCACCAATAGACATTGAGGTCCTTCACCCTTGTTCACCCACAAGTTTTTACTTGGAAATTGGGATGAGGAGATTCTTGATAGCTTCCATGTCTTGATGCTCAAGTTGTCCTTTTCCAGGGACATGGCTAAGTACTTAGATTCTTCCATCTGTAGAGGTTGTGCACTTTCCCCACAAGCCTTGATTTTCACCAAGACAGGACCTTTCAGAAGCCTTCCCTTGGACCAAATGGACGCGCTCCAACCTATCATTCCCACTACCACCAACTGTCCAAATGGCTAAGCTCTAGCAACCTATGTGATCTGGCAGAGCCCATATTGCCAAGTGGCTACACTAGAAGCTTCTTAACATTTGGCCTCTCAAATCCCTTTGTTCCTAGGTGGCTTTCCACAAGTGAGATACACAAGGTAAACCATAGAAATGGGCCTTGTGGAACCACTCAACATAAACCATTCCTTCCATTCCACCCAGGTGATTCATTTACTTAGTTTTTTTATTAGGCAAAACACAAGTCCAAAGACTTAGAAATATTTTCATCATAGCATGTATATTTCACCAACCCTTGGTTGCTAATAGCTAGGCTAAGCATGGCATAGATAAGCATCTTAACTTAGAAATTCTAGCAATTCTACAACTACTAGGATTTCCCAACATGGCATATAAGCAAAATATAGCATGCAAGACTAGCAAAATATTTCTAATGCTTAGTAGAAAACATAGGGATAAAATATTCATGAAGCACCACTTGCCTTGGTAGTTTGGAGAGTAGCTACACTCCTCACAATCACAATCACTATTGGCACCAAAATCTACACATGAAATCATAACAACAACTCACATACAAAACATATACAAACAAAAATATAGGCATGCATGCAATATGATATGTGATGATTTTTAAAACTCAACAAAGCAAGTGTACAGTACTAGTTCATAAACAAGTTCAAAACTTGCCAAACAACATTTATTTATACCTTAAAACATTTCTTAAACAATTCATAAACTCAAATTAGCCCTACACAAGTTTCTATAAATAAAACCATTTTAACAGAAGCAAAACATTAAACACATTGCATATTTGGAAAGGGCTTGTTCTCCTGATTCCATTGATATAAAATTTGTCAAATTCTAACGTGGGAATCAAAAGTTATAGCTAAAACAAATTCAAACATCTAATAGATTCAAATCCTGTTTTTAAATCTAAACTGCTGCCACGCGTCTTAATCTGATTGGCCGGTACCGTTTCGCGTTGGATCACGCTTCTGAGCCGCTGGATCTAACTTAATCGCGCGGCTCAGATCCAATCTTACTGCTTCGTCTATGTTCTATCGTATTCGCACGATCTAGATCTAACGATCCTAAGCACCTGACCATCCAGTGGCGGCGCTAGCGGCGGCGACAGGCGGCGACGCGCTCTCTCAGTGGCGGAGCCGGTGAACTAGGTCGCCCGGGGAGGTGGGAGGATGCTCACCAGATTCGCAGTGATGAGGAGAAGCTCAACGTGTCCTTGGTTAGCGAAGGGGCGCTCGGAGTCGTCAGGGATTCCTCGCCGGAGTTCGCAAAGGCGTCGGGTATGGCTGCTCGTTGACGTTGGCGAAGATACAGATCATGCCAGGGCAAAATAGACAGTGCGTCAGATGCGAGGAGTGATGTTGGTCATGCGAGTGTCAAGGAGAGGGCAAGGTGCGGTCAGAACTAACCAGGAAAGCTTGCCGGAGTTGATGGTGTCGTCGGACTCGTGCTGTCGTCGATGTTGACGAGGCTCTGAATGATCATAACATGTACCAGAGGGGTTAGGAGATGCGCATGGTTGCAGGGAATGTACTGGCAAGGTTAGAAGTCAAGGGGCGCGGCGAGCTCACCGGAATTTGCTGCCGAAGTTCGTCGGGACCGCGGCAGAGTTCGACAAATTGTGGGGAGCCTGGTGGCATGGCGTCTATGCTAGGTGAGGGGAAATGAGCGGCGAGGGGAGGTGGTCTTATAGCCAGAGCGGGGGCGGAAATCTCTCGCCGTATCAATGCAATTTAAGTGTGGCATCAGTGCGAGGAAACGGCAGCAGCGAGGTGGTCGTCGGCGTTGATTGAGGACGAAGGGTGACGCGGCAGTGAGGGCCCAGTCGTCAGCGAGTGGGTACACGCGCGCGGGGTGAGAAACACAGGGAGAGGGGGAAACCCGAGTGGGCTGGCTAACGGGCTGCTTCGCTTGTTGGGCCAAAATCCTAGCGCCGGCCCTTTTCCTTTTGTCGGTTCCTTTTCTTTTTTCTGTTTTCAATTTCAGGAAACAAATTCAAATGATTTCAAAACCTATTTGAATTCAAATCTTTTCAGGATTTTTGTAGTGTGCAACAGTCACATTTCTGGGCATAAAACCAAGTGGTCGCTTTGAATTGGCTTGGTCACTTGGAAATAAATAAAATAAGCAGTGGCATAGCACTAGTTTGAGTAGGTTTTGAAATTGGTTTTCAAATCATATTTGTTTTGAAACTTTGGTTTAAATCTTAGCAATCTAGCAATACAACCTGAGAGCAATAAGACAACAAGGTTTGGTTTCATGAACAACAATCTCTTATTGGAGAGTAGCATTTGTTTCAAATGCTGATCGCATAAAATAATGAGCTCATATGCTCCTATTTTTGAAGTGATTTGTGTGAAATGAAATTCATATGATCATGAAAGCATGGATGATATGCATGAGTTTGAAACATGATTTTAGGGATGTTACAATTGTCGACCTATGCAGTACCCAAGATGACAGTTGGTCATGGTTGGGAGGCCAAACTCACAGTAGAGGTGCCTATACTAGGACGTGTAATTGAAAGGTTAGGATTGATTATACGCATACTAAGTATGGTGAATTAAGGATTCTTCCTGACGGATGTATTGAATGTTGTGGTGAAAGTGTACAATCTATGCAGATTCTCAAACTATTCGAATAGCCGCGTTTGCGGTTATGGACAGTTGGAGTGGCCATATTGTTCCCCCGTCAGATGTTTTCCAAAAAGACTTATGAAATGACTTGTGACTTTGACTTGACCACAACAGAGTTGTGATATGAAATTCAAGTTCCCACTTAGGTGTTATAAAATTTTCAACTAGTTTTTCTTGCTTCTGAATTTAGTAGAGGTAAATCCGGCTTTTTGCAAAACAACCCTAGATCTTAGTATCCTAATACAAAAACCCCCTTAACTTATTAGTATTAGTTTGTGAGTACTTAAAGAGTACTCATGGCTTTGTCCCTGTCTATTCCCGTGGACAGACTATGAAGAGGAGTACTAGGATGACGGACCGCACGAAGGTTGCGACAACTAGGATCATCTCCCATCGTCAGTATTGCCTGTGACCATGAAGATGGAGCTTCGCCTACGCTATCGTTACTATTACGTTCTTCCGCTGCTTGCATTGTATTAAGAACTGGATCATGAGATCCTTATTTGTGTAAGACCTTATGTATGCTTTGTAATGGATGATGTACTGTAATATCCAAATCTGTTGTGTCTCGCAAAAATGGTAATCCTGGGATTGTGATATATGGCATAACAGGCATCTGGGATTAAAAATACGGGTGTTGAAAAGTTGGTATCAGAGCCATCCTGACCATAGGAGACTCTAGTTGGAATGGATGTTTGAATCAAAAACTTAGTTTCAAAAACCAACGGAAGTGAGTATTTACAAAAACTTATTTTTATTCTTATCACTTGGATTCTTTCATAAAAATTCATGTTCCTCAAAAATTCTTGCAAACTTACATAAAATTTGACACACTTGATCACTCTACTAACTTACTCGTCCTATATTCTTATAGATGGATGTGAAGTACAACATGTTTTATCAGTTGGGGAATGGAGGAGACCTCATCTTTGAGCAGGAATTGGACCAGCTGTCAGGGCCACTAGAGCGTCCGCACCCCGAGTTCTTCGGAGCTCAGCTCAATGATCAGGAAGGAGAAGATTTGTAGTGGCTATTTTTTGCAAGTCTCCGAGGAAAGATTGAATCTCCCACTGCAGAGGGAATTTAGTTCACCTTAAGAGAGAACAACTAGCTCGATGGACTTGCCAGGGCCATGCAGGAAGCTCTTGCCCGTCTATGTGGGCAGAGTATCAATCAAATCAAGGGTACCCGCTTTGAGTTCTACCCAAGGCGTGATGGTATGGGACACGGATCATTGCCCGTCTTCGTCACCGGATCATGGATTTGGAGGAGACCATCCACGAGAGAGACATGCAGTTGGAGGAAAGGGAGAATGCAGTGGAAGATCTTCGTGGAGACCCCTAATCCTATCTCAGCGATGATGATGACTTTCTGGAGGATCAGGCCATGGATTTCTTCACCGATTAGGATGACTTCGCCTTCATCGATGATGACGATGATGAGAATGATGAGGAAACTGACTACGAGGAGTAGCACTTGAGCACTAGCGTTAGTGAGTTGTATTCGGTCCCACTGTATCGTAGTTTCACAAAATGGTTCTTCAGACCACCTGTTTTTCTTTGTTGTGGTGTGTGTTTGTATGGTGTGCTATGAATGAATGAATGAATGAAAAGCAAGTTGCTAGAAAAATCGGAGTCAAACTTTAAAAACTTTTCAACAACCTCTGAACCTTAGAATTTCCCTCTTTTCTAATGATCTATCTCAATCTTCAGATGACTCGCGGAGGAAGCAACTTAGGCCCGGACCCTATGTTGCAACTCTTGCAAATGTCGGTTTCGGCCGGCGAAGCCGAAAGAGTCGAACGTCAAGCCAACCTAGCCACCCTTCAATAGATAGCTCAGATGGCCAACAATAATCAAGGCCATGGAAATCAGGACAACCATGGATCTAAGCTCAAGAATTTCCGGAACACCAATCCACCTGTTTTCACTAAGTCATAAGAACCCCTAGATGCAGATGATTGGCTGCAAACCATGGAGAACAATCTAGAAGTCGCAGGAGTAGAACTTAACGAGAAAGTTCTGTTCGGCACCCACTATCTAGCCGGAGATGCAAGATCATGGTGGAGCAGCATTCGCGCAATGACCGGAGGTCATATGATGACTTGGGAGGAATTCAAGGTCAAGTTCAGCAGAATCCATGTGCCACCGGGTTTGATCAAGAGGATGAGTGATGAATTCAGAGAACTGAAGCAAGGGAGGATGATCGTAGTGGAATACCGTGACAAATCCTTGTCATTAGCTAGGTATGCCCCTGATGAGATCGATACTGAAGCCAAGAAGAAAGAGAGATTCCTGAATGGTCTGCATGATGAGATGCAGATGGTGTTAGTCAATATCCCCTTTGCTGATATGGAAGATCTTGTTGAATCTTGCAGCAGAATGGAAGGAAAGATCAACCAAGCCAATGAGAACCGCAAGCGTCGCATGATGCATCAACCAGGAACCCATCATACACCCAAGTATCGCCCCAACCCATCTCCAGGATTTTCCCCAAGAAACAACAGACCCCCGATGAACCGTCCGACCTATCCCAACCATGGAAACCCAAGGCCCGGAGGAAACCACAACAACCCCGGCAACTCCAGCAATTTTAACCGTGCCCCACCTAAGTTCAACAACAACAATGCCGCCACCAATACCAACACTGCCCCAAGGACTGCAAGCAATGTTGTGCCTGTTGCAGCAAAGGACAAGTCGCAAGTAACTTGTTATGAATGTGGAACCAAGGGTCACTATTCCAATGAGTGCCCCAAGAAGATTGCCGCAGCCCCCAATGCAAATGCCCCAGCTCAGCAGCAACGTCGTGTTCAGCCCGGAAGAAGGTTTGCCCCAGGGAACTCGCTCAACCGCAACGGCCGTCCCTTTCTCATGCATGCTAAACAAGCCCAGGAAGCGCCAGATGTCATGCTTGGTATGTTTTCTGTTAACTCAGTACTTGCCAGAGTGCTTGATTCTGGAGCATCGCACTCATTTGTTACTGAAGTGCACTAGTAATATTAAACCAACCAAATTGAAGCATGTCATGATTGTTCAAATACCTGGTTCAACCACCAAAGCTAGGAAAATATGCAAAGTCGTCCCTATCCGAATCCATGGCATAGATTTTTATGCTAATCTAATAGTACTCGGAACTAAAGGTTTGGAAGTAGTACTAGGAATGGATTGGATATCCAACCACAAAGGACTAATTGACTGTGCCAAGAAAGCCATAACCATGACCAGTACAGCCGGAATATCAGTCGAGCATGTATCTGAAACCTTGCCTCGTCAATTCAAGTGCAACAAGAGTATAGCCCAGCCCACCATTGACCAAGTCCGGATAGTCTGTGAATACCCCGATGTATTTCTATAAGATCCCTCCCTTTTAAAGGTAAGGATCCATGTGATTGCAATGCTAGTCCCTGGATCAATGCTAGCATCCACAGTTTAAGATGAAGTACACAGAAAACAAAGGTCATTATTACATATCATTCCAGAGACAAACATAGTCTTTTACAACTCCATGGCCATAGGCCTAATAAAAGAGTTTAACCATAAAAATATAAATAAGTCTTCATCTTCATGTGCCACAGGCAAGCATGTTGAGTGTAGACTCATAACCCCTAATCATCATCAGAATAACCTGCAACATCACAAGTTACAGCCACAGTGGGTCAATACATTGGAATAGTATTGGCAAGTGATACCTTAGTAGAATATTAACATCTAAATACTATATGAATTTGGCTATGTGTAGCTTAGGCTTGCTTTGCTCAAAATAGGTTTTACCTATTAGTTGAAAACACTTCTTTGACAAAACTTTCCCAACGAATCACCAATAGAAATTGGTGAACCTTCACCCTTGTTCAACCACAAGTTTTAACTTAGAAAATTGGGATGAGGAGATTCTTGATAGCTTCCATGTCTTGATGCTCAAGTTGTCCAATACCAGGGACATGGCTAAGTACTTAGATTCTTCCATCTGCAGAGGTTGTGCACTTTCCCCACAAGACTTGATTTTCACCAAGACAGGACCTTTCAGAAGCCTTCCCTTAGACCAAATGGACACGCTCCAAACCTATCATCCCACTACCACCAACTGTCCAAATGGCTAAGTTATTGCAACCTATGTGATCCAGGCAGAGCCCATAATGCCATGTGGCTGCACTAGAAGCTTCTTAACATTTGGCATCTCAAATCCCTTTGTTCTTGGGTGCCTTTCCACAAGTTTGATGCACAAGGTAAACCATAGAAATGGGCCTTGTGTAACCACTCAACACAAACCAATCTTTCCATTCCACCCAGGTGTTTCATTCACTTAGTTGTTTTATTAAGCAAAACATAAGTCCAAAGACATAGAGATATTTCTCATAGCATGATTATATAATCCACCCTTGGTTGCTACTAGCTAGGCTAAGCATGGCAATAGCAAGTATCTTAACTTAAAGGGAATTCTAACATTGATACAACTACTAGGATTTCCCAAGCATAGCATATAGATACTTAGAAAAATAATCATGCAAGTCCTATACAAAATATTTCTAATGCATAGGTAAAATATTGGGATAGAAACATGAAGCACCACTTGCCTTGGTAGTTTGGGGAGTAGCAACAATCTTCACAACCACAATCACTATTAGCACCGAAATCTACACATAAAATAATGGCACCAAAATCACATAACAAAATATACAAGCAAAAATATATGAATGCATGCAAAATGCCATGTGATGATTTTTCTACACCAAACAAGACAATTATAGAGTACTGAAACATAAACAAGACCAAGATACTCAAAATAAACTTTATTTGATCTTTAAACATTTTTCAAATAATTTCCATACTCAAATTAAGCATATAAATGTCTCTGCAAGAACAACCATTTTTACAGAGGCAAAACATTAAACACATTGCTTAAACAGATAGGATTCATTCTCCTGATTCCAATGATATAAAATTTACAAAATTTGAACGGGTGCATCAAAAGTTATGAATTTTACAAGTTTTAATCACTAATAGGTCTAATTCAGTTTTTTAAAACAAAGAACTAGCCACGCGTCATGTCCTGATTGGTTGATACCGTTTCGCACCAGATCACACTCGCGGGCCGTTAGATCCAACTTAACACGCACGGCTCAAATCAGCACATACCGCATCGCTACAGATCTAATTCTAATCGCTAGATCTAGATCCTACGGCTACTGATCAAACGACCATAGATGGGCGGCGCCAGCGGCGGCGGTGCGGCGGCGCGGCTCTGTCAGAGGGGTTGCCGGTGATTTAGATCGCGTGTGGAGGAGTGGAGATGCTTACCGTATTTGTGGGACTGCAGTGAAGCTCAAGGTGGGGTCAGATACTCGGGGGGCGGATGAACTTGGCTGCTATTGCTCGTCGGAGTGAAGCCTGTCGTCGGGCAAGATTTGGCGTCATCGGGGGCGAGGTTGTGGTGCGCGCTAAGACAAACCAGGGGTGCCGTTAGATGCGCACAAGTTAGGTGAATATGTGAGTATCCATTAGAGAGAAAGGGGCGGTCGGGAACTACTAGTGGGTGCCGCCGGAGTTGCGCTGAGCTTCGGTTGCTTCCAGAGGTGGACGATGGCGACGCTCTAGGGCGATACAGAGGAAAAGAAGGGCATGAGAAGATGCGCAAGGACACACTGGTCATGCTCGTATGAATCAGAGACAGGGGGTGGTCGATGCTTACCGGAATCGCACGCCGGAGACGCTCGGTACCGCGGAGGTGCAAGTGGGATTGTGGGCAGCCTGGTGGCGGAGAAGAGGCGTTGAGTGAGGGGGAAGATGCGGAGAGGGAAGGGGATTAAATAGCCGAAGCGGGGGCGATGATTACTCCCTGCATCAATGGGATTTAAGCGGGGGGGCTTAACTGCGGCGAGGTAACAGCGAGCAGTGACTGAGCACGTGATTTTGGGGAAGAAGAAGGTGACATGGAGAGGGGCCACTAGTCAGCGACGGTGTGGGTTGGTTCGGTGCGGGTGAGAGAAAAGCAGAGGGGGAATGGCCCGGGTGGGCTTTTGGGCTGGATCTTGTTCTGGGCTAGATTAGTAGCGCCGGCCCTTTTCTAATTCTTTTCTCTTTTTCCATTTCTGTTTGATTTTCCAGGAATCAAATTCAAATGTTTTCAAATGTGTTTGATTTCAAACTTGTTCTGGTTTTTTGTAAAATGAAACCTGCACATTTTTTAGTACAAAACCATGCTGTCTCACTAGACTTGCTTGGTTCCTTTGAAATTTTAAAATAAACAGTGCCTTAGCACAAGATTTAATAAAGATATGGAAATGGTTTTGAAAACCATTTTGTTTTTTGGAAATGTTTGCCCAAGCTTTGGAATTCATCAAACAATCCTATGAACACACAACATTGGTTTAAAACAAATATTCTCTCACTAGAGAGTGGCATTAGTATCAATGCTTGACTACATAAAATAATAAGCACTCAATGCTTCTGTTTTCTTTGAAATGACTTTGAAATTGATCCCTAAATGATTATGCATGCATGGATGATATGCAATATTTGAAAACAAGATTTTAGGGATGTTACAATTTCCAGATGTTGTACCCGGTATGCCCCCAGATCGGGATATCGAGTTTATCATTTAACTAATCCCTGGAACCAGACCCATAGCCCAGAGACCATATAGTATGAACCCGTCTGAACTAGTGGAACTGAAGAAGAAACTGATGCCATGTTGGAAATTAGACTGATTCAACCAAGTGCGTCACTATGGAGATCACCTGTTTTGTTCGTGGACAAGAAAGATGGAGGTAACCGTTTGTGTACGGATTACCGGAAGTTGAATGATGTTACCATCAAGAACAAGTACCCATTGCCAAAGATAGAAGTTCTGTTTGACCAGTTGACTGGTGCCAAGGTGTTTTCTAAGATTGATCTTAGAACTGGCTATCATCAACTCAAGATCCGCGCAGAGGATATTCGAAAGACTGCCTTTACCACGAGATATGGATTATACGAGTGTACGGTCATGTCTTTTGGATTAACCAATGCCCCCTCTTATTTCATGAACCTCGTGAATAAGATTTTTATGGACTTCCTGGATAAGTTTGTCGTTGTTTTCATCGATGACATTCTGATTTATTCCAAATCTGAAGAAGAACATGAGATACACCTAAGGACCATTATTGGAACCCTTAGAGAGCATCAACTCTATGCCAAGTTTACAAAATGTGAATTCTGGTTACAGGAGGTAGGATTCCTCGGACATATTGTATCAGCCGGAGGAATTGCCGTTGACCCTGCGAAGGTGAAAGATGTGGAAGATTGGCAAGCCCCAACCACCCAGACCCATGTTCGTGCATTTCTCGGATTAGCGGGATACTACCGCAAGTTCGTAGAAGGATTCTCGAGTATCGCCAGACTCATGAACCAATTGCTAAAGAAGGACAAGAAGTTTGAATGGACGGATAAATGTGAAGCGAGTTTTCAAGAAATCAAGAGGAGATTGATTTCAGCCCCAATCTTGATCATGCCGGATATCACGAAACCCTTCGATGTGTATTGTGACGCATCCAAGATCGGTCTCGGATGTGTGCTAATGCAAGAAGGCAAAGTTATATCTTATCGATCCCGACAACTGAAGCAGCATGAACAAAATTATCCAACCCATGAGCTTGAACTAGCAGCCGTAGTGGAGCCAGCAGACGCCGACGACTCCGCCAGGCTTCCCCCGCAGACGCCGATGACGCCGTCGCAGACTCCCTCTCTCTGCCGGCCTTTCGCCCACCACCGAGCCCGCCGTGCCCCGCTCCCGTCCCGCGCCCTTGTCGTCGTGCCCCGCGAGCCCCCCCGAGCTCGATCGGCCGCGCGCTAGCGCCGCCACTCCGACGAAGCAGCGTCGTGCAAGGCTATCCGCCACCACCGCCCGCGCCCGCGCCTGCCGCCATCGCCACCATCGGCCGCCACCATCGCCACCGCCGGTGAGTTAGGGTTAGGTTAGGATTAGGATTATAGTTAGGATTTTTAATTTCATTAGGATTAGTTTATTTAGTGTATTTATATGTATATAGTATATTTATGTATATAGTGTATTATAATTATGTATATAATGTATTTAGTTTATTTTTAATTATAATTAGGATTAGTTTTAATTTAACCATTAGGATTATATGTATATAGTGTATTTATGTATATAGCCCCACCGCCGGCCGCCGTCATCGCACCTCCGGGTTTAGGGTTTAGGGTGGTGACCGTTAGGGTGGTGGTTCTCGAGGGAAGCCGCTTAGTCGCCCGCCTCTCCCGCGGCCTCCATCACCGGCCACCGCCACGACACCTCCTGGTTTAGGGTTTAGGGTGGTGACCGGATCTAGGGTTAGGGTGGTGGTTCTCACGGGAAGCCGCTTAGTCGCCCGCCTCTCTTAAGGCCACCATCACCGGCCACCACCACCGGACCTCCAGGTTTAGGGTTTAGGGTGGTGACCGGAGTTAGGGTTAGGGTGGTGGTTCTCGGGGGAAGCCGCTTAGTCGCACGCCTCTCCCGCGACCACCATCACTGGCCACCGTAACCGCACCTCCGGGTTTATAGTTTAGGGTGGTGATCGGAGTTAGGGTTAGGGTGGTGGTTCTCGCGGGAAGCTGCTTAATCGCCCACCTCTCCCGCGGCCACCATCACCGGCTACTGCCACCGCACCTCCGGGTTTAGGGTTTAGGGATGGTGACCGGAGTTAGGGTTAGGGTGGTGGTTCTCGCGGGAAGCCGCTTAGTCGCCCGCCTCTCCCGCGGCCACCATCACCGGCCACCGCCACCGTACCTCCGGGTTTAGGTTTTATTTGTTAAGTTCAAATAAATATTGTGTGCATTTTGCAGGAAGTATGGATCCACCTAGTCCAGTACGCAGAGAGCTAGATTCGGAACACTTGCTCGAGGATATGATTCACGATGCCGATGAGGGATATCCCTCGAGGTATCTGAACTCATCCGGTGTGGGAGAGGAGACCAACAGACAAGAGTAAGAAGCCCATGGACGCGTAACGCAGACCGACGAGGTATATATATGATGTCCGATGATCGTCACTAGATGTACCTAGTTATATATATTATGTTGACGAATGTTTCTTCTCTTAGGCCTCTACATCGAGCAAGAAAACCAAGCGCGGCCCAGCCAAAAAGTTGCCCCAGGGTACTGTTTATGAAATTACAGAGGTTTGAGGAGACGACGAACCATTGGAACCAAAGAAAACAAAACAACTATTTGTACAACAATGCGGAGTTGTTGCTAGAGATCGCACCCTGATCACTGTTCGGGATTGGAATAAGCCCAAAGAGGCGGAATGGAGTGATGTGTATATTGACTATAGATTCAAAGAGCAACTATTTACTGACCTAATGTCACATTTCAAGTTGCCAGAATGTGACACTGAGGACGAGACTACTGAAATGAGAAAGAAAGTCAAGCAGTTTGCACTGAAGAAGATGGACGAAATATTCGAGAACTGGAAGAAGTCATTATGGCAACAATACCAGAAGGACAAGAAAACCCCATTATTCGAAGGCTATCTAGCGAAGCAGCAACCTTACTAGGATGCATTTGTGGAGTATAGGAAAACAGGAGTTGCTACGGAGAAGTCAGAAAAAACAAGATAAATGCTACGAAGAAGAAATATCACCATAACATGGGGCCAGGGGGCTACGCGGATGCCATGCCGAAGTGGGAAGCAAAAGATTAAGAGCTTCATGATAAAGGGATCATTCCAGAACCAATTCATGAAGAATGGGATTTGAGGGCCAGAAATCGGTTCCTTAGGCGTGGGAGTACAGATGACGAACTTAGAGGGGACCTTGTTTGCAGTGACGGGATAAAGGCACCCAGGACTGCATGGCTAAAAGTGGTCAAAGATATTAAAGATGGAATAAAACAGTTACATCCCGATAGAGAGAAAGACTTGCTGACCTTGGTCCTCGGGAATCGCGAACATACAGGACGAGTCCGAGGCCTTGACGGGAGTTTCACGTGGGAGACTAGGTTTCCTAAGGACCAAGGTACCTATAGAAGCCGAGCAAGATCAAATCAACGACGGGAGGAGGAGGAGGCAGACAAGTTCAACCAGCTGCTAGGAAGACTTGACAAACAGCAGCAGCAGATCGACGAACTTAGAGGAATAGCGCGCTTGCAGCAAGATCCTCCACTCGATATTACCGCCAACCCATCTCAGCGGAGAAGCAGCGTCGCTGAATCGGAGGTCCCATCTAACGATGCATCCTATATAGATGGCGGTCCCGGCTACTCCGTGGATGGAAATAAGGAGCAGATACCTTGTGAGCTCCATATTAAATTGAAGAACGTATCTATGAAGGTGGCGGTCGGATCGGCTTTGCCTTGTCTGCCTGACGCACGTTGTCATGGCCTTGAGATTCCACCTGGCTATGCTAAAGTCGGGGTGGATCAATTCGTAAAGGAGTTGGAGTCAATGGAGCTTGACATCCCTGGACCTGAAGGTGAGATCACACTCGGAGAAGTACTTGGTGGGATCATTCTTTGGGAAAATAACAACATACGGTTTCCAGGCTCGGCCCCAAGGATAACACTACCGCCTCCGAGTCATCGCAGGTCTCCTTCACCTCCACCTCCACCTCCATCACCTCCAAGAATCCCACCCCATGATGACTACGACTACCACATCCTGAGTCCTTCTCGATCTCCCTCGCAGGCTCAATAGTCTTTGCCGCCCGCTAAGGACAATAAGCGGAAGCGTGCTCTGTCAGTGAGTACTAAATGACGCGGCATCCCAAATCGGAAAATGTCGCCCCTTCCAACAATGCATCATTAGAATCTTCCCATCAGACCATACAATCATGCTGATGCAGAATCTGCAGCGATAGCAAAGGTCGAAGTGGCGGCGCATTTTGAGAAGAAGAAACTCGAGCCCGCTCCAGTGTACACCGAGAAGCAAAAGGCATATGCAATTGATTTTCTGAACACAAAATCGCAATATGAGTTGCACCATAAGCCAGATGACTATCTACGCACACTTCAGAAAGAAGTGGCAAAGAGCAAATCAAGCAAATCAAGTGCAAGCGGTAAAAAATCAGCAAGCATAGGTGCAAGCGGGACCAAAACTGCAATCAGTAAAAAATCAAACATTCCCCTTCTCGGACAGCAGGCCAAACAAACGATCACACCCCTCAAGGTGTTTTAGATAACGTTCCCCTTCTCGCACAACAACCACTAGATATGTCAGTAGCTACGGAGTTGGCGGCCAGCATGGAAATTACTCTTGATGAACTGTTAGGCCCCCAACTCGACCATCTACCCAAGATGCCAATAGCCCGTAGATATGTCGCAGGTGAGGATTCAGTCAGCAAAGAAAAGGTGAAAGAACTGCCAACACAACTGCGGAATCTCCATGAGTGGTACTTGACGGCTGCAAAGGAAGGGAGAATATTTATCTCCAGGATTCAGTCCCACGTGAGTACTACTTCAGAAAAGGCAAAGAGGTCCATGTTGAGTTTCTAGAACTTCTTCAGTTATACAACCATAAAACACGAAAGCGACGAGTTTTGGGTCATATATCTCAAACCAAAAACTATGAGTTTTTAGTCATGTCTCTCAAACATGTAACGCGTCATACAGGCCTTGCAAATCCGCTTGGAAACCAAAAAATGTGGGCAATAACTAATGAAAACGGCCATAAAACACGAAACCAGCGAGTTTTTGGTCATAACTCTCAAACATGTGTCGGGTCTTAAGGTCGCTTTAAATCACCCTGGAACCATAAAACTATGGGGAATAGCTCATAAAAAACGACCATAAAACACAAAAGCGACGAGTTTTTGGTCATAACTCTCAAACATGTATCTGGTCTTATGGTGCTGTAAATCGCAGTGGAACCAAAAAAAACTACCATAAAACGCAAAAACTACGAGTTTTGGGTCAAATCACTCAAACCGAAAACTATGACTTTTTAGTCATGTCTCTCAAACATGTAACGCATCATACAGGCCTTGCCAATCCTCTTGGAACCCAAAAAATGTGGGCAATAACTCATGAAAACGGCCATAAAACACGAAACGGCGAGTTTTTGGTCATAACTCTCAAACATGTGCCGGGTCCTAAAGTCGCTTTAAATCGCCCTGGAACCATAAAACTATGGGGAATAGCTCATAAAAACGACCATAAAACATGAAAGCGACGAGTTTTTGGTCATAACTCTCAAAAATGTATCTGGTCTTAGGGTGCTGTAAATCGCCCTAGAAAACGGTGGGCAATAGCTCATGAAAATAGCCATATAACGTGAAAACTGCTGGTTTTGGGTCATATCTTCTCTCAAACATGTAACGTGTCTTAAGGTCGTTGTAAATCTCCCCGGAACCTTAAAACTATGGGCAATATCTCATGAAAAAAACCATAAAACACGAAAGCGACGAGTTTTTGGTCCTAGCTCTTAAACATGTATCTGGTCTTATGGTTTTTGTAAATCTCCCTGGAACGATAAAACTGTGGGCAATAGCTCATGAAAACAACCATAAAACGCAAAAACATCGAGTTTTGGGTCATATCACTCAAGCATGTATCGGGTTTTTTGATCGTTGTAAATTGCCCTATAACTCCAAAAAAGTGGGCAATATCTCATGAAAGCGGCCATAAACCTGAATACTATGAGTTCTTAGTCATATATCTAAACATATAACGGGTCTTATATGCCTTGTAAATCTGCCTGGACCCAAAAACCGTGGGCAATAACACACGAAAATGGGAAAAACACGAAAACGAAGAGTTTTTTGTCATATCTCTCAAACATGTATCGGGTCTTAAGGTCATTTTATATCGCCCTGGAACCTCAAAACTGTAGGTAAAAACGACCATAAAATGAGAATAGGACGAGTTTCTGGTTATATCTCTCAAACACGTAAGGGGTTTTATGAGGCTTGGAAATCCGTCTGGAACCCAAAACTATGGGCAATAACTCATGAAAATAGCCATAAAACATGAAATCGACGAGTTTTTGGTCATAATTTTCAAACATGTACCAGGTATTAAGGTTGCTGTAAATAGCCCTAGAACCATAAAATTGTGGACAATAGCTCATGAAAACAACCATAAAACACGAAAACTACGAGTTTTGGGTCATATATCTCAAACCAAAAACTATGAGTTTTTAGTCATGTCTCTCAAACATGTAACGCGTCATACAGGCCTTGCAACTCCGCATGGAAACCAAAAAATGTGGGCAATAAGTAATGAAAACGGCTATAAAACACGAAACTGGCGAGTTTTTGGTCATAGCTCTTAAACATGTATTGGGTCTTATGGTCTTTGTAAATCTCAATGGAACGATAAAATTGTGGGCAATAACTCATGAAAACAACTATAAAACGCAAAAACATCAAGTTTTGGGTCATATCTCTCAAACATGTATCGGGTTTTTCGATCGTTGTAAATTGCCCTAGAACTCCAAAAAAGTGGGCAATTGCTCATGAAAGCGGCCATAAACCCGAAAACTACGAGTTCTTAGTCATATATCTCAAACATATAACGGGTCTTAGATGCCTTGTAAATCCGCCTGGACCCAAAAACGGTGGGCAATAACTCATGAAAATGGGCAAAAACACGAAAATGAAGAGTTTTTTGTCATATCTCTCAAACATGTATCGGGTCTTAAGGTCATTTTATATCGCCCTGGAACCTCAAAACTGTAGGTAAAAACGACCATAAAATGAGAATAGGACGAGTTTCTGGTTATATCTCTCAAACACGTAAGGGGTCTTATGAGGCTTGGAAATCCGTCTTGAACCCAAAACTATGGGCAATAACTCATGAAAATAGCCATAAAACATGAAATCGACAAGTTTTTGGTCATAACTTTCAAACATGTAACAGGTCTTAAGGTTGTTGTAAATAGCCCTAGAACCATAAAATTATGGACAATAGCTCATGAAAACAACCATAAAACACGAAAACTACGAGTTTTGGGCCATATATCTCAAACCAAAAACTATGAGTTTTTAGTCATGTCTCTCAAACATGTAACGTGTCATACAGGCCTTGCAAATCCGCTTGGAAACCAAAAAATGTGGGCAATAACTAATGAAAACGGCCATAAAACACGAAACCGGCGAGTTTTTCTCATAACTCTCAAACATGTGCCGGGTCCTAAAGTCGCTTTAAATCGCCCTCGAACCATAAAACTATGGGGAATAGCTCATAAAAACGACCATAAAACACGAAAGCGAGGAGTTTTTGGTCATAACTCTCAAACATGTATCTGGTCTTACGATGCTGTAAATTGCCCTAGAAAACGGTGGGCAATAGCTCATGAAAACAACCATATCACGCGAAAACTGCTGGTTTTGGGTCATATCTCTCAAACATGTATCGTGTTTTACGGTCGTTGTAATCTCCCCGGAACCCCAAAAGAGTGGGGAATAGCTCATGAAAGCGTCCATAAAATGCAAAAACTATGGGGAATAGCTCTCAAACATGTATCAGGTCTTAAGGTCACTTTAAGTCGCCCTGGAACAATAAAACTATGGGGAATAGCTCATGAAGACGACCATAAAACACGAAAGCGACGAGTTTTTGGTCATAACTCTCAAACATGTATCGGGTCTTATGGTTATTGTAAATCTCCCTGGAACCATAAAACTGTGGGTAAGAGCTCATGAAAACAACCATAAAACGCGAAAACAACGAGTTTTGGGTCATATTTCTCAAACATGTATTGGGTTTTTCGATCGTTGTAAATTTCCCTGGAACCCCAAAAAAGTGGGCAATAGCTCATGAAAGCGGCCATAAACCCGAAAACTACGAGTTCTTAGTCATATCTCTCAAACATATAATGGGTCTTAGATGCCTTGTAAATCTTCCTGGAACCAAAAATTGTGGGCAATAACTCATGAAAATGGGCAAACAACATGAAAACGAAGAGTTTTTGGTCATATCTCTCAAACATGTTTCGGGTCTTAAGGTCATTTTATATCGCGTTGGAACCCCAAAACTGTAGGAAATATCTCATAAAACGACCATAAAATGAGAATAGGACGAGTTTCTGGTCATATCTCTCAAACATGTAAGGGGTCTTATGAGGCATGGAAATCCGTCTGGAACCCAAAACTATGGGCAATAACTCATGAAAATAGCCATAAAACATGAAATCGACGAGTTTTTGGTCATAACTCTCAAACATGTACCAGCTCTTAATGTTGTTGTAAATAGCCCTAGAACCATAAAATTGTGGACAATAGCTCATGAAAACAACCATAAAACGCGAAAACTACGGGTTTTGGGTCATATCTCGCAAACCGAAGACTATGAGTTTTTACTCATGTCTCTCAAACCTGTAATGCGTCATACAGGCATGCAAATCCACTTGGAACCCAAAAAATATGGGCAATGACTCATGAAAACGGCCATAAAACACGAAACCGGCGAGTTTTTGGTCATTACTCTCAAACATGTGTCGGGTCCTACGGTTGCTTTAAATTGCCCTGGAACCATAAAACTATGGGGAATAGCTCATAAAAACGACCATAAAACACGAACGAAATGAGTTTTTTTCCTAACTCTCGAACATGTATCTGGTCTTAGGGTGCTGTAAATCGCCCTGGAAAACGGTGGGCAATATCTCATGAAAACAGCCATATAACGCGAAAACTGCGTGTCTTGGGTCATATCGCTCAAACATGTATCATGTTTTACGGTCGTTGTAAATCTACCTGGAACACCAAAAGAGTGGGAAATAGCTCATGAAAGCGGACATAAAACGTGAAAACTATGAATTTTTAGTCATACCTCTAAAACATATAATGGGTCTGCAAATCTTCCTGGAACCCAAAAAATGTGGGCAATAACTCATGAAAATTGGCATAAACATGAGAACGACGACTTTTTGGTCATATCTGTCAAACACGTTTTCGAAACGCCCTGGAACCACAAAACTATAGGCAATAGCTCATAAAACGACCATAAAATGAGAATAGGACGAGTTTCTGGTCATATCCCTCAAACATGTAAGGGGTCTTATGAGGCATGCAAATCCGCCTGGAACCCAAAACTATGGGCAATAACTCATGAAAACAGCCATAAAACATGAAATCGACGAGTTTTTGGTCATAACCCTCAAACATGTACCGGGTCTGAAGGTTGCTGTAAATCGCCCTAGAACCAAAAAACCGTGGGCAATAGCTCATGAAAACAACCATAACCGCAAAAACTTCGAGTTTGGGGTCATATCTCTCAAACCGAAAACTATGAGTTTTTGGTCACAACTCTCAAACATGTATCGGGTCTTAAGGTTGCTGTAAATAGCCCTAGAACCAAAAAACTGTGGGTAATAGCTCAGGAAAACAACCATAAACCGCAAAAACTTCGAGTTTTGGGTCATATCTCTCAAACCGAAAACTATGAGTTTTTAGTCATTTCTCTCAAACATGTAACGGGTCTGACAGCCCTTGCAAATCCGACAGAAATCCAAAAAACATGGGCAATAACTCATGACAAAGGTTACAAAACACAAAAACAACAAGTTTTTGGTAATAACTCTCAAACATGTATCGGGTCTTAAGGTTGCTTTAAATCGCCCTGGAACCATAAAACTATGGGGAATATCTCATGAAAACGACCATAAAACACGAAAGTGACGAGTTTTTGGTCATAGCTGTTAAACATGTATCGGGTCTTATGGTTTCTGTAAATCTCCCTGGAACGATAAAACTGTGGGCAATAGCTCATGAAAACAGCCATAAAACACAAAAACATCGAGTTTTGGGTCATACCTCTCAAACATGTATCGGGTTTTTCTATCGTTGTAAAGTGCCCTGGAACTCCAAAAAAGTGGGCAATAGCTCATGAAAGCGGCCATAAACCCGAAAACTACGAGTTCTTAGTCATATAACTCAAACATATAACGGGTCTTAGATGCCTTGTAAATCTGCCTGAACCCAAAAACTGTGGGCAATAACTCATGAAAATGGGCAAAAACACGAAAATGAAGAGTTTTTTTGTCATATCTCTGAAACATGTATCGGGTCTTAAGGTCATTTTATATCGCCCTGGAACCTCAAAGCTGTAGGCAAAAACGACCATAAAATGAGAATAGGACGAGTATCTGGTTATATCTCTCAAACACGTAAGCGGTCTTATGAGGCATGGAAATCCGTCTAGAACCCAAAACTATGGGGAATAACTCATGAAAATAGCCATAAAACATGAAATCGACGAGTTTTTGGTCATAACTTTCAAACATGTACCAGGTCTTAAGGTTGCTGTAAATTGCCCTAAACCATAAAATTGTAGACAATAGCTCATGAAAACAACCATAAAACACGAAAACTACGAGTTTTGGGTCATATATCTCAAACCAAAAACTATGAGTTTTTAGTCATGTCTCTCAAACATGTAACGCGTCATACAGGCCTTGCAAATCCGCTTGTAAACCAAAAAATGTGGGCAATAACTAATCAAAACGGTCATAAAACACGAAACCGGCGAGTTTTTGGTCATAACTCTCAAACATGTGCCGGGTCCTAAAGTCGCTTTAAATCGCCCTGGAACCATAAAACTATGGGGAATAGCTCGTAAAAACGACCATAAAACACGAAAGCGACGAATTTTTGGTCATAACTCTCAAAAATGTATCTGGTCTTAGGGTGCTGTAAATCGCCCTGGAAAACGGTAGGCAATAGCTCATGAAAACAACCATATAACGTGAAAACTGCTGGTTTTGGGTCATATCTCTCAAACATGTATCGTGTTTTATGGTCGTTGTAAATCTCCCTGGAACCACAAAAGAGTGGGCAATAGCTCATTAAAGCAGCCATAAAACGCGAAAACTATGGGGAATAGTTGTCAAACATGTATCAGGTCTTAAGGTTGCTTTAAATCGCCCTGGAACAATAAAACTGGAATAGCTCATGAAAACGACCATAAAACACGAAAGCGACGAGTTTTTGGTCATAACTCTCAAACATGTATCAGGTCTTATGGTTATTGTAAATCACCCTGGAACCATAAAACTGTGGGTAATAACTCATGAAAACAACCATAAAACGCGAAAACAACGAGTTTTGGGTCATATTTCTCAAACATGTATTGGGTTTTTCGATCGTTGTAAATTTCCCTAGAACCCCAAAAAAGTGTGCAATAGTTCATGAAAGCGGCCATAAACCCGAAAACTACGTGTTCTTAGTCATATCTCTCAAACATATAACGGGTCTTAGATGCCTTGTAAATCTGCCTGGAACCAAAAACTCTGGGCAATAACTCATGAAAATGGGCAAAAACACGAAAACGAAGAGTTTTTGGTCATATCTCTCAAACATGTATCGGGTCTTAAGGTCATTTTATATCGCCCCGGAACCCCAAAACTGTAGGCAATATCTCATAAAACGACCATAAAATGAGAATAGGACGAGTTTCTGGTCATATCTCTCAAACATGTAAGGGGTCTTATGAGGCATGGAAATCCGTCTGGAACCCAAAACTATGGGCAATAACTCATGAAAATAGCCATAAAACATGAAATCGACGAGTTTTTGGTCATAAATCTCAAACATGTACCAGGTCTTAATGTTGTTGTAAATTGCCCTAGAACCATAAAATTGTGGACAATAGCTCATGAAAACAACCATAAAACGCGAAAACTACGAGTTTTGGGTCATATCTCTCAAACCGAAGACTGAGTTTTTAGTCATGTCTCTGAAACATGTAATGCGTCATACAGGCATGCAAATCCGCTTGGAACCCAAAAAATGTGGGCAATAACTCATGAAAACGGCCATAAAACACGAAACCAGCGAGTTTTTGGTCATAACTCTCAAACATGTGTTGGGTCCTACGGTCGCTTTAAATCGCCCTGGAACCATAAAACTATGGGGAATAGCTCATAAAAACAACCATAAAACACAAAAGCAACGAGTTTTTTTCATAACTCTCGAACATGTATCTGGTCTTAGGGTGCTATAAATCGCACTGGAAAACGGTGGGCAATAGCTCATGAAAACAGCCATATAACGCGAAAACTGCGTGTCTTGGGTCATATCGCTCAAACATGTATCGTGTTTTACGGTCGTTGTAAATCTACCTGGAACACCAAAAGAGTGGGCATAGCTCATGAAAGCGGCCATAAAACGTGAAAACTATGAATTTTTAGTCATACCTCTAAAACATATAACGGGTCTTACAGGCCTTGCAAATCTACCTGGAACCCCAAAACTGTGGGCAGCAACTCATGAAAATTGGCATAAACATGAGAACGACGACTTTTTGGTCATATCTCTCAAACACGTATCGGGTCGTAAAATATTTTTAAAACGCCCTGGAACCACAAAACTATAGGCAATAGCTCATAAAACGACCATAAAATGAGAATAGGACGAGTTTCTGGTCATATCCCTCAAACATGTAAGGGGTCTTATGAGGCATGCAAATCCGCCTGGAACAAAAAACTATGGGCAATAACTCATGAAAACAGCCATAAAACATGAAATCGGCGAGTTTTTGGTCATAACCCTCGAACATGTACCGGGTCTGAAGGTTGCTGTAAATCGCCCTAGAACCAAAAAACCGTGGGCAATAGCTCATGAAAACAACCATCACCGCAAAAACTTCGAGTTTGGGGTCATATCTCTCAAACCGAAAACTATGAGTTTTTAGTCATTTCTCTCAAACATGTAACGGGTCTGACAGCCCTTGCAAATCCGCCAGAAATCCAAAAAAAATGGGCAATAACTCATGACAAAGGTTACAAAACACAAAAACAACGAGTTTTTGGTAATAACTCTCAAACATGTATCGGGTCTTAAGGTCGCTTTAAATCGCCCTGGAACCATAAAACTATGGGTAATATCTCATGAAAACGACCATAAAACACGAAAGTGACGAGTTTTTGGTCATAGCTGTTAAACATGTATCGGGTCCTATGGTTTCTGTAAATCTCCCTGGAACGATAAAACTGTGGGCAATAGCTCATGAAAACAGCCATAAAACGCAAAAACATCTAGTTTTGGGTCATACCTCTCAAACATGTATCGGGTTTTTCTATCGTTGTAAATTGCCCTGGAACTCCAAAAAAGTGGTCAATAGCTCATGAAAGCGGCCATAAACCCGAAAACTACGAGTTCTTAGTCATATATCTCAAACATATAACGGGTCTTAGATGCCTCGTAAATCTGCCTAAACCGAAAAACTGTGGGCAATAACTCATGAAAATGGGCAAAAACACGAAAACGAAGAGTTTTTTGTCATATCTCTCAAACATGTATCGGGTCTTAAGGTCATTTTATATCGCCCTGGAACCACAAAACTGTAGGCAAAAACGACCATAAAATGAGAATAGGACGAGTATCTGGTTATATCTCTCAAACACGTAAGCGGTCTTATGAGGCTTGGAAATCAGTCTAGAACCCAAAACTATGGGGAATAACTCATGAAAATAGCCATAAAACATGAAATCGACGAGTTTTTGGTCATAACTTTCAAACATGTACCAGGTCTTAAGGTTGCTGTAAATAGCCCTAGAACCATAAAATTGTAGACAATAGCTCATGAAAACAACCATAAACCACGAAAACTACGAGTTTTGGGTCATATATCTCAAACCAAAAACTACGAGTTTTTAGCTATGTCTCTCAAACATGTAACGCGTCATACAGGCCTTGCAAATCCGCTTGTAAACCAAAAAAGGTGGGCAATAACTAATGAAAACGGTCATAAAACACGAAACCGGCGAGTTTTTGGTCATAACTCACAAACATGTGCCGGGTCCTAAAGTTGCTTTAAATCACCCTGGAACCATAAAACTATGGGGAATATCTCGTAAAAACGACCATAAAAAACGAAAGCGACGAGTTTTTGGTCATAACTCTCAAAAATGTATATGGTCTTAGGGTGCTGTAAATCGCCCTGGAAAATGGTGGGCAATAGCTAATGAAAACAGCCATATAACGTGAAAACTGCTGGTTTTGGGTCATATCTCTCAAACATGTATCGTGTTTTACGGTCGTTGTAAATCTCCCCGGAACCACAAAAGAGTGGACAATAGCTCATGAAAGCGGCCATAAAACGCGAAAACTATGGGGAATAGTTATCAAACATGTATCAGGTCTTAAGGTCGCTTTAAATCGCCCTGGAACAATAAAACTATGGGGAATAGCTCATGAAAACGACCATAAAACACGAAAGCGACGAGTTTTTGGTCATAACTCTCAAGCATGTATCAGGTCTTATGGTTATTGTAAATCTCCCTGGAACCATAAAACTGTGGGTAATAACTCATGAAAACAACCATAAAACGCGAAAACAACGAGTTTTGGGTCATATTTCTCAAACATGTATTGGGTTTTGGATCGTTGTAAATTTCCATGGAACCCCAAAAAAGTGGGCAATAGTTCATGAAAGCGGCCATAAACCCGAAAACTACGAGTTCTTAGTCATATCTCTCAAACATATAACGGGTCTTAGATGCCTTGTAAATCTGCCAGGAACCAAAAATATGTGGGCAATAACTCATGAAAATGGGCAAAAACACGAAAACGAAGAGTTTTTGGTCATATCTCTCAAACATGTATCGGTTCTTAAGGTCATTTTATATCGCCCCGGAACCCCAAAACTGTAGGCAATATCTCATAAAATGACCATAAAATGAGAATAGGACAAGTTTCTGGTCATATCTCTCAAACATGTAAGGGGTCTTATGAGGCATGGAAATCCGTCTGGAACCCAAAACTATGGGCAATAACTCATGAAAATAGCCATAAAACATGAAATCGACGAGTTTTTGGTCATAACTCTCAAACATGTACCAGGTCTTAATGTTGTTGTAAATAGCCCTAGAACCATAAAATTGTGGACAATAGCTCATGAGAACAACCATAAAACGCGAAAACTACGAGTTTTGGGTCATATCTCTCAAACCGAAGACTATGAGTTTTTAGTCATGTCTCTCAAACATGTAATGCGTCATACATGCATGCAAATCCGCTTGGAACCCAAAAAATGTGGGAAATAACTCATGAAAACGGCCATAAAACACGAAACCGGCGAGTTTTTGGTCATAACTCTCAAACATGTGTTGGGTCCTACGGTCGCTTTAAATCGCCCTGGAACCATCAAACTATGGGGAATAGCTCATAAAAACGACCATAAAACACAAAAGCAACGAGTTTTTTTCATAACTCTCGAACATGTATCTGGTCTTAGGGTGCTATAAATCGCACTGGAAAACGGTGGGCAATAGCTCATGAAAACAGCCATATAACGCGAAAACTGCGTGTCTTGGGTCATATCGCTCAAACATGTATCGTGTTTTACGGTCGTTGTAAATCTACCTGGAACACCAAAAGAGTGGGCATAGCTCATGAAAGCGGCCATAAAACGCGAAAACTATGAATTTTTAGTCATACCTCTAAAACATATAACGGGTCTTACAGGCCTTGCAAATCTACCTGGAACCCCAAAACTGTGGGCAGCAACTCATGAAAATTGGCATAAACATGAGAACGACGACTTTTTGGTCATATCTCTCAAACACGTATCGGGTCGTAAAATCTTTTTAAAACACCCTGGAACCACAAAACTATAGGCAATAGCTCATAAAACGACCATAAAATGAGAATAGGACGAGTTTCTGGTCATATCCCTCAAACATGTAAGGGGTCTTATGAGGCATGCAAATCCGCCTGGAACAAAAAACTATGGGCAATAACTCATGAAAACAGCCATAAAACATGAAATCGGCGAGTTTTTGGTCATAACCCTCGAACATGTACCGGGTCTGAAGGTTGCTGTAAATCGCCCTAGAACCAAAAAACCGTGGGCAATAGCTCATGAAAACAACCATAACCGCAAAAACTTCGAGTTTGGGGTCATATCTCTCAAACCGAAAACTATGAGTTTTTAGTCATTTCTCTCAAACATGTAACGGGTCTGACAGCCCTTGCAAATCCGCCAGAAATCCAAAAAAAATGGGCAATAACTCATGACAAAGGTTACAAAACACAAAAACAACGAGTTTTTGGTAATAACTCTCAAACATGTATCGGGTCTTAAGGTCGCTTTAAATCGCCCTGGAACCATAAAACTATGGGTAATATCTCATGAAAACGACCATAAAACACGAAAGTGACGAGTTTTTTGTCATAGCTGTTAAACATGTATCGGGTCTTATGGTTTCTGTAAATCTCCCTGGAACGATAAAACTGTGGGCAATAGCTCATGAAAACAGCCATAAAACGCAAAAACATCTAGTTTTGGGTCATACCTCTCAAACATGTATCGGGTTTTTCTATCGTTGTAAATTGCCCTGGAACTCCAAAAAAGTGGGCAATAGCTCATGAAAGCGGCCATAAACCCGAAAACTACGAGTTCTTAGTCATATATATCAAACATATAACGGGTCTTAGATGCCTTGTAAATCTGCCTGAACCCAAAAACTGTGGGCAATAACTCATGAAAATGGGCAAAAACACGAAAACGAAGAGTTTTTTTGTCATATCTCTCAAACATGTATCGGGTCTTAAGGTCATTTTATATCGCCGTAGAACCTCAAAACAGTAGGCAAAAACGACCATAAAATGAGAATAGGACGAGTTTCTGGTTATATCTCTCAAACACGTAAGGGGTCTTATGAGGCTTGGAAATCCGTCTGGAACCCAAAACTATGGGCAATAACTCATGAAAATAGCCATAAAACATGCAATCGACGAGTTTTTGGTCATAACTTTCAAACATGTACCAGGTCTTAAGGTTGTTGTAAATAGCCCTAGAACCATAAAATTGTAGACAATAGCTCATGAAAAAAACCATAAAACACGAATACTACAAGTTTTGGGTCATATATCTCCAACCAAAAACTATGAGTTTTTAGTCATGTCTCTCAAACATGTAACGCGTCATACAGGCCTTGCAAATCCGCTTGGAAACCAAAAAATGTGGGCAATAACTAATGAAAATGGTCATAAAACAGGAAACCGGCGACTTTTTGGTCATAACTCTCAAACATGTGCTGGGTCCTAAAGTCGCTTTAAATCGCCCTGGAACCATAAAACTATGGGGAATAGCTCATAAAAATGACCATAAAACACGAAAGCGACGAGTTTTTGGTCATAATTCTCAAAAATGTATCTGGTCTTAGGGTGCTGTAAATCGCCCTGGAAAACGGTGGGCAATAGCTCATGAAAACAGCCATATAACGTGAAAACTGCTGGTTTTGGGTCATATCTCTCAAACAAGTATCGTGTTTTACGGTCGTTGTAAATCTCCCCGGAACCCCAAAAGAGTGGGCAATAGCTCATGAAAGCGGCCATAAAACACGAAAACTATGGGGAATAGCCCTCAAACATGTATCGGGTCTTAAGGTCGCTTTAAACCCGAAAACTACGAGTTCTTAGTCATATCTCTCAAACATATAACGGGTCTTAGATGCCTTGTAAATCTTCCTGGAACCAAAAACTGTGGGCAATAACTCATGAAAATGGGCAAAAAACACGAAAACGAAGAGTTTTTGGTCATACCTCTCAAACATGTATCGGGTCTTAAAGTCATTTTATATCGCCCCGGAACCCCAAAATTGTAGGCAATATCTCATAAAACGACCATAAAATGAGAATAGGACGAGTTTCTGGTCATATCTCTCAAACATGTAATAGGTCTTATGAGGCATGGAAATCCGTCTGGAACCCAAAACTATGGGCAATAACTCATGAAAATAGCCATAAAACATGAAATCGACGAGTTTTTGGTCATAACTCTCAAACATGTACGAGGTCTTAATGTTGTTGTAAATAGCCCTAGAACCATAAGTTTGCATCATGGGATGGCGAACAATGTTTCAGGAGAAAGTTTTCCTTTTCGTCGCACCAAAAAGCCGTTTTCCATTTACCGAGTACAAAAAACGGACGGTTTTGTGAAGCAACCATCAAATGGCTAATTCAAAATACTACCGTCACATTTTTCAAAAATACTATACTACCTTACATGGATAATTTTGTAACACGGGGATCTCAAACATTTCCGTCTATCCCTGGTGAAAAACACAAATTCCTGCCGAATCTGTAGGAAGTAGGTCAGATATGAACTACAGTTACATGATCGGATGCTCATGATTTTTTACAAAAATCATTTTTAGGTTCAAAACATGTTGTTTCATCGTAGATCCAGTTCAAGTTTAGCGAGTCTTAGCCCTGAGCTAAGATTCTTTACGTGTGCCATTTTAAACGGGCAAATGAAATTATGATAAGAATCATAGCATAGTTTGTGATAAGTTGATATTGATATCAAATTTGGATTCCTCTCATTTTTCTAATCAATTTAGACATATTATTTGCCGAATTCCGATTTTATAGATTTAAAGATATTAATTATTCCATATTAAATAAAAATACAAAAACAATCATTATATTTTTATTTGAATTCAATAATATTTTTACTTATTCATTGTTGTTTACTTAAATAATTGCTTGTAATTTCAAAAAATACAACCATGTGACATGATGATACAAGAGTTAATAGGAATGATATCATAGTATTGACAACAATGAGTAAATTGCTTTGCGGGAAGAGATTCTGAAGAAACGAGGAAGTTAAGCGTGCTAGAGCTGGAGTAGTGCTAGGATGGGTGACCGAATGGAAACTTTGACTAAGACTGTAATTTAATCAATTATTAACTATAAATAGTGTTAAAATAATTAAAGTGGGAGACTAAGGAGTCAAACAATTCAAAGTTATAAAAAAAATAAAAAACATTTAAAAATATATAAAAAAATAAAAAATATCTTAGGCTATGTCGACGGCCTGGCCGTCGGCGTAGCTCCATTCCTGTGCTGACGGCTTGGCCGTCGGCGTAGCTCCAGGCTGGACCGTTATCGAAGACGGTCGTTGACTGACACGCGAGGCCCACTGGAAGACGCTATGTCGACGGGGAGGGTTGTGCCGACGGCCACGGAGCTATGCCGACGAGGACGTACGTCGACGGCCCCCGTCGGCACAGCCTGTGCCGACGACAATTTGGCGTTGTGCCGACGGCGTGTCAACACCCGGATTTTTCAATCCTAGATGCCTGTTATGCCATACATCGCAATCCCAGGATTACCATTTTTGCGAGACATAACAGAATTGGATACCATAGTACTTCATCCATTACAAACGATACATAAGTTCTTACACAAATAGGGATCTCATGATCCAGTTCTTAATACAACATCAAGCAGCGGAATACGTAATAATAACGGTAGCGTAGGCGAAGCTCCATCTTCGGGGTCATAGGCAATGCTGACGATGGGAGATGATCCTAGTTGTCGTAACCTTTCTGGGGTCCATCTTCCAGGTACTCCTCTTCATAGTCTAGCCATGGAAATAGCCAGGGACAAAGCCATGAGTACTCTTTAAGTACTCGCAAACTAATACTAATAGGTAAGGGGTTTTTGGATAATAGGACACTAGGCTCTAGGGTTGTTTTGCAAAAAGCCAGGTTTATCTCTACTAAGTTCCAAAGCTAGTCACAATTTTATAACTCCTAAGTGGGATCTTGTAACTCAGGTCACAACTCTGTTGTGGTCCAGTCAAAGTCTCAATTTATTTCACAAGTCATTTTGAAAAGTCTGACGGGGTAACAGTATGGCCACTCCAACTGTCCATAACCGCGGACGCGGCTATTCGAATAGTTTGACACTCTGCAGAGATTGTACACTTTCACCACAACATTCGATACATCCATCAGGAACAAATCCTGAATTCACCATACTCAGTATGCGGATAATCAATCCTAACCTTTCAATTACACGCCTTAGTATAAGCACCTCTCCTGTGAGGTTGGCCTCCCAACCATGACCAGCTGTGATCTTGGGTACTGCACAGGTGGACAATCTTCACAAGGTAGCCTCAGCTCAGACCTTGGCCGGGAGGGAACTAATACTAAGGTATATAAGTTTCCAGTCAAGCCCTACCCAATATTCGGGTATTGTGGTTGTACGCTAAAATTGGAATGGTATCGCATCCAGACAACCATCAGTTTTATAAAGGGCTAAGGCTCATGCCTCAACATTTTCATCACCAAAATCATCAAGTGTTTGGAAACACATGTCCAAAACATTTCAATAGAATGATCCATCATTCCAAGGTTTTCATAACCATTTTTCCACCAAGTATTCCCATCTAAAAGTTGATAAAGTTTTATGCTTAGCACTAGCATCTACAGGTGGGGGTAGTACTAATGAGGGGTGGTAACTAGTGGAGTTTCACTAAGTCCAACCTTATATCTTAGGCTGATATCAAGGTTTCTAGCTTAGGCCAAATTTTATGCTCTTATGCAACCTTCAGCATCTTTACAAAATCTACCAGTCACTTAAGTAAACTCTAAGTAGGATTTGATAAAGAAAAAAAATAAAGTGAGAAGCTTGCACATAAAACTAGGATTGGTTTATCAGGTGGGTATGATCACATATGCTTAAGGCATATAGTAGTCATATCACAAGTATGGGTTTGTGGCATCAGTAGGGTATCTTGCAAGTGTTAGCTTGCATCAATGTCAAATATAAGCATGCTAAATTGCAAGTGTTATCTTGCAAGGTTACTAGCTTGCCTTGTGCAGAGCAGTGGTTGAAGTTCTCCTCGGCTTCCTCTTCGTAGTATCCTCCTTCCTCCTCGTATCCTTGGTCGGTACTAGCGTCTATGAATAAATACGAGGTACACAATCACCAAACAATACTTAACTACTTGCAATCATCACACACAAGGGTCCTATAGATGATCTAGCATCATCTCTAACATTACAAGGTTAAGGCTTGGTTTAAATCTTTTTATTTTTAGAAAAGTAATTTCTACTAATTGAAAAATTACTTAAGATTTAATATTCTCCAAACTAAACATGGGATCATGTTGACACATGTCATCACCACATATTGTAGTCCATGGGAATGTGATTTAAAGTGGTGTCACAATTTAATAAGGTTTTACCCTTTTATTTTAATTAATTAAAGTGGCTAGAAATGCTTATGAAGCATTCTTTTATTACTTGAACAATATTTCTGCAAGTAAACCTATATATTTTTATATATTCTGAAAGGTATGGTTAAATGTCATTTTTTGAGAGTTGGAATCAACTCAAAATATAATATGGTTTAAATTTGAAAAATGTTTGAGTGCAGAAAAGCTTCTGCCTTGTTATTTTTACTATGGGTGATCTACAAATCCAAATGACTTGAATCCAACGGGCTTGGATTAAGCATTCACAGACCTTTCCAACAAAATTGGTTTCACTCAAATTGGTGCACTGAATCGATCTGGGTTGATTTTTGAAGTTGGGTACAGAAGTGTGTTTGAATTTAAAAAGAAAAAGGTTTAATTTGAATCGCTGGGCTGCGCGGGAAATTCTAACGGGCCGGCCTGCTAAGCGCAGTGCTCCCGCAGGCTGCTTAATTGGGTGTCCCCACTCGTCAGTGACACGGGGCTGGGCGAAGCAGTATGGGGCAACGTGGATCGTTCGATCTAGTTCTAATCCAACGGCTGGGGGTCATCGTCGACGCGAGACAACTCCGGCGAGAACGAAACCTAGCGCAGCCAGTGAGGGGTGCTGGGGGCTCACTGGGGTACGGGCGAGGGTCGGCGAGGCGGGCGAACGACAAAGTCGACGACGGCCAACCTCCTGGTACCGGTGGCTTCTCCTGGGGCGGCTCCAATCGCTGGCTCCCTTCTTCTCTAGAGGCGGCGGGCTCCGGTGAAATTCTGGCGAGGTGGTGCTCGCCTTGCTCTGAGAACGATGTGGCACGGTCAGTGGGGAGAGGGGAGTGAGATGGTGTGAAGAAATCGTGCGGGGGTGGCCTCTATTTATAGTCGAGCGAGGGGACCGTCGGGGCGCACGGTGAGCTCGTCGGGGGCGACGTTACAGGCGGCTAATGGCATGGGAAAGGGTAGGGGACGGTGCTGTGTCTCCTGGCGATGCTCAACGACATGGTCGCGAGGCATGGGGCGGTGTGGTTTGGTCTGGAACGGCCGGTGCTCTGCGCGGCAGAGGCAGCGTCTTCGACGGTGGGCGGTGGTTGTATGGCATGGGGCAGCAAACGGGGATGTCTGGCGGTCTCCTGGGTCGGTGGTGATCGTGTGTGCACGCGGTGAGGGCGGCACGCGGTCTGTGGACGCTGGTCGAGGGTGGCTCTCTGGCGCATGCTCGGCATGGTCTGGGCGCGGCTTGTGCGCGTGGTCCAGGGCTTGGCAACGCTCGCGGCTGGGACAGGGAGTGGCGGTGGACGGTGGGCTGCCTCCCAGACAAGGTTGGCACGGCTAGTTCTTCCTCTAGCCTACTGTCCACAATGGGGTGACATTGGAGTGCTCGGCTGTTCACCATTAATGGCAATGGCAAGCTCACAGGGGTGCTAGTGTTGGGCTAATCTTTCTAGATGATCTACTGAGCTGTGTGTGAGCTAACTAGGGAACAAGCTAGGCAAGAATCACTGCACACTATAGTGTTTGATGTTTTGTTTGATTTGTGTCTGCAACCTGTTTGATGAAATGGCCGCATGAAATCAAGTTTTGAATTTTGAAATGAATTTTGGTGGGTTTGCTAGATTGGTGCTGGTGAGTCTGCAAATGCTTGGATTTTGAAAGTTGAGCTTGTTTGAGTGGGTTTTGGAAAAGTGGGATCTTCCCATATGATAAAGATTCAATTTTGAATTTTCATTTAAACTATGCATTTGAAAGTTTCTAGATGATCACAAAGTGGGCCTTGATACCTTGTTATGAGTACATTCAAGGGGTGCAAAGGTCCAGAAAAGTTTCTGTTAGGTTTTGAAAGTTTGAGACAGCCAAAGTAGGCATGGGAGTTAAATTGGTCAAAATGACCATTCACTTAATATATTTGTTTTGATTTACTTGTCTTTAGGAAATGTGTGGGAAATGTTTTAGATGATGTTCATTTCACCTAAGAAACATTTTACAAGCAATGGATCACACAAACAAGGTGGTTTTTAAAGAAATTCAAAATCCATGCATACACATATACATGCATTCATGAGTTTATTTAGAAAAGTTTTTGTTAACCCTAATCTTGATGATAAGTGTTTGATGATCTAAGTTTGGTATTTTTGGGATGTTACACGGCGTAGCAAATCTTTCCTGTAGTGCTAGGCGAGGACTCCAGGATTTCTTCAACTCCTTCTTTTGTCTCCTCTTCCAAGACTCTTGTTTGGGTGTCTTAGCTCCTAGGACATCCTTGTCTCCTCCTCTTTGCATCATGGTCATGGTATTAGTCATACAATGGCCATTTGTCTCAAATGAGAACCCATTAACATGATAACCAAAGGAAGAAAAGATATGGAAGAAATTCATCTTTGTAGTAATGGTTGGCGTGACATAATATGGACAAATGGTGATTCCCATGTGTTGGGATGCAACACAACATGGATGGAATCACGATCTTCAGACTGCCCCTGCACCACCATAAGCATTTTGCAATTTCTTATATTTTTACATTTTATATTAAAAAATGTGACTTGGGAGTAGTAAGGGGCCCTTCACTCTCGAATCAGGCTTTCGCCCCGCTTTATAAATAAAGCAACATCCAGATACATTGTTCAGAAATCATCCACCACGGCCTAGGCCAAATGGAAAAATAAAAAGGTTCACACAACAGCTGGGGCCATAGCACAAGCACGCCCAAACAGAAACTAAAACCGCAGCGAGAAGGTGGGGGAGACTCAGGCCGCCTGTGCAGGAGATGTCGGAGCAGAGAGGGGGATCGCCGCCGTCCTCAAGGCCCGCATAGAGCCGTCGAAAGACGCTCGATCACGCTGCCGCACCAGGGGACCACTGCTGGAGAAAGGCAAGAAAGGAAAAAACAGGGTCAGACACACGGGAAGGATAAACCTTCTCAATCACCATCTTATTCTGCATGTTCCACAGAGACCACGAGATGGCCGCAAACACAAGCCAGAAGAGGCGGCGACCTCCTCCGGCCCTGTTAGCCTGGGACTGCAGGACCTCCCCAAGCTCCTGCGCGTCCCAGGCAGGCCCCAGCGCCTCTCTGACAAAGCACCAAAGAGCCTGGGCCGCCGAACAAGAAAACATAATATGGGCACAAGTCTCCAGAGTCCCACATAGGGGACACAGACCATTGCCCGGGCCATTACGCTTGGCCACCTTCGCCCCCGAGGGTAACCGGTCACGTAGAAGCTGCCACACAAAGATGCGGATACTAAGCGGCAGGACGGCCTTCCACAGCGGTGCCGTACAGCTCAGCTCCGAACCCTGGAACAGGGCGCGATAGGCCGAGTTCACCGTGAACTCGCCAGACAGATGCATCTGCCACGCTGCCGAGTCTGGGGCCTCGGATAAGGCCCCAGGGAGGGAGCGAAGCAACTGCTGGAGGTCCGCGGCTTCCACCGCGCTAAGGTGCCGCCGGAACAAGACATTCCAGTGACCCTCGTGGAAGGCCTCCTGCACTAGAATCTCGGGGAGGCGGAGATAGAAAAAAGGCTGGGGAATTGGACCCCCAGCGGGATCGGGAGCAGCTAGGGATCAAGCCAAAACCGAATCCCCTGTCCGCAGCCTACCGCAAAGGAGAGGCTCAACCCAATGAAATGCTTGATCTCCTGGAGGGCTGTCCAGAACTGAGAGCCCTCCCTCCGCTCGCAAGCCAAAAGGGGGCGGCCCCGAAGGTATTTGGCTTTGATAAGCTAAAGCCAGAGCCCTCCGTCGTCCCTAAGAATGCGCCAGATCCATTTCAGCATCAACGCCACATTAAATCGGCGAGAGTCAAGGATACCTATGCCCCCAAAGCTCCTTGGGGGCGCAGACGTCCGCCCATTTGACCATGTGGTATTTCTGATGGCCATCCCTCGCCGCCCAAAAGAACCTAGACAACTCCTTCGCGAAGTCGGCATGCGTCCCTTCGTGCAGCAAGTACAGCCCCATCTGATACATGGGTAGACTCGAGAGACACGTGTTAATCAGCACCGACTTGCTTCCCTTAGACGTAAGGCGCGCTCGCCAGGGTTCCGCCCTCGAGCGCACCCTCGTAACCAAAGGGGCCAAGTCCCTAATCAGCACTCGAAGCCTAGAACCATAACCCCACTCTTGTCAAAATTGATCGTCAGGCCTGACATGGACTCGAAGCAAAGAAGCAGGAACTTCAGGTTAATGATGTCCCGGTCTGAACCCTGCACCATGATCATAGTGTCATCCGCATAAGCAGTTCAAGAGAAGATTTTGGGTGTGCACGACGAGAAAGGAGGCGCTCGCAACGTATCTAGCTTCTTAAAAAAATTAAATAAAGAAAACCTGTAACTTTATTTACACTCAAGAATCAAGAGCCAAAAGAACCTCACCGTTTGAGCTAAAATTGAAGTCCTATCTAATTCTCAACACGAGGACAAAACGAAATGATCCTAAACTCTTACACCCGGCAGGAACACCTCAATCCAGGGCGTTGACCACGACTGGGCTCCTGACATAATGGATGCCATCGGACCACACTAGCTTCCCGAAGACGTAGCCCCTCCCGAGCTTATCCTTCTGCGAGGCCACCGTCACGTTGAACTCCTTCTCCTCGCCGGCCTTCTGGAACACCAACACCGTCGGGTCCACGGTCATGTTGATCCCGAACGGCGCGCGCCACGAGGCGCGGTACGTCCCGGACTGGCCGACGTTCCTGAGCTTCCGCTTGAGCGTCATGGTGTGGCGCAGCGCCGGAACCACGATGGACGGGTAGTTAAGGTCCTCCATTGGCGGAGGCTTGGCCGGGCAGGCGAACTTGCCGGCGCTGAGCCGGCTCAGGTCCTTGGTGGTGAAGCCTAGGGAGCAGAGGAATGTGAAGTAGTCGTTAGGAGTGATGTCGTAGACGAGGCCAGGGTCGACTGCGCGGTTCGGATGCACGTTGCCGGCGCCATAGGCGAACGCGGTGGCCTCCTTTCCGTCCTGCTCGCGCATCGGCGCGCCGGTGTTGTCCTGGGTGCGCGCGGTGGTCATGATCGCGGACCGCATCGCTGCAGGGCTCCACTCCGGACGCGCCGCCTTAAGGAGGGCGACGACACCCGATACATGCGGGCACGCCATGGACGTCCCTGACATGATGGCGTACTCCGACCGGCGCTTGTCGGCGGATACCTCCGTGGGGCTGACATACTGGGTAAATGCGGCAAGTATGTCCACCCCAGGCGCGGCAATATCCGGCTTGAGCACGAAGGGCAGCGTCCCGCTGGGCCCGCGGGAGGAGAAGGCCGCCATGGACGGCGAGTTCTTGACTCCGAGCTCCGTCTTGGAAGGAGAGATGTTGGCCATCGGTTCCGACGATGACGCCATGTACTTATAGAGCGATACGGCCTCACTGTAGGTGATCATAGTTGCTGGGAGCACGTGCGGGTCGGCTTCGACGTCGTCGCCGTCCATCTCACCGTTGGCTAGGATCATCCCGGCGCCGCCAGCACTGAGGACTGCCATCCCCTTCATCACCCGTGGAATATCCCCACCGCGGACGCACACCACGATCTTTCCCTTGACCTTGCCTGAGTCAAGGCATCCCATCGCGCAGTTGGTGGCGAGATTATTGGCGGTGCAGTTGGGGAGCGCGGCGCTGCTGGCGTTGATGACCGGGAAGAGCTTGTCGGAGTGCAGGTCGGAGGACTCGAGGCTCATCCCCTTCATGTGCGCGCTGTTGCCGAGGGTGATCTGGTTGGGGAAGTCCCTGTCGACGGTGCTGGCGGCAACGGTGGTGACCCATGGCGCGGCGTTGACGACAGTGTCCTCGAATGGCCCGGAGTTCCCCGCGGAGCAGACGACTGCGACGCCGTGGATGGTGGCGTGGAGGGAGCCAAGCGTGACAGGCTCATGGAAGAAGGAGTTGGCATCAGCAAGGGGCGCGTCCTGGCCGAAGGATACGGAGATGACGTCGGCGCCGTCGTGGACGGCGGACTCGAAGCCCGCCAGGACGTCTGCAGTGGCGCACTCCCCGGACCAGCAGACCTTGTAGGCGGCGACGCGGGCGCGGGGTGCGCCGCCCTTAGCGGTGCCGTTGGCGTAGCCGAAGAGGCTTGCGCGCGGCACGAAGCGTCCGCCCGCTGTGGAGAGCGTGTGCGTGCCGTGACCCTCCGTGTCGCGCGTCCAGTTGCCGTCCACCGCTGCCGGGTTCGACAGCAGCATGTCGCGGTTGAAGAACTTGGCGCCGATCAGCTTCCTGCATTCCATGACACAAACAGATTTGGACGACTTTAATGAGGTACTATTGAGTTAAATTACTCATCACGGCGCGCGGTTCCGTTCCATTTTTTATTAGTAGTATTAATTCAAGCTACTGTAGTAGTATGAAAATCGGACGGCGGGGAGATGAAATTCAAGCAATTACTACGCACTTGTTGCAAGGTACTCCATACTTGACGCTGTCGGAGCAAGAACCCTTCCAGCGCTTGGGTACCTCGTCCATGCCTTCGTCGCTGAAGCTGTGGGACTCTGGCCACACACCTTCACACGTACAAGCCAACATATATATCATTATGCGAGGTGACGAGATCACGCACTGCATGCATGCCATGCATTCCCGTTAAATTTAGTTACCGCTGTCGAGGTTAGCAATGATGACGTTCTGGCCGAACTTGGCGTGCTTCCAGATGGAGTCCGGGAGAATGTGGCCGTCCCTTTCCATGTCCATGAAGTCCCACGACCTCGTCGTGTGAAGCTTCAACATCTTGCTCTCCATCACCGTCACCACTTCTGGGTGCCCTGTTCCACCAATCATTTAAGGGAAAAACAATTTAGGCAATTAATGTTAATACTTATTTCTTCTCCTCCCGCACGTCAACATGGAAGAATTTCATAGGAGAATTGCACACGACAATTAGTTTATTCCAGGTCACCTATTTAGCAAACAATGTTATTGCGGTATCCGCATTTTCGCCTCCTTTATTTCTATGTGCAAGTACACACATATATTACAATTGCTTAGATGAAAAAACAATTACAAGCTATTGCGCAATGGCACGCAATCTCCCTCCGGTAGAGACGCAAGAGCGACGGCAAAAATGAAAACAAATCCTAGCTGGGAAAGAACCAAGCAAAGCAAAACCTAAAAAACAAAAACAAAAACCCCGCTAGAATGCATGGTTCCTTACTTGCCATCCTGGTTGCTATTTCGTGGTCCAAATACGCCGCGAAGCCATTGATGTTCCTGGTGTAGGAGTAGAAAATGGCATCCTTTGCCATCTGCTTGCTGTTTCATTAATTAATTAATATATACCACATATGTCAAGACTCTTACACCGATATGATGGTACTAACTAGACGATGTGGCGTGTAGTCGGTATGCATATATATTACCTACCTCCCAAGAACCGATCGCAGGAGTTCATAGTGCGACTCGGTGGCGCGGGCGTGATCTTCCACCGACGCGTCGGGGCCGTACGCGTGTGCTCCGAGGTACACCACGTACGACTGTGCATCATATCAACCACCACAAATTACGACATAAATAATTAACAGGAAAAGTGATCTGATAACGACTGACTATATATATATTGCTGATCACATCTAGTATCATTTACTTGCCTTCTTCCATGCCTGGACGAGGCGGCACTCGGCGGCGCACACAAGGAGGGCGACTGTGAGGAACAGGGCCTGGCCCGACATATCTTCTTCACTCGGCGGCCGGCGCGGCGAAATGGTTTGACAGAGTGATCCAAAACACAGCAGGTATAAATAAGCTTCATTCCCGGCGCTAGGATCATGGAAATAGCTTCAGGAGATTCTATATTTGGCTGGTATTGACTGCGGAAAATGGATGAGCAGATCGCCCCAAGAACACTTCAACATCCAACTGACCCCTACTAACAAGGGTGGAGTGCTCTACAACACGACCGGACGGGGCTTGCCTGCGGCACAGGCGTGGACGCGTGGAAACCATCGCATAGTTTCTTGTAAAAAAAAAGGTCGTACTACGCGTCCTTCGGAGATATTTCCCCAAATGCGAGCGCTACGCGTCCCCCGGGGGATAACTCCACTCGATCCCTCGGGTCCGTGCGTGACGTGTCTTTTTTTGGTCCAGATTCTCACTTTTGCTACAAATTATCCCGATTTGTTATAAAATATCCTGTTTCTGCTGCATGTAGCAAAAAACTATTTGACCTAGAAAATAGAAAAATAGAGTGGTCCTCGCCGAAGATTTCGCCGGAGACCTCGCCGGCGACCGCGTAGCAAAAAATTTGTGCTAATGTAGCATATTTGACCTCGTCAGCGACTTTCGCCGGAGACTTTATTTATATTAGTGTATAATTTTATACAATTGTGCTAATGTAGCAAAACCGGAGAATAATTGTAGCAAAATATTTATATTAGTGTATAATTTTATTTTTCGCCGGAGACATCGTCGGGATCTCACAGAAAATCATTGGTGCAGAGATAAGTGTAGCATTTGGAGAACATCAATATAGCAAAGCCGAAATGAATACATAGCAAAACATAAAATGAGTATGTAGCAAAATTAACCCTCGCTTTGCCCAAGGTAGCAATATCATGCACTCATACTAGCAACATCGTAGACCCAAGGTAGCGGAGCCGTATGTTGTCGGTAGCAACTGTTTATACCCATGGTAGCAAAAGCCATAGGCCATGGGTAGCAACGATGCCGGCCATGGGTAGCAACGTTGCCGGCCATGGGTAGCAACAGTGCCGACCTTCGGTAGCAAAATCCATCCTTCATAGGTAGCATGCACAGGATGCGCCATCTCGAATCGCCGGTCCTGCTGGAGTTGGGAGAGAGGGGAGCATCTCTACAGTGAAGTCCATCTCCAGCGACAAACGAGAGAACCACCGCCGTGGCTTCCCTGTTGGCGCAGCGGCACACAGGTCCTAGACGAGTGGAGGCGGAGGGTGGGCTCCGACGGGCTACTCCGACCGCAGTGGTGGCGGAAGGCAGAGCTCGGCGACGGCGCGTGGCGGTGGGAGGCAGCGGCCTACTCCGGCTGCGGTGGTGGCGGAGGACGGAGCTTGGTGGCGGTGCGTGGCGGCAGGAGGCGGTGGCCTACTCTGGCCGCGGCGGTGGCGGAGGGTGGAGCTGGGCGGCGGCTGCGCATAGCGGAGGGCGGAGCTGGGCGGTGGCTGCACGCGGCGGAACGATCTAGGCGGCGGCTGCACGCGGGAGGAGACGAGCGGCTGGGGATAAAGGCAAGAAAGAGGAGATAAGGCGTAGTGGGCCTCATATACTTACGGAGGTTGCAACGAGCCGGGGGATGGAATCCCTCGGAGGACGTATATCATTTTCCTTCCCCAAAATCCCCCGGGTCCTCCTACTGACACGTGTCCATCCAAATCCCGTTTTTGCTACACTCAGACCCTCTTTTGCTACATAGTTCCTCGCTTTTGCTATACTGTAGCAAAAAACGGTTCGTCATAAAAATAGAAAAACAGACTAACCTCGCTGGAGAGTTCGCCGGCGATCGTGTAGCAAAAAAAATACTAATGTAGCAAAACCGACCTCACCGGAGACTCACCGGAGAATTTCGCCGGAGATCTAGCTGGAGGCCTTGTAGCAAAAATTTTGCGCTATTGTAGCAAAACCACAAAATAGTTATAGCAAAATATTTTTTCTAATATAGCAAAGGCGACATCGTCGGATATTCATCGCCGGAGATCTCGTAGAAAAACCGTAGAGATTGGTTTTAGCAAAACCGAAAATGTCGTAGCAAATACTTTGTGCTATTGTAGCAAAAGCATAGAAGAGAAATAGCAAAAACTTGCTACTATTGTAGCATTAACCTCTAGCAAAAATATCAAAACATATTTATTGACCGGTAGCATCACGACTCTTCATCTGTAGCAACGATGACCACTTCCAGTAGCATTGTCTTCCTATCTATGTAGCATCGTGTCGTGGCTCCACTGCAAAACGATGACCACGAAGCCGGAGGTGGAGCCTAGCAGTAGCGTCGGGCTGCCCTCGTAGAACCGCCGCTGCTAGCGACGAGAGCAGTGATGAAGGACCGGGAAGGACGCCTCGTTAGGCAAGGCCCAGCCGAAGGTGATCCCCATGGTCATTGACACTGGCCTGCACGATTCGGGTGGAGTTGGGGCTCATAGGAGATGGGGCCGGTGGCGAGGCAATTGTGAGGTGGAGGCCAAGGGGAGGCCGTACATGGGGCGGCGCGGCCGCTCCCATGGAGGTGGTGGCCGACGACGGGGAGCTCTAATGGAGGTAGTAGCGGGGGCTGTGTACGCCGTAGTTGGAGATGGGAGGCCGGCGGTGTGAAGGGAGTGGGTGGCGGCAGAGATCCGGTGGCTCGTGGAAGGGGCCTTGCCGGCGGAGGTGCTCGATCCGAATATCCATGGAGACGGCGGTTTCCTGAAGAAGAGACGTAGAGTGGGTGGGGACATACCCGCTTCACGCATGCACGCGGGACACAGGAAAAAAAAAGACCCGGTGATGGAAACATGGTACCCCCGGAGGAGTGGAAACATTTTCCAAAAAAAAAACAGCACGGAAATACAGGCCCTTATCGTTTCTAGTACTTCTGTTGTACCGTACACAACTCTCTTCCCCCTTCCTTTTCATCCCAGCTCCATCCCTATCTAAACTCCAGCTGACCAAGCGCAGGAGCAGAGCCGTCCAGCGAGACCTCTGGCCATGCTCCAGCCCATATGGTCCTCCACCCATCCCGTCGACGGATCTCGCTACTCCGCCACCTTGGGTTAGAGCTGTGGAGCCTCGACCTGGACGAGCGCGACCATTGCTCTATTTGTCCGCTGTCAGCCTGTTCGCGGCAACCGCCCCGCGCTGCGGCGCCTCCATCTGTCCGCCAACCGCGCAATGGTAAATTTCTATTTCTTCTTCTCTTCATCTCATTTGGTTTGCGTTATGCTAGGAGATGAGAGCGTAGATTAGCACCGCGCGCACTTGTGGAACCAATTCTGCAAAGTTGTGTGAACAAGTACTGATTGGAAGATGGAGTAGCATTGGGTTCACGATATATACATATTCCAATCGGAATTACTTCAAACTAGCACGGTGGTCCTCAGCAAATGTGAGGGCATCATCTTATGTTTTTAACTTATGCTTGCCATTCGCATCATGCGATATAAATATTAGGGATGCACTTTTATCATAAACATTGAGATGCCCAAAATATCATTTTCATGATTTTTTTTTTTACTTTTACTTTGTCAATGAATAGCTATTAATAATCCCTTTTCATAAGCACAATAGTGATATCATTTATACATGATATTAGATCGGTGCATTATACTAATATTCGGACACACAAAGTTTAGGTAAACTAATCACTTTTTTTACTAAGAAAACCGGCAGTATGGGAAAAATTGTTGCTGCCGTTGCCCCTAGCCTTTGCCGTGTGTCAATAGGCCTGGAACACGGCAAAGCTGATCTCTACCATGTGTATATCTACAACACGGCAAAGAAAACGTACACGACAGATTATAGAAAAAACAGACGGCAAAGAACTGAACACGGCAATGGACAAACTACGGCACACCACAAAGAAAATCGACATGGCAAAAGCACTAAGGACACACGTCAAAGATGTTGGCCCCGCCACCCCGCAGGGGCACCCGCCGGCAGGGGCGGACGGCAGAATCTTTGTCGTGTGTCCTCGCCGTTAGGTACACGGCAAATATCAGCTTTGTTGTGTGTATTCTCCTGTATAACGGCAAGGAACTGTTTTTCCCCTTTTTTTATTTAGTTAACAAGGATTTTATTACATATATGTTAGGTGATGTAATTTCATAGGGTCATGAGCACACACACATATGAATAGGTTGTTGTGGTCTTGATCACTACATGCACCACCCTTATATGATTAGATTTCACCGGAATAGGGAGTTTCCCCCTTATACAAGTCTAGAACCTTCGCTTCTAGGTTAGAACACATGCATGCAAGGGGGGACACATGCAAACACCCAGAGACTAGTAGGTTTTATATATTTTAACATAACACCACACTTTCATGCATGTGCTAGGGCCAAATGCAAATCCTTGAGGTATTCTGATGTCCTGGAGCGTGGTTTGCTGCGGAACCCTGATCTGCGGGCCACAAATCGTCTACGTTCGATACATGTTTGAGAGTTATGACCCAAACCTCGTCGCTTTCGTGTTTTATAGCGGTTTTCATGAGTTATTGCCCGCAGTTTTTGGGTTCTAGGCGGATTTGAAGGCCTATAAGATCCGTTACATCTCTGAGATATATGACTAAAAACTCATAGTTTCGCGTTTGATGGCCGTTTTCATGAGCTATTGCCCACTGTTTTGGGGTTCTAGGGAAATTTACAATTACTGTAAGACCTGATACATGTTTGAGAGATATGACCCAAAACTCACAGTTTTCGCGTTTTATTGCTCTTTTCATGAGCTATTGCCCACAGTTTCCCTCATCCATGAGTGAGTAATCCCCCGCAGTAGGCCACGGGGGTGGTAGGGATTGGATGAGTTCTATCATGTAATCAAATAAGATTGTTAGGGCTGTTGGAGATATGCCCTAGAGGCAATAATAAATGTAGTTATTATTATATCTTTGTGTTTATGATAAATGTTTACATTCATGCTATAATAGTATTAACAAGGAAACATTGATACTTGTGTGATTTGTAAACTTAATTTGAAGTCCCTAGTATAGCCTCTATACATCACTAGCTTGTTGGTTGATAAATGAGTGTGGTTTCCCTATCATGAACATTGAGATGTTATCAACAACAAGATCATATCATTAGGAGAATGATATGGTGGACATACTCCTATAGATAAGCGTAGCATAAAGATCAAGTCATTTCAATAGTTCAATTGCTATATGCTTTCTGATACATAGTAACCTAATTCCTTCGACCATGAGATCATGCATATCACCTTTGCCGGATGGATGCTTTGATGACATCAAACACCACACCGTAACTGGGTGGCTATAAAGGTGGCATTGAGTGTTCGGAAAGTATTGGTTGAAACACATGGATCAAGAGTGGGATTTGTCCATCCATATGACGGATAGATATAATCTGGGCCCTCTCGGTGGAATGTCATCCAATTAGCTTGCAAGCATGTGACTGGATCACAAGGGATCACATGTCACGGGAATGAGAAAAGAGTACTTATCGGTAACGAGGTTGAACTAGGTATGCAGAGATACCGACGATCATAACCTCGGATAGGTAAACTATCGTGAGACAAAGGGAAATTGGTATCGTATGTAAGTGGTTCATTCGATCGCAAAGTAATCGTAGAAATATGTGGGAGCCATATGAATTTCCAGATTCCTCTATTGGTTATTGTTCGGAGAAGTGTCTCGATCATGTCCGCATAATTCACGAACCGTAGGGAGACACACTTAA